>WOVY01000504.1:1120000-1787395 GCA_013436015.1 Rhipicephalus annulatus
TTCCTTCTTCTCAGTCGATGGTCGATGTGTTATAATGGAGAAGGTAACACGAGCCATGACTTCACGTGCCAATGCCAAGCGCCGTCTTCATTTTTTCCTCTTGAGGTGAACGCACGCCTTTCGGCTTTGTTCATCGTCCAAAGGAGGTCGCCACAAAGTCATCACGTGGTGTTACGTCGCATGACGTCACGCCAGCATTTGTGACGTTACAGTGACATCACCAATTTCGGTGATCCGTGACGTGTAGATGACCTCATAGAGTGACGGCATCAGGTCACTAGTTTTTGCGTCGCTCGTATACCCCGCCGCGACAGTCGCCGCTGCTGGTCGAATTTCTCGTTCGATGAGGCGTTTAATGGTTTCGCCTTGAAAGTTGGCTCGTAGCCTGCCGGGTGAGTTTACTGTCTCGTTTTTCACAGGAACCAGTAATCTGTGTCGTGCACTTTCTCTGTGTAAGCGTCGTCAGCTTCCATTTCTACTGCAGGCAGTAAATGGAGCTATAAAAGGTAAACATAAAAATTAACGACGCTTAAACTTCACGTTCAAGAGTAGAACGCGATAACATAATGGCACCTCGTTCTCCTTGCCTTCCTAATCTATAACCCGGCTTCACTTCTCAGTTGACAACTCAACTCTGGAATCGGCACGAAACGCGCACTTCAGTCGTACTATATGTGACCAGCTCAGAGTAATGAATGGAGCGTTAAGTTCGTTGGCGAGTTTCCTACAGTCAACGCCTACAGCCGCCAACCCGAGACTTGATCAAGGCGTCTGAGCTATACTGTTATTTGGGTTAGTAACGCATGTTTTTTAGAAATTGGATCCTAGCTGATGCAGCACAAGGGAGCGCCAAAGAAATAAAGACGCGAGCAAAGAATGCACAGGACAGGCGCCGAATCTTCAAGTGCAGAGTTAACAGTTGACAACAGCGTCTATCCTTCGCGTCTCTCGATCCCTTTTCCGTTTCAAGTGCAGATGGTACCTGACTGTCGCAAACCACATATAGCATACAGGAAATTGTACATTCGAGGATTCGTGCCACAATATTAATGAGAATCTCAAAGAAAGTATAGATGATGTTGAGAAACTAATTGTAATGTAAATGCAAAGAAAGAAAAAGTGAACGAAAAGATAACTTGCCTCCGGCAGGATCCGAACATGCGACATTCGAATAACGCGTGCGATGCTCTACCACTGAGCTATGGTGGTGGTCATCCTGTCGTCCACTTTATACGGTGCATATGTGCGTTTAAAAGTGGGAGCGTCAGTCAGCGCCACCTGTTGTTGCCATAGCCTGCTGTAGGATATTGAGTACACGCTTTCGACGAAGGGAAGTCCTCTTCCTCTTTGTTTTTCGAGCACCTTGCTGATGATATGAAGTGCGGACATAAAGTGCGGAGTGATATATGGCTAGAGGAATAGGACAACAGAAATCAGGCATATAAATAGAAAGAGAAAGAAATTGAGAAATAGAAATAGAGAGGAAAAAAGGTTTAGAAATAGAGAAGAAGAGACAAAAATCTGCGAAAGTTGGAAGAGAGAACAAGAGAGAGAGACGATGAAAGATAGAAAAAAAAAGAGACGCTGAAAAGACTGCCCGGCTCCGCACTGTCTTCAGGCTTGGTAACCTTTGGGTGAAGCTGCATTTATTTGCTTTTTAGCACTTATTTGTTCCGCGTCATGTCAATTGTGAGCTCGGAAGAATGCTGAAGCACAATGATGATGCGCAGTCTCCAAAAAGTGATGCAGTCCTGGTTGATCCTGGAACTTCGGGGCGTTTGAGCAGCGCCATGCCATCCTCTTCTTCCTGCACTGCCCTCGTGCAACGCTGGAGAAGTCCGGACCACAGGTGGGCTCAATCATACACGATGAAAGCAGTGCGCAAAAACAGGCAGTGTACAAGGGACATGAAGACGATATAGCGCTCGTCCCAACTTGTCTATCTTGAAGTCTTCAATTTCACTCTGCTTTCATATTGAGACCATGAACCAACCTGCCCGGTGTCTATAGCATTATGTTAAGGCTGATGTATAACGCAGCACAATAGACTGATATTCTAGGGTTAATGTACCCATCGTTAAAAGGTATGCACTCATGATAGAGGCGCAGCCAGAAATCTTTCTCTCGTGATCAAGCAAACTTTGCGCATACTCATACGTTTGTTCGTATGCGCGTGTTCATATGTACACATGCATATTTTAATCCTTTCTGGGGGTGTAGAGGACTGGCACACCTCAGGGAAAGGGAATTCAGTTTATTCCCTCTCCCCCACTACGTTAATTACTCATGACTACGATTTCGAGGCAGGTGGTGTCATTTCGAGGTGGCGGCAACTACGTCCTAATGTAACTCAACGGGAAATAGACGAAACAAATCAGGACAAAAATGTATTAAGAATGATAATCTAAGCCAATACGTACTCGTACAGCAGAGACCCACTCGAACACTCCAAAGTCGGCCAAAGTCGGCCAAAGAACTTCATTGAAATGCCCTGCGAGTTGGTACGGCAGGCAAAATGATCCCCCTAGTTGACGGCTAGGAGTTGGAGTGCTGGTGGGTTTCTCGGCCCTCTGGACAGCCCAAAGTTGATTTTAGAGGACAGAGCAGCGCAACACAGTTTCCCAGTCGGCTCGGATGCGATCTCTATAGGCTGTTTCCCCACTACATTTCGTCATCGTTTATCATTCACGTAGTATACGTTGCAGAATCACTCTATGACTGCAGTATCTTACATTTATCTGCCTTGCCTATATCTGGGTAAAGGAATGCGAGGTCACTGAGTTCGGGTACTTAATATTTTACAATCCGATCGGACGGACATTCATAATGGTTCTAATAGTTTGGCAAGCCACACACCTTGCAGTGCGATACTGCTATCTTACCAAAATGCTGCAGTGAGCTTCTGCTGTACGAAATGATGTGTCAGTTCCGATAACTGCTTTTTTTTTTCTTGAGATACATTTTTTTACGCACATTTCTAATTCCCCAAAGAAGTGACAACACGAATTTTAAATGTTTTGAGGTTGTTGTTCTCAATAAGAACATGGGTTTCGGGAACCCTAATAATAATATGGGGGTGCCTGAGAATGCATCGCATTCATTTTAATACCACCATTACATTAAAAAGCCCCCGGCTGCGTGCGGCTGCATTTCCGATTAAGGCGAAAATGCTGTAGGCCCGTGTGCTCTAGATTTGGATGCACGGTAAAGAACCCCAGGTGGTCGAAATTTCCGGAGCCCTACCACTACGGCGTCCCTCATACTCATATGATAGTTTTGGGACGTTAATCCCCACACATGAATTAAATCAATCAACTTTAAAAAGCCAGTTTTGGTTTCGACATCAAAGAGGCAGCTTCTCCGTGACGTTCCTAGAACACTGTAGTGACGTCCCATGCCAGTGTGACGTCACGCGAAGATAGGAAATTCCCGACTGTATTAGCGGCAGACTGGCCATATTCTCGTTATACACGTAATCAGTGATGGATTAACTGTCCCCGACAGTGATTAATGTGATTCAGGTTGCATGCAGGACGCAGAATTCTCAAACTCAGGGGAACTAAGCTTGATTGATTGATCGATATGTGGGGTTTAACGTCCCAAAACCACCATATGATTATGAGAGACGCCGTAGTGGAGGGCTCCGGAAATTTAGACCATCTAAGGTTCTTTTACGTGCACCCAATTCTGAGCACACGGGCCTACAACATTTCCGCCTCCATCGGAAATGCAGCCGCCGCAGCCGGGATTCGATCCCGTGACCTGCGTGTCAGCAGCCGAGTACCTTAGCCACTAGACCACCGCGACGGGGCAGGGGAACTAAGCTGGCTCGTCAAAACGGTTGAGTGGGCGGGCGCTTGTTCGTGTCTTTCCTGTCTGCGTATCGCGCTCGTATTTCAATCCATCACGAGTTGACTCTTCGGGAAATGTCCATTGTGGTCGCCACACCGCAATGGACATTTCCCGAAGAGTCAACTCGTGATGGATGTCGCTGATGTCCAGCGATGAAAACTTTAAGAATAAAAATATTTTATACGCGCTGGCAGACTTTGTTGTGTCAAGATTGTTAACGCTGTATACCAAAGAAACAGAAAACGTCTTATTTTTTGATGTCTCAACTTGCGTCAGTACTCTCTTATGATAGATGCAGGTGTCCCCGCAATGTCGAATGTCGCCTTAGTGGTAAAATTCTAATATATTTCCGGACATGGCACCCACAGCGGCCAGATATTGAAACATCAAATTCGTGCTTAGCAGGTGCATCACAAAAGCAAATAAGGCACCTGAGCACGCAGAAGCAACATTGGATCGAGTTTTCGAGCTCGCACGGTCCACCACTAAGCCTGGCCAGCCTTGATCGTTCGCTATGCGGCATTAATATTCATTCTAAAGGAGACGGGGTGTGCAGACACGAACATTAGGAGAAGGTCAGGACACCACAAACGCCTAAAAGTGTTTGTGTGTGTGTGGGGGGGGGGTAGTATATCCCGATTTGTGTCCGAGTTTGTACGTCCGTTCTATTCTAGAATGAATACGTACCAACTCGGCTCTCTCAGCGTGCAGCTTCAGCGTGCAGTTACATGGGCCAAAGGTTATCGTGTGGTCCATTATTGTGCTCTTGTTTTTAAACTTGTGACTGGAAATAATGAATCAGCCCAGAGTTCTTTTGTCGCTTTTTTTCAAACACATCGCAACGTTGATTTTCTCAAAAGAGGTTACTAAGTTGTAGAGGACAGTGAGGGCACCGAGAGCCAAATGGCCGGCAACAAACACCTGCAGAATAGAAATAAACTTTTGAAGTTATTGTTTAGATAAGAACAAGAGGCCAATAGGTTGGTATTAGTTGTTAGTAACCCAATAATACTAACGGTGGGTTTTACTTCAGAAAATTATGATAAGGTTAGGAGGGTCGCCGGAGTGGATGGCTCCAGGAATTCAGACCGACCATCTGGTGTTTTTCAACGTGCATGTAAACTGAAATGAAGTACATGAGCCTCTAGAATTCAGCGTCAATGTAAGTTTGGCCACCGCGGCCGGTATTCGATCCCGTGACCTTCGGGTCTGCAGTCGAACATTATACCCACTAAATTACCGCATTGGGTAATTATTATTATTCTGATTCACATGTCAGTCAACTAGGAACCAAAGCAAATCGCTGACCCGTCCGACTTTTTCTGCAGCCCAAAGCCGAGGGAAGAGGTCAAGCGGAAGCGCCTAGTACAGTCGCCCGCCCGGATCACAGAAGCGGAGTCGAGGAGCCAGTCACCGATTCGACAGCGGGAAGCTGGAGCTTCGAGTGAAGGAACGGCCCATCGATATCGCCACAGTTGTCATAGCGAGCAGGAGCAAGAAGGACAGTCGGAAGCGCGGGAAGAAGAGTCCGCCGAGATAAGAAGGTCCGCCGTAACGCTCGAAGAAATGCACGCGTCGCTAGACCGGCTAACGAGGATCCTAAGAGAGATCGCATTGCTTATCAACGTAAGCCCGGCACAAAGGGAGAGATTGGGTGAGGCCCATCGTCAAAGGCCGTCCTGTCTGGCGTCGATGAGGAGCTCGGGTCGAAGCATCAGCCGACACCACAGTCCCTCGTCGCGCGAAAGTCTGTCGCTTCCGGGATCACACGCACCACCTGTTCGGGAATCAGGCCACCCTGCGAGACCCGTCTCTTCGTGGGACACCACTTCCGTCGCGCCTTCCGACAATGAAGAGGGTCGGGAGTCTCATCGGCAAAAAGGCAAGCATCCTAAGGTTCAGCGACGTCAAGGACAACTTCCCGTTCCACAGACACACGTCATGCTTGCACCGAGAAGAGCCAGCGAGAATGAGGTCGTTATTCAAAGCGTTTCGGTGGCGACTTCGCACGCTCCGTCTGATTTCGACTCTGCTAACGGCAGCGAGGACGTCTCCAGCTTATCTTCGAAAAGTGGGAGCGACTCCGAGATCTCTATTTCTCTGGAGGCAGATAGCGGCGCCGAAGAGCGTAACCGCGTCGTTCCGGAGGATCGCCCTGCGGGGACTTCCTCTCGGCCTGCGTCCGTTCGCTCCGACGACGAGAGAACGCTTCTCTTGTCTCAGGCGCGATCTCCCGAGTTGTTCGAGCACCCACCCTTCCTTCCTCACGACGCGCTGCCGGCCGACCACGGTGCCTTCGAAGCAGCTTCGCTCCAGGAAGACGAAGACGATGGCCGTCTGAGTCCCGGTGAAGTCCCGTTCAGCTCTGAAGGCCCAGTGCCTTTTGTCGAGCCCACGTTTCCGGTTCTGGAGATACAGGGCGGAGGACAGGGGCGAGGTTTCAGAGGCATCGCCAGGGGTTCGTGCTGGTCCGATCCCGGACACCTTGGGAGCGAGCCGTTGAACGTCGAGAACGTCGATGACGACGTCGACGCGTTTCCCACGTTTCGTAGTGCCGACGACCGCTTGCCGCCCAGTGGGATACCGTTAGAGCAAGGCGCTAGGGATGAGGACCTGTCTCAACACATTTGGCGATGGGCTAACAGCGAGACCGGCCGCGTCATAGACGAGGCTGCCATGCGGAGACTCGAGCTCTTCAAGACGACCTACGGCGGCAACATTGATGGGCAGCCGCCCCACATGGTATGGACTGCTGCTTTTGAATGAAAAAAAAATATTGCATAGGAACAATCCGATTAGCTACATGAACACTTAGGTCATGTAATACTTGTTCATACCTGCTACAGGACAACATGACAATTTGCTTGTTGCGACCAAAAAGCGGCTCGAGGATGCTGATGTTCACACCTTAAATGAAACATATACCAGTCGACACGTAGCATTTACGTATTCACGCATTGATATAGCCGGAGAAAGTAAGCCAAGAATAAGCCAAGACGAACGGATGGTGACTTCCCATCTGTTCGTCGCGTATGAGTGAGCGGGGGATACTTGCGGCACGTTCTCCTCGCAAGCTGACGTCACTATAGGCTCTGCCTTTATTCCTGATTATTTGCCTCCGTGTGAATCCCCCTTTAGGAGCAAACGACAAGTGAGAATTTTCGTGTCGATACTGTTTTAAGCAATTGCTCCCGCTTTCATCGCTCTCTATCTTTCTCTCGCTCTCTTTCTTGCTGTCGTGTGCCTCACGACGTGGTGGGACCAGAAATCCGCCAACCTGCGGCTGTCGTCGACTCCAAAACGTGTCGGCCAGCGGATGTGTCAGGTGGAAGTCGTGTGCATTATCACGCCCATCGCTGAAGAGACAAACAGCGAGCCGACGAGCACGTCGCGCATGCAGGCGGCCCGTGCAGCAAGCCTGCCTGAGCGAAAAGCCCAGTGACGAAAGTCACGGGGGCTCGCTTCGTCGTCCACCTCGGTCCGAGAGTGCGGCTGCACAAGTGACGGATCACTGAGGACCTAATAAAGGCGAGTTTCACTTGGATCGGCAGTCTGAGCAGGATCCTACTTTTATGCTTTAGCTCAAGGGAACACGAAGAGTAAGACTGTTGTTTGGTGAGGTGGCTGACATCAAAAGCTTACATAATAGCGCCAACTTGGAAAAGAAAGACAGGAGAAAAGAAGTAGTATTAAAAAGAAAGACACGAGTTGTATCACGTCCTTTTCACTTTTCCGAAATGAGATGCAGCTGTTTGATATGAGAGTGCAATCAGTTTCTGCCAATATCGATGCATGCATGCGCTGATAATTTTCGTCTGTTTGCATGCAGATTCAAATTAGCAGTTGAATTTTAATGCCCGATATTTTCGCTTCCTCTTGCTTCTGTTATTGTGTCTTTATTTTCTAAGTTTGCGCTATCGAGTACCACTTTGGAAACACGAGGGCAATCCCAGTAATTCTCAACAC
The DNA here is from genome assembly GCA_013436015.1 of Rhipicephalus annulatus. NCBI lineage: Eukaryota > Metazoa > Arthropoda > Arachnida > Ixodida > Ixodidae > Rhipicephalus > Rhipicephalus annulatus. The sequence goes on from WOVY01000504.1 coordinate 1,127,819, forward strand.
TTGTACGTGGTGCCATGTCATGGACGCAGTAACGGCTTTCTTCTATAACCGAGTGGGAAGTAGGCGAAAAAAAAGGGGTCATATATTAAAAAAAGTGAGTTCTCAAAAACGACTATGGATTATAGCATAGACCTGCTGGTAAACTGACAAAATTGCAGTATCGTACTACAAAGCCGGTCGCTTAAACACCACACTTTAGAAACACATTGCGCCCTATTGTAAAATATCAAACACCCTGGAAAGCCACGCGGTTTGTAGTGCGACAGTGAAGTTTCACCAGAATGTCTAAATAAGTCACTGCTGTTCAGAACCAGGCGTCGTTTATGATAAGTATATTTTCTCATTAGATAGGCCACCCGTCAATGACGAGAGATGGTGCTAAGTACACACATCCTTCAAATACATTCGCCGCACAACTGAGGCTTATTGCGCATGGTCACAGCGTAATTACAGATGAACAAGAAGAAAAAAAAGGCTGTCGAAATCACTGTAACACTAAACATTGCTTTACAGAGACGGCGCCATGGTTACCACGACGAGACCACCATTTCTTTTTCAGACAACAAAACAGACGCGCATCTCACACAACAGTTTGCTACTGTTCATTCCGAACCCCTCAACTATCTCTCTAGTCATCTGATCTAAATTTCACAAACATAGCATGTGCAGCGTGCCACTCGAGATGGTCACTCGTTGCGAGTTTGCTTAAATTTTTAGAATGTTCTGGGATCCTGGCTGTACAGTGAGTTACATATGCTAGTACGCTGTGTCCTACCAGTCGGTACATGCGAGTTTTCATAGCCTAAAGAGTGCAGAAGCAGAACTTCCGGTCACCGTCACATGCGGGACAGTCACGTGACCTAAGGAGTAACGTCACCCATGACGTCACTGGTAGAGTTGCGCGTCGCTGTAGACTCCATGGTTGTGGCAGTAGTGATGTTTTCGAAATAGTGAGAGCCGCGGAGCACGACAGCGTACGTTAGTGACGCCCCGTTGACACGGACCAAGCGCCGACAGCGGTAAAATAGCCATACATGTGCAACGACGGCCAGAACCTTGCCCTCAGTTCCAATTTTAGTGGCGGCATGACGCCATATGTAACGTTCAGGCACATTTAACATGACTATTTCGCATGTTATGGTGACCGGAAGTTAAACCGGAAGTTTATAGATTTGAGCCCCCATCCTTTGAATTTATTTGATAATTGTGGGTGTGGATTTCACCGACGGAAAGAGTTCTTTTTTGTTATCTTTTATTTCCTTTAAATTTTTTTCGTCAACTTTTGATTCCTTTAAATTTATGGTGCGTTGAATTGTCATGTCGGGACCTATGTTCCAAAATGATAAATTTCGGGAAAGGCACGTTCCCGCTGTGCCGCCGCCTGGATACACCACTGCCGTCAGGCTTTCTGGCAGTCAGTTTCAATATGATTTACAACTAGGCCCATATGAATAGTCTTCATACGTTTTATAGAATGCATGGCACCAATAAAGTGACTTGTCGGGAAACTAGCGCTTGGTAACAGCGATGTTCCGTACTACGCCGAAGAATTCCCATTCAGAGATATGAAAATTCCCTATTTCGGGGAGTTTTTCGTGCAAACGTTGACGAAATTCCCCGCATGTTTCCCTGCACAAAAGTACTAATTTCCGCCCCCATCCACGGACACATATGTTATAATTACACGTGTCTCACGTACTGGGGACGTTTGAAATCACGACTCTGCACTGAGGCCCAACAAAAGCATGTTTTTTTCTTTGATTTCATATACTGTTAGTACTGGCGGAACATGGGAGAAGCCTTTGTCCTGCAGTGGACGTAGTCAGACTGATGATGATGATGACTGTTAGTACACTGTGCAATTGTGGCCTTCAAGTCTAACACTAATAGTGAACTAAGAATGGCTCCGCGTGAATATTAGAAACAAATCTCAAAGGCTATGCTTGCGTGGAGCATCTGCCAGAACCGATTACAGCAGATGAAGACGCACTGTGACCGCTAATTATCGGTCGTCATACAACAATTTTAACCATTCTTAAAATTCCCTGCACTATCACGAAGATTCTGTATTTTTGCTCAATTGCTCAAAATGACAGGCGAAAAATCCCCGAAAAAGGGGAACTGATTTTCTGCACAGAACATCACTGCTTGGTAACACTTTCATTAACAGCTCGTGCTTTTCTGCCAAGTAAATGCACACTCTCCCTTCTGCAGGTTGCTCCCGGATTCGGCCCATACGAGCATACGTTTCGGGATGATTGTTTGCAGCACCGACTAAGGAATAGGCTTAACGGAAAGCGTTCCATGCAGCGCTTCAAAGACCTTGGCGGGAAACTGGACGCGCGCGAGAAGACGACCGCGACATTGCGGGAAGTCTAGTCATCCCGCAAGATCGACCAGCCACTTTCCTTTTTCTATGATGAGTTACGATGAACGTGCAATCTGACGCCAGGTTCAGTTTTTTTTTTCTGAACGCAATTCGTTGTACCGAAACAAACGAAGTAAAAAAATCGTCATCTCTCACGGTCTAGTGGTTATGGTGGTTTTGGGACGTTAAACTTCACACATCAATCAATCAAGGTCTAGCGGTTAACGGAGAGAATGAGGTTAAGAGGAACACGACCACAGCTTGGCGATCTGCATCTACATGCCAGTGCTGGCAGCACACATCGGAAGAAAAACAGTGCTATTTTGAACACCTTTAGACCACCATTTGCTGTTTTTACACATACTTTCGTTTGCCTAAATTCGAATCATGCTTACCCACATGTGGCCATGTTATACGCCAACTCGTTTACTATCGTTGAAATGTAAGCTGCCATGACTGGTATTTCTCCCATGTTCTTAGCTGATGTCATACCTGACTAATAGACATAAGGCGTGACCTTAAAGATAAAGTGCCCGCCCCCAAACAAGCTATTACAAAATCCGCTTTCTTTATACACTTTGCTGCACGTATGCCCTTGGGTCAACAGCAGACACAATCTGTAAGGGGGGGGGGGGTGCGTTTTAAAGGGACCCTGCAACACTTTTTTAGCGTGGTCAGAAAACGCTGCCAATCGGTAGTAGAGGCTTCCGAGAACACGTGAGCCAAACGTTTTAACGCAGCACGCGGCCTGGAATGCACAATAAATTATGAAATTCAGCTAAAACAATTGCTTTCTCTTCTCTCGACAAAGCATGGAAGACGCTCGAAAATCACTCCTATAAAAAGCCCATCTATCAGTCAATGGCTGATTTGAACATGGCGCGCTTGGTCGTTACAGAGGTCGCAGTGGGAGGCCGCGACTCATCCACGCGTGTGTGCGCGATCACACTGAAAAAGCCGCGCATTCAAAGTAGAAACAAAAACAAGGAAAAGTGCTCAAGGTCACGAGGCGCACGTGACGTTTTTCTTCCGTGAGGTAATAAGCTCTTCCAGAGAATTAATTCCATGGGGACTTGAAAAAGTGTTTCAGGGCCGCTTTCGCCAAAGCGTCTCACATTACGCTCCAGCCGCAACACAGATGGATGGAATTGAATAAACTCTAATTGGGTCCTCTAAAACATAAATAACTATGTCGCGGGCCGCTCCCACGCAGGGACAGATGTAGAGCTCCTCAGCCACCTTGCGGGCTCGCACCCAACATTGATGATGACGACCGGCATAGTTTCCCTTTAGTAGGCAACCTCGTACAAACGGCTAAACACACGCGTTGTTTGCTGGCAGTGAAGACGGGCTTTTTTCTTCTCTTCCAAATGTTTTAATCCACGGAGACAGTGCAATTTATCTCTATGTTTACTTATTGATTTTGCCAATCATTGATGTAAAAAAATCTGTGCCATGTTTTTGATAAAATCAGCGCGCGTTTGTCCTGGACTTTTTTAATGGTGAATAGAGAATTAGTGGTGTAAGTGACTCTGAGCCACTAGTGATTCCGTCACTTAGCCAATCATGGCTGAAGCCATGTGGCAAGCGAATATCGCATTTCGGATAAGTATTGCAAAGAGGGCCTTAATATTGTTTCGTCCTAAACCTACCAAGCACGTGCCTGCATTGGTCGCAAATGCTGAAACTGAGAGACTTCATTGGAAGAAGAGCTGGTGAAAGTTCAAACACAGGGCCCAGCCTATGCCACCTATAGGAGAATATTTTCAGGCCTGCTCACCACCGCCGTGACGTCACTTGTTTTGCCCGAGCGAGCGCGCGCACGAGAGGCTATCAATCCATTAGGGAGTTTCAGAATAGCGCACCGCGAGCCCGTGCGGTGCGGTCGCTGCCACTGCGCATGCGTCGTAACGCGAGTCGGCGTTCGCGGATCGCACGCAATAAATCCGAAATTGCGTGCTGTGATGGCGGCCCGCATGTGGCCCGCAAGCGCTGGTTTCGAGGCTACGGTGTCGCTGCGATCGTGCGTTGCGGATCGCAGTAGGGCAAACGCTATTCTAAACCTCATATGGCACCCGCTACGCCCGCAACGCTTGCAAACGGTATTCTAAAGCTCCATATTGTCACCATCGTCTCCCGTTAAAAGTTAAAGCGTTCGCTGGGAGTTTAACACGCTTAACAGCTTTATTCTGCATTTTGCGTCGAAAAGGGGGCTGCTTTATGTAATATATTACGCTTGAAAGCGTATGGAGATTTATCTGTGCGCCATTCCTTCCACGACTATGTCAGACTGCGCTATCGAACGTGTGGTCCATGTATAAGAACGAAATTTGATGGACCAACAAAGTGATGAAATAAGAAAGGTAAATTCTAATCATTAATTTTCATTTGTGCACACACATGCACGCAAACACACTATCTATAACATACAGAGAAAATGTTCTATTCATTTGCAAAGCTTTGCAGTTCATTGTGTACTCTTTCGAATATATGTCTTCATAGACACCCAGTGATTAGGGAGAGTGTATTCTGCTGCCACGAGTATGTTATTCAGCACAATATCGGGGTGATGGTCAATGGAAGAGAGAACGAAATATTTTGTTTCACAATAATCTCTTGTGCCTGACACAAGGAGTGGCTTTTCTTCTTTTTCTCCGGCACCTCTCACACTGGTGCGTAGTCCCATATAACTTGGGGCCTGGGAAAAATATTAGCACTGGGTCTAGATTAAACCGTATAGCTTCAGTGGGCACTTCTACTGCACTGTCGGTTGTTCGATTGGTATATTTGGTAGTGGTTCTTAAATATGCTAGCTTGAAGAAGAGCTCACACGCCTGAAAACGATTTAAGAAAGAGTTTTACCGGAAGTATCTACAGGTATCTGAATTTCAGAAAAACACATTAGGCTAAGGTGCTGGCGAGACTGGCGCAAAATTATAATAGTGCAATAAAGTGGTTGGAACACCGACAAGAAAATACTGTGCTCAAAACCGATGCACTAAGTACTGCAACGACATTTCTTCCTTTTTTTTCCTACCAAGTCAACAAAGGTAATACTAGAAGACCACGGGGCTAATCGCCAATAGCAAAATGCTTACCGACACCGAAGGAAAAAGGCCTCTTCTGAAAATGTACTGTCACGTGGTTTTATTATTTTAATACCATGGCTTATGCTAACGAGTCAGAGGCACACACGACACCTTAATTTTAGAGCAAGAATCGAACATGGCGGAGATGCTTCCGTTGGAACTACTTTGAAATATGTAGTATGGACACACGTACTTTCGGGTCACGGAGAAAATGCATGTCGTCGTTAGCTCGACGAACGACCTGCTCCAACTTCGTTCTTCGGTTGTCCTTAGAAGAAGAAAACACTCGCAACTTTGGTTTAGTTGCCGCGACAATTCGCCATGCCGCATTACCCAACCGTGCGGATTTGCAGCCGTACACATTGCGAATATCCAGTGCACAAAGCACATCGCATATCCACGCTGTTGTTTACGGACACACACTCACACACAAGCACGGTCTTCTCGAGTCGCCAACAAGCACATCAGCACACCCCGGAAACGTTCGTCAGGTTTGGCTATCTATCCCCCGTATTCTAGAACGTCCCTTCACTCAACGCTTCACCTTCACTTCAGAAAGCCGATGGGAGCGCCGTCTCTAGGCACGGCAAGTCACTGCATATCAGTAATAATCTGCTGCGATTCTTGAATAGCGCAGCGTCATTTTCAGCCGAACAGTGGCGCAGTGCTCAACTCTGTCAAATGAAGGGTGGAAGTTGAGTCGAGGAGTGTTTGTGAATACGGGGGTAAGTCTGTCGAGCGCCGAGAGCCAGCTTAGGCAGTGCAGCTAAACACACCCGTCCAAACGGGATGACGTCAGAGACGATGACAGATACAGTAAGCAGGCTGTAAATTATCTAGGTGGTACTTACCTGACTGATATTGTCATAGGGTCATGACGTGAACGAAGGGAGCACACTCGATGTTCAGATGAAACTGTTTATTCGGCCGAACTTGTGACCGGTAAAGAGGAAATCAGATTACAGAAGCGCATTGGCACTGATAGTGGTGAACAGAGCGTCGGCCGTCGATCAACTGACCATCGGCGAAGCGAGTCGTCATTTATACATGTACTGTCGAATATTCCAGCCCCATCACTGGTCGTCGCGTAAGCTCTGGAATAATCTCGAGTGCTCGCTTCTTGCGCTCAATATTAACAGAACGATCTACCTTCTCGAACAATGAGACGCAGTGTGCGCTCAGCATTCATGATCCAGGTTTTGAGGGCGAAAACTGAATCAAACGAAAGTGAGAATAAGAAACGCGCGTAGCAGTAGGCTTTAAAGTTGTCAGTTTATTATTTTTTCATTTAAGTTCAAGCCCGGTAGAGGTAAATGAGATACACAAGTCCGGCCACACACTTTTACATGCCCAAAATAGCCTTAAGATCAGAGTATAACCTTGAAACCTTCCCTTAAATAGCCAACCTAAGCCTGAAAGAGTTTCATATGTCAGCAGGTGTTTGTAAATACCCGCATGAGACCAGATGCGTTGCCAGCCCGCTTTAAGGACATCAATAGCAGACTGACTAACCACCATACCTCTACTGCTTTATGCCAAAAAATTGTTCACTAATGATCGACCTCATTAGGTGAAATGACCAGATCAAATTGTGCGTTAACACAGCTTTAATGATAAAATGTTCTGCGCTTGCGAGTTTGCTTGCGTACGGGATGACATCTACCTTCGAGCCTGGCACCTCAGCCGGGTCCTCGTCATGATCACGACATTCTCAAGGCTTCTATCAAATCAGTGTGTCATATTGCCGCGACATAGTGCCTGCATTCAAACAACGCGCCCATCACCACGCGCACAGGGACATACATGCGCGCCGTCTGGTGTTGCGCAGAGACGATGATGATAGCACGAGAACCCAGCTGGCCCCTGCTGATGCGCGCCACGCGCTTGGGACTCTTCTTGAAGAAGCAGAAGAAGAAGACATCTTTGGTGTTCTGCTGTAACGTGCTACGACCATAGTCCCTATGAGTTGTGGGCACAGGTTCGCCCTTTAATAAATACGTTTTATTACAACCCGAGTCCTTCAACATCGTTACAATGTTGCACTGAGTGTAAGACTTGGAAGACTCGTGGACAATCAAATTTAATTAGGAACCACATAAACCTTCATAATTCATGCCTTATATATCCCTATTTCTGTGTTCTTCTTACCAAACGTTGTATAGCAAATTATCTGTATAGCGATTCATGCCAACTTCTCAGCTATTCTGCTGCAATAAATCTTTATCTTTCCATGGCCCAAACAGCGGCACTATTACGAAGTGCGTGTTTTCGTGGGCGCGCGAGAAAATAACGTTGTCGAGCGGTCCCCGCCGAAGTGTCCGGCGGCGATCAATTTCAATAAACGCCCGACGTCGTAGACAGCCGCGCGCGCACTTTCGGGTCAATCGATTGAAATGAAATCAGGTCGGCGGCCACTTTTTCGGTCAGCCGACGACCCTCGCTCAAACACCGACTTCGAAAAGTGCGATGCCTTTCATTGTGGTGGGACACGGCGTCAGAGCCTTCTTGCGCTGGTGAGGAGGGATTGGGTGAGAGTTGAGCGGGCAAGCCATGGCCCAACGTGCCCGCAAAGATAGCTTTATTACGCGGCCTAAAAACGAACGGTCGGACCTTAAATTTACGTGTAAGTTTACCATGACAAGAAAAAAAAAACACAAAGCTTTATAAGCAAGAGGACGCAAAAGAAGACAAGTAACAGCGTTCGCGACTTGTGTGTCCTCGTGCCTCGTTTTGTAGCAAGAACTCAAAGGGCGTCTTGGCCACTCAAAGGAGAGAGCCGCCATCTTTTTCTTCTAGGGAACGCAAGCCGTGGCGTCACGTGACAGTACCAAGCGCCATGTTAATTTTTCTTAACTTCAGATAGCAAGCTTTTCGGTTTCGTGCATCGCTCAAAGGAGTACGCTACAATGCCTAGCATGTGGCATTACGTCCCGTGTTATAGCGCCAGCATTTGTGACGTCATGTCATGATATTAATAATTTTTGGGTTTTAACTTCACAAAATCATCATATGGTTATGCGAGACACAGTAGTGTATAGAGCTCCGGAAATATCAGCCCTTTGGGGTTCTTTAACGTGCACTTCTAAACACGAGGGCCTCCGTTGAAGGTATACCCTATAATATACAAGACATTGCGAACACCATCGCATAGGTCTGCGAGATTTGCAGTGTCCCATGCATCCAGCGCCACTTGGTAGCAGAGTGCTTGGAATCGGAAGGACCCCGCAACAACCAAAAACGAAAAACGAAGAGTGACAGAAATCACGGCCGATGAGGCATATGTAACATCTATTGGGGGGTCATGCCGTAGCATATAGCAAAGTGGCTGACTGAGCTAATAGGTTGAGCATGCTTCAGGTTAACAGCACAAAGTAACGCACGCCCCGCCATGGTGGTCTAGTGGCTAAGGTACTAGGCTGCTGACCCGCAGGTCGCGGAATCAAATCCCGGCTGCGGCGGCTGCATTTCCTATGGAGGCGGGAATGTTGTAGGCCCGTGTACTCAGATTTGGGTGCACGTTAAAGAACTCCAGGTGGTCTAAATTTCCGGAGCCCTCCACTACGGCGTCTCTCATAGACATATGGTGGTTTTGGGAAGTTAAACCCCACTTATCAATCAATCAATCAATCAATCAATCAATCAATCAATCAATCAATCAATCAATCAATCAATCAATCAATCAATCGAAAGTAACACACGCCGGACAAAAGAAAACGAAACAAGTGCTGCATTTTTCCTATTTCCAACTGAAATGTGATCAGTGTTAGTACCGTAATTCTTCTGGCCACCGTGTGTTATTTTCACGCTGCTTAAATTGCGTAACATATAGGCTTAGATGACCAGCGAGAGATGGTTAACAGGGTCAGGGTGGCTGCAACAGTCCACGGTTCGTAGAATGAAGATGTTTGCCCGAGGCAGAGTACATCTTTGTGTTTAGCCTGATAGGTTTAGTCTACCCTTTTATGTGCAAAAGCTTGTCTTTGCTGACAGCGTTCGCGTACAAGAAGTTATGCGGGTGGTGTTGGTACGTTCGTAACCCGTCAAAAAGAAGCAAAACGATCGGCCAAATGTTTGGATACGTGCATGAAGTTAATCTGATAGCTCTAGAACCACCTGCGTATCGATTTCGTTATTTTATACTACTAGCTACATACCGCCAAAAGTTTGGTTCATTTGGTGTACGGTGCCAAAGCGTTTTTTTTTAGTTCGGGCATGTGGGAGGGTCGAAACGCAATGAAAAGGCATTGAAGTGCCTTAGAGAGTGTCTTATTAAGGGAACCATTTACTCAAAATAAATATATATTATATTTTCTTAGAAGGGTTAGGACGCAGAAGAAGATATTATATACAGCATCATGGGTGGAAAACGACATACAAAAACACTGACTGCGGTCGCGGACAGAACTCAGAATATTCGCGCTACATCGACGCTTTTCCGCGTTCCCAGGCATGCTCACAAAAGGCACATAAAAAAACGATACAGCCTTCAAGTCAAGCCATTCAGAAACAAGTCTGGCAATCGAGTTTTAATAGGATTTTCTCATAACGAAATTAAAAAAAATGACAGGCGACAGAAAGTCAGAAATTCATCGCCTCTCAAAGCGAGTATTAGAGTATTTCGTGGTTACTGGAGACTGGACGTGTCGGTACTTCATTCTTAAAACTGTAAATGTAACATATTGAATAAATATCTGAGCCAACAAAAAAAAAAGAATCAGGATCGTTGAATAAAGTGCAGGTAAATAGCGCCTTGTATCCTTGGCACACATTCATGCTGGCGGAGAAGCTATGAACCGTGCATATTAAAAAAAAAACAACATAAAATTATAAGTTATGTCAGTTAAAATGTTGAAAGTAATGACAAATGGTACATTTTGACTCGCTCAGCTGGAATCCAACGCCTTGATCGAGTAAAGGCTGAAAAATGAATTCCGATGCAACGGTAGGAACAGTTCTAGATTCTTAAAAACAGCATTGCAGACGGTCTAACAAAACGATGTACGTGTTGGTGAAAACTTGACGTTTCTGCTGTATTTAAAAATATTGTGGGAATAGTTTTCAGCCCATATAAAATACGCGAAAATTTTTCTTTTGCCTCAAGTAATTACACTTTCTTTAAATATTTCCTCCGACGAGTAGTTTAATAAACTATTTCTCAAATAAACACTAAATAGTCATAACACCCTAGAGTCACTTCGTAAGCCGTATTTATGATACCGCTGCAAGTGGTACCTTAAAATAAAGCGAAGTTACGAAACATCGTTTCGTATGCAGTAACTCTCTCGTGGAGGAACGTTTTTGCGTTTAGTAAAAGACAATACTTGTTTTCGGCATACGTGGGACAATTTAATGATCAATGTGAAGCAGCTGAGTAATAATACTCAGCTGCCAAAAAACTAGGATGACCTACCTTTACTTTGTCATAAAAGAACACCGCCAATGAAATAATTATGCGAGAATTTTAATAATGTAGCAATTACTGTGCCGTAACGTATATGGCAGCTGTCATCGCCATCTTCATCATAGTCATCAAAACTCGCTGGTTCGGCAAACAAACGAAGAGAGAAGCGTGATAAGCAAACATCATCGTCACCGAAATCAACACCTGCCATACCTTTCGGCTTTTTTCTATATATTTTTTTTCAGCCCAAAATTACGTTGTGTTTGAAAAACCATAAGCCTTTTAGTTAAGATCCTGTCGCCCGGTTCTTGGCCGATCCCCCTTTGTGGGTGTGCGCCAGAGTATCAAGGATCATCATCATAATCATCACCAAGAGCATCCTCATCGTCATAGCGTGGGCGTGCCATTCGAAATAACGAGTCAGCGTCACGAGCTACGCCACCATGTCTAACTTCCACGCCACGCTGCTCTTCAGTCGTCTACTGCTGGTCATCGTCTTGGGTCCCTCTTCGATGGCTCGAGGTCTCGAGGACGGCGTCACCGGTGACGTCGACTGCGAGTTCCGCTGCCCGCACTCTCTGAAACCCACGCCGCGCGCCCTCTACGAGAGTTCTTCGAACGGCTGCGGCACCGAGGCGTTTCGGCTGCCGGCATCGGCGCTGCCGCACCCGGACTTCGAGGCCTGCTGCAACGAGCACGACATCTGCTACGACACGTGCCTCTCGGACAAGGCGCAGTGCGACGCGGCCTTCGACGCCTGCATGAAGCGCGTCTGCGACACCAAGGTAGTGTCCGGCGTGCACTCGTGCGTCTCGACGGCCCACCTGTTCATGAGCTTGACCACGAGCCTGGGCTGCGAGCCCTTCATAAACTCTCAGAAGCAGGCTTGCGTGTGCAAGACCGAAGGTGACCTGTAGGCCCCAAACGTGTAATGTGAGACATGTACGCAGAGTCCCAACTGATGACGCTTGATGTACATCAAGGCTTACCACTCGATACTCGTTACAGGTCTGCACGCATTGGAAAACGCCTGGAGCTTTTTGACTTCTTAACCGAAATAAACGAGCGTGGTTGTACTTCTACTTTTACAGAAGCACTGTTATGACCGCTGTCTGTACGATTCGCAATGTAGACTAGCAACTATCATCCCCATTCTGGAAATTGAAGGCCGGCTCGTGAGTGGGAAGGTGATAGTTTGTGTGCCTGTGTCCATGCGCAAATGTGCATGTCCATGTATGTTTGTGCGTCTGCGCGCGGACATAGCTATAGCGTTGAACTCTTAATGGCAAAGCTGGAAGCTCCCTCAATTTTTCTTTGCACCTTCTTTGAATTGCCTAGCTATAGCGCGGCATCAACCATGTCTTGTAATAAGCGTTGTTCCTCGGAGCATGATGGCGGACCTCAATTTTCGGCAGGACCAATAAATGCCCACGTGAACGGCTTGTGCACGCTGGGCAAGAGTAAGCCGTAACTTTTCGGAGGTTATACGAGCAAAAGGCATCACTTCTGCAGTCAGACTGGTAAACTGCAGTCAGTCTGCAGTCAGACTGTTAAAGGACGTCTCCACTGGAGACGTCCTTTAACAGTCTGAATTTGTGGAAGCTGTTGTAGATGATATAAAAGAGCTGCCAAAAATTCAGGGCGAAGTCGCTTCTAGAGACACCCTGGATTAAAGAGAAATATGGCCTCTCTCAGCGAGTCCGTTTTCACACCCTGTAGAGACATAAGCTAGTGATTCAGGATGGTGAGATTACTTTCAAATATAGTTCAACTTCGTCATACCAAAATCCGGCAGAACCCCACAGAAAAAAGTAAATGTTACTGGTTGGCCATGATCAACAACTTTACGGCTTAACTTGAGCAGCATTCTCTTATAACAACTTCATGATGACAATGCATGTTTGTACTCTTCATGAGAATCTACGTTTGAATCCATTTTCGAGGAGACCGTGTATCAGCGACTGTTTCTGCGGCAGCATCAAATAATTTTTTGGCAGATACTTTTTCAAAGAAATTACGAACATGTAAGATGTGCATGAAAAATTAATTTATGAACACTCTGCTAAGATTGGAAGCCTGCCTACACCCGTCTTCTATTTGCCGTGGAATTAAATAATAAGTCCTTGTTTTTTTCTTTTCTTTTGTTGGTCAAGGCTTACCGACAGGATTTTCTTTCATGAAGCACAGGCTGCCAACAAAGCTTTATGGTTGTTCATTATATCCGCGGGAACGACGAATTAGCTGAATAGCTTGGCCATACAGGAAGCGGCTTAAAATTGTGCTACGGCACCACTTAAGACCTGTCAAAAGAAAGTTCGGTGCCTTTCATCATTTTTTTTTTCTCGCATCGTTGTGGCCCGAGTGCGGCGCCACTGGCGCCTCTCTGCCGGTGACGCTTTCATGGTTCGTCCCTCCTTTGTCATTTCCATTGCCCCGGAAAGTGGCGAGGAGCCTAACGGCTTCCGAACAAAGTGACGAGAAAAAAGATGGCGGAGGGAAGGCGCTAGCAGCAGTTTGCACTAGCGTATCTAAATTTCGCGCTGAAACAGAGTCGTTCCTACGTGCTGGCTGCCCTCTCGCGCAAATTCTTATCGCCGTCAGAAAAGGTTTCAACATTCTTCAAAAGCACGCCGCAAATTTATATGGCTATCCTTGTTTTCTTTGAGGTGTTTTCAGTTAACTTTCTGCCAATGCCTTGTTTTTATATTGCGAACGAAAGAAATTTTCTTTAGCGCGGTAGCCCTCAGGAATGAATGGACGAATGATGATCGCTTCGCCGAGACTACGGCCGAGGAAAGCAAGAAGGCTGCTGTGAATGGAAGCACAAAATAACCGAAAGAAATAACGAAATACAACCTGGAAAGTGAGGTCATCCGTCTATAGGAAGCTCGTTTCACAACTGTCACGTTATCTTGAAAGCTCTTGCAAGTCGGAAATGATTGAGAGAACGAGAGATGAGAATCGGTGGTGTCACAAGAGACACACTTTATCTAATACAATAAAGCTCTACCTAACCTAAAATTTACGAACCCAAAAAATACATGCGAATTAAGTAAATAACTAACATAGTGTTCCTTAAATAGAAGACAAGGATCACTGACGACTGACGTCACTCTCTACAAGCTCTACTACAGTGCCAACATTCGTCCTAAGAATAAATTAGGAGTACAGGAGAAAAAAAAGTGTGGGAGGGTACGCCATCAGCTAACCTGCTTCATAGCCTCCTTTATTTTTTTTTTTACGCAAAAAGAGGGAGGATGCGGGAGGCGGCCGAACGGGCCCGGTGGACTGACTGCGCGGGCACAGAAAATAAAGGAGGCTATGCCTGCTTTCAAAAGTGGTTCGAACGAAAATCAAAATTTTTCTACAATTCGGGGGTCAATGCTACACCCGGATAGATTTCTCAGTGCTTGTCCACACGTTTTGGCATAACTGCGCTTGATTATCGACTACAAATAACTGCGGCATCACTTACGTGAAATGAATTACGTCGCAGCTGCCGTTTCGTTTTCCGCAGTTCGTGCCGTTGGTTCAATTGATTGATGATTGATGTGTGGGGTTTAACGTCCCAAAACCACCATATGATTATGAGAGACGCCGTGGGGTGGAGGGCTCCGGATATTTCGACCATCTGGGGTTCTTTAAGGTGCACGCAAATCTGAGCACCCGGACATCATTGATAACATCTCAGCCCACGGGCCTTCAACATTTCCGCCTCCATCGGAAATGCAGCCGCCGCAGCCGGGATTCGAATCCACGACCTGCGGGTCAGCAGCCGAGTACCTCAGCCCACCGCGGCGGGGAGCCGTTGGTTCAGAATGGCACTCACTGACCTCTTAAAGCACGGTCTTTTCGCGTTGCACACACTCGGCTTTTCGGGCATTTTTGAGTCCACGCGCCGTGTCGTATAAGTGAGCGCGAAAACAAGAAAGGACTAGCCACACAGCTTGGATCACATAAAGACTAAGCTTCCGCGCTGCTATCCGACTGGCGCTGGCGTGTGCTGTGTGCGGTCGTGCCCTTGAACTTCTCCGAGATGAAATAAGGTCGTAAACCTGCTTTGTTTTTCCCGAAGCGAGGCGCGCCCGCTTCGACAGCTTGGCCACGTTACGTCACCGCTTAGGCAAAGCGCGTATAGCCAATATCCTTAGGCTGGTAGATGCTTGCGGAATACTCATTACGTGTTGTAAGACCGATGTGCAACAGTCACGAGAGAAGCTATAGCCTGTGCCATCGATTTCGTGTACCCTAACCGCGACCCCGTAGGTTTACGCCAACGAAAACTCGAGGCTCAGTGGTTTAACTCCTAGTCAAACTCTTTGAGTTTTACTCGTAGAGTTCATTGACTGAGCCATAGAGTGGGAAGAGCCAGAAATGTGTACGTGTGGACGCTTCATTACAATGTAAACTCTAGCAAGCGAGTCGCACATGAACAAATTATTTTTTTCAGTTGTCCCAGCTTGCTATATATGTTTGTTTTAAGGGCGAAGCTCCTCTTAAAGCGGCACCTGTTCGTCCCTCGTCGAAGCCATAGTGCGTAACCAGTTTTGCGCTTTGACCTGCAAAGTGGTGCTGGTGGGAGATTTCTCCTGTGCGTTGTTGAACAATAAAAAATTCGCAGCGTGCGCATTAACTAGAAGCCGAATTCTACTGCCTCTCATTCCCAATTAGCAGTCATTGGCCTGTACATTGAGCACTAGCTGACAAGAAAGGGTTGCTACGTTATACTCGCTGGGCGTAACCTCCTTGGTTTTAGAAAGGTTTGGCGAGCGTTAGGCAGCAGTGCCATGAATACAGTGAACTAGTATATACCCTGAACTCGAGGTGGTTAAAGGTGGGAAGTAGACAAGAAGCGCAAGCCGTAAGAAAGTGTGCGTGTGCCACCTCTCGTTTAGTCCTTCAAATGTCTGCTTGATGGCGGTGCTTCTGTATGCGCAATATATGACGAAAAGATGCGAGACGGTGGTACTTGGAGTGTTGACTAGATGGACGAACGGACACACAGACAGATGCATGGACGGACGCATGGATGGCTGCACGGATGGATGGACGCATGGACAGACGCAGGGGCGGAGGCATGGACGAATGCAGGGACGGGCGCACGGATGGACGTGTGGACACATGAACTGACGCACAAACAGATGCACGCACGGACAGGCGGATGGACGCATGGACGGACGGAAGCAAGAACGAATTGACGGACGGATGCTTCGCCCCACTCGGCATGATTCACCCCGTGGATATGCTGCCATTTTCTTTTACAGCGCAGCGTTCCATCTGCAGGTCACACGGGTCTCTTTGACCAGCCTCATTACACGTGCATTGCACGTCAGGAGATGATTTGTACTAGAAAAGCAGTGATACGGGCTATTTGGTAACGGGTTATTCTGAATGCAAAACGTGGGGCGCAGTACAGAACAGGGACTACAAAATAGAACGGGTGCCTGTGTTGTCGTTCCCTTTTCTTGTCCTTGCTCCGTACTGCGCATCTCCACCCCCCCTCCCCCCGCATTCCGAATGATGATTGGTTACATTGGTGTTAACAACATTATTGTGACTACCAGGCGGCGTACCCTTTGCGACATTTGCGGCCCCCCATCGGGACGACGATAACGCTCTTTCCCACGTTGAGCGGCATTGCCGTAGTTGGCTGGCGTCAGCGTAACCAATAAACGAAACAAGAAAGAAAGAAAGTGAACGTGGAGTTTTTAGATACCCCTAGCTACGGCCCTATACACTTGATTTTTCCATCACGCACGCTAAGCCCTTTGTCGGCGCTCGCGCACTTGTAGGACTGGCGGGAGAAAGTGCTGTTTGAAGCAAAGCATAGTAAGGCTCAGTATGCTTACTGATCAAGCCACAGTAAACACAGACGAGGTGCTGTCTGGGGCAAGGCATACTAAGCTCGGGAAGGCTTAATGCTTAGTATGTTTACTAAACAAGGCATAGTAAACATGGAAGTGCTGTCTGAGGCAAAGCATGGTAAGCTCAGCAAGGCATAGGAAGGCTAAGTATGTTTACTAAGCAAGGCACAGTAAACATGGAAGCGCTGTCTGAGGCAAGGCATGGGAAGGCTAAGTATGTTTACTAAGCAAGGCACAGTAAACATGGAAGCGCTGTCTGAGGCAAGGCATGGGAAGGCTTAGCGTGTTTACTAAGCAAGGCATAGCAAACATGGAAGCGCTGTCTGAGGCAAAGCATGGTAAGCTTAGCAAGGCATGACAAAGCTTAGTACGTTTACTAAGCAAGACATAGTAAACATGGAAGCGCTGTCTGAGGCAAATCATGATAAGCTCAGCAAGGCATGGGAAGGTATAGTATGCTTAAGCAAGGCATAGTAAACACGGAAGCGCTGTCTGAGGCAAAGCGTAGTAAGCTCAGCAAGGCATGGAAAGGCTTAGTATGTTTACTAAGCAAGGCATAGTAAACATGGAAGCGCTGTCTGAGGCAAGGCATGGTAAGCTCAGCAAGGCATAGTAAGGCTTAGTATCCTTACTAAGCAAGGCATAGTAAACATGCAAGCACTGTCTGAGGCAAAGCATGGGAAGCTCAGCAGGGCATGGGAAGGCTTAGTATGTTTACTACGCAAGGCATAAAAAACATGGAAGCGCTTTCTAAGACATGGTAAGCTCAACAAGGCATATTGATTGATATGTGGGGTTTAACGTCCCAAAACCACTCTATGATTATGAGAGACGCCGTAGTGGAGGGCTCCGGAAATTTAGACCACCTGGGGTTCTTTAACGTGCACCCAAATCTGAGCACACGGGCCTAAATTTCCGCCTCCATCGGAAATGCAGCCGCCGCAGCCGGGATTCGAACCCGCGCCCTGCGGGTCAGCAGCCGAGTGCCTTAGCCACTAGACCACCGCGGCGGGGCCTCAACAAGGCATAGGAAGGCTTAGTATGTTTACTAAGCAAGGCATAGTAAACACGGAGGCGCTGTCTGAGGCAAAGCATGGTAAGCTCAGTAAGGCATAGTAAGGCTTAGTATGCTGACTAAGCAAGGCATAGTAAACATGAAAGCGCTGTCTGAGGCAAAGCATGGTAAGCTCAGCAAGGCATGGGAAGGCTTAGTATGTTTACTAAGTAAGGCATAGTAAACATGGAAGCGCTGTCTGATTGATTGATTTGTGGGGTTTAACGTTTCAAAACCACGATATGATTATGAGAAACGCCGTAGTGGAGGGCTCCGGAAATTTGGATCACCTGGGGTCCTTTAGCGTGCACCCAAGTCTGAGCACACGGGCCTACAACATATCCGCCTCCATCGGAAATGCAGCCACTGCAGCCGGGATTTAATCCCGCAACTTGCGGGTCAGCAGCCGAGTACCTTATCCACTAGACCACCGCGGCGGGGCAAGTGCTGTCTGAAGCAAGACATGGTAAGCTCAGCAAGGCATAGGAAGGCTTGGTATGTTTACTAAGCAAGGCGTAGTAAACATAGTGAAGATGATGTCTGAAGAGTGGCGAAACCTAAATGGCCGCTGATGAGACCAGGACTCACGTAGTAAGTTTCGACGACATTTGCAGCGTAGTACGCAGATACGCGACCAATTATTTTTCTGTCCTAATGTGTCAATCAAGCGATGTTAGGTACACTCCTGTGTAGACTAGCTCCAGGTTTCCCTTCCCGAAAATAATTATTTTCTACAAAATGAAGACGTCGTCCATGTGTCCCAGCAACCAATAACGAAACATGATCACCTTTTAGAACCTGGCACTTCCTTCCAAAAATAGTTCCGCACCCTGCACCCCCAGAATAATATACATTCTTCAACCTAAAGTGACAAAAGAATTACTAAGCGGCGTTATGTTTCTATGTATTAAACGCTAGCACTATTTCGAGTGCATAAAAATGCAGAGCTTTCGTGATGACTGAAAGCTGATTGCTAAATGTCGACGAATAAGATCACAAAACTGATTACGAGAGCCACAAATGTACGCAACAATCGAGTTCTTGAAGAACAGTTTAATGATGGTATAGATATGTGGAGGATAGCATCCCAGAACCACCATACGATTATGAGAGATGGCAAAGTGAAGGGCTCCGGAAATGCCGGCCATCTGGTGTCCTTTAACGTGCACCGACTTCGCGCAGTACACGAACCTCTGCCATTTCTCCTCCAACTGTCTAGAGTTACTGTATATGCCACCTAAAGGTAGCATATACAGTAACTCTACAACTGCCGGGTAATGAACGCCCTCATGCGGCCGCTCGAGAACTCACACTCCGAGCAGCCCCCGCGCAATGAGGCGGTTAACACAGAGCTATGCTCCTACTTCTCACGTACCACAACATTACATACGATAACGACAGCCATACCCACTCACATCAGATTCCTCATATTTTCCTCATAGCATCCTCATATGTTATAAGAGTGTTTATAGCATTTCTTATGCGATCCTTGTAACCCTTTCCGCTTTGGTCACACTGATTTATCATTTATTGTTAGGAGTGGCATTTACTGAATCATATTTCTTCCACATTTGAATTTCCGACAATGCTCTCTGCGATGCCTGCAGCTGCGAGGAGAAGCTATGCCACTTCCCGTGTGACTGTTCGGTCTACAATGTGCAGAGACAATCACATGCGTCATTTATAGCACGCCTTGACAATAGACAAATGCCCGTTGATTCTGTTCTAGTGTGCCGTCGACAAAGGACATTGCATCTGAAGGCGACAAAACAACTGATGAGCTTTTTTATATAAAAAGAAGAACGAATCTAGACAAGCGGTTGTGATAGCGATGTCGCTTTTCCGTGCCAGGTAGATGGACCCTTACTTATTAGGGGCTCGTGCACGTGCTGTGTGATGTGCTTTTTTCTTTTTCTCCTCTCCTTCGCTTCCCCTTCTTTCAATCTCTCCCATCCATGTCCCACGTGTAGGGTTGCAAACCGGTTATCCTGGACTTATTCACCTCCTTACCTTTCTTTCTCTGCCAGACTTTCTCTCTTTCCTCTTTTCCTTGTTCTTTCTCTTTCCGCTCCTTTCTCTCTCTTTCCATGTTATCTTTCTACTCTCCTACCCCTTTTCTACCAGGGTAGCCAACCGAACTGCTGCCTGGTTAATCTCCCTGCTTTCTTCCTTTTGTATCCCTTCCTTGTCTGTTAGTTCTCATTATTGCTGTGACTGGTAAACTATAACCAGTCTTTAAAACATTAATTGCTTTACAGCATAGTCAAATGACAAGCAGGAAGGCAGTGACGACTGTTACGAACGCTGTTGCACTGTTGCCGTCCGGCCAAAGACCTAACACGTCCTTATCTGCCAATGCCCCACATGAAATCAGTTTCAAGACCGGACATCCGTTTCTGTCGTTCGCGTGCGTATGTTGAGCCAGTACAAAATATGTCCAGTGAAGGCGAAATCCACGTGGTACTTATTCATCAGTTCAACAATGTTCCGCACGTAGATACAATAACACGTGCCGATGCTTTTAATTTGTCATTCCTTGACGCAAACAGAAATGCCGGGGCGAAAGCACACGCCACGTACGAAATGTTTTGTGAACCTCAACTGTAGGAGTCATTGCACTCGGTTCCGCGTATTAACTGCGGTCGTTTACACTTCAGCCCCAGCACTTCCTCGATTGCAGCCAAGCATCGCCTTTTACAATTGTAGCGTGAGATACGATTTTTTGTCAGGCTGGGTCATTACTCGGAAGATCTATATAGATTGTCGGCACATAAACAATCGCCCAGTAGCAACGATTCGTGGGAAGCAATCCAGATGCCAGGGTTCACGCCGTTTGTCTCTTGGGACTGACACCGTTCCTGGAGGCTAGCCTTCCTTCATGCTTTGTTTTATTATTGATTTATTAGCTTATTTGCGAGCCTGGCCATGCCACACGACGCATTACTATGCTTAGCTAGCGTGCCTGGATAGCCTAGAAAACAAAAGTACAATCATACAGTGACAATAAGCGCGTAAGCATTGCTAAAAAAAACAAACTCAATGACTAATACAGCGTGCAGTAAACAGTGACAATTCTTCCCATCGTGTTATACAAAGAACCCGTGTGCTTAGATATAGGTGCGTGGTTAATAACCCCAGGTGATCACAATTTCCGGAACCCTGCACTATGGCGTCTCTCATAATCATATGGTGCTTTTGGTACGTTAAACAACAACAACAACAACAACAACAACAACAACAACAACAACAACAACAACAATACACAACAACAACAACAACAACAGACATATAGACAGACAGAAGGAAAGAAAGAAAAAACGAAAGAAAACTCTACCTGTGTTTTTTGAGCTGGTGGCACATTCCCGCCAGCTCAGCTGTTCACTCGCATTTCAAAGGCGTGAAATGGGCTTTAATTTTTTTTCTTCTGAGCCACAAATAGAATATCGGGCACTCCTGCCATATTCTTCTGAATAAGCATTGTATTTCGCTTAAGCAGCATTGCGTGAAAGTATATGCTTTTTTTTGTTACTTACTGTTCCTAACATTGACTTCTAGATTTGGCTCCCGACAAGCCTAATATACATCCTGACCCTTACCCCAATCTTGCAATCATTGTGCATTACCTTCGACATTAAGAGGCGTAAAAAAACAACAACATTTGGGCAGAATTTCTAGCATAGAAAAAGACGGTCAAGCGAACAAGGCAAACAATAATGACGGGACCCGCGTACAAGGGGCAGACGATTAGATTTCGCAATTATACCGGTCGTCCTCATAAACATTGTTCTATGGCTGATGTCACGACAATTACCATTGGTGCAGGCCAGTCCTCTTCCTTCGTGCATTTTTTGTTCACCGTGAATTGCCGTTTTTTTTACTGTTTGCTTCCCAAAGCAGTCGTTAGCAGAAACACAGGAGCGCGACTCCAATTTCCTTGTTAGTCGAAGAGTGGTCCACGGAAGATAATCACAGCCTCTGCAAAATCACGACGTCTGCATGCCGAGACTGGTAACAGCAGGATACTGTTTTTTTTTTTTTGCGACAGAAACAGAAAATATTTACACTTCATTCAGACGTTATCAGTACTAGTTGCTTTATTACCGACATATCTGCGAAACCAATTTGATTCACTTATTATGAAGTACGCCGATCAATGGGAAAAGTAGGGTGTCTTTCGCCTGTCGTACAACGCGATTCACCAAAACCACATGCATCACTTATTTACAGGCGGAATCGCAACAAGATTTTATTTGTCCCATTGAGAGCATGCTTTGTTCCATTACGAAGCAAGGTACGTACACCAAAGTATAAGTTCTTAGGATCCAAGCGTCACGTACGACGCCTTACTCTGCCGCGAATTTGCGATAAAATCACTGAATATGTTCCCCAAAAATACTTTTGCTTCTACTTACGCCACTGGAGGAACGCGCGCATTTCCTCGCTCTCACCTGCTGCTTTTGCGCATTCATGAAATAGATACCAAAGAGGAGCTTTTGCTTTGATTACGTTAAGTGGACAAGATTGCATGAATTACAGAGAAAACCAACTTTCCTCGCATTAAGAATTTACTCTTTCACAATTACAAAATCACCAGGTTTGCCACGAGAAAACGGAAACATTGTGAGTGCATAAAAACATATTCTCAAGAACTATATGGCCAGGACTGATGATTACACGGAGAAGGACGTTTGGTAAGCGAGAAAACGGGCAAGAACGAAATGCGGATGCCAACGCGTCATTGAAATTCCCGCACCAAACGTTGGGACGTCGTTGATTTTTGACGGCCTTTAGTAGATAATGTGTGGTTTCCATGCAGTAGAAATGATGCACGTGGGCATGCGAAGATGGTAGAGGGGAGTGCCACCTCTAGTCGCTTTACAGGGGAGGGTCAATGCGAGTCCCATACATTGACATAACCGGGAGATCTGGGCGCTGCGATCTGGTGGGCAGGGGTGCCAAGTCCACGCCATATATTTACATAATATTGAGGGGCGGCACTGGGACGACCCTTCATCCCCCTTTCCCCAGCCCAGCACGCCTATGGTGTGAACATTGTCCTTTGACTTGGCTAGCCACTAAGGAGACTGAGTTTCAGCCGTTTTGGTTGAGCCTGTCCTCTATAGTTAAAAAAAAAGAACATTTTGAAAACCGTGACTGCACCGTGGCGATTTCGGCACCAAATTTTAAAACAAATTTTTGACCTCCATTTTCTTTTCTAATAATAAACCTGTGGAGATGAAATCATTAACATTAGAGTTCTCATAGTGTGGTTAATCATCCTATAGTAATTAACTCCCACATTTAGGTGACATGTTAAGGTGATAATTGCATATGACTCATTAAGTGAAAAAGCTAACGCCTAGTGAGAAAGTCACACCCACGTACCTGACGTCTCTATGCGCCAGCCTGACTCTGGACGCAAGCGGTCAGTGGCTTCCGCTTCGTCGCAATTATTGTCGCTGAAACGCGAGCAGCTTTTGGCATCTTCGCCGCTGCTTGTTTTTGTGGCAACGTCATTTTCGCTAAACCTCAAATCAAGACACGTGGTTTCAACGTGTTGCTTACGCTAGCGGGAATTGTTTTTCATGCGTGTCTTGTCACGTTGTTTTCATGATGAGCATATGACTGAGTGAACGTGATGTGGTTCGAAGACAAACACGAAATTGTTGCGCGAGGCATTGGCCTTCCACGACGTTATCGTCTTTAGGACGCTGACTTCGCAAGTCACACCATGTGACCTCTCACATTTCCAAGCCGTCTGAGTTTACAGAAGTTGCAGGGTCGTCTCGGTGCACTATACTACGTTTTTTTTGCTAATGTGCCGCAAAGATGCACTGCCAAGTGGCATTGTTCTTGCTTCTTCGTATAGTCACAGCAACAGGGACGACAGTGAAGTGCGCCATTACCCTATATGACACTAGGTTTCCAAACCAACAATGCAGCCAATGCTTTATCTCCTAGTCTTAACAGAAGAGGGCTTTCAGTAAATGAATGGAAATGAAAATTTGGCAGCTCCCACGTACCTTGGCAATTGACGTTATGCGAAGTATGCGGGGAGAAGGTGACCATGTAATTTTCATTGAGTGACAGGTCATGGAGTGATGCTAAGTGTATATGTATAAATGTTGGACGCACAGAGACATATTGAAGAATTGCAGGCGTTTATATAACCAGTTTGTACTTACACAACAATGCAAATGAGAACATGAGTATTAGCAACATCAGAAGCGATAAGCTATTATGAAGTGCTCGTGCTCGCGAAGACGATAGACCTGGACACTCCTACATAATTTTTCTTAAGCCTACTCCAGCCTACGGCACCCAACCATAATTGACGTTAACTCGACGGCTGCATCAAAAAATTACAGACATGAGCATAAGTGTGTAGACCACGGGTTCGCGTGGCCGATGGCATCGATGCGCCATCTAGCGACGAGACGCTTGCTGAGGTGCGCATGCGTGATCCGTCGTATCAGTTGGCCTGTCAAGTCGCTTTCTTTGACGTGCTTGTAGCCAAAGAGACAACCAGGTGTGGCTCTTTTTGCTCCATCAAAATTGTGCTGTTTTTATTGCTATTTTCTAGCGTAGTGGCTACGCGACTGCTGGTCCCAGTGCCGGGCTCATGTCGTTATTTATACCGGTTGATTAGCATAAGCCACCACGCAAATTTTAATGAATCCAAGCCCACAAAATTTAG
Organism: Rhipicephalus annulatus; assembly: GCA_013436015.1. Lineage (NCBI taxonomy): Eukaryota > Metazoa > Arthropoda > Arachnida > Ixodida > Ixodidae > Rhipicephalus > Rhipicephalus annulatus. The sequence goes on from WOVY01000504.1 coordinate 1,152,292, forward strand.
TTTTCGCAACAAGTAAGATTACCTTTGTTCCGCTAAGGCAATTTGAACCTAAATGAGCCTAGTTACGACAAAACAAGCGCAAATAGGTGCGAATACATACCTTAAATATATTTAAGGCCAATTAGATTTAATTAGCCAAAATAAGACTAGACTAGTGCTTAGTAATTAGTATCTTCCTGAGCTTGAATTTTCTTAGCTGATCAAAATATAACTTCAAATACTTAATTGTGTTCTAGGAGAACTTGTGTTTTAAAACTAACTACAATCAGACTTGCTTGATTATGCCATGATCAACCATGCTTTGTCAGATTTTTTACGCTGCCTCATTAGCTTATACATAAGTAGCCGAATTATTTCACGTGACACACCAGTATTTTTTGTGTGCGATTAGTGATAAGAATAATGGTTGAGCCATAACTTGTACGCGTCTTAACTTACACTCATTAGATATAAATGAGCTTAATTGGAATAGGGTCAGTAAGGTGTAATTAGTGTCTTCAAGGGTTTCGCGCTGCTATAGGCTCGTGGGAAAGTCGACTTGCACTGATTGGCCGTGATAAGGTCTATCTTATTTGGACTAATTTTTACTCCGCTAAATCGAGTGATAGCACGATTAAATATACTTAATTTGGTTTGACTGAACCTGCACCTTTATCGACACAACTGGGCGCATGAAAGCTTTCCCACGCTTAACATAAAAACAGCAAACTGAGCGGGGCTTAACTGAACACACTTACGTTCAAATTTATTAGTTAAGTTCAGTACCAAAACCACCATATATTTATGAGAGACGCCATAGTAGAGAGCTCCGGAAATCTCGACCCCTTGGGGTTTTTAACACGCACCTAAATCTAAGCACACGAGCATCAAGCGTTTTCACCTCCATCAAAAATGTGGCTGCGACGGCCGGGATTCCATCCCGCGACCTGGGGGTCAGCAGCCAAGTGCCTCAGCCCCTAAGCCACCGTGCCGGGTACAAAAGCTTTCCTCATCAACGTCCCTGCCTTCTGTCTCGACTGGCTCCCTTTCTACGTTCATCGCTGTCAGCACATCTGAAAAGTAGAGCGGAATTGTGTAGATCTGGGTTGCACTGCTCCATTATTCATTCCGGGGAAGGCTTCGATGCTCCCGGGTTGAAGTGGATGAGAGGGAGCCCGCAACAGTGCCTTGTACAGGGCAGCTCGCAAAGCCACCGGCGTGGCGAAGCGGCGATAATTAACGAGCGCGCAGGAACATTGCAGTGTCTTATAACTGACTCGAGGCACACCGACAGACGAGAACCGGCGCATTCAGCATGCTATGGCCGATGGCACACCGACAGAACTCTTTTTTTTTTTAGGAATCAACTTGGGCGAAAACACATTCTTCCTGCGTCGTTCATTTTTTTTTCTGCCTCTTTTGCTGGGTGGTGGAAGAAGTCTGCGGATGAACAGACAAGCTGCTTTGCGATGCTGAGCCAAGAGCGTGGACTTGCGAGTCGACGCGTCCACGAAGTTGACGCGCCTGTGCCTGGACCAACTTTCTGTTGAAAGCGTGGATTCGCACTCAAATTATCTGAATGAAGTAGCTTGCGCTTATCAGTGCACTGTATAAGCCGCCAAGCTATGCACTGTTGACGAGAACAGAGAGAATAAAGGAGGGTGCAAGAGAGAGAGAGAGAGAGAGATACATTATTACGGGGACTTTCGGCGGCCCGAGCTATAGATCTTTTCACTCAAGGCTCCCTGGGCTTCGCCATAGTCCTCTATGGGCTGTTTTAGTGCACATGGACCCTTCGAAAAATGCACTGCTGAAGCTGTAACGTCGGCTTTTGTGCTCTCGTGCAACAGCCCAGAAAGGAGAAAATCCCCCTCTTTGTTAAAAATGTTCATACAGTGCCTTACTTTGAAGTTGCAGTGGTGTAGATGGCGTTTCGTGCATATGAATCGGAAAATTAAGGTCGTTGTGAATGAAGGAAGCAAGCATTTGCCAATGCGGGATGAAAATGCTTCATTCGCGGAGGTATTGTAACAATCACACCGCGTCAATGTTGGGCTCGAGGTCGCAGGTTCGATAACTGCGGAAGCAACGACTTCCATACACGTAACTATGAAGGCCGATTGACCTCACTTTCTGGTGCCGAGACCTTCAATTATTTGCATCTTTATTTAAATAAAGTCTACCACCAAGTTTGTGACCAGTATGAAAAGCTAGTTGATGTGAATAGCTGATTCAGCAACGCAAATGAGATTTTTCTTTTAACATGATACGTTGGCATTTCCACAGAAGCAGTTGGCGGCTTGTGTTGGGCAACTCAGCCACAGTAGCTATACCTGAGATTCTGGTCAATTTAGCGACATGATTTCAGGTCATTTCTCAATTGGCCTCGTTTTCGCCAGCGCAGTATGTAGTCATTTTACCATCATTATTCGCCGTCATTTAGTACATTCTTTGCAGGCATCACTGTGTAACTTTTTGTCACCCGTTTAAAAGTGCGTAGATTCTAAACACATCAACGCGTGCTCTCACACGGAAGCACACAAGCACATACACGCACATATCAAATACATGTCGCTGCGTATGCGTTTCAAAGAATTTTTTTTAGGTTCACTGCGTATATATCTTTGAACAATTGAAAGGGTAAACTTCTTTGACACTTCTGCCGTTGTACGGCTTTAGAACAACTGCGGTGGTGTAGCATCCTATACCACGATTGAATTACGAGAGACGCCTACTCAAATTTCAACCAGCTGTGGTTCTTAAGAAGAAATAGTAGATATCGAAAGGCCAGGAAGTTAACTAGTCTATGATAACTGGTTTGCTATCCTACACGCCTGAACGTGCTACCCCACATGTTGCTGTCCCCCCCCCCCCCACACACACGCACACTCAGTCATTCACATTCGATCACCCCGGCGTGGCACGCGCGACACCACCGTCACAGCCGCTTGTCGAAGTTCCTTTCAAAAACAATAATGGTATACCTTCGCCACCTGCATTAGAGATGTTGTCTGTCGACGACATGCAAGATTAGCTTCAATAAAAAGATACTATACCACTTTCAAGGTCTGACGCTGCAAAGAAGTACTCGAGGGCTTGCACGTATTATCACGATTTATTTATGGTGAACACCAAGTAGCCATACCAACCACTGCCATCGTCAACACCATCTGGGCGCGTTGATGAATCTCTATACACCAACCAGACTCCGCTGAAGCGAGACCACACTGCTTAATCATTTATGACTCAGTGATGCATTCACAATATCTTATTACTTCCGCATTAGAATGGCCGACAGCACTGTTTCGCGATGCCTGTGGCTGCGAGAAGACATCGCATGAAGTGTGATTGCCTAGTATACAATGTTCTCAGATAGTCTCTGAGATTCTTTAACTTGCACCTAAATCAAAGTACGCGGGCCTCAATCATTTCCGCCTCCATCGAAAATGGGGCCGGGATTTGATCCCACGAACTGCTATAGTAAGTTGTCAGACACCACAAGCACCTGACCGCCACGACACATCACTGGACGGCTTTCGTCATTTCAGTTCAAGTGATCAATACAAATCTGTGTATGCAGTATTGCTGTCTTCGTTAGGCAATTCGTAATAGTGTTGCTAACCCTAAATGTTTTGGTCTTATTTACAGGCCTCTTGCAGTCGACGTCCTTGATTGCCTCGAAGCGGTTGGCTTGATGACTTAGCTAAGCACCAGAAGATTAATTGCCTGTACTCGAGCATCGGTTTCCCATCGGCGCTGCAACTGTGCAAACCGGCAGTCTATCAAACGGTTACTGCTGTGCCTCGGGTCGATTAATTACTGCGTGCTGGAACACCGCTTCGCAAGGTGCGAAAGTAGTACGGAAAATAAATCGACTTTCACCTACTTCGAGCGCCACGTCACCATATCGTAGGGTTGTAATAAATTGCCCGAACTGTGTGCCTGCACGTACAGTCGCATAATTTACTAAGGCGAAACACTTTAATGCCTCATGAAACGCGACAATATGAGCGAAGGCACCCCGCGGCGTCAACACGACTGATGCAAAAAAATAAAAAAAATTGTCACATAATGACGTCATAAAGACGTCACAGATCGCCATAATTTTTCACATCCCCGTGACATCCGTGACATCTACCGCGCTGCACATCTGTTGTGAGGCTTCCTGACTGCATGCTTCCCTTTAGTAAAATCATAGTTGTCAGTTTGAGTGGTATGTGCGTCTGTCTCTTTCTCGCGTCACGTGCTTTGCTGGCTTTTTCTTTTTCAATTATCAATTAACACAAGTGTTCAGGGGAAAGAAGAGAATTGCGTGCACTCTCCTCATTCATCCGCTGCCACAAATCTGGAGTTGGTGGAGCTTGAAGTAATAGTTAATAACTGTTGGTATTTTGATTTTCGAAACCATGCTATGTTACGATGGACGCCATAGTGAAGGGCTACGTAAATTAGGGCCACCTGGTCTTTTGACGTGCACCTAAAACTGAGTACACGGGCCTCAAACATATCGCCTGAGATTAAGTAGGACTGATCCGACCGGGATTTGATCCCACGACCTTCGGGTGAGAAATAGAGTGCCATAACCGATAGCGCACCACATTGGGTCGAAGTGGGCAACGCGTGCACTTACACTTTGTTAAACAAGGCAGCAGCTACCTTTACGAAAAAAAGAGCGCTTTTCGAAGCGTTGGTTCCTGCTTCCATTGACGTATCCATGGGAGGGAGGAGTTTAACTTCTAGAAATTTAAATCTTTTTCCATTTGACATATATACACACACACGAAGACACTCACAAGCATACTTAAATGGTATACTGACCCCGAAATAGGTTTACAGGTTTTTTTTTTTGCATTCTCTTATTAAGACTAGAAAGCAAACGCCATCTTCTTTTTCTTCTTAGTTTATCTATTAATTCTGCCCCGCCACCCACTGAAAAATTTCCGCCCCTAGCTTGTATCAGCGCTGCCTCCACGATCACAGGCAACAGCTCACCTAGTTTTGCACGGCCTCCGGGATCAGCCCACCTATTGGTCGAGTGACGGTGTCATGTGGCGACTTGATCAAGTCACATCACTGTGTGTGAATCCATGATACTGTCCCAGATTTCGGTGATCTGTGACGTCACGACGACGTCTTAAAGAGATGTCATCATGCGATGCACATCTCTTGAAGCCCTCGTGTCAGTGCCCCCGTCGCGGTGCGCCGCCAACTCAGGGCGTCGGTGAATTTTCACATTTGATGGGGCGTCGTTGACCTTGTTATTTCTGGCTACGCCCCTGTTAGTGACACTCCGTGTATAAAACTTTTTTTTTGGCATTTGGAATGGTTAGACAAGGATGGATGGATGGATGGATGGATGGATGGATGGATGGATGGATGAATGGATGGATGGATGGATGGATGGATGGATGGATGGATGGATGGATGGATGGATGGATATGGATGGATGGATGGATGGATGGATGGATGGATGGATGGATGGATGGATGGATGGATGGATGGATGGATGGATGGATGGATGGATGGATGGATGGATGGATATGGCTGTACCCTTTAGATCGGGCGGTGGCTAGCGCAACCAAGCCGTAATACCTAATGAACTAAAAACAAGATTTATTTTTTTCCCTTTAAATAGTGAGCTTGAGGATTCGTACTTCGCAGTGAAGGGTTTACTTTTCACTCATGCCTTGACATTAGGCACCAATCAGATAACCTCCTTCTAGTCAATTCTACCCGCTTAAAGTATTTTTTGCCCTCCCAGTCCCTAAACCCCAGTGCTTTGAAAAACTCTGCGCCATCATCCTGAACTATAGGGTGAAGCCTTTTACAGAACCTTATCAAGTGTTCGGCAGTTTCTTCTTCCTCTCCACACGCACTGCATACCGTGTCTACCCCTTCGTATTTGGCCCGATATGTCGTGGTTCGCAATATTCTTGTTCTGGCCTCAAACAGTAGAGAACTACCCCGAGTATTATCATAAATCCTCTCCTTGGCAATTTCCGGCTTAAAAGTTCGACAGATCTCTAGTGCGGACTTCTTCATCATGCCGATTCTCCACATATCGGTCTCAGCTTCCTTCATCTTCTTCTTAACCGATAGTTCTTTTTGGTTTAGCCCCCTGCTGTTTTCTAAGTATTTACCAGTCAATTTTCTGGTTCGCTTCTTCCATTTTGTATCGACATTCTTCATGTACAAGTAGCTGAAATGCTTCCTAGCACAACGCTCCTCCCCCATTTCTCTCAATCGCTTCTCAAATTTTATCTTGCTGCTAGCTTCCCTGCCCTGAAATGATGTCCATCCCATATCACCTTGTAATCTCTGATTTGGTGTATTCCCGTGAGCTCCTAAGGCAAGCCTACCTATTTCACGTTGCTTAATTTCTGATCTTGCTTGAACTTCTGATCTCATGTACAATACCGCATTGCTGGAAAAGGGTTTGCTGGAAAAAGGCATTGCTGGAAAAGGGGTTGCCGAATTGCTGGAAAAGGGATTACTCGAAAAGAAGCCCTCTGGTGCTGCCTTTATTGTCAAAGTGCCGATAGGCGCGTCAACGCACCCCGAACTCTAAGGAAACATGCTCGAATGCGTTCAAGTGCGATGATTTTGCAGGTTAGTTTCATGGGGCACTAAGAGCAAGACGATTTTTTCTTGTATTAGTAAGGTACAATTTCACAATCCCCAAAGCACGCCTCTTAACGCGACAAGATGCTCGATAAAGGAGAAAACACGTGAAAAGAAGATTCCTGCACGAAACACCAGGACGTCATCAGTTATGACGGCGTCTTCAGGATTCTACGTAGCTTCCAATTGATGAAATTGAAGCACATTTTCATCTACGAGTGACATGCACCTAGCATACGAAGTTTCAGAAACTTTCATCGTGCTAATGCCGCGAAAAAAAAAAGCGAAAATGCATTTTAAAATTTCTGATGTTACGGACGAAAATTACGGTGCGAAATTTAAAAATGAAATTTCAACCATGAAAAATTTCAAATTTCTCCACCAATAATGAACTTTATTAGTGAAACGCACGTCATTAGAGTTCTCAGATTGGAGTTTGTCAAAATAAATCAAACCATTGTCCCTTTAACGGCAAATTTCACCAAGTGCTTTCGGGAGAACTATAGTGTTCCATGGGGAGTCTTACGTAGCTTTCTTGTTAGGAACGAGTGGGAAAAAGAAAAAAAATAGAACGTACTTCATCAAAGCAGAGAACCGGAATCAGATCAATCTTACTGAAGCCGTAACTGGCTTGAGCTCTCGTGGAGGCCCTCGTGCACCATCTCAGGGTTAGACTTTGTAAAGTGCTCCGTAATCATGACGCACCCGAAGTAGATTTTCAACCGTGAAGTTTACAAGAGGGAACTCCGCCTGTCAGAGTAGGTTCACGCTTCTTAACATAACGCTTGACTTGTTGACTGCACACACTAAATCTCATTGAGCTCCCTTCACAGCCAGCTTGCCCAATGTCCACTGAGTGATCACGCCCCAGAAGTCGCTTATCAACCGTTAAGTTTACAAAAGGGCTCTCCATCAGCTAGAGCACACTTGAGCTCCTTTAAATAACCTACCAATTGTTCACTGCGCCCACGGAATCTCAATTAGCTCTATTGACAATCGGCTTGAGCAATGTCCCCCTAAAGGCCGTCGTTCCTTCCGTTTACGAAGAGGCAGCATTTTACCGTTTTCGACACTTGTGCTTTTCTATCAGCGTGACACACGCCACCTCTCTCGAGCACTGAGCCTGCCAATCAACAAATTAGTTTTGCTTCGCTGGTGCCTCGCCTGGTTCACTCATTCCATCCGTTCTTCGGGTAAATCCTCTTCACGAACCTGATGCTATGTTTGATTTCACACATCAGATGCTACTTGCCGTCGGACATTTGGACACTACTTGCCGTCGACGTACTCGCTCTAAGAAATAGTGCAGCGATTTTAAATGCGAAGCATTTCTTAGTGAACTTCAGCGACTTCTATCTATCTATCTATCTATCTATCTATCTATCTATCTATCTATCTATCTATCTATCTATCTATCTATCTATCTATCTATCTATCTATCTATCTATCTATCTATCTATCTATCTATCTATCTATCTATCTATCTATCTATCTATCTATCTATCTATCTATCTATCTATCTATCTATCTATCTATCTATCTATCTATCTATCTATCTATCTATCTAGTCTATCTATCTATCTATCTAGCTATCTATCTATCTATCTATCTATCTATCTATCTATCTATCTATCTATCTATCTATCTATCTATCTATCTATCTATCTATCTATCTATCTATCTATCTATCTTCTATCTATCTATCTATCTATCTATCTATCTATCTATCTATCTATCTATCTATCCTTCTATCTCTGTCTGTCTGTCTGTCTGTCTGTCTGTCTGTTTGTCTGTCTGTCTGTCTGTCTGTCTGTCTGTCTGTCTGTCTATGCATGTGTGAGGCTGATGGGAAGTACACAGGACAGTTTTTATTGGGACGTGTCAGGCTGATGGAATGTACACAGGACAATTTTGGTTGACACTTTTAAGGCTCGTGTTTATTCAGCCCTGTAATATGTGTACAAGGCAGTAACGAACAGGATTTCGTGCATTTCACGTCTATTTGCTTGTACTGCGAGACCGGGTAACAAATACCACCATTCGGCAACATGCAAGGCTCAGGATTGATACACAGAGCTTCTTCTCTGACTTCCGAACGTAAACAAGAAATTCCACCTCTTGATGCGTGTGTGGGCAGAAAAAGGGAGGCTAATACGCCTGTGACTTCAGTCATGTATCCCGACGTGCGAGATAACATTGCTTGCGGAACCAATTAGGCGGAGGGAACAGCGACTTCGCAACAACAATTAGCGTAGCTGATATCGAGAGAAGCGTTGATCACCAAATATATTTGTTGAGCAACAGCGATGTCACTGCACATGGTAGTTGCACGTGGCATTGTTAATTGCCATGCAGCTGGTAAGTGTTGCGTGAACTAGTTGGCATAGTTCTCTTTAGAAGGGGAGGGCAGTTAAAATCTCAAACCCAACCCGTGAGATCACTTGTGGGCTAGAAGGTACTTGACCTATAAAAACGCCGATCACCCTAATGCTCCATCACCGGCTATAGATTGGTCCAGGGATTATGGTCCTCGACTGCTACTCCGAAGGTCACGATGGATGCCCGGTCGTGGTCGTGATGCTGCATTTTCAATAAAGGGGGAAAACGCTCGAGGTTTGTGTACTTAAATTTAGGAGCACGTTCAGAAACCTCAGACGGGTGAAATTTTTGTAAACCTCTATTACAACGTCCCTCATAATCATATCTTCGTTTTGATTGGGACGTTAATCTTAGCCATTATTATCCTAACACTCATTCGGGTCAAAAAGATTTTAAAAAGTATAAAAGACGAACGTCTCGTGCGCAGTCAGAGGACCGTTCCCGCACATCAAAGGAATGTTTTCACTTCTCAAAGCTCACCCCTGTTCAAACACTTTTGAGCAATAAAAAGCTCAAAATGACATAAGATTTGAATAGACGTCAATGACGAAATAGCTTTTCAAGTCCATTCTTTATAACATGTTTTAAATTATTATATGTTATTACACGGTAAATTTCAGTGGCAGACACTCAGCATAAGTTTGCGCACAATATGACATAAAGGGTCGTGGTTATGTCAAATTACAAGCCTATTAAAATTGTATGAAAAACATGAAGCAGCACTATTCTAAATATTGAAGTCACATGGCTTGAGAAAACATTGCTTGTAGGTGGAGAAAGTAACCATGTCTTCTTACTTGTGGTGTTAGGAACCAGCTTTTTTTATCTTTTTATAGTTGAAAGGACACAAATCAAGCTGCAATACCATGTCGACGGTGGTTATGCTATAGCCTCGACATGGGATTGCAAAATTCAGGAAGGGAATACGTAATAAGATTCACTGATCTGATATTCGGATAGCGACAGTTTATAACTTCATCTCTGGTTATTTATCAGATTACAGGGAGAGACTCGTAGATGAGAGCAAGAACGCACAAGATAATGACCTTTCTATACACGTGAAAGACGGATCTAGACAGTAAGCACATTAGTACATCGCTAACGAGCACGCACGCCATATCCGATACCCTTCCCATCTGAAAACTTACTCAAGGATTCTCCCATACAGTTGCAGAATGCATGCGCGTAGTAGATATATCGAAGAAATCCCCGATAAAATAAAATAATGTCTATATTGTTATTGATCATATTTGGGAAAAATGGTTACATAAATATGGTTAGTTGGAAGACTTAACGCTGAAGGCATTTTATTCTATTTGTCGCTAGCGATATTTCACGCTGCTGTTATCTGCGAATACGTTGTTTTTTTGTTTTTTTTTTGATGCGATAAAGTCTATTCACATGTCAACAAGCGGATACCAAGCACAGCAACCTGGGGAAGCTCGTAACAGGATGCTGAATGAGTGATGCTTCATAAATCGCTATTTCGCGCTTCGCCATTTGATATCCTGAGACTGGCAAATGGGTCAATCTGATGAACCGTTCAACTTACCTCTGAAAGCACGATCAAAATTACGGTCGCTATGCTCCTTGGCAGACGGACTGTTTAGCCAACCGCTGGTAAATCAGTTGTCGATTCCATTGACTTGTGAAATTTTGTTTCGCTCGCAGTAACAGAGACAGTGTTGAAAAGCAAACAGTTCCCAATGTTTTCGAGCGACACTTCTTAGATGGTAGAGGTGCTAGAAATCATTTCCGTGGTGTCCGTTCCGAGTCGAGGCGTGTAGGGATCCACTCCGTCGCAAAACCGCATCTTTTCCTCGCAGTGAGACCACAATTTCGTTATCAGTTCAGAATAGTGCGCCGAATTCAAAGGCTTCCTTGTGCCGACCGGGGGCATAACATGCCTGACTGCTCACGAAAAAGAGTGTGACTGTGCCAATGCGACTCCTTCAGCTCCATTGCGCTGAACAATCGTACGTGAGGGTCGTCTGTGGAACCATTCTCCAATATGGCCGCGGCAATGGGACCGCAGCAACGGTGACGTCACGTACATATAGCTGTGCATGATAAAGTAACATAACTTTCTTCTGCATTGTGTTGGTGCTAATGTTTTGTAAAGTTTGTTTGCCGAAATTCTCGGTGTAATTTATTCTATTTCTGCTTTTCTTTAGTTTTTAGTTCTCTGCCTGTGGTATTTTCATTTTATTCTGTAAATAAATTTGAGCATTCTGTTAGTATTCTTTCAATGTTCACTTTCAATTTACTTCCATAACAAATGGAGGAAGGCCCGTTTAAGAACTGGTGATTTCCACTTGTTTGTTGTTGAGCAGTGTTATAAAAAGGTCATTTGCTTATCACACTTTGCATGACTATTCATTGTGTTTATTTATGTAGATATTTTTGCGGCTTACTCATATATTGTGTTGAAAATCTTTTCAGCAGTCATTTCTTTGCATGTAATTAGTCTCCTGGGTCCCAGTCAAGTTGTTTCATTACAGCTTTTAGCCCACGAGGCCATCCAGAATGTAATTATGTGCGAAGTATAGAAATAAAGATGATAAATGAGCGAATAAATACACAACAAATACTTTGAATCTATCTATTTTTTAGCATTCACACAAATTAGCGTACATAAAGTATAAATAAGGATAAAATCTATTGCAGCTACTTGTAACCTTTATCGATAAAGGCCTAACTCGAATGAGCGGCGCTGTCATAGGGAGGTTCTTAAAATTTTCATTCGAATAATTGAAATGCCGGCGGCAGTAATCTTGACTGAACGACCAATGGAAGTCTAAAAAAACGTAAATTGAAAAGTGGATTTGGGATCGTATTAGGAACGTAGGCTTTTATTGAACGTTAAAGAGTCCCACGAAAAAGACAATACCGTTGATGGGACAGCTTGTCAGCACTTTTATGAGTCTTCCCGGGTGCTATTGAACTCATGTAAAGTTGAACGATGCCCCAAGGCCTAATGAAAATGCCTTCAGGCATATTAGAAGGCATTTTAATCTGCGTCATACGCTGTGCAAGCGACTTTCTCTGCTGGGAAAATTGATATTTAGGACGTTGTAACGACAATATTCCACGGGGTTATTTTGAGCACAATGGATTTTGAAACTAAGTATTTCATGAAAAATAAAATAAACTAAAAATTTTTTTCATGTCATCCTCATGCCGCGATAACTTAATACGAATGTCTGCTTGCCGTATTGCTTATGCGCCATAAGAATTGGTTTACTTAGTGAAAAAAAGTTATGTTCAATATCAGAGACTGCAGTGAGTGGCATTTACAAGTTCGTAATCTTGTTGTATACTTGATTGATGTGTGGGGTTTAACGTCCCAAAACCACCATATGATTATGAAAGACGCTGTAGTGGAGGGCTCCGCAAATTTCGACCACCTGGGGTTCTTTAACGTGCGCCCAAATCTGAGCACACGGGCCTAAAACATTTCCGCCTCCATCCAAAATGCAGCCGCCACAGCCGGGATTCGATCCCGCAACATGCAAGTCAGCAGCCGAGTACCTTAGCCACTAGACCACTGCGGTGGGGCATCTCCTTGTATACATAAGTAGACGTATTTCTTTGTTGCATCTCGTGATGTTAGACCGAAAGGCCATATTTGGCAAGTCCTCCCTGCCAAGGAACAACCCCCTCATCTATGTTCTTCCAGTGCATCTATCCCACGCAGAAACGTAGCAAAAGACCAAGACATATTTTGTATTGTTCCTTTGTTGCGTTTTTGTGGGAGTGTTAAACTAAAAAAAAGTGTAGTATGACGTACCGCAAGCTCACATTTGTTCACCTAATTAAACTGTGGAAATTGACATAAATATAACGCACATCTGCCCCGCCGCTGGCGGTCTAGTGACTAAGGTACTCGGCTGCTGATGTTTGTCATTGTCAAGGCCAAGGGCGGTGTTTTTTGGCAGCTGTTTCTTATTTCGTTTCAGCTGCATACTTTCGTTTCAGTGTTTTTTCTAGCTTCTTTGACAGTGAATATAGTGCTTAGAAGGCTACTTTATTCATTTTAATTAGATCGTACATCACTTACGTTACACACGGCTAAACGGAAAATCAGCGACTCTGCGGAGATCGAAGAATGTTATCTGTTTCAACTGTGCAACTTTATTTTACGTATAAAGACATGGCTGTCAAAATGAAAGTGTCCGCTTCCTCACGATATAAAAAATTTGAGAAAAACGACAGCTAACACTCCTCTTGGTTTACTAGTTGGAACGAATGACTTCGTCCCGAGGGACTTTCCTCTCTAAAAATAACAACATTTTGGATAAAATAAAATAATGGCAAGAAGTACAGTGATTAAACCATAATGACTATCGATAATCGTAGCTGGATTATTAAGTTCGCTCTTGTGGATGGAGGCACAATCTTTGGGGTATCATTCTTCAAAACGTTCGCGTCGAATTCCTTTTTATTTTTTTTAACGCACTCACTTCTAAGTCTCCCGTTGGTAATGATCCCCCCTTTACGCAATCCTTATTTGCAACACGACATTATGAAACCAATAAGCCTCAAGATATAATTTCTCTATAATGCCTTTTAATATCATGCATTCTGCTGACAGAAGTTGCAAAATCTCGCTTCGTTTGGTCTAACATAAAAAAAAACAAAAAAAAGGGCGCACGAGTCAACAACACAGGTTGATTCCCACCTAGAAGCAAAGTGGCTTCGGGAAAGCAAAGCTGTTTTGCGGCGCACTACTCAAAAGAAGCCTCGCTGAGATGTGCATTCTCTTCAAAGCTGATCAGTTCGCAGAAACCAATCTCTATTCACTGTATCTATGCGAAAACACTAGTTATATATTTTAAAAGTACTATCCTTAACTTGAGTACACGTTTTTGAAAGTATTGTTCTGGTAGTGAATATACTGTCTTGCGGGCTTTGTTTCTGGAACACAGCGTGACACACGCTTCCCATTTCTGATGTCTTATATCAGCTTAGGCCTAGGGTTGCATGCTGAATGTCCCTTGTAATAGGATAAGCACAATCTTCTTATTCGCTGTGACGGGAGAGCTGACGGGCGCTGTTCACCGAGGCTTTGCTTGATTTTCGATGCACCGCCACTAATACGTGTACGCAAAAAGTACCTAATCTCTGAAGAACAAAAGCATTATTTTTAGCTTCTTCTCGTATTTTTTTCTCCGACTTCTTAACTTCTTAATAGCTGTGACAAAGTGAGGATAAAAACTGAAAACGCACACGGAGAAAAAGTGCGTAATATAGGGCAAAAAAATCTAAGACACGACATTCGGCTTAAGACTATGCGTCATGAAAGACTAAAGTAATACAACAAGGAAAAATCTTCATTGCGCAGTGCCTTTGTGGTGCCAAAACACGTCATCATAATTCTCTGAAAAATTTGTTTGTTTCTTGGTTGGTCTCCCTCGCTTATTGGGTCATTTGCTTCAGTATGTCATCTCTCGCAGGGTCTTCTTAGTGATCACTAGGCACCATATACTGCAGTTAATGAAGAACACGACCACATATAAACATGCTTGTTATCCGGTCTTGCGTAACTTCTGTAACTTGTTTTCTTCCTGGCTTCAGCTTCTCTTTCTTTTTGTTGCTCGACTTCGAGAAGAGAAAAAGTTCACCTACGATTACGATACTCGTTAATGCGAATTCCGAGAGCAACTTCTTGTTGGGCCAAGGCATACTGTGATTGAAGTTCTGCCAATCCACAGTTGCAGCCGTCCACGTTCGTTGCATGTTGCTACAGAAAGTGCCAGCGCCCGAGTGCTACCACAACGCCTCCTAGAAAAACTATGCCTGGAACGTGGCTCTCCTTTCAATGGAGAGCTTCCTCCCAACACAAAATCTAGGAGGCCATGCCTCCTGCCACGTGTGGCGACCGTCCTCCGCCTGGCATCGCTCGCCTCCATTCCGCTCTGTCACGTGACATTACCATACCGCTCTGTCACGTGACATCACAGCTGCTCGGAGGCAAACTGTGAGAGCACTGCTGTGCATTTCAGGCGTCGAGAACAAAGCGAAACGCCGATAGTCCCATTAGGACAAACGAAGCCAGCCGCAGTGCACGTGCGATTCCTGCATGCGCTTCGATCGAGGAGCGAGCGCATGCATTGGAGGCAGAAATGGAGGTTAGAGGCAGGTGGCTCATGATATCGCTAGACTCCACGTTCGCTCTATTTTGTCTTCGTTCGCTCCATCGGTTACGCCGACGGCGATGCCGCTCAACTAAAATACGGGCGCCTATAAAGAGCTGACCACACATGCGCGTATCAGCGTTTCAGCGCGTGGCTATGTGACACAGGCACCGTGCCATGTCATCCGTAAAAAGATAGGGTGCACAGCTTCAGCGGAAGCGCGTGCCTTTTTTCGCCGTATGGAGAGGGCGCGGCACCGCGTCAAAAAGTTACGCGCTGACACGTGTAGGCAGGCCTTAAAGGACCACTCACCACCCCACGTTTAAAGACGAGGAGGTGATTTTCTCCTCTCCTTCATACACACGATGCATCCTCCTCACCTCTTAGTTCTCGATTGCACGTGAACAATATCAGCCCTAAGCGCTAGGGCATATCCGGATTTCGCGCTTCTCGGCTGCGCTCTATTATCGCCGCTTGCGCAGTCGTAAACACACACACAAAAAAGAAGTTTAACAATATTGATGCGAGAAAAAGAAGAATGAATGGGTGGCTGCATGGCAAAGCAGTGCAGGAGACAATTCACATGTGATATTTCGCGTATATCAACGAATCGAGAGCATGTACGCTGTAACCATTACGGGAACTACTGTCTACGTCACAGTAGTGTGCCAAGAAGGACGAGAGTCTCGCTCTCCGGATTTCACGCCGACCGGTTGTGCCCCCACGATCTCCGACAACTGCGCAGCTCTGGCCGACTGGCTCGCCCTACGCCATCTCCTGCCACCGACAAGAGCTCTCGCTGAGTGGTGCCCCATCCTCGGAATCCTGTCACCGTGTCCATCTTTCCTATCTTCTCCTTACTTCCGTATGTTGCTGTCCCTGTGCCATGCTCTCTCCTTCCTGATCTCTCTATCTCAACACCTTTAATCCTATTCTTTTAATCTCTCCTCACCCCCATCCCTCGTGAGCTACTGTTGAGGTGTCGCACTCTGATGCAGATAGCTACGGGACTCACTGTTCTCTTCTTTTCTTTCAGAATCACATAAGAATTACAAGAAATATTAGGAAATAATATAGCGCTCCCTTTTCTATTATGGGAGCCTGGTGAGTGGCCCTTCGAAAGCTTCTCTCTGAAATAAACAAGAAAAAGTGCAGCGCATTAAGTTTGTCAAGCAGCGATTGCAAGCACTTATGTCGAAGCGCGTATGTATATAGCTACATTTAAAAAACAATTCTTAGTACCGCACTTTGTACACAACTCTCTGGATGGCGTTGGACAATATTGCGCCGGTCTCTTGGAAGAGGTCATAAAACGGGTAACAGAGCCAATCCTCGGCGCTCCAAATTGCACGGCTCTTTGCTTCCGAGAAAAACAACGCTGAAACCCTCTTACAGATGCAACTAAGAAATATAGAGCAGCAAATACAGGGACAGCTGCTGCTACATTATAACGGGTGGAGGCAACGACCTGGGCATTCGGACGACTCGTAGTACAAAGTCGAGATGGCCAAGACAGAAAAATAGAGTCACGACTTCAAAAACGAGCATTCGCAATTGAAAAAACTTCAGCGCAATGAAAAAAGCCTGTGATGAACTTACATTTAGGTGAATTTCATACCACTCATTTTGAGCAAGCTACATAAATTGCAAGTTTGAAATTACTCAAATGTTTCCCTCTTTGTTCGTTTTCTATGTGGCCCACTACGATTTGCAATCGGAGGTTCATTGCCTCGATATGGCCTCAGAGAGCCGCGGGATACGTGACGGCTGTAAAAAGACGGCGTCCTATTCATTCAACAAGAACGAACACGCACTTTGTAAAATTACCGCATTTGCTATATGAACTCTCTCGCCTTTGACGGCTCAACGTTGGAAATATATGGCTGTCATTCATTTCTCCTCAGTAGGCCCAGTTAAACTGATATTCAGTGCACAGCGAGAAAGTGAATGTTTTCCTTTCCAGTCTTTCGGTCACCGCACTTTCGTAAAACTCAAAATAAAGGAAATGAAGGAGTCCTCGACCTTTTTGATTTTCCGTGGCTTTACTAGCCCATTCACCCCAAGTGTGGTGAAGGCCTTCCTAACGCACGCTTTGTGTTATCCTTTGGTATTGGTATGTGAAAGGAAGGTATAGAATTAAATATCGCCAAGGATATCTCCTATGAAATGTGAATTAGTTTAACAGGCCCTGCAACACTTTTTCAGGTTGGTCAGAAAATGCTGCTTATCGGCAGTCGATGCTCCTGAGAACCCGCGAATGAAGCAGTACGTGACCTGGAATTCACTTGTAATTATGAAAGTGAGCTAGACATCTCTCTCTCTCTCTCTTTGCGGCAAGTGGCGCTATATAACCTCATACCACGGCCTCTGGCTGACTGAGCCTCGCGAGCTGTGTAGTTACCGTAAAAGTTGCTGTTGAATTCGAGCATTCATCTTCTCTGCTTTCAACAAGCCAGTTGTTTGTCGTAGCATTACCGTGGCAAACTGGTGGTGGCGCTGAGTGCCACCCTGATGCGTAAACTTGGTCCCCAAGAAGCTTCTTGTTGGTGCCACCATTTCCACTCACCCCTCCCCGCCCCCCCAAAATAAACACCAGGCTCTTCTTTATATTCGTCTTTTGCAAAGACTACGTTCCTGAATTCGCTTGAGTGTTGCATCAGACGGACAATGGCGATACAGATTGCGCAAGCATAGCGTACAAAACGCGCATCACGCTATAAGACGACTCAAATAAGGGGATAGATATACCGTATGCATGCCTTAAATACAGTAACGAACTAATTTCTGGTTTTCACGTGCAAAAACCAGGATACTATAATAAGAAGCGCTGTAGTGAAGGTCTCGATATCATTTTGACATCGTGGTGTCATTTTGCGTGTACTGACGTCACACAGTGAAGCGGGTGCCAAGGACATCTTTGTCGACGGAGAAGAAAAGCGTATAGGCAGGCAATACAGCGCGTAGTCTAGGTAATTGCTGGTAATTGAGAGTAAATGACTGCGTTTTGAGAGAAGGAAACGCGCAAAGGGGAGACGTAACGTTAGGTGGGCAGATTAGGCTAGGAGGTCCGCGGCCATAACGTGGCAGCATTTCATTTCATTTCGTTTATTGAAGCCTTAAGGGCCCGGAAGCATTACATAAGCGGAACGCACAGGACTGAGTTTATTGGCGGTACATGAGGGAGGCCTTTGCCTTGCAGTGAGCTTGATGATAACGATGATGGCTTCTCACAGTATACGCCTGTATCTTGGCCGGAAATAAGAAGTACCAATCACTCGTTGCAAAAAAATGGCGTTTCGGCCCCACCACCACGGATTTGTTCAAAAAGAAAGAACGGTTACTTGTGAACAAGGCTTCCGAAGCGGGGCTGAAATATCACTTTTGTTTTATGATTACGCGGGGTTTGTTATGTCCCACCACGAATTCTTTCGAACAGACGGATTTTCATCAAACCTCGAACTTCGGACTTAGATATCTAAGAAGAATGTAATGTTAAGAGACGTTTCATCTCCGTAGCTTAATGGAATGTAGTGACAACCGCAAACATGGCAGTTTCGCGCCACAGCGAATTTTTCTTGCAGAATTTTGAACGAGGTAAGGCACACTTTCCAAAAATTGTACAAAGGCACCAATTTCGAAGGTAAGCCTCCCCCCGCCCCCTCTTCCCCAAAAGCAAGTAACAGTATAGAGCACGCATTCAAGACTTCAGCGTCGAGCAAAATTGTTCGATTTCGCACCGTCAAAATATGCTTGAAAATATGTATATATATTAAAAAGCTGACAAAAAAGGTGACATAAATCATGGAGCAAAGCTTTGCGATGAAACGCTTCAGAAAAGAACGCGGATCAAGTAGCGGGGAAAAGGGGCGCGAGAATGCTTTCGTTCTTGAATTTCGACTGTTCTTCCCGATAATGTGCAAACGCAGTGGTGGACCGCTTCTTACGTTGCCGAATTTCTCTTCATCGCATAGATGAGTTCCATAAAATGAAAAAAAAAGTTAATAAATTGAACAACTCTGAACTGAACCAATTGAAGAAAGAAACTATAGTGCAGCGAGCTCTCGAGGGCTTCATATCTTCGCAATGTCTCAGATTAGAACGCAGATCAGCCGAATGAAAATAAAAATTTAGTGCAGTTCAAGGTTGCCTTTGTTCAAGTATTACGAGGTGGGCGGAGGCACGTTTGCAGTTCCTTTGTCAGACACCAGGGACTCGAACGCGGGATTGTTTCGCAGTTTCATTGCCGCGGTGCCTTCTACCACCTCTTTGTGAAGAAACCAAAACTGAAAATTTAACCAAAATACACAGATAAAATAGTGCGACAAAATTCCTGAAACGTGGAAGTCCTAAGACACGAGTCTTCCGCCTAAAAAACAAAAAAAAAACAGCGATGTCAGTCAGCTATGGGCGGCTGCTTTTGATACAAGTTTCAGAGAAGGAGGTGTCAGAAATTCGCGCTGTTTGCCACTTGTTTGCCCTTTCTTAGATAAAACTTGCATGGCCTCTTTCTACTCTTCATAGAACGGCGACAACTCCGTGTAGTGCTCCGGTTCACTCATTCAGTCTGAGAAGAAAAAAAAAAGCAATGACGCGTGTGAAATGAATTTCCCTAGAGACAAGAATAGAAAATTTTGAACAAAATACGAGCTGCGTGTGGAAAGTCTTCTATTCATGCCCCATAGCTTGCTATCTACATATACAATCCAGATATAGTGTGTGCGTGCGTGTGAAGTGGTGTGTTTGTGTGAGAGAGAGAGAACTCTAAAATACATGTAATGCACAATGTTCTTTCCGAACTTTGAGTTTCAGTTTCCCGGCCACAAGTTTGGCAAAATAAAGAATTTCACCTTAGACATGTCCGACTGCTACCTTTTGAACGACACGACAACATGAAATTATCGTATGCAGGTTCGTAGCCAGAAATTTGTTTACCTCCTTGAAATGGCCATATTTCACCATCTATGCTATGAAGAAAAACATTTTTTTAGGGGGGAGGGCACTGTTATTGTATGTCCCCCCTCCCTCCTTGCTACGCCCCTGGTGGTATAGTATGGTATGAAAAAAGTATTTACGTCCTTCAGAGTTCAAAAACAAAATAATTAGAAGGGCATGGTTAGTGAAAATCCGGAGCTGACTGAACAAAAGGCAAAACAGGAAGAACAAAAGGCACGCTGCTTTTTTTTCGCATGTATGAATTGTGTCGAGGCACTTGCAAAGGCCGCATTCGTACACACTCTTATCGTGCGAGCCTCATTAGCAAAAAAAAAATGTCACATCCGTAATACAAGTGCCACCTGCGCTCAGAAAAGTGGGGTGTGTGCACATTGTGTTATACAAAAAGTTTTCAACCTGTGGCAAACAAAATAAAGGTAATAATCGTCTCGATATTACGAAGGTGAAGTATGCCGCGGTCCCAGAGCACTTTTTAACCTGTGACACGCGTTCAAAAGTAATGTACTTTGCAGATAAACTCCTTTATTACTTTCAAGTACCTTATGCAGAAAGAAGTAGCCCTGTACGGCGCCACACTAAGTGCTTTTGAGAGTTGCTACGGTTAATTTTCGCAGTTTGACAGATCGCGTCAGCCCGTCGCAACGACCCTGGCTCCGGCGTTAGTGATGCTGGGTAAACAGGCAAGACCGCAAAGCTTCGTAGCATATGCTAATGCCCCCTTTCTTCCTTTACATCTCAGCGGCAAGGCCCGAGCAATGGCACTGGCAAAGTTGCAATACTTAGGCAAGGTTAAATGACCCTCTAACACTTCTTTGTTTACCAGTTGAATGGCTTCTCTCAAAGAGCTGATTGCCTTACGAATCAACCGCCGCAATTTTTTTTCTAAAGCCCGTCAGATTCGAGTGTAGCTACAGGAATTCATCGCACGCTTCAAGCGCTTTCTCTCTCTCTCTTTTCGTAGTAGCAAGCACGCTTAAAACAACGCAAGGGAGGGGGAAGATAAAGGGGGCAAAAAGGTGCATCCCTTAGGGCTGTTCCACGCGCTTCCCGCACAGCCGCAACGCACGTGCCGGGACACCTACCGCCCGCAAGCGGGGGACAAATAAGCCAATTGGAGACGCTCTTTCACCCTCCGCAGCGTCGCCAATTGGCTTATTTGTCCCCCGCTTGCGTGCGGCAGGGGTCCCGGCACGAGCGTTGCGGCTGTGCGGGAAGCGCGTGGAACGGCCCTTATGGCATACTTCATTGAGTGAGGAGTAGAAAGGTAGTGCAGTAAGTGGTAGGCCGAGCAATGAGAGCAGGGCCACCCGATCTGCCGCTGGAATGCAGCACGCTCCCGGAGAGCACGGGAGAGAATGACTGCGATGTTGAAAGCTCGTCGACTGCGCCCACTCCGCTTTTCAGGTGAAAGCTCTACAAACTGCTCCTGGCTGCTGCCGGTGCTGCAAAATCGCTCTGGGTCTACCAGTGGATAACAGCGCTCTAACTCGTCGACCGCACCGATCGATTACAGTGCCATTACTCCTGTTCGATCACTGGAACACGCCGGCTCGGAAGAGAACACTCTCAGCGTGCTCTTCAGTGATCCTGCTCTGCCAATGGAATTCGCCATCAGACAGCACGCACCAAGACGTTACATCAGCAATTTTTTCTTGAAACACGCCACGTGAGCACGTGGCGGCCTGCCGCGGCGGTCACTGTAACTATGCCGCTCACGATGCTCAAATGAAGCCACGTTCTTGACTTTGTGTTTATAACATGGTCGTTTTGGGTCAACGAGACCAATGTTCCCGCCTGTGCACGACTTGCACCCGTCGACACACTGAATTCAAAACTGTTCGAGTATACTTAGCACTGTCATTGGCTGGTATAATAAACAGATCTGATTGGTTGACAAGTCTGTGACTACAGTCACGCAAAAGCAACGCAGGACCCAGTAGACACCTGCAAAATCTATGACGTCTTGGTATTTGGTGCGGTGGCATTTCAAGGAGGCGCCTCAATCCGCATTTTCTTCTTGCGCATTTTTTTTCTCGCTTACCAAGCGTCGAGTCGCCGTAAGAGTGGTGTATTTGGGATTGTGAAATTTCACCTTACTCATACGCGAAAAATGATTTTGCCCTCTAGTGTTCCTTGATGTACCCCAAATGTTCAAAGCTTCGGAAGGCAACGCCCTCTCTCATAATGCCATGGTTCTAAAGATGCAACAGTTGGTATAAAAACGATAAAAACTAAAGGGAATGATTAAAAAAAAACGTGGCGAATCAGTGCTCGGATCATCGTTGACACAAAGGTCGTGGGTTAGAACCCGGCAGCGGTAGTGGGGCTTTAATGGAGGCTAAATGATACAGGCCTATGTACTGCGAGAGTCCAGTGCACATTAAAGAACGCCATGGTGGTCGAAATTTTCGAAGCTCTTCACTACGGCGTTCCTCATAATCACATCGTGATTTCGAGACGCCAAACTCCACCTTAAGTAAAACGCCCTATTTTTTCAGGCGTTATCCGACTTCTCGCATTGCTGCACCCTTCGGAGCTGGAATTTTCAGTCGATATTGAACGGCTCGGCGTGCGCATGGTGGGGAACTAAAACACGTTCACGATCTTTGTAATGCATTCACACTGCTATTGTACCGCGCATCCTGTTTGGCTGCAAAACGATGCACTGACACATCACAGCGGGATGTTATGTATTCTGTATTAACATAGTACGCATCTGCGCACCAAAAGCGGTCGTGCATGTACGACCACGGAAACCAAAAGCGATAGCTCTAGAATCGGCGAGAGCCAAGAAACAAACGGCAGCACAAGCAAAGCACCCAAACAGCTGCCTTCTCCACAGCTGTTTTTGGAGTTACGCATGGCGACGCTTGGCCGATAATGGGAAAGGGGTACATGGAAAACATGCATACCTCTGGCTTTCCTTAAGAGCGATATGCGGTAATTCTATAGAACCGGCAGGAGTTGTGGCCCCTTCATGGTGGCACTCCCAAGCGAGCTCGCTTCCTATGTTAGCTTGCATGTATGCATGCCTAATGTGGTGAAAGTCACGCCGTTCTCGTGCTCTGCGAAATTGTATCTCAAGTGGACATTAACAAACCAGGTTAGAAAAGTTTGATCTTCTATGTGAAATTGTTTGTTGTCATTTATGTGTGCCTTGCCAAGAAAGATTCCCTGAGGCGCCACCGTAATCTGCTTTGGCCTGGTATTATGCAGAAGCTCTCCCAATATGAACTGCCAGTCGTGGCTGTGACGTCAGCTTTTGTGCATCTACTCATAAGCCAAGACAGGAATTGATCATTCCATCTGTTGAGAGTGCGTTACTTATAGCGCTTACTATAACATTTCTTTGTTGCGCCACACTTCCGTAGCGTTAAGGTTAGCTGTGCCTTGACAGACAACTGCTAATGAGCATCTGCCAGTCAGTCTACAGCACTGCTTTGCTAACACAGCATTTTCCCTATACTACAGTTCCGGTTAGCCAATAGAATTCCTCCTTCACCTAACCATCTAGTATTTCTCATCTTTTCCCTCTCGAGGTCACGGGTTTAATTTTTCCCACAGCGCCACCTAGAGCTGGGAGAGATATGCGAGAATAAATACTCGTGTATTTAATATATGCACAGAATAAATATGTCAGGTCTGCATATCTATTCCGCTGTCTTTCACTATAACTAACCTTATTACGAGGTCACATTGTGGGCTCTTATAACCTCTTATAATTAATACATCTATTCTTCGTAACAAGCTGTATTACTTGTAATATTACAATAGTTTTCTTACCGGTTCAGTGAAATGTCTGCTAACTGCTTTCTCTCTCCTAACTGGTCAACGGTATAGGTGGGCTTATTATTACTGATAACTGATTTTTTATTCTACTTTTCTAACTTTCCTAGTTTTGATTGATTGATATGTGGGGTTTAACGTCCCAAAATCACTATATAATTATGAGAGACGCCGTAGTGGAGGGCTCCGGAAATTTAGACCACCTGGGGTTCTTTAACGAGCACCCAAATCTGAGCACACGGGCCTACAACATTTCCGCCTCCATCGGAAATGCAGCCGCCGCAGCCGGGATTGTCTCTAAATTTCCTGGTTCCAGATTGTTAAATCTGTGATATACATTCTTCAGCAGTGGATTATGATCAGCTCTCGTTAAGTAGTTATTATATTGCGCAGGAGATTTCGCGTGTCACTAAGGTCTTACTATCATGTTTTGAGTACTTTTCTAGTGAGCAAATGATAATTTCAAAATAAATAATATCCGACTCTAAAGCCCTAAAAGGAAGACATTATGACAAGTTGTACGCTTTCAACGTCTCGCTTTGTAAGAACCTACCGACTCTCAAAACAATCACATGACACCAAGTGATAATAAATTATCTTTTCTTACGCAAAGAATGAGCCATCGCGTATTTTAGAAAACATGAATGCGGTACTCATTCTGCATGCACCACTTGCTAATGTCAAGCATAACGCATTCCCTAAAATGGCCAATCAGTATATTGATTTGCTGTGTGACGTCCACACCCCTCCTTTTGTTTCTGAAAATAACCACGTTGATTCTTTATAAAATAAAGCAAAAATACCACACCTTCCACACAGGCTTACAAGGTAGGATATTGGTAACGACATGAACGGGCTTATTTCAGCTTTCTGAGCGTCAGAATGATGCATGTAAAGTATCTGTGAGAAAACCTTTCGGTTCTGGAATGTGTGAAAAACCTTAGTTAAGATGTATGTATGTATGTATGTATGTATGTATGTATGTAGATTGATTTGTGGGGTTTAACGTCCCAAAACCACCATATGACTATGAGAGACGCCGTATTGGAGGGCTCCGGAGACTTCGACCACCTGGGGTTCTTTAACGTGCACCCAAATCTGAGCACACGGGCCTACAACATTTCCGCCTCCATCGGAAATGCAGCCGCCGCAGCCGGGATTCGAACCCGCCACCTGCGGGTCAGCAGCCGAGTACCTTAGCCACTAGACTACCGCGGCGGGGCTATGTATGCATGCATGCATGCATGCATGCATGTATGTATGTATGTATGTATGTATGTATGTATGTATGTATGTATGTATGTATGTATGTATGTATGTATGTATGTATGTATGTTATGTATGTATGTATGTATGTATGTATGTATGTATGTATGTATGTATGTATGTATGTATGTATGTATGTATGTATGTATGTATGTATGTATGTATGTATGTATGTATGTATGTATGTATGTATGTATGTATGTATGTATGTATGTATGTATGTATGTATGTAGGCCTATGTTGTGTGTGTGTGTTTGCGCACGTTTTGTCGGCAAGGTAGCGAGACTGGGTCAGGTTGTCGTAAAACAATATATTTTCAAAGCGGGAGTGACCGCCTTCTCGCTGAGTCATGCACCTCAAGCTGTTTTACAGTGAAAGCTTTTATGAGATCACAACTTGGGCCACGTGTGTCCGCCGCCGCAGCAGGGGTCCGTAACCACCTAGCGCGAAATTAGAAAAAGAAAAACGCCAGGCCTGCGCGGAAGGTGCAGCACATGTCACTGCGAAAGCTAGAAGAGTGGCCTTTCAGAGCCTTTTCGGAGCACTCATTGAGTAACTAACTACTGCAAGAACGCTTGCAAGTACAAGCACCGTATTTCGTGTACGTAGAATGTGTATATCTCCTTTAGCGAAAACATTTTTCTTTAAACTGCACACTTCCACGCTGCCAGTGAAAACGTGGCTGAATGATAAATCAATATACGTACCCTGGACAATTAATTGTAGACTCTGCAACCAACCTGAGACTATAGAGCATTGTTTTATTCATCGTCGTGACGCTTTTTTATTTTTGGGACATTCTAAAAAGAACGTTAAGAAAAGAACTTACAATCACAGCTCATGGCATTAGGTTCCTTCTGTTCAAAAAGAGTCTGACTTATAATACTCCTTACGACTTGTTAATGTTGTTGGGACTTTATTCATTATGGAAATGTCGCATGATCGATAGACATGCCGAGCCACCACGGTCGACGAGATCTGTTTTCCGAGAAGCAGCTGCTCAAGTGCGCAGTGGTGTTGAGACTTTTGACCCCGTTCCGGACTGGCTTCCCGTTCTTGACGCTTGTGTGTGTTTGCCTGACTTCTGATGAAGTATGTTCTATGTAATTTACTGGTGATAACTTCATTCATCAAAGTTCATTAAAAAACCGTTGTAGCTTAGTGGCAGAATACTGGGTTGGCACCCTGCGGACCCGGCTTCAAGCCCCACTGTGTCATTGGTGCTAGATAAAGCCTGCCTAAGGCAAGTTTGCCAAGTTACAAGTACTGGCGTTGCTCAGTGGTAGAATACTGGGCTGGCCTCCACGTTCTAGCCCCACTGTGCCATTGGAGCTAGGTTGCTTTTTGTTTCTAATTTCGTGTGATGTGGTTACGGACACCGACGGCGGCGATAGCGGCGGACAACTGCGCATGACCCGAGTTGTGATCTAATAACAGCTTTCGCTGTGAAAAAAACCTAGCACCAATTACACAGTGGGGCTGAAACCCGGGTCCGCTGGGTTCCAGCCCAGTATTCTACCCCTGAGTTACGCCGGTGCTTGTAACTTGTCAACCTTGGCTTAGGCAGGCTTGACCTATCACCAATGACACAGTGGAGCTTGAATCCGGGTCCGCTGGGTGCCAGCCCAGTATTCTATCACTGAGTCACGGCGGTGCTTGTGACTTGTTGTCAAACTTGCCTTTGGTAGGCTTGATACCGGGAAAATAAACCACGTTAATAGGACTTATAAAGCGTTTTAAAGCAGCGGAAGAACAACCAGTCATCGCACTATGCAAATAGCGTAACGAGTGGGCTGTCGAATGCTCCGAAGCATCACAAAAGCTTGTTCTTGTTTCTCTATTAACTGTGGCGCATACCCACTTCAGCCATAATTTCTCATCGTCGTCAGCCACTGCAAGAACAATTTGCACCAAATTCCTTGCATGTGTTTAGCGGATACTACGCTTCTCAGAAGAATGGCGAAAAATAGCATAGCGAATACCAACCTACCATCCAAATAAATTTATTAATATACACCTAGGGGGTATCAAGCATGTGTGCTTGCAGTATTCACCCAGAGAGTGTTCAGAAAAGGCTCTGAGAGGCCACTCTTCTGGCTTTCGCTTAGACTGCGCTGCGCCTTGCGCGCAGACCTGGCGTCTTTTAATAAAGCTCTGCCTCGATCCATCTATCCATTATTAAAATTCTTCAGGATGTCCTCCATACAGGCGTCGATCTAATGCCACCAACGTTATTCCCACGCGCAAAGCCACCCAAAGGTCACATACCACGTCCTCTTTCAGAGACCCGTGACGGAGGCCCGTAGGCAGGTGGGAACACCATCAAGAGTGTGAACTGTCAGGATTCTGTTTACTCTGGGAACAGGAACAAGCCTGCGGGGCTCGTATCAGCACCCTGATGGGAGCCCATCAGACTTATTGCTCTTTCCGCCTACAAAATACCTTCACGAAAGACATTTTCACTACGGCATGTGTGTGTACACTTCGTTAACATATTTATAAAAAAACATGAGATTTTTTCATAGCGTAATAATGCAGAGTCTTCCAAATTTGGGTATTAAAGCAAGGAAAGTTGGTCGCATACACACCCGCGATAAACGCTGAAAAGCCCGTACAAACGGCCGCTCCTACGCACAGACTAAACTATAGGTTACAGTTTGGTATGAAAAAAAAAAACTTATTCACGTCCATCTTGCTAGGAAGCGCAGCCACTATTACACAGAACATACAACACAAGCGCTTGTGTTGTGTCTTCTGGGTAATAGTGGCTGCGCTTCCTAGCAAGATGGATCCTTACCAACTGGCCCGATACAATTGTTTATTCACGTCATTCGAGGTGCCAAAACTACATTGCAATAGAAGAGCACAGCAAAAGGAAAACCGCAACTGAAGGAACATGTGGCGGCACAGTAGAGGCAGCAATCACTTTTTTTTCCCTAACGTATGCAGTGCTGAAGAAATTGTAAGAGTGGATGATAACAGCAGTCGTACGCGCCCATATATTGCAGCACTCATTACAGGAACTCCGAGCTGTTAGTTGCACAAACTTTGTTCACTTGAAATATTACGTCTGTGTTACAAGTGGCGGCTGTGCTCCGAAACATCCGCTTTGTACACACCGCGTTTTCAACAAAGATAATGTGTGTACGGCAAACGAAAGTTATAGTTAGTTAGTGCCAGTTCTTAGGGCCCGTTATACTTGTGGTATGGGCTGGGGTACGTTCAACAGTTTTTTTAGATGCGGAGCATCTTATACTCGCGCCTTGTAGTGCGCCGTCCGCGCCGTCCGCGCCGTCCACACCGCTTCTCGAACATTCGACAGCTGACGCGCGCGCATGCGCCGTCGCGCCGTCGCCCACTCTTCCACCATCTGTGCATCCCTTCCTCCTCTACACACCGCGCGCGCTTCACTCCTCCACCATCTGTGCACCCTTCCTCCTCTACACACCGCGTTCGACATCTACAATTCTCCTGATTCTCCAGTGGACGCGCATGTGGCGTCGCGCTTCGAGAACATTCAACAGCTGACAGTGCATGCGCCGTCGTGCTGTATATATACTCAAGGTCGGCGCTCGCTCGCTCAGTTGCCGCTTGTCGGTTGGTTTGTACGGCGCGTCGACGTCCAAGGTCGCGGTGAAATGAATTCCAACGAATCCACAAACACAATGATCGACGTCCCTTCGACCAGCGCCGCCCTTTCGCATACGTGTGTACGTGTTCACTCATTTAACACCCCCTCCTACAACCACGTTAACCAATTTAGCCATCGACCCAAGTAAGTCGCAATTTAACACCCCATTTCACAACCACGTTAACCAATTTAGCCATCGACCCAAGTAAGTCGCACTTTAACACCCCGTTAACCAATTATATGCTCCGCATCCTCCTCAGTGTTCCCCCGAGGGAAGCTGCGGGCAATTTTTTTTTCTTTTTGCCCTACAATAGACGTATGCATGTATGCATGTATGCATGTATGCATGCACGCACGCACGCACGCACGCACGCACGCACGCACGCACGCACGTACGTACGTACGTACGTACGTACGTACGTATGTATGTATGTATGTATGTATGTATGTATGTATGTATGTATGTATGTATGTATGTATGTATGTATGTATGTATGTATGTATGTATGTATGTATGTATGTATGTATGTATGTACGTACGTACGTACGTACGTACGTACGTACGTACGTACGTATGTATGTATGTATGTATGTATGTATGTATGTATGTACGTACGTACGTACGTACGTACGTATGTATGTATGTATGTATGTATGTATGTATGTATGTATGTATGTATGTATGTATGTATGTATGTATGTATGTATGTATGTATGTATGTATGTACGTCAGCAGTTCTGCCGATAACATCTTGCGGCGCGCATAGCGCATGGTCGAACTCTTGTGTGCGTTTCTTGTTTGAAAAACGCCCGCGTATACGTGCTCAGACACCTTTCTTTGTTTTGTTTTTACGCATTTCTCCCGGTTCGAACACCTTTTCTCCTTTCAAAATATTATATTTTTATTTACGCTAATAAACTACTGATGTGTTGTCAAATGCTTCGACATTGTCCTTTTTTCAGCGGTTTCATCTTTTTTCACCCCTTTCTGTCCAAGTAACCAAAAACCTCTTCCCAGTACTCGTGGAAATAATGAGGTTTTCGTTTTGTAGGCGGGTTCATCTGGTTTAGCCAGCTGCTCCCCGTTCTCGATAGCGCGGTAATGTTTCATCGCTGCGAATAATGTCCTTGCCCTAAAAAACGAGCCTGTATCCGTTACGATCTGTTGCACGATTCACTAACGCACAGCTGTTTTTAAAGTTTTTTGCTTGTTGGCTCCGGCTTGATGTGAACATGATACGTTGCTTCAAAAGCCGGTGTCTGGAGCGAGTGACGTGATCCTCCGCTACCACTCCGTGCATCGCGGGTTTCTCGTAAGTTTTCTCGCCGAACAAGCAGGACCAGCAATGGCCAGCACTAGATTCCGTGTCGCGCTCATCCAGCTCACGGTGAAAGCAAGCAAGGCAGAGAACCTCGCTCGCGCCGGAGTCGAAATCAAGAAAGCCGCGTCGAGCGGAGCGAAGTTCGTGTGCTTGCCCGAATGTTTCGGTTTTCCGTACGGCGCCCAGTACTTCCTGAAGTACGCCGAGTCAATCCCAGGCGAGACCAGCGAGATGTTGTCTAGAGCTGCGCGAGAGAATGGCGTCTATCTCATCGGGGGATCGATGGCCGAATCGGAGAACGGCAAGCTCTACAACACCTGTCTCGTCTACGGTCCTGACGGCGAAATGCTCGCAAAGCACCGCAAGGTTCACCTCTTAGACATTGACATTCCCGGAAAGATAACGTTCAGGGAATCCGACAGCTTCACGGCTGGAAACAGCCTGACCACGTTCGACACCCCTTACTGCAAGGTGGGCCTCGGCATCTGCTACGACCTTCGCTTCGCCCAAATGGCGCAGCTCTACGCCAAACAAGGCTGCAAGCTGCTCTTTTACCCCGGTGCCTTCAACATGACCACGGGGCCTCTTCATTGGGAGCTGCTCCAGCGCGGCAGGGCAGTCGACAATCAGCTGTACGTGGCGACTGCCTCGCCGGCCAGAGACGAGAGTGGTTCTTGCGTCACGTGTGGTCACAGCATGCTTGTCGATCCCCTCGGCAAAGTCGTTGCTTCGGCGGGCGCCTACGAAGAAGTAGTCATTGCCGAGATAGACCTCGAGTACCTGGAAGCCACCAGAAACCTGATACCGATCATGAAAAACAAGAGAGACGATTTGTACGATGTTGTTAGTACAGGCGATAGAAAACAATTTGTGAAAGAGGTGTGGTGCTCTGCAAACATGCCGACTCCTTCCTTGGAAACTTGTTCAAAGGGTCACAGTGCTTGATCTATCTCTTTTACAGAAATAGAAATCAAGTGGTATTGTCAAAGGTGGAAGTTTATTAGTTTCTGTGATCATCGCCCCTGTTTCGGTTTCTTGCATTAAGGAATAAATCATGCTTGTAGAGTTTGTGTAAACACAGCTTCTCGAGATGAACTAGCGAAAAATAAACGGACATTAAAAGGTAAGAAAATTAGTGTTCCAATTTTTTGAGCAGCTTCAGCCAATGAACGCGCTGGTATTGAGGTTCGAAAAAAAAGTAACACTCTTGCATTAGTATTTAGTGGGTGGCTGGTTAACTCTTTTGATTACATCTCATGATGGCCTAGCGCCCAGCGTTACTAGCAAATGGTTTGGACTGCCATTCTGTTCGCGGAGAGGGTGTTCGCCTTTCGCTGGAGGCCTAACAGAGTCCAAGCCACATGCTTAAATTTAGGGGCAAGCTAGAGCGTTGCAGGCAACGAAGCTTAACGCGGAGTGCACATTTTGGCAGGTCCCATGATCATAATCACTTTAGCAGAGACGTTTACGATTTCACACACCAGCTACCATGGGGGATCGTGCACCACAGGCAATTTCAACCTTCCTTCCTTCCTGCCAATCTTCCTTCCTTCCTTCCTTCCTTCCTTTTCCTTCTTTTCCTTCCTTCCTTCCTTCCTTCCTTTCCTTCCTTCCTTCCTTCCCTTCCTTCCTTCCTTCCTTCTTCCCTTCCTTCCTTCCTTCCTTCCTTCCTCCTTCCTTCCTTCCTTCCTTCCTCCTGCCTTCCTTCCTTCCCCTTCCTCCTTCCTTCTTCCTTCCTTCCTTCCTTCCTTCCTTCTCCTTCCTTCTTCCTTCCTTCCGTCTTCCTTCCTTGTCCTTCCTTCCTTCCTTCCTTCCTTCCTTCCTTCCTTCCTTTCCTCCTTCCTTCCTTCCTTCCTGTTCCTTCTTCTTCCTCTTCCTTCCTTCCCCCTTAGCCTTCCTTCCTGGTCCTTCCTTTCCTTCCTTCCACGGGACTGTTTCCCTTCCTTCCTTCCTTCCTTCCTTCCTTCCTGCTTCCTTCCTTCCGGTCCTTCCTTCTCCTGCCTTCCTTCCTTCCTTCCTCCAATTCCTTCCTTCCTTCCCTTCTTTCCTAATCCTTCTCTCCGTCACGGATCCTTCCTGAATCGCTTCCGGAAGGAAGGAAGGAAGGAAGGAAGGAAGGAAGGAAGGAAGGAAGGACGGAAGGAGGAGGGGAATGAAAGGAAGTTCCGTAAGAAGGAAGGCCTGAAGGAATGGAACGAAGGAAGGCCGGATGGAAGGTATTAACTTAAGCGCATGTCACTTAATTCTTACTTCCTTCCATTCCTTCGTCATTCCTTCCTTCCTTCATTCCTTCCAGCCGGCCGCCTGCTTCCTCCTTCCTTTCCTTCCTTCCTTCCTTCCTTTCCTTCAATCATTCTTGCTTTCAGCTTTTTCTGTGTGCCCTGCGGAGCGAGGGCCTCTCCCAATGATCTCCAACTTTAACATATTCTTTGTGAGATGCTCTGTATTTATACGTCCTAGCTTCAAGATCTCGTCACTCTAGCTGACCATTGGCTAGCTTGTCCTTCGAATAAAAAAAATCACCGGGTCCAAACACGTGTTCGAGACACCAGTTTGCTTCAGGTTATGTACGACTTCCTGCTGCCACAAATACGGAACTCCTTTCAAAATAACATTTTCGTGTTCTACAGACTTATACGCTCCCAAAAGCATGCGCCTTCGAATCTCTAAAACGCTTTTTATATTGCGTGATTACCGACCTTCCCATGAGATTTTCCCTCACCGTTCCCCCTGGAGCGTAAAAAATTGAATGACTGGAAAGGTAACTGCAAGAAATGCGTTGCAATTCGTTCTCATTATGCGAAGTCATCACTGGCGTCGTTTATCTCCCCAGAGCAGGAAAAGCGAAGTGGTCCTTTAACGTAAGACGCTGAGTAGTTTCTCGCATAACTAATGGCTGTAGAAAGCGGTTTCCATATCTTTAGTTCTTTGTGTTAGTATTACATCAGCATGGCAGTAAGGTTCTTAAATTGAAAGCATATCCCCCATTTTACCAAGATGAAAGGGAAAAAAAAAGACAGCAGTGATGTAAACTGGGACATAAAGGTGGCAAATGAAGTTATATTCAGGAGAAACTTTAAAATTGAAAACTAAGTAATTTTTATGCAAAAGTACTCTGGGACGCTGTCGCGCACATTAAAGGAGGAGCTAGATGTTCCTGGATGCATTATACTAATATTGCGTAATGCCCATTATAGCAATGACTTATTGCAAACCTGAACAATGTCTGTAATCTGCTGGCTTAGCTTTGGATAATAGCCGTTAGTTTGGACTAGCGTAAGTTGCTACTGGTTAGTATTGAACATCCCCTTCGCGAAGGGGAGACAGTTTAGGGGGTAGATGGGATTAAGAAGTCTGCTGGTAGAAAGAAGGCGCAGGATGCACAGAACCGAGTTGACTGGCGGAATATGAGAGTGACCTTTGCACTTAAGTGTGCGCAGTAAGAATGGTGTTAATGATAAAGAGTGTTGAGTAACATAATGCTAAGTCGGATTTGAGGCAGGTTACTTCAACCTAACTAGTATGCCTGTGCAAGAGAGGTAGGGCAGGGGTAGGGGACTCCTAATCTTTTAAGACGGTGCCAAGCAAACACCATAATTTTACTCAGGAGGATCTATGCGGTAATTATTTTAAGTGCCATGGATGTTTTGACAAAAATGCCAGGCCTGCGTGGAAGTCGCAGCACAGTCACAGCGAAAGCTAGAAGAGTGGCTTTTCAGAGCTTTTTCTAAACATTCATTGGGTAATTGCTGCAAGAACACTTGCTTGATGCCCACTACGGCATTAATAATAAAAATTTTAGGGTAGTAGGCTGGCATTTGCTATTCTATTTTTTTGGTGATTCATCTGAGAAGTGTGGTATTCACTAAACTATTGCGAGGAAATTTGTGCCAACTGTTCACGCAGTGGCTGACGACGATGGGGAATCATGCCTGAAGTGGGTATGCGCCACAGTTCATAGCTGAACAAAATCAAGCTTTTGTGATGAGTTGAAGCATTCAACGACCCACGCGTTACGATATTATCAATGTGTGACGACTGGTTGTTCTATCGCTGTTTTAAAACGCTTTATCAGTCGTATTAACGCGATGGCTTTCCCGACATCAAGCCTGCCTAAGGCGAGTTTGTCAACAGGTCCCAAGAACCGGCGTGGCTCCGTGGTAGAATACTGGGTTGGCACCCAGTGGACCCGGGTTCGAGCTGCACTGTGTCATTTATTTGCTAATTTCTCGTGATATGGTTACGAACACCGGTTGTGGCAGCGGACAACTACGGCGCTCTACGAGACCCGAGTTGTGATCTCATAACAGCTTTCGCTGTAATATTAGTCAGTATGAGTCTCTGATGTCGCCTTCTGCGACCCCATAATAGCCGAAAAGATGTAAAATCAGTGATAGCAGTACAGACAAATACCCTGAAACGTTTTTCTCAACGGAAAGCCAAGTTCATGCAGAATTACAAAGGTTATCATGGTTACGCTTGCTTGCTATGGACGCCTGTTTTTCCTAGGCTGCTGTTTTCCATAAGGTTAATGTTGTCGACTAGAATATGTCGGGTCAAACGACTGGCTAGCAGGTTCTCTCGCCAACATATCGTAAAATGGTTTCCATGATGAGAAGTGTTCTATGCTATTCTGTAATCAGTCACTCCCTTAATTCATTTGATATATTTGCAGTGAGGGCGATATAATAATAATAATAATAATAATAATAATAATAATAATAATAATGATAATAATAATAATAATAATAATAATAATAATAATAATAATAATAATACTTGTGGGGTTTCATTTTTCAAAACTATGATAACATTGTGAGAGAAACACTTTTGAAAGGCTGCGGAAATTTAGACTACCTGGCATTCTTTCACTGCTCTTATATCCAAGTGATGTGTCCTCAAATACTTCCGACACCATCGAACATGCAGCTGTAGCCTCCAGCATTTGATGTCGTGAACACCAGGTCACTAGTTCAGCGTTATAAAAACCACACTCTCGTGGTGGGTGTTCGTCTTTCTAATTGTAAATGCACAACAGTGCGTCGATTTTTTGCAGCTCCTTTGTTGGTTGTTTCTGTCCCTTCAGCCTTTAGTTAGAAGGCTTTCGCTGCTTTAGTACGTAACAGCAATGAACGCGCATGCTGGCTTGCCCGAGCAAATCTCCCGGAAAGTGAATCAGAGCTGCGAGGGACCAGGCCATTATACGACTCGCTGGAAGTGGAAACGTAGGGAAAAAAAAAGCTTGAGTCCAGACAAGCAAAATAAATTCATCGAAGTACAACACACAACAGTAACAGTGTCCGAGGCGGTCATGGTCCACACTCAATTTTCTGCACCAACGGCGGCACCATGTGATGGCTTCTCTGACCTCTCCGTTACGGGGCACAGATTTCATAAATGACCAGAGAAAGGGGCACGAACTAATGGTTCACGTCGGCTTTTCAACTACGGACAATTCGTTACGGCTTACTACCTATTTCAAGAACAGCGAGACCTTTATCTTGACGTTGTTGCCTTGGAGGGGTGCTCGGGAAGACATGCTCGACATATTCTTTTTGTTAAGCGAACCTTTTAAGGGCGCTCACTATACGGTTTTTACGGGCGCCGGGTTGTGACGCCATGGTATAGTTATGCAATACATGCAAACAATTAAATAATAAACGACAGCACTGCTTGCAAAGCACCTACATAATACTGTATATAAGAAAATGTTCAGCCGGGCGCCGGCAATCACGATGCAATGTCACTACGAAAAGCCTGCGATGCAGCTTGCATTAAAAACTACAAAGCGTTTGTTCGTCCAGTTTATCAAAACACGCAGCTGGTATCAGTACGGCAACTGCAGTATACAGGAACACGGACATGTTACGGAGAACGCTTCATCGATTGCGCCCAGCTCTAGGATGGTGAAATATTCGATAAGAAAGCTTTTGTTTGGTCACACATGCCACACACTCGAATAGACTTATAGCCACGAAGAGCAAGCAAGAACACTGTGCTATAGGATGTGCTAGTACTGCATTTTGGCGTTTATTATTTGTGGAAAGTGAGTAGTCGTAACCTTACAATATAAAGGCCTCAGCCACGACACCATCAGCAAAATTGGATAATGTGAATACATCCACATAATCGCATGCAAGATAGCTTTCACTTCAAGACACTTCACCTCCACCGTGGACAGACGTGCCGCGTAAATAACGACGCTTCTTTGTCAAGTAATAGCACTGATAGCTCCCTTACACATTTTGAGCACTATTGCCTGACTGAAGCACCTAGTAAAGCTCTCGATTCTGTCAAAACTATTCTTTTTACAATTTACAATTGAGCATAACGATTTTAGTATAAACAACGTATTTAGCAATCACATATACGTGCATATATGGTGATGTTAACAAATTGAACATAACCCACTGCTCACAGTCGAACAGTTATATAATGGTCAACATAACAGTCACATACTCAACACAGCAGTCAATAGTCCCATAATTATGAACTGTCACGTATATATAAAAAACTGACTTGCACTAATATCGGCCAAGAATGTCACTGTATTCAAGGAAATCTTTCAACGCAAATAATTCATCAAGGTTGACAATCAACTTTTATGGTGTAAGAAAAGGCTTATTTGTCACGGCCAGAGTGTCGAACCATAGAGCGGTAACGCGGAAAATTCCGTGACACATTTGTTGTCATAATTTCTTTATCCGCACGCCCATACAAAGTCGCAACACTACACGTACTGCAAACAGCGGAAGATGCTGGAAAGAACGCATCAACACCCAAGATACAGACGGTGTAAATCTCGAAGCGTGCTTAGATATGCACTGCCTGTAAGTGGTTTATTCAAGCTTATTCGAGTTTATTGAAGTTTAGTCATTATTATTGCATGTACGAAAAAACGGGTTCCATATTACATACAGAATCAGGAGGTCACAAAGTACGAGACTGTCAGGGGGACCTGTTAGTCGCGTACATAAAAGCTAACGGCAGCGAAAAGAGCGGACAAATTGAGAATGCAATCAAAACAGAACGATCTATACTGAAAAAGAAAAAAATATATACCATAGTAACTTTATTCAAAGCTTAGCAATACGAATACAGAATTATGAAGTGATTATGAAAATAAATGTATTACAGATGAACAAAAGGTTCCTTTAAGAACATGTTTTTCATTTTGTGTTTAAAAGATTGCAGTGACCGAGACGATTTAGTATGAAGAGGTATTTGATTCCAAAGATGAATAGTATATAGAAGCCAGCTGTAAATATGCCATAGTTCGATCTCATTTTGGGTAAAAGAAAATTAATTTGCTCTGAAAACCTGACATTATTGTTATTGACAAGGACATGGTATGGAATACTATCTAATGATATTTCACAACGAATAAGACAGTCTGTAATGAGGGGTAATCTATGATAAAACAGCTCTTGAATCGGTAGAATAGGCAGCTGTTGACAGATGGGCAAAAATAGTAACGTATTGGGCTGTATGCCATCGGTTTTCTTTTTTTTGCCTTGTTTCGAAGGTGCTGAAGCGGGTGGAGATAAATGGCGTATGTGTTACCCCATGATGACAGGTATGATTGCCGTAAACTTAATGCGGCGGAACCCGGTTGTACAACTACAACTATTTTGTTCACGCGTGTATCTTGTGTGTGCGTGTGTCACAGCCACACTGAATCCTGCAGCGTGTTTTAAGTATTGTATTTATGACACAGGATTGAGCGCGTGCGCGTGAACGCAAGTAAACACAAAATGTGCCAAGTTAAAGTGGGCAATACAATAAGACTTTTTAAAGATCCTAGTTTTTTTTCTTTACATAATCACAAGTATACCAGTATCTAGACCAATACCAAGAAAAGGCTAGCTTCTGATCCAGTGTTCAAAATGAAAACAGACACGTGAGGTGCTAATTTCATAGCACAATATTTCCTAGTGAATGCAATCAAAACTTGTAATGTACAAACGTTTTTATAAAATACATTATAAATAATCAGGTTAATTTGGAGATGCTGCTTGTAAAGAAAGAAGAGTTTTCAGCACTGCTTGAAATTGATTGATATTGATATGTGTGGTTTAACGTCCCAAAAGCACCATATGATTATGAGAGACGCCGTAATAAAGGGCTCTGGAAATTTTGACCACATGGGGTTCTTTAACGTGCACCCAAAACTGAGCACACGGGCCTACAGCATTCTTTCAGATTACGTGCGGTCTTAACACGGGATAAAATATTTCAAATTTTCGTGCCACTAAACTCAATTACTCTTCTGCCGTATACTTCATAGCGCTTTTGGTAAGCCGATGGGTAGCAAAATATAAATTTTTTTCTGGTTAACTTCCCTGCCTTTCATTCAACCTTATTCTTTCTCTGGTAAGCGGATGTTACTTGATGTCTGTTGGTGCACACTGCTAATAACTGAAATCGATACTATCTTTTCATTACATGGTGCTTGAACTATAACAGAGGCTGGGTTAAGAAAATGTCATGAGTGTATCACCATCATTGTTTGCATTACCAACTTTTTTCAGGACTGCTTTCTTTGGTTTTTGTGGAAGTTGTAGGTATATGTAAGTATACCCCATGACTGAACAAAAACTATATGGTTATTGAAAAACGCATAGTAGAGAAATTTGAGTACTCCTCGACAGAAATATTGCCTTCCTTTGTTTTGGTAGTGACAAATGATGGGACCTACTTGCATGAGTCATGAATAGACATCTCCTGTTGTATGTGTTGGTCGAATGTTACGACCACATGTTTAAACAAAACTTATTGGATTGGGACATTATTCAAGCTAATGTTTATTTGATAAATGTAAACCTTATTTCACCTTACTCTGAAAAGAAGATATTTTGTATTGTTGACATCGAAAGTTGATTTCTTTCCTGACAACCACACACACAAAAAAATTCTTCAACTGGGCAATCACATATGCTTGCAGTGAATAATGTCCTATAAATAGCAAGGTTGCGTAATAAGAATGCCTCACAAGGCTTCAGTTACAAAGATAATGAGGGAAGTGATTGATTTACAAGGAGAATAACGCGTATACCTTGCTGGTAGCCCCCGTCACCACGTAAAGACGATTCTCTTTTTTGTTTGCTAACGTTAAGGCTTCTTGGACAATCAGCGGTTGCGAAGAAAGACTCCAATGCAATGAAAGTGTCACTCGTGTATTTTTTCTAGGCAACAATCTATGCAGACTTTTCTCGAGGCGTTTGGTCTTCCATATCTATCCCACGCATGTCGTTGACCGCTACACGAAGTACTCACAAGAGGTATC
The DNA here is from genome assembly GCA_013436015.1 of Rhipicephalus annulatus. Lineage (NCBI taxonomy): Eukaryota > Metazoa > Arthropoda > Arachnida > Ixodida > Ixodidae > Rhipicephalus > Rhipicephalus annulatus. The sequence continues at coordinate 1,191,652 of WOVY01000504.1, forward strand.
ACCGTGTTATGCAGATGAGCAAGAACGGCGTGAATATATCAGCACCTGCCGTGGTGAGGTGAATGTGCTGAGATGGAGAAGCGAGTGAGCCTTCTTAATTTGCGTCGTGTACTTTCTTGCATTTCGCGTCCTTTTTAGCACTGAACGTCATAAGCCTTCTTGCTGCGCACACAAGGATCGCACAGGCCTCGCACCATCATATAAACAAATATAGAACGTAATGTGGTAATATAGCATCAGAGTTTGTTTGTATTTCTCATTCCGTGTGCAGACCAGAGAAACGCCTTGATTAGGCTGGGCCGGCTGATTAAATCACAATATTTCGGCATACGGCTCCTCGGGAATATTATCGTCCCCTGGCGGTGACAACTTGCCGCATTCGGCAGGTTATTTTTCGGGTGAACAATTCCTCGCGCGAACTAGTGACTGTTTTTTTCTTTGTTCTAAAGAATGTCAGGGAATGTTACTGAGAGTTAAGAGAATGCAGCTGTCGAAAGCAATTTTTGTTATAGCCTCCGAAAAGGTAACGTATAATCATGAAGTTAAATGGGTATTAGCTTGAAAATTCTCTATAACTTTCCTTCCCCTCTCCTCTTCCCCAGTGCAAGGTAGCCTACCAGGGTTACGCCCTGGTTAAACTCCCTGCCTTTCTCCTTGTGTTCTCTCTCTCTCTTTATTTAGTATTTTGTTCTTTTTAATGCATCGAATGCGATCTTCCATGTCATGAGGTCAGTATTCTGGACAAGAGAAATTATCAGACAGCTCGTCATGCATTAGAAGCTTTTTATATTGGTTTGTTGGGTTTGAAAATGCTTAGAAATTGTAATGGTAAGCGCGAGCGCATTCTGAAAAATTAATTGCATTGTGTTTTAAAAGTCAGTATTGGTTCCTACAGTACCCTGACGTCACAAACACAATGTTAGTTTCTCGTCGCGTGCTCGTGCAAAATGTGATGTTCGCACGGTCAATTTGCACCACGTCTCCGTTGATGACGCACAAGCTGCCTCTTTGAAAGCATTTTCCTCGGACGCCATCACAACTGGTCAGACAGCTGCGTGAAGTGGCCAGACTTAGCATTGTATTAAGAAGTCAAGCTGGTAACTTTATCAATGGCTGTAGCCGGGAGAAATCGACTTCCATATGGGAAACTTGGAAGACGCTTGCTTTGTCTCCAAGAGCAGAACCCGATAGCGTAATTGCACTCTGTGCGCACCGCCTTCTCAACTGAGCGCCTGGCTTCGGTTCTCGGTGCAAGCCTCAGCCATGCCGCAAAGAAACGACCACTTGAGGGCATAACTTTGAACATTTAAACTGTCCCTGAGTGCCCATTGCAAGTCAGGCTGCACAGTGCCCATTAGACCATCAACCTTCTTTTTGCGAATTAGCCATGGTATCACTGAGTGTCTGTAGGGCAACACGTGAAGCTACGCAGCTAGTCGCCTTGTTAACACTTTCGCTGCTGCTGATGGCTAAGTATGGTTAAATATGATAATTGTTTGTAATTGATCGTTCTTTAAGACATCCAATCGCTGCGCAATTTACACGTTTCGACACCTTGCGTGTTTCTAGGCTTCTGCCACTTAGTATTACAAGCGTAGAGGAGATTCCTCCCCACGACATATCATTCATGTAGAGTTATTTTTTTTTCTTTTTCAAAGTGTTATTCAGCAATGGCGTGGGTCGAAGATGGAACAGCTGCTTGCCACGTACAAGGCCTGAGCCTGATTTTCATTCAAGCTGAGGATTTTTATTGTTTACTCTAATTACATATTTATGAATTTTTTGTTCATGGACAAGATGACAATAATCCATTCGCTACCAACAATGTCAACGCCAGCATTTTCGCAAAACGAGCTCTTTGACGCTATCGTGTTGAAATATTGTTCTTTATCTGAATTACCTTTTTTTTTAAATTGGGCTGCTCAAATAACACGGCCTATGGAACCCCAGTTTATAGCATTATTAACAAGTAGCATATAATAATTTCATTGATTTGAAAGATTTTACAGCTTCCTATCTTTCATTAGACTTTTCAGCGCACTTGCTTTCACGGGGTGTTCTACTTCAATAAATGGGTACTCACGCACGCACAAACGCCACAGTGCAAAACTGCTTGTAAAGTCACCTTCTCCTTTTTAAGGATCTTTATGTGGCAGAGCACGCTTTACAAAACCCTAAAAGTAGTATTTTTCACGTTTGTCTTTATGCCTTGATAGGCTTATCTGTAGAGGAAAACATCGCAGAGAAGTTGCCAATGCTCCGAGAGTGACTAATATTTATTCATAATGTCGTCAGCCAACTGACTCCGTTAAAGCAATAGAAACTGTGAAAGCTTGTAACTTTTGGTTCACGTTAGGTGTTACTGCTGTTTTCCGTTTCGACACAGTGCACGACGTTTAAAAGGTGGTTGTGTGGTACTATCTGCCCTAGGGTTGCGAGAAAGCGGGCCCAATTAAGATATAAACAACCACAAAAAGCAAAATACCCGGTCTGCGCACCCAGCACAGCACAGTCACAGCGAAAGCTGAAAATGCGGAATTCCTAGAGCCTTTTCCACTCAATTCTGGGGCAACTACTACGAGCACACTTGCATGGGGTTCATATGCCATAAATCATCATAGTTGTTGTGTAGCAGGGAAGCGTCCGTTGTGCCATTGTTCGTAATCATTCGGAGAAGCGTGGTACCCGCTACATACTTGTAAGGCATTACGTGCGCTTTGTTGATGCTGTGGCTAGCGAACATGAATAATTAGGTCTGAGGGTTTTGGAATGAGCTGCTTTAATCAACAGCCCACGGGAGTTAACTTTGTTCGCTGTTTTGTAGATAACCCCTCTTTTCTGGTTTCACGCAATGTGTTTCAGCCTCTCTGATCATGTCTTGTTTTCATTTATTTACCACGGATGATCACGTGATATTATATCACTGTTTTTATTGGCAACTAAATAATGCGGACTTTCAACTGAACTTCAGTTCCCTGTTAGCACTGTCCTGTGTGTTATTTAACGTGTCCAGTTAGTTATCCGTCGCTACGCTGAGACAAGTAAGTGTGTGTGTGTGTGTGTGTGTGTGTGTGTGTGTGTGTGTGTGTGTGTGTGTGTGTGTGTGTGTGTGTGTGTAAGCGTAGTGCTTTTGCAGTTTGTTCACTTGCCTCGCCGTGGTGGTCTAGTGACTAAGGCACTTGGCTGCTGACCCGCATTTCGCGGTATCGAATTGCGGCTGCAGCAGCTGCATTTTCGATGGAGGCGAAAATACTGTAAGCCCATGTGCTCAGATTGCGGTCCCCATTAAAGAATCGCAGGTGGTCGAAATTCCGGGAGCCCTCCATTAAAGTGTCTCTCATAATATTATGGTAGTTTTGAAACGTTAACCTACACATAATATTATTCTTATCGTAAATATTGTTTTTTCAATAGAAAAATATCTGTTTGCCTTGTAACAATGTCTAGCAGTTTGTTATGACAGTTACAGCATTCTCCCCTCCACACTCGCGCACGTTAGCGCCAGAACCAATTACGCACCGTTATTACGACTAGTGTAAAAAATGCCCCTATTTCCCCGAAGAGAATTATGAGGAAATGCGAATGCATTTCGTAGCATCCTTAACGTCGTTTCGCACGTGAGAATCCAGCCTTAGAAGAATAATGTTTCCCTTTTTTTCCTTTGCCATGCAGCCGATGGTGCGTTTGGACATACGCGGCGTTTTTCTGTCGCGAAAAACGTGGTATGAGTTTCCTGCTCCAGTAGCTAGCGTGCACGATTAAAAATGCTATGAAGTGAACAAAACAAACGGCGTTCCTAGTTCGGCATTGGCGTTTCACAGCGGCGTATCGAGCACACATTTTCGGATGTTGTTCAGAGGTGCCCAGCCAGTGAACGGTCGAGAGGGAGGCGCGAACGGACAAGAAAGTGAGGCGCAGGGAGCAGAGAGAGCGAACGGCCATAGAAGGAGCGGCGATGCACCGCATCTATCCTCACCTACACTCTTTCAAACCACATGCCTCGGTTGCTAGGGGCGAAGATAAGCCCGCGTGCCCACACCTGTTGCTATGGAAGAGGGAGTGAGAGCGGAGAGATAACACCTGCCGGCGCGCGGATACCGCCACGCACACCGCGGACAACGCCGGATGCCTGACATAGCCCGACTAAGAAATGCATTCTCACTTAACGAAAGCTTTGTTTCTGGCAGAGATAGGACGTGTGCTTAAGATATGGATACCCTCTCACCCAGTTTCTAAATAAAAAATTTTGGCAGAATGCAAAGGTCACCAGCTTCATCGCGATTATGTAAACAGACGGCGAAATCATTGACGCGCTTAAAAGAAAAGGCAAGGGATGAAGTTTTGTGACATGCGTTCATTCACCGCATTTGACATTCTCTATTCATTCTGTTTTGTATTATACTTGTCTCGTAATACGCACACAAAAGCAAGAAAACACTGCTCAGAGAACACGCCTGGAGGCTTGACCGCCCTAACAAAAGCTTCTATAGATAGCCCTGTGCTTCAAGAGCATCGTTCTTTTGGCACGATCGGCGCGATTTGATGGAGTGCCATGTGCCCGAAAGCGCACGGGGTGAGTGTTGAGAACGGAACTGTTTAGTACGCCGCCACTGCGGTCGACAATGAGTTTTGAGCTTGCGCCGGGGTCATGCCTATTCACTTGATCACGTTTGATGGGTTCGTTGTGCTCGCGTGGGTAGTAAGGGGCTCGGCTAAAAATGATTGAGGTCTACGACATCTAGCGTTCCGGCGTTGGCGTGTGAACACAAAGAGCCTGAACTTGTCTGTCTGTGCTCTCTGGGTTGAATGTGGCGTGATGGATAAGTATTCACTCGCTCGTTTTAGACTTTGCTTCGATGACTCGGTGGTCATAACGAATCTGTTTGGTAAGGCAAAGTCCTCACGTAACTCGTCGAAAGCGAGATTCGACTGTCGGCGCACGGCAGCGTTGAAATCAACACCAGCGACGCTATAAAAAAAGAAAAGATCCTCCTCCATCTCGGGGGATGAGTTTCTAGGGTACTCGGATACTGACCCGAATGTCGTGAGTTTGATCTCGGATGCTGCGGTCACGTTTCAAAGGATGAATAGCGGTAGAGGTCTACGTACTGCGCGACGTGACATCCTTAACTCCAGTTTGTTCCCTGACCCATTCGGCTCTCTTGTGGTCTTTTAAGGATACCTCTATCATTTTTTTTCCATCGGTCACTGCGTCGTCCTCAATTCAAGCTGAACCTTCTTTGTAAGCCTCCAGGTTCCTGCGTCATAGGCAAGTGCTGGCAAGATGAAGCAGTTATATATCTTCCTCTTGAAAGCTAGTGGTAGATTACAACTCATGATTGGAGAGTGTTTGCCGAGTGTGATCTACGCCATACTTATTTTGTTAATCACTTAACTCTCATGGTTCGGCTGCGTGGTTACTACCTGCCCTAAATAGACACATTCCTTTACCACTTCCAACGGCTCTCCGCTTATCACAAAACTTCGTTTTTTGGCAAGACTGTTGCACATTATTTTAGTTTTATGCATAGTAATTTTCAGGTATACTTTCCTGCTTTCCGCGTCCAGTTATGTAAACATGAGCTGTAGTTCATCCCCTACGTTGCTCAACACAGCAATGTCATCCGCAAATCACAGGTTACCAAGATACTCTCTAATAATTCTTATCCCTAACTCTACCCAATCTAGGTCCCAGAAAATTCTACATATTAGTATTCGAAAAATCCTCCTCGTTGCCCTTACAGGTCACACAAAACTTGTAGTGTCAGCGTCTTGCCAGTACAGCTTCTCACAGTGTGGCGTCACATTATAAAATCATCACACCCCATCATCGCTTTTTTCACATTTACGAAAGAATTAGCTCTACCAGTAACAACCGTAAAGTTTCTTAAAATTAACTAGAGGGGACTCTGGCACTGCGATCATTCAGTGACGAAGAGAATTAAGGTATGGTACACGCATTCGCCTAGTCTTCGTACTTGCAGGCCTAGAATCACACTTGTGGCTTCGTTTACTGCTGTGTTTCGGGGTTTTTTTTTCGAAGGAAAGAACAAACCCTTTTGAACTTCGTGACCTTATTTGAAACGCAGGGCTAAAAGATTACGGTAGTGAAGCGCAACTGTGGAGCATACACCGATTATTGTTTCGTGACAAAGCAGCTTCAAGCCACGCCAAGCCAAAAGGAACGTTAAGTGCGAAGACTTGGCAAATGCGTGTACTACCCACAATTCCCATGCTCGCTGAAGTGCCATCCGTTGCAGTTCTCATAGACACTAGTGCCAGAGTTTCTTCTATTGTATATATAAATATCTCTATGGTAACAGCTAGCTCGCCTTTCCATTTCAATGCGACAGCGTTAATAGGCTTGTTTCGCAGAAATTTTGGTGTCGGCGTAGGTGGTGAGTGAAAAATCATCATCTTATGCGTCATGGAAAAATTCAGAATGACGTGAAGAAAATAAACGATAAAAAATCCTGGGTTTGAGTGGACGACTAAGAGGTGTTGTTTGCGTGGCAAGCAGATGTTCTACCACATGGCCACATCTATGCTTGTAAATAAAATACCCTTCGTTGTAAAAAAAATACCCTTCGTTGCTTGCAAATTCAGTGAAAGTAGCTAGATGCTTTACAAATACAAGCGTCATGCTTACATGATTCACAATGAAACACGAAATAATGCAGTGATAATGCGCGGTAAATGTGCCCATTGCCAGTGAGCATTAGAACATTCGATCACAATACTGACTTCGCGTTTAAAGCCGCTCACCCACTACGAAAGGCACACAAGCTGCTGCATCTGTTTCCTTAAGGCCACGTAGTGGGTGCTCAGCAAGTTCGAAATGGTTTCATGCAATTATTATTTTATGTACGCACTAGGAACAGGATATTGATAATGTGTTCAACTCCTAAAGGTGAAGCTATAGGGTCCCCTAATTTTTGCATCGGCTCTTGGTCAAAGGTAGAGAGTACGAGATGATGCACAGAAAACGTGCGACGCCTCTGATCCCTGAGGCAATTCGAAATCAGGTTTCGTGCAAAAGGTTTTCGTAGTGCTCCGGTGTATGATTGATACATCAACTGAGAAGAAAAAACAAGTGAAAGTAGTCATGCAAGCTACTTAATGGAATGTCGCGAATGAGATCTTATGACAAACAAAAAGACAAACAAAGCAGCTTTGCTTTAGCGGCGCCAAGCGTGAAGGAAAAGGCTAAACGGCACTTCCTTTCCTTCCTTCCTTCTTTCTTTTCTGTATTTTTATTTACTTATTTATTTATTTTCCCCACAATAATCATTGTTCTCGTCCACTCCGTAGCTTGCATTCCTGCTTACCACCTCCGAATGCTTTTGATTGTGATGAAGGTAAAATAAATTTACAGTGTTCAAGTTCTTACGCATCGTCAGCAAAACGCTTAGATGATTTACCCGTTCACAGCTGTGTAAATGATCAACAGTGGCAATGCGTACAATTATTTAAGTATATCTTTTGTACCTAGCTTAACTCGAATCAAATATTCATATTTCCTAAGCATAACGACTAACGTAGAAAACTAGCCACAATAGACAAAATGAATGATACTTCCGATAGTATGGATGCGTATACCTTAATGAAACTAACTTGTTTACGTTATTTTTATATCAGTTTTCTGGTGTTATAGAGCATTCCATATATATCAGAGCCCCTTCAAACTTATACAATATAAAATACTCATATTATCACGTTTGTTGTGAATGCAGCTGTTACTCAATTTGTCACACACACCTAAAAGATATGCCTATTTGCTGAAATTGTTTTTGAGAAGTCCTTCCTTCTTCCTCTCTCTCTATAAATTGAAGCTCTTTAGAGAAAGCTATTGATTAAGAACGTGCAGTTACACAAAAAATAGAGTTGCATAGCACAGAAATAAAGAAAAAAAAAACAGTCGCTAACAGGGCATTCTTTAAAGTATTAGGGTTCAACAACGTCGGCAAAGCTAAGAGTCAATTATTACTCTCCTAAACTTTTTGTTCATAATTTCACGTCGAATCATTGCGATAACAAGCAGCAGATAGTTTTTATTACTCTCTTATGTTAGATTAGTGTAAATTCCCATCGCATTTACTGCTTTAGCAAGAATACTTCTAAAGTGCAGGTGTTAGACAATATGGTATTAAAGAACTGTTCAATAAGGCAGCATGGAGGTACGTAATCGTAAAAAAAAAAAAAAAAACTCAGACTGCTTAAATCTCTACAGGAATGCAAAGCATAGGCGCTTTTCGCTGTCGATTCCTAGCCCACAAGAATAAGTTGTAGTCATGTAACTTTCACTAAGGTTTTTCCAAAGTACTTGCAGCTCTCCTTATAATGGATAAATATCTCTACATGTGCTTTTGAGAAAGTAAAAAGCTCTTTCGAACACCACTGCATGCATCAAACAGACATTTGTTCAGATATGCCATCACTCGTTAAGACTCCTTCTCGGGAGCCTAACACTTTTCTATAAGATATATTTGCCATATATTTCGCGATATATGCTGAAAAAAAAACACGAGTTTTCTCCCCCATTGAGCCGCATATCTTTCCCGAATCAGGGTTGGTTTTCGAATCCGCCACTTCTAGGAATCCCTATCACCATGTACGTTTACTCATTAGGAAAGCGTATCATCGTTTCCCCTAGATATATCTCTCTGCCACAATATAGATGCAAGTCTTTCGGCCAATTTACATCAGTCGCAGTACTTTGCCCCTTCTTTCTCTGCAATAATCAGGTTTCAAAAATATATATATGTTCGATTAGAACAATATTGTATCCAAGAGAATCAGTATGCTATAGCATTCGAACAGATTCTCAATATTGTTCGCTAGCATTAGCAATAGTTCAAGATTAATGCAGTTTCTTTATTCATTTCACGATGCGTGTGTACTGATGCTGAAAAAATAACCAATCAATCAATCAGTCAATCAATCAATCAATCGTTTTTTAAACGTGCCATGAAACAATCCTGAAATAATAATAATAATAATAATAATAATAATAATAATAATAATAATAATAATAATAATAATAATAATAATAATAATAATAATAATAATAATAATGGTACAAAAAACAGTGCAGAGTCGGCGAATTATAGCAGATTATGCTCGCACGTTTGAACAAAGTATCCGTGAAGTCCGAAACACAAAATGAGTGACAAGACAGTTGACTGAGCACCCCGACTACTTTGTAGGCTCAGAGAAAGCGCACGAGGTTGTGATGCTCAATCCGAGAGGAGCAGCTTCTCTTCTGGCAACTCGGAAAAGTTCTTTAAGAAAAAAAAATGTTAGTAAAGTGTAAGTACCCTTGGGTCGTTGGCCCATCAGCCTGCGCAGAAATTCGGCAACACTCCTTCACACGCAGGACGTCAGATTCCACGTCGTGGATTCCGCAACATCTCGCTGAAGTCGACGACGTGATCGTCAAAGAAAACCAGAAAAGTGGAAGGCGAAGTCCGCTGGGAAATTCCGAGGAAAGTGAGAAAAAAATGAGAGGAATACCGGGGTGACGAAAGGTCGGTGAATGGAAAAGGGAGAATGGGAGCTCGGGGTGCGTCGCCTAGTCGGGGATGAAAGAAGCGAGGTGCTCTGGGAAGCCAGTCATTGTGACGTCACCACAAAGTTCCGGTTTTTGGTGCCTCTCCCCCTCTCACTCTCTTCTTCCTCAGTACGGTGGCGCAAACTCCGGCTCATTCAGAGCACTCGGCGTTCGCATCGTGGTCGGCCCACGATATTACATCTTCGCCCCTTATCCGTGGATGCTTTCTTTGTACCAAATTCTAGCGACCCATTCGCGTTCGGAAACTTATCAGCGTACTATCAAATACTATCATATACTATCATATTGAGTTCGGAAACTTACCAGCGTCTTTAGGAGGTAATTTCGCCGCAGTTACCATTTTTCAAACTTCATCGAAATGCAGTGTGCTGTGCGTACTTCGTCGGAATGACGTTGCTCCTATCACACAAGAGCACGCTTCGGACGGACGGATGAACGATTTGCCCCACTCATCGTCAATCACTCTGCGGATAGGCTGTGAATTCCTTATTATACGAAAACAACTAACGCCATGTAGTGATAATATTTTCAAAGACATATACACAAAACCATCTAGTGAGCCATTCATAAAACTAACCAAGCGGCTACATGAATACTACTGAAGAGAAAACGTCGCACACCCTAATAAGCTTCGCCGCTAAAAGACCAAACATTCACAGGGAAATGAGGAAAGAAAGCAAAAAGGGAAAGGCACAAAGGTTAACCAGAGAGCAGTCCGGTTGGGTACCATACGCTCGGGAGAAAAACAAAGGAGAGTGGGAAGATGAGAGAGACAGAAAGAAAGGAGCAAAAGTGAAACAAAATACGAGAAGAAAATACACAACAAATACGCTGACATTTACGTGGTGTTGGCACCGCACAATATTCACAGACGTTCACAAATCGCGTGGAAATTAAGACATACAAAGGCACCTTAACTACCTTGTTTGCCCACGAGCGATGCGGACGGTGCTCCAGCAGCATCTGCACGGAGAGCAACTGACCGCCCAATTGTCACATCACATCAGAAAGCGTTTGTATTACAGAGGGAAATCAAGAGCAACGGCATGACAGATGAATAATGTCTTGTTTGGTGCCGAAGAACTCACATGACATGCCGTAGGCCACTCAAATTATGTTGTGTAGTGTATGCCTTCCTAAAGGCAACCCGCAAACAAAACCGACAAAAAAGTGAGGCTTTACGTCGTCAGAGTCTGGCACGAGGGCGGAGTTCCAGTGTTGGTTTAATAGACACGTAGACAACACAGTCAAATCAATATTCTTCCGTTCATAGACCTTTCACTTGGTGTGAAACTAATATTTTGCAACATAATTTTTTTCTTCTCGAAGGCCTAGCATATACGTAAAATCCGTGTTTTCATTTTGGAAAGTTAGTCAGCGTGAGGTGACATTTCTGCCTGAAAAGAAGACTGACCAAATCGCATCTTGTGACCGACGAACCCTCTTCCGACTTGTTTCCGCTTGTCGTCGGAGTTTGAAAGCGGTTACACAAACAAACACGACGTCGAGAACAGGTGCACCACGTCTTGCGTAGTGCAGGCCGCATTGCAAAAGCGAACTGTCTTTGACAATCCGCCTTTTACGTCTCTTCGCTGCGCGCCACTCTCCACATCCAAAACATGTTTTGTCTCCGAGTGACTAGCCCTCGCAGCAAGGCGAGAAGCTCTTTCTTTCTTCTGTCGTAAATGCGCTGGCTGCAGAAGACATGCGTCAGAACTTACGGTGTTAACCTACGTTTGCTCGCTGCTATGAGGGCGTCACACAGGAGACGTTTTGCGAAAGGTTTAGCGTTACTCTTGCATGATACGTCTTATACTTACCACGCGCTTGCACGTGTTTTTCAATGTGTACAACTCCTGCGTGCTTCAGCTTTTTTAGAACCCGTAACTTGTATCATTATACGCAAGAAAAAAAAGTACCGATGACAGAACCTTTCAGAGGCCACGATAGATGTTTCCTTGAACAGAAACAACTGACACAAACCTCAATAGAAACACTGTCACTTGCAAATTTTCTGAACGGTGTTCTCGGTGCTCAGAGGGTAACGAAAAGCGAAAAGAATGCTTGCCAATAAGGTCTGGTCAAGACATGTCAAATCCTTTGTGATTCGCGCCACTGAAGTCGTCAACAAGGTTCCGCTAGGCTGCGGTAAATGCTACACCGGCCAGACAGGCCGACGTGTGAACAACCGGCTTGCGTGTCATTCGTCGTCTTTGAAAGCTGGGATATACGTTATGCGCCAACCTGCGCACGTGTAGAATTGTACTTGTGCACCGCTTTTGACAATGCAGCGATTGTTACGAAATCCGATGCGCGTAAGTGAGCCAAGCTGGCCATATGCACACAAGGAAGAGGAGGAGGAAGAAAATTTAGGCGGAAAGACAGGGAGGTTAGCCAGTTCTTAGACCGGCTGGCTACCCTGTGCTGGGGAAAGGGGTGAGGGGAATAAAAGATGTTAAAAAGAAATGTTGCGAAGAGAGAGAGAGAGAGAAATTACAAAAAATGCGACAGAGGAAAGGCAACATCAAAGAGTATAAGAAACTAAAGTCTGTCTCAGAGGCCAGTTGTCCGCAAAAAGCGCAGCAAAGCTTCCAAAGCCCTCTGGGCTGAGGATGGGCTTGGCCAATGACCCAGAATACTTTGTTCTGACAAAGGCCGATCATCCAGTATATCTAGAGCTGCAGTCAGTTCTCGTCTTTGCGCGTTGAAATGGGTGCACTCACACAGAAGGTGCGCGATGGTATCTTCGCAGCTGCAGTAAGTGCATGTAAAAGAGCTGGTAATTCCAATGAGATAAGAGTATGCGTTTGTGAGGGCCACTACAAGCCACAGGTGGCATAGATGAGTCTCCTCAGCTCGAGATATCCTTGAGGGAAGACAAAACTGCAGATCGGGGTCCAATATGCACACAACTATCACACGTGTGTGTCGGGAGTGTGCCGCCAGTGACGATGACGGATAAATACCTGTGCTATTGGGTAAAGCGCAATGATATCAGTAACTTCAATGAATTAAATACAAGCTTGATTTTGGGACAATGCATGCGAGTCTACTGCACGTTTTCAGAGTATGTTCAATAACCTTCATTTCTATTGGTCTATTTTGTTCGCAACGTTCGTCCTGTTCTGTTGTGTTTCACTGATCGATTGGACGATAGGGGCTAAACAAATTTTCAAAAAAACTTTCGCTGCCAAGCCAAATCTATCATAATTGAACCATCGTCCAATGCCTTGCTATCGCTGAAATATAAAGAAAGAAAAAAAGGTCCCATCTGGTGTTGCAGATAGGAATAAATTTTCCGCCAGCGTCAGCGGTTATTGGCTCGGGTCCCTGGAGAAGGGGGCGAGGACACTAAGCCGCATTATGGTGCCGTTTCGTGGTTCTCGCCATTTTGAAAGTATCACTACTACTACGAAAACCGAAGTCGACATCAACATGTCGGTCGAGCAGTCACGTAACGCGGGTCGTTTTTGTTTGGTTCAGTGACTCTCCCGATATTCACATTACGATGCTACGCTCTCTAGCATATCGAAGTATGCATTCCGACGAAGCTCCTTCACACTTCCCTCTCCTAATACCCACGTTCGGACTGAGTGAAAGAGAAAGATTATTATAATAATAATTATTATTATTATTATTATTATTATTATTATTATTATTATTATTATTATTATTATTATTATTATTATTATATCCGTATTTACTATTTATGAGTTTCTATTTGTGAACCTGCAAGTAAAATCTAGGTTCTTTGCGATGTTGAAGAAACAAACTGTCTCTCTCTTGGCCCACCGCGGTGGTCTAGTGGCTAAGGTACTCGGCTGTTGACCCGCAAGTCGCGGGATCGAATCCCGGCTGCGGCAGCTGCATTTCCGATGGAGGCGGAAATGTTGTAGGCCCGTGTGCTCAGATTTGGGTGCACGTTAAAGAACCACAGGTGGTTGAAATTTCCGGAGCCCTCCACTACGGCGTCTCTCATAATCAAATGGTGGTTTTGGGACGTTAAACCCCACAAATCAATCAAGAAACAAACTCTCACCACTCGGCGCTCGAGATGCACCACCCGAGGTGGTATAGCGAAGAGGAAGACGAAACATGCTGCCGCTGTTTCATTAGCGGCGATTGACTTGCTGGTCGCTTGAAGTTGAAGCAGAAACACTGGAGAAGTTCTAGTAGGCTGAGAAAAACTTGTATTTAGAGACTGTACAAAAGTAACATAAAAACGGACATCGACGTTACAAAAAAAAGAAAAGAAAACACTTTGGAAATGAACCGTCTTCTGTAGTGCGACCCTATACGGGATTCGGCTTAGCCCATGGTGCCGAACACCTCAAGCCCGATTCAGAACGCCCGGCAGAGCTCCGGGGCCTCTTCTTATTCCCTCGTTGCTCCGCCCTTACGTAACTCTCGGCGAATCGTCGCCTGCTTGTCCACTGATAGGAGAGTACACTTTGTCGATGAAAAACCCGTCACAAGGACGCAACCTTCGTGCATGTGCGAGGGCTGACTCTCTCGCTAGATTCCATGCCGACCGGTTGTGCCCTCGCGATCTCCGATGACAGTGCAGCTCTGGCTGACTGGGCTGGTCTTACGCCATCTCCTGACACCGGTACCCGACGACGATGACAGCGTAGCTCTGGCCGACTGGATTCGCCCTACGCCATCCTCTGGCGCCGACAAGAGCTCTCGTCGAGTGGTGCCTCGTGCTCGGACTTCTGCGACCGTTTCCATCTTTCCTACCCCCTCTTTACTTCAGTCGCCCGCTGTCCCTGCGTCTCGCTCTCCTGTTCCTCTCTCTATATATACCTTTTAATCCTATCCTTTTAATTCCTCCTTACCCCCATCCCTTGTGAGCTACTGTTTAGGGGTCGCACCTGATGTAGACAGTTACGGGGCCCACTTTTCTCTTCCCTTCCCTTTAAGAGGCACGTAAGAAAAAGAGGGCTCATACCCTCGCCCCAAATAACACAACAACCAAAATGTAAATAAAAGAGAAGTTGAAAATGTCAGAGATTCTTGGGCAAGCTCCGCGGCGCACTATTATCAAGACTTGACGCTACACGTACTGGGTATGGCGGCCATAGGACGACTTCCCTGAAACACGTCAACTATTTGACGACGGGGAAATAATTAATTTGTCCCCTGTGCGCTGGAAGAGGAACCGCTAGTTGACCTCCCGTGGTTCCACTTACGAGCTCATTTGCGCGGGAACAGTCGAAGACATGCCACTGCGACAATACGCACCAGATCGTCGACTGGGCGTCCGATTGTCGTGACATCAGCCACACTCTCAAGTGTCGCCAGCCCACCAGCTTCCAAGAGCTACCAGAGCTAAGCCGGACCGGGACAAAAGGTTGTCGGCGACCTCCGAGTTTTCGCAATGCGCGCTGCCTCGAAATGGCTTGCGTGAACACAGCATGCGGGTGGGCTTCAGCTGAACCGAAGTGAGGAGTCGCTGCGCCACTCTGGGTCTCGGAAGAGCAAATTGATGCTCCGACTGTCAGTGCCGTAAGGCAATTAGAAGGCCGTCACAATGACGTTTATATTCCCACCCCTTTTGTTGCCCATGCGGTGGATTGTTTTCTTTGCCCGAGTTAACAGGAACTCCAAACGCTCGGCCGTTTCTGGTGCTGCAGAACTACGCGAGGTACCATGCTGACGCCGCACTGTCTGTGCGGTCACGGCAAATCCGGTAGAACGCTCTTCGACCGAGTCTAACTGAAGCAATACTGCCTGCCATCGGCTGACCAGCCTCCCCAAGTTTACGGCGCAAAATAAATGAAAGTAAACTAACTGCCGCGCAACCAATTCTACTACTGCTGCGACTCTGGATCTTTTTTTTTTGTTAGCAACAGAATGCTTCGTCGTGTGGCAGACACCACTGTGCTTGATAGAATATCCGATCACAAATTGGTATACATGACCGTTAACCTTAATGCGATCCCAAAAAGCAAGAGGCAAGAACGCGTAGTGTCTGTCTTTTCACGCGCAAATGACGTAGAAGTACTGGACACATTAGACCTCCATACTTCCTTTTTCTCGTTGCTTTCAGAGCGTAGTACTTGTACTGTTAACAACCTTTGGCGTTCTTTTAAAAAGCTTGTGTTCCAGTGTGTCCATGATTTCGTGCCACAAAAGGTGAAAATAAGAAGGGATGTAAGCCCATGGATCATCAAGCCAGTTGTTCGCCTTAGGACGAAAAGCAAAAAAAAAGATAAGAAAGCAGCAACGTCAGAATCCCACTCCTATGAACATGCTCAAACTCAGCATTGTGCACAAAAAATAAAACACTGTATCAAAAAAAAAAACCAAACGATTAGTATTCCAACGTCACATTCGAAAACTTCTTCCTGTCATCCCCAGCGAAATTTTGGCAGCATTTCGCTCCCAAAAAGAAGTGTTCTCATAATATTTGTGGAAACGACGCTGTCGTTGCTAACAAGGAAATTATCGTCGAATCATTTAAAACGTTTTTTGTTCAGTGTTTACTGATGACGATGGTAGAAAGCCATGTAAAAAAAAGCTGTGCACGATTTCTCACCAATAAGAGACCTTTCAGTATCTGAAAAAGAAATCTTATGTCCGCTTCCTAAAATTGATCCAAATAAGACGCCCGGTATTGATGGCATTCCTAACGCGTTTCTTGTGAGGTATGCTGACTGGTGCTTGAAGTTCTTGTGCATCCTTTCCCAGAAGTCACTATCACAGCGCGTTCTTCCAGATGACTGGAATTTGGGAAAAATTATCCCTATACCCAAATCAAATAACGTTTCTTTTGTTTCCGCTTATAGACCGATTTCTCTGCTTTTCTGATGCGCAAAGATATTAGAAGACATTGTATGGAAGCACTTTTTGACTTTCTTCGAGAAAAACAATCTAATAAATCACCGCAGCACGGCTTTCGAAAAGGCTTCTCTACCATCACACATCTGTTGGAAACCGTTCATGACGTTGCAGCTATCCTAGATAAGCAGGACCAGATTGACATGATTTTCCTAGACTTTGAAAACGCATTTGAGTGCGTGTCGCATCCAAAACTTATCTCGAAACTTAAGCCTATACTGAAAACCGACTCATTAATTTCATGGATTAAGGCCTACCTCACTTGCCGAAATCAAATAGTTTGTATCAATGACGTCTAGTGAGCTTCACAGCCTCGCCATGGTGGTCTAGTGGCTAAGGTACTCGGCTGCTGACCCGCAGGTCGCGGGATCAAACTCCGGCTGTGGCGGCTGCATTTCCGACGGAGGTGGAAATGTTGTAGGCCCATGTGCTCAGATTTCGGTGCACGTTAAATAACCCCAGGTGGTTGAAATGTTCGGAGCCCTCCACTACAGCGTCTCTCATAATCAAATGGTGGTTTTGGGACGTTAAACCCCACACATCAAATCAAATAGTGAGCTTCACGACCAGTCAAACCGGGAATTTCTCAGGGTTCAGTGCAATGGCCACTTCTTTTTTTTCTTAATTTTTATAGATGATATTACCCATGACATTCCGGTTACTATTAAGCTATTAGCGGATGACTGCATTCTTCATCGGGAAATACGTAGTGCAGATGACCAAATTCTTTTAAAAGCAGCGTTAATAAAAATATCTTCTTGGTGTGAAGCGTGGCAAATGAAGTTTAACGAAAAGAAAACGGTAGCTATGACCGTAACACGTAAATGGCTTTTTCCGCAAAAATCACATTTCATAAATGGTCAAAAACTATCGTTTATTAGCACTTATTATATTTAGGAGTTGTATTAAGCGCAGATTTTAAGTGAAATGGGCATATTCCCTACATATAAAAAAAAGAAGCCTTACAGAAATTAGGATTTCTAAGACGTGCTTTGCGCAAATCTATCCCAAATGAAAATTGCGTATAAAACCTTTATTCGTCCGTTCCTTGAATACTCACCTGTGGTTTGGGATACCCGCAGCCAATTAAATACTAACACACTTGAAATAATTCAAAGAAAAGCTATCCGATTTAAGTATAATCCTTACGGCTGCCTCACGTCACCCACTGACCTGTTGAAAAAAGCAGGCCTATATACATTGCAGGTAAGACGGCAGAACAATCGATTAAAGTACATGTTCTCGATTTACCATGATAAGCTCTGAATAATAAAAAAGATGCATGTATAGAAACTTTTTACCGCCGATCTACTTGTTCCGAGCATACAAAAAAACAAAAGAAAAAAACTGAAGGAGTATTCTTGCAAAACAACAGCCTCTAAAAACTCATGTTTTTTCGCGCACTGTCACTACTACTAACTGGAATGCTCTGCCTGGGGATTTGTTCAACAGCGAATATGTTCAGTCTTTCATAGAAAAACTTAGACACTAGCATCCCATATGATTTTCATCTTCTTTTCACCTTCACTGTATTATTTCTTAAGATATTGTGATGGTATGCTTGTATTCAGGACTTTGTATTCTGACTCATTGCTGATTTTCTGACCTGGTATATGGTGGATCTTTTTTATTTTTAGGGTTTTCTATGAGCAGATACTTGTCGTCATTGTTATTTATTTTTATTTTTTATTTACACAATACTGCAGGCCTTGGGCGGCCCAAGCAGGAGTGGTTTGTTGGTATAACAATGATGAAAAACCAATTATAAACAAGATAAAAAAGAGGGAAAAAGAAAAACAAATTGAGAGAAAAAGAATTAAGCAATGAACAATAGAAGAATACACCAGAGAACAGGAGAGGACTGATCAGTGCATATTTCAGACATATGAGACATTATTATTATTATTTGCAATACTTTCGACTCCAATGTTGGAGTCATTACAGAGGGCACATTGCAGGTAGTATACATTCATGAAGAACAAACAATAACATTCCAACTGACATACGGGATTCCTTACATATTGGTGAAAACAAACAAGATAAAAGGAATAATGAATTATCCGCATAATTAAAAATTGGAAGATAATCGCACCAAAATGTGTTATACAATGTTATAAGAAGATGTAGATATGTAGCGCATCTTTATTATCGTCACTACCATCATCACCAGCAAGCGCATCCGGCAAACCATTCCACATTTTATTTGCGCGAGGAAAAAAAGAGAATGAAACGAGAAACATCAATTGGAAACGCACCACATTTTTCGGTTCACATGATATCAGAGAGCAGGACAAATGACGGTGACCGAATCAACAATATGCGCAGTTTTCTAGCAGGAAACTCAGGAAACTGCTGACTTGCGCATACCAAGCCAGGTATTTGAGCGATGGATTGAATGAATAAAAAGAAAAAAAAAACATAGTCCTCACCTAGTACTTTCTTGATTGATTGATATGTGGGGTTTAACGTCCCAAAACCACTCTATGATTATGAGAGACGCCGTAGTGGAGGGCTCCGGAAATTTAGACCACACGGGGTTCTTTAACGTGCACCCAAATCTGAGCACACGGGCCTACAACATTTCCGCCTCCATCGGAAATGCAGCCGCCGCAGCCGGGATTCGAACCCGCGCCCTGCGGGTCAGCAGCCGAGTGCCTTAGCCACTAGACCACCGCGGCGGGGCACCCAGTACTTTCTGGCCTGCTATAGTGCGCCGTGCGAAAAGAAAAAGAAAAGAGGAAAATAGCAAAGGTATGTGAAGCATTGTAGCACTACTGTAGATTACGCATGGTTTCTAACACTGCGGTGAATGTGGATAGTGTGTCGGCATTAGTAGCATTTGCATTCAGTTTATTCCATTCGCGTATTGTTAGTGGGAAAAACGATTTTCCAAAGACGCCACTGTTTGAGGAATATTCTTGCAGACTGTATTTGTGCTTATGACGAGTAGGGCGTGACTGTGAAAATGTGACGTACTTAGACACATCTACCTTGTAGTGGCCATGTAACAACTGGTACAAGAACCTCAGGCGTGCCTCTTTTGCCCTAGTAGCTAGTTTTTCAATGCCAGAAGAAGCCAGAAGGTTAGTGGGAGAATCTGTACGTTTGAACTTGTTGTGTACAAACCGTATGGCTTTGCGTTGTACTGCCTCTAGTTTACTAATACCACTTAGCGTATAAGGAAACCAAACTACGTTGGCATATTCTAATACTGGTCTTACGAACATGGTATAAGCCAAGAGTTTTGCGGGCGCTGGTGCAATTCTAAGTCGTCTTTTTAGGTAGAAACGTTTACGCAGTGCGGCCGCAGTGACGTTAGCTATGTGTGTATCCCATCTCAGGTCAGACGTTAATGTAATGCCTAAGTACTTATGCTGCACAACATTTGTCAGTGGTGAACCATGAATGGTGTAAATGAATTGCGATGGTTTCTGCTTACGTGTTACCGTCATAGCTGCGGATTTTCTCACATTGATGGACATTTGCCACTTAGCGCACCAATCTGCTAGCTTGGTTAGACATTCATTGAGATTAATGTGGTCTGTGTAGCTGGTTACCTCCTTAAAAATAATGCAGTCATCTGCAAACAGTTTGATATTACAGTCAATGTTTGACGTGAGGTCATTTATGAAAATTAAAAATAATTGTGGTCCCAAGACGGAACCTTGAGGGACCCCAGAAGTTACGGGGACTATGTTTGATGTATTACCTTCATACTGCACGAACTGTGAGTGATTTGTTAGGAAATTTTCTATCCAAGAAAACAATAACCCCTCTCCTATCGCACTTTTCAGTTTAATTAGTAACTTTCTGTGACATACGCAATCGAAAGCCTTAGAGAAATATAAGTAAAATTATGTCTAAGACATAAGACATAAGAAGGTAATGACCAAAAACAGCGAAGCAAGGCAGTAATGATAATAGACAGTTGCGTAGCTCAGATTATTACATAACTAGATATAGAAAAACCAATCACAGGATAAAGGCACCATTACAAAATATTCCACGCGCTGGTTGAACAACTGAGGAACAATGTCTGATAAGAAGGTATCAGATGGTAAGGCATTTCAATCACTTATGGTGCGTGGGAAAAAGGAATGTCTGAAATTGTTTGTGCGTGAAAAAACGAATTAAATTTACAAGGGTGAAAGTTCCTGGTGAGTTATTCATGAAGTTGTGTTGCTTTCTTGCTTTTCTTTTTTTCCGTGAGTGTACGCAAAAATCGCTTTTATTGCGTAAGTATAGGCGTTTCACTTTTTCTCAATGTTGTAGCTACGCGTGGTATGTTTTCTTTTTGTTGCATTTCTATATGCTAACTTCTTTGTATCGCCCACCCCTGCCTAAGGGCTCATGTGAGAGGCTGGCAATATTTCTGAAATAAATTAACCACGATCCCACACTGCGCGTCTATCTGCATTTTATCGTAAGCCCCACATGTTTTTATTGTTTTTTCCCCGCCAGAACAGCTTTGTTTCACTCTGTTCCAAAAGCGTAGGCTTAACAAAACCTCTAAATGCCCCTTCTGCGTTAACCTCAAACAAGTCAAGGAAAAAAGCAATTTTCGTGTTTTGCCGTTCAGTCTATATATTAATCATCGTCCATCAACTTGACGTTGCCTGAGGCATTGCAAGTTTATGCACGTCACCAGGTTTTGCTTTGTCTCCGTGATCAGCATACCTCTAACAAAGTGAGTACGACATTGAACGTCATGATGACGTAACAGAGGGATTGTTTTAGCATACGCGTATTTCTTGTGGTTGCCGACTACGCCGACAGCCAGTTTTTTTTCTTACCCTTCACTAGCCTCTACAAATACAAAAAAAAACGCGCGCATTATTCTCTCCTGGCGTCTTTCATGCGCATTCCTGTGACGCAAACATTGATTCTCGTGACGTCTTTAGTGTACACGCTCTCGATTGGTTCATGCATGCGAAATGGGAGACGTGATTTGTCTTTTGCGCTGTTTTACCGTGCAGCCGCTCATCCGTTCTTTCTTGTGTCACATGACTGTCGTCCGTGATCAATTAATTTCACGTCATTTTTTTTAGACGCGAAGCTCCTTAAAGCGGCACCCATTCGGCCCACGTCATAGTCGTAGTGCGTAACCAGCCTTACGCTTTGACCAGCAAGGTGGTGCCGATGGGAGATTTCTCTCGTGCGTTGTTAAACAATAAAAAATTCGCAGCGTGCGCGTTAACTAAAAGCCAAATTCTTTCTAATCTTTCTAATTTTTTGTAATCTTAAAAATGTCCTACATATCATTTCTCTTGAGAATATAACTGCCATTTTAATGGGTAACATCAACATTAACTTACTCGATTACACTTCACCTGTTGTTTTTAGTTACACTAGTCTAATGCAAAGCTATGGATTTGAGTCTTTAAATGATGTTCCTACACGGCAAGTTCCCAGCGGTGCTGGGACCCTGATAGGTCATGCTTTCTCTGACTCACTAATATCTCCGCAGGTGAAAGTTCTTGACAGTGACATTACTGATCATTATCCTTTGCTCCTACACTTCAATCGACAACTACGTCCTTGTACTCTTCCTTGATTGATATGTGGGGTTTAACGTCCCAAAACCACCATATGATTATGAGAGACGCCGTAGTGGAGGGCTCCGGAAATTTCGACCATCTGGGGTTCTTTAACGTGCACCCAAATCCGAGCACACGGGCCTACAACATTTCCGCCTCCATCGGAAATGCAGCCGCCGCAGCCGGGATTCGAACCCGCGACCTGCGGTTCAGTAGCTGATTACTTTAGCCACTAGACCACCGCGGCGGGGCCTTGCACTCTTCCTCATTCCAAATATGTTCGGGATAAAGAGAGTTTCATAAGGGCCATAGAGGACTTAGATTGGACCGAGGTTAAATATTGTAATGATCCCCAAAAAGCGTTTTCTAAATTTTTCCCCTTAATTGTATCGCATGTCCAAAAATTCACTTCCAAAAGAAACGTAAAAAAAATATTAGCATTTTCTCATAATCCATGGATGTCTCAAAAGCTATTAGCTGCTTTACGTAAACGCGACAAACTCTACAAAAAACTAAAAGTCAGCCGTTTAATACTAAGTTAATTGCCCGCTACAAAAAAATTACGTAACGCTGTAAACAAGCGCTTAAAATCTGCGAAACAATCTTTTCTAGAAAAAAAAAAATATCGCAAGCAGGCAATATTGCTAAACAAAAATGGGACATTGTAAACTGCTTTCTAAACAGGAATTTTCGCCACCAAGTATCCAGAATTGTAATTGACAACATTGAATTTAACTCGCCTATCGACATAGCTGACGCTTTCTGTTCCTACTTTTTAGCGCTGACGCACCCTGTCCCACACAAATAACACCACTTAGACGCCTCCCTCATTCGTTTTTTCTCTTTCCCAGTACTCCTGAAGAAATACATAATGTCATAAAACACCTCAAATCTACCCGTGCAGGAATTGAAGTCCTGCCTGCTCATATAAAACTCATTTTGCCCCTAATTTCTGATATATTGTGTTCCATTACGAATTTGATATTAAGACAGGCGTAGTTTCTAAAGAGCTCAAACGCGGTAAAATTATCCCAGTTCATAAAAAAGGTGATAGGACATTGATCAATAATTACTAACCCATTTGCATTCTGCCCTTTTTTGGTAAAGTTCTTGAGAAATCGATTGGAGTACGCCTAACCATTTACCTTGATAAATTCAATATTCGGTCCCCTTGTCAGTTCGGCTTTCGCAATCATTTCTCTACTGATCTAGCACTCGTTCATCTAACCGATCAACTAAAAAAATTTATTGACAAAGGTTTATTCGCAGGATCAGTATTCATCGATCTAACAAAAGCATTCGACAGTTTAAATTACATCATATTATTTAATAAACTTGAAGTGATTGGTGTATGTGGTCCTGCTTTAGCGTTACTAAAAAGCTACCTACATAACCGCGTTCAACTTGTGTCCATTTCCAATGTATATTCTAAGGAATTATCTACTAATATTGGTGTCCCTAAAGGATCCATTTTAGGACCGCTCCTGTTTTTAATTTATATAAATGATTTTCCTAACTGCCTGTCCTTCCCTAATTCCATTTTGTACGCTGATGACACTACCATATTTACTTCTGACAAAAACATTTCACTTCTCGTCGACAAGCTAAGCACTGACTTGAAGAATGTTTCAAGTTGGTTCAGTGCTAACTTGTTAACTATTAACGCAACCAAGACTAAATTTGTAGTATTTTCAACGCATCAAAAATATTCAGCATCCTTTCCTTTGTTGACTTTTGTCTCGCACTCTATTTTTCCCAGACCCTGCGCTTCTTTTCTCGGAATTTCTCTCGATTCTAGCTTGAAATACATAGATCATATTTCTGACATCAAAAAGAAAATAGCATATGACATCCGCGCTCTGATTAAAACTCGTCCATACTTCACACGTTCCACTTTACTGTCACTCTACTATTCATTCGTTCATTCTCATATGAATTATGGTATAATGTGCTGGGGTAACACCTATAACACTCATTTGGCTTCCCTTCAAGCACTACAGAACCAATTCATAAGAATCATTACTAACAGTTCACGTTTTTCTAATGGTAAATGCCTACTTCATGATAACAACATCTTGACCATTTCAGAGCTCCTCAATTACAACTTAGGTATCATATTCTATAAATACATAACCAAAACACTACTTCCTATCTGCTTCTCATCTTCTGGCTTTGTGGCTCATAGTAATACTAGATTTGCACGTAACGATAACGTGCTTTTGCCTAAGGTACGTACTAATTATGGCTAAGTAACTGCTGAATTTTCATCTATAGCATTTTGGAACACAATACCATCTGTTAATAAAAATGCTATAAACTTGCATCACTACAAGAAAAAACTAAAATCACACATTCTGCATGCCTAGTCTTACTGTTTTTTACCATAGCGCTACCTTGTTTGAATGTCCACATGTTATGTATTACAACTTTTTGTATTCTTTTTCAGTTATACTCTTCACATTATTTAATGATTCATTTGGTTTTCTTTTATGTTTGTTTTCCTTTGGTATGTATATGTTGTATGTGTATGTATGTATATATGTGAATATATGTGTATATATATGTGTGTATATGTATGTATATATACATATATTTCAATGTTCTGTTGCAATTAGGCTTAGTTTATAAATTTGATTATCGCTTATGTTGCATCTAACAGTGTTTTACCTCACTTTGCTCTTAACAGGAGGTCCCGATACAGTCTTTGACTTTGGGACCTCCTTTTGTATACTAAACACATGTCACATTCTTGTATTCGTACCAATAAAAAATCTGAAATCTCCTGTTTCTCATTCCGAAATTGCAGCCACTGGCAGGTACACTGAGCCCTATCTGACAAGAAAGGGTTGTTAGGTTATACTCGCTGGGTGTAACCTCCTTGGTTTTAGAAAAGTTTAGCGAGCGTTGGGTCGCAGTGCCATGAATACAGTGAACTAGTATATACCATGAACTCGAGGTGGTTAAAGGTGGAAAGTATAAACGAAGCGCTAGTCGTAAGAAAGTGTGCGTGTGCCACCTCTCGTTTAGTCCTTGAAATGTCCTTGGATGGCGGTGCTTCTATATGCGGAATATATGGTGAAAAGATGCGAGATGGGGGTACTTAGAGTGTTGACTAGATGGACGAACGGGCACACAGACAGATGCATGAACGAACGCACGGATGGCTGCACGGATGAATGGGACGCATGGACAGACGCAGGGGCAGATGCATGGACGAACGCAGTGACGGACGTATGGATGGACGTGCGGACGCACGAACAGACGGATGCATAGACGGACGGAAGCAAGAACGAATGCACGGACGGGTGCTTCGCCTTACTCTCCATCATTCACCCCGTGAATATGCTGCCATTTTTTGTATTTACGACTGCGATAACAGCGTGTTTAATCTAGAAGCGCTAAATACTGATAGGCTCGAGTTCTTACAGCTGGTATTCTTCACGTCCTTTTAAATAAGTGGCAATAAGAATATATCGGTTGCTTGCGCGAATGAAGGAGAGGAGGAAACCACTCCCTCGTCTTTTAACGTGGGACAATGAGGGGCCCTTCAATGAGATACCAGATGCTTTCGCTTTCTTCAACGAATTTGCTATGACGAACCGGTCATCGCGCCGTGTAAGTCCGAAAAGCACATCATAAATAATTCATCATGCTGCGGTGAGCCCAGCGAGCATGGACCGACGTGCTTAGGCCTTTTCTGCTCCCACGCATACACGGGAACGCCAGAAGATGTCGTGGAGCTCAAACGTTTTCTCTCAAGCCCGTTAGCAGGCACGAAAATACAAGGAACTCGTTCAGAATGATAAAGAAGAGTCTCGTACAGCCTTCGGGCAAACTCGGCGCGCATCATCAAGAAAAGACAACGCGCACTAAAGCTTTGACGTTCTTAACGCTAACGCCACTCACGTTCAAGCCAGTCTGTCAAACCACACCTGCCCATGCCAGAATAACGATGTTTTTAAACTAAGAAGCTATCTTTAGAAGCTTTCCTTAAGAAGACGGCAACCTCGAGGCTGGCACTCTGAGTGGTAGATTCTTACTTTATGCGTATTGCGCGATAAGTAGAACAATGAACGTAATGCATAAAAAAAAAACGTCCAGTGGGGTGAGTGAACGCATGTCACAAAATTTCGTCCCTTGGCCTTTTAATGCCGACGGGTCAATGTTTCCCTCGTCAGTTTACGCCTTGGAGACGATCCTGGGGAACTTAGGATTCTGCCAATATCTTTTTCGGCACTACATGAATGAGTATCCAAATCCGAACGAAGCAGTCGTCTTATCTCTCTGTGAAACGGAGCTGCTTTCTATACACTGACTGTGATAACGGTGCCTAACCGGTTCTGGCAACTGACGTGGAAGCTGACCCTTATGAAAGGAGTGCGCGAGTGTCTGTCATCCATGCGGTGTGGGGTAGATGTTTACTTCGCTGTTTCGGCAATGAAAGAAGGAGGATGTAACCATCGTGACAAATTGCAAGAAATCGTTACAAGGCAATGAGATGCCTTGGCGAGAGAATAAACAAGTCAACACACACACACACACACACACACACACACACACACACACACACACACACACACACACACACACACACACACACACACACACACACACACACACACATATATATATATATATATATATATATATATATATATATATATATATATATATAATTTTCTGTGGTTACATGTTTATCTGAATGATCAAATTAGTGAAGAAGCGTGTGGAAGAGTGTAACGTGTGATGAACGTGTAGTGGAATGAAAAAATTTCGCGCACTCATGCGTTATTACGATCCTATATATACATCGTGTACCGTCGCAGCTTGGCTAAACACTGACAAAATCAAGAATGGCGTAGCCACCTGTAGATTACCGAGTGCGCACTCTCACCAACGAGATGCCTTCTCCCTCTTGTTTTATGCGATAATTTTGATGATGATAACAGCCTTGCTGTCGTATCATGTTGTCACTTGGCGTAACGCTGGCAAAAACACGTATAAATTGAAATAAAAAAAAGAGGAAGCAATACAAAAAATGAAGAGAGAGAGAAAGAAAGAATAATGTAGGCCCGTGTAGGCCCGTGTGCTCAGATTTGGGTGCACGTTAAAGAACCCCAGGTGGTCGAAACTTCCGGAGCCCTCCACTACGGCGTCTCTCATAATCATATGGTGGTTTTGGGACGTTAAACCCCACAAATCAATCAGAAAGAAAGAATAAGAAAACAGGAAGAAAAAGATAAAGAGAAACAAATAGAGAGAGACAGAAAACGAGAGAAAAATCAATAAAAATAAGCAAGGACAGAATTACAGAAGAAATAAAAAAATAATAAAAGGGATGAGGAAAGAAAGACAAAACCGAGAAGAAAAAAATGCTACCCACCACCGCACTTCGATAAGGCTTGACATCTTTGTAGCTAAGCTGCCTTAATTGTTTTTTTTTTGTTCCTAGCGCCACTCACTACCAACCCGATAAAAATGGTAGTACCCCGCCACCTTTCCAGCGTCGTGCACACTACGATGACGTGAAACCCGAGTGACACCAACATGAACCAGAAGTGACGAGCTCTGAAAATTTCAAGCTGTTTGGCCAATTCTATTGATTGACGACGTTCTCAAAAATAATAGTCACGGTCAGAACATTGCTGAATTCACGGCTCTGTGTTCCCATAGACCGATGGACTGATCAGAGCATAGAAATACATGCAGAACAAGTTATTTCAGTGGCTCTGTATAGCGTTCTCTGCCACAATATTAGGATTTGAAACAGAAAGTTGTCTTTGAAGGGCGCTGGACACTCCGTGTGCGAGTGTTTGCACGTGCACGTATAGTTAAATGAATTAAGACATCACGGGAAACTGAACGTTTAGTATGCTATATATATCATAAGTGTCCTATCAGTAAAAGCAATGAAAAAATTATATACGAGGTTCACCAGTAATAATATAGAGAGGTGCGCGATATATCCTGTTATGCTGGAGCAGACTATGAATGAGAGCAATGTGTTAAAGAAGGTCGGCTCAACGACATTTTTTTATATTATAGCGCCAGCTTTTTCAAAAAATGTTATCTAGACATGAAGAAATCAACAGTAGAAACAAACGTCACAGTTAAGTTCTTCAGAATAGTTCAATGAAGAAGAAACATAAGTAGAATGACGGATAATGTTTTTAAGCATGACATCAAGCCAAATTTACACTGAGAACCTCGTCTCTACCACTTTATCGCATAAGAATGATTACCTGGTTTAATTGTTCGCATTTTGGGATTGCCTAGAAGAAATTACCTCTCCCCTTTTCTCTTCGTTGCCCACCATAGCTTCTAGCAGTTATTCAGCCAATAAGCATGTCGCGGTTTCTAATCTCGGCCGCTGTGGCCACATTTTCAATGCAGTTGACATTGGTTGAGGCCAGTGTGCCTAAATTTAGATGCACGGTAAAAAAAAAACACTCGTGGTCGAAATTTTCACAGCGCTCCACTTCGCTATCGCCGATAGTTATATCATGCTTTCCGACCTTAAACATAAAAAAATTACTAAAGTATTGAGTAGAAAAGAATACTTCATTTCGTTCTTCGAGAGGATCCACAGGAAAATAATCTATCTAGTCGTTCAACGATGTAAACTAGATATTAGTTAGTTGAACGGAGTGCTTAGACATGTGGCGTCGGAGAAAAACAGACATGCTGGTGACAAGGATGACAAAACAAAAACAAAGCATACAGTCGTGTTTCTGGCTGTAGTACGAAGCAGCTCGCTAATAAAATAAAAATGTTGGCGAGCACACAGAAATATCTCGAGCCAAAAAACTCTTCTGTGCCTCTTGTGCCTTGGCAAGGCCTTTACGCATTCCCATTTCTTAGTGAAATGGCCAGCCCCTCTAGGTGTAATAACAGTAGCTGCGATGAAATGATAACCTATTTTCTGTGTGAGTGTAGCCGTTTCAATGCACCAACGCGAGAACTTACGGATGCACTGGATAGACTGAATGATTGCGCTTTGTCGGAACAAAAGGTTCCGGGACACTGGCCGAGTCCATACTCAGCCCAGAAGGCTCTGAAAGCGTTATTACGATTTTTTTTGTGGCAGCTTGTTTTAACGACAAACGTTAATCAGTGTCGAACTCTCTTTTTTTATTTGTCATCCTCTTGCTGTCTTTATTTTTCTTTGTAACACCCAGTCATTATAATTTTCACTCCCCTTACGCTCTTTCACAACGCAGGGTAGGCAACCGGCCTAAGAACTGGCTAACCTTGCCGACCTTCCTCTTGTTAATTCCCCCTCTTCCTCCTCGTTAGCACAGCTACATAATGCTAACTTTGGTAGAAAGAAGCGTTTCGCGATGATTGCGACACCAATTTAGCAGAAATTTTTCCGTGGGATCGCCGTATGAGAAAGTATGTACAGCTTCACTCTAAGTGAATTTTCGAATAAGTAAAATAACGCCATAAATTTCAAAAGTATTCTGGAAAACTGCATGTAAATTAGAAATGTTTCTCACATGTGCAAATAAAAGCCCTGACACTATGCATCAGCAATGTACTGTTTTACGTTGTGACGCTTCTGGCTGTACGTACACATTTGTTTCTTTCTGGCGCACATTTGTGAAAGCGTGCCGATCCGTTGCAAGAATGCAGCACTTGATGTGGCTTTTCTCCTGTCGTCAATATCGCGTAAGGTTTCAAAGACAAATGGTTATAGTTTGGCTGATGCAATGTGTGCTCATATCGGCAGAGAACAAAGAAAAAAAGAAAGCTAAAAAAAGATCTTCAAGGAGGAGACAGAAGGCAAAAGAGAGAGTGAAAAAAACATTTATATATGTGAGCCTAGAGTTTGCGAAGGTGAATCGAGGAATCAGTACAACGGACACTGCGAAGAGTAGAAAAGGTAGCATTCATGTAACGACGAGTTACGTCTGTAGTGAAGACTTCGGTGAAAGGCAAAGAAAACGTGACACAATGATGAATATACATTCTGGTCGCTTTTTGCGCAATAATAACACGCCGCATGTAGGACTGGTTTGGCAAGCTGCCAATACCTTGAAGTCAAGCTCTTTCGTGTTTTCCTCCGCCTACTTCGATTGCATTAAGCAGTGTCTCAGTTAAGGAACGTTATTTTGAGCACCACGACCAAAGCTTCGGACACAAGTCGGCAGTGACGCTACGTGTACGTACGTGGGTGTTCCACACAGCGATAAGCACGACGCGGTGACAAATGATAAACAAAAGCTCCGCTGTAATTTGGTTGACACGTGAAGCGTATACGAACGCTTTGTGAAGATCTTTCCTTTCTTAGCTGCTTAATATAACACACACAAAAAAAACAAACAGTAGATTGAAATGCAATGCAAAGTAGCATGAAAAATGGGTGACAACACAGTGGATGACGTCAGAACACCACCCGGAGTGAATGAAAGGGCAGGTAGTTTGTTCACGTACAACTATATCCAGCCGGCAGCAACATGAAAATATTTACATACGTATTTCTCGGGATGAAACTAAGCTTACGAAGCATTCTTTCTAAAGCGACCTTCGCACCTCTGACGAAAGCATTTATGCGCAGTTACTTTACCACCCAATCTAACCATTGTGTATAACTACCGTGACCATTATAACGAACTACCGCTAATTACCACTGTTATGGTTTTTTTTAAGGTGAAAACCTTAGATGCCCCATTAAACGCCGTTGGTGGCGTCCACACGAGGTGTACTAAAAAAAATCCCCACGTGAAAACCTCGCCGTAAAATGTCTTGATGTCCTCACATTAGCAAATGTGTGGCGTCATAGACGCGTGACATAACGCCATCAAATGGCATCTTCCCATTGGTCAACAACGCTGTCTGAACTAGGTATAAAAATGATCATGTGCAGTGATCCCGGATTTTAATAGGACACTCGGAACTCGTGGCCGCCGGCACAGATAGCGCTGCTCGTGGGTGCTCGCGGAACCAAGGTGTCGGCTTGTGGTATAGTGTAGGGGGGAAGGGCATCTGCGGAACAGTATTGCTGGTTGTGGTCGCCAACGAGTCGGTCCGTAGTCAACCATGTGCACCTTGCCGGCATGGCGCTGCTGTAGGCAACGTTACTACTGGCGCTGCTGTAGGCAACGTTACAAACTTGACCCCTCTCTGTTTACTGCCCTGGCGGCAGTAAACAGAGAGGGGTCAAGTTTGTGCGGCGGTCCAGGCGGAGTTTAACAACTGGAAAAGTATCTAGTAACGTTGGCTGTAGGTTTAGCATGCTTTCGCATGCCGACCGAAATGGCTTGCCGGTGTACACTACTTACATTGCGGTTGTAGCAGACGACACTCTCATTTTGCGCCTTTCGGCAATTTGGCACGCATGTTCTGTAAGTGATAAACAAGATTTGCTAAGAGATGGCACCTTACACGCCCTTGGGGACAAGATAAACAGAAACATCTGCACAAAAGCGGAGTTGGTTTCTTTCGTGCCTTCTGTCGCGACAAATAAAAAGAAAACAGTCACAGGTCCGTCTTCGTAAAACACTAAAACAATGTCTTAGAACTTCGTTGTTTCGCTCCGAGTGGCCAATACTGCCACCACACTGCGTGGCAAATTTTCGTAGCGGCCACGGAAGAACGTGCCTTCTTCGACTATTCTTCCTCGACGGCAGCCCACAGGTTGTCGGAAGGACGCTATTTTTAAAATACATTGTTTCAATGTCAACCAACAACAGGACTGTGGCTGCTTTATTATTTGTTTTTTCAATTTGTCGTGGCAGACATCACGAAATAAACTCACTACGCATTCATGAAGAATTTTATGTTTATCATGTCTTCGAACGCACGTAAGACGAAATTTCAACCAAATCGTGTCTGTCACTTGCATAACTTACATGCCACATTCCCAAAAGTCTCAGAACGAAAACGTCGTCCACTCGCGCTGCATTATAGGTAGTGTGCACCGGCGAGCTATTTCACTCGGCACGCGAAAGCGCGCTTATTGAGGGGCTTTAAGTGCGCAAGCCTAGCAGCACCACGTTGGCAGTGTGCACATGGTTAACTACAGACCGGCTAGTAAGCGACCGGTAGTAGCAATCCAGTTCTGAAGATTTTCTCCCCATCGCTTTATGCCACAATGCATCACCTCGGTTCCCCGAGCACCCACGAGCTGCGCTACCGGCGCCGGCGGCCATGCGCTCTGAGTGTCTGATTTCAATCCGTGAGTACTGTACGCCTAGCCCTTGCAAGTGGGATTGAAGATTACTCGACACTAGCTGCAGCCAAGACTTTCTGAAACGATTTGGCTGGGAGAAATGCCTTCCTTGTGTGTGTGTGTGTGTGTGTGTGTGTGGTGTGTGTGGTGTGTGGTGTGTGGTGTGTGTGTGCGTGCGTGCGTGTGTGTGTGTGTGTGCGTGCGTGTGCGTGTGCGTGTGTGTGCGCGTGTGCGTGTGTGTGTGTGTGTGTGCGTGTGTGTGTGTGTGTGTGTGTGTGTGTGTGTGTGTGTGTGTGTGTGTGCGTGTGTGTGTGTGTGTGTGTGTGTGTGTGTGTGTGTGTGTGTGTGTGTGTGTGAGCGAGCCCAATACGTGTGGGCACTCTCTTCTATCTCCCTTTTTCTATCTTTCAAACTCCTTCATCCCTATCCTCCGAGTAGGGTAGCGTAGCGGTCGTTCCAAACTGGTTAACATCCCTGCCTTTCTTCTCCCTCCTGTTTCTGTTGCCTTAAGAAACATCCCGAAAAGTAGGCCCTTACTACTTTGCACTAGGCCTGCTAACTCTTTTAAGTTATGTTTCTTGAGCCCCTGGACTGCTTCCGCTCTGACTAGTTTTATGCTCCACAAGACGGAAATTTTTATTAATCGCAGGCCCACCTTCCTCAGAAAACATACCTTCGCTCATGACTACAAAAAAAAAGCCTTATCGGATACAAGAGCCGTGAGTCACGACGAACAAAAAAAGTCCACGACACGTGCAATTTTCGTATAGCCGAAGTGAATACTCGTACCTTTCGACACGGTGTCCACGCATTCGGCAACACACATAGGTTTTGCTTCCTGCTGGACATGGCTGGCTATCCTCCTGAAATACGTCAAGACCTCAGTGACAGGCGGAGAGGCTGTACATTGAACTTTGGAGCTTTACGAAGCATAAATTTGTGGTGAGGGGGATGCACAAGTTGGTCAAGCTCATCAAAATGCCTTCTTCGACACGTGTTCTCTTCTTAACTGGTAGGCTAAAGCACACCCGGTGCGAAAGCCATTCTGTGAGTTGACGAGACAGCTTCATCCATTCACTAAATCTTTTTTTGCGAAGCGCGCCGTTCACGAGGATCAAGGTCACAAGACACGCAGAGGCAGTCTTTGAGGAAACTCACTTAGTTCAACCCCTCGGATTTCAACATCTTACCTGCAGATAGTTCAAGAATCTCACAAAAAGTTGGCACTTGAAAATATTGGCGTACCGTGAGGCTGACGTTGCTCGACAGACGTAAAGCGCTATTGAAGATGCTACAAACGCGGAATTAGACAGAGGTACATTAAGAGAGGTAAAATCCCTTGAACTTGAAATGGTTTGTAAGACATTAGGAAGAAACTGTGGAGCGCCAAAAAAGGACGAATAAAGAGAAAGAGCGGACTCGAAGAGTTCTAACTTGAAACTGAAGTTGATTAAAAAAAAATAGTACAACCCTTTTAGATGGCGCACACGTGCACCCCCTTGCGCAGACTGCTCGCAGAAAGCCCCTCCCTCTCCCCCCCCCAAAAAAAACATACACACACAAGATCACTTGGATATGACACCAGAGTTATGCAGTAGATTACATTCACATTTTACCAAGGTCGCTGAAGGCTGGCGTACACACGCGTCGCTTTTCTATTTTTATCAAAAGGATCTGACAATTTCCATTGTTAGATTGTTCTCTCCTCTGAAGATTATGGAAGTGTCGGAGAAATCAGGTTCACATCTGCAGTTATGGCAATGCATCGCAATGTGCGAATAGGCTGCTCTTTTTTCAGGGAGTTATGACGCTCTCTGAGTCAGAGATTCAGGCTACGGCTCGACTGACCAACGCAGTATCGCCCACGCGTAAAAGGAATGTGATACACTCGCCCCCTATTTACAGGGCAAAAACTGCAAGCGAAGTGTCACGTTGCATTGATTGCTTTTTCCACGATCCTCGGAGCCAAGGTG
This sequence comes from Rhipicephalus annulatus, assembly GCA_013436015.1. Classification (NCBI taxonomy): domain Eukaryota; kingdom Metazoa; phylum Arthropoda; class Arachnida; order Ixodida; family Ixodidae; genus Rhipicephalus; species Rhipicephalus annulatus. The sequence goes on from WOVY01000504.1 coordinate 1,225,750, forward strand.
TCCCTGCAAAGCAGGTCAAATATTTCTTGTTTGCAGAAGAAAACACCAGGCCAGCGCGGAAGGCGCAGCACAGTCACAGTGAAAGCTATGATTGATTCATTTGAGGTGTTTAACGTTCCAAAACCACCGTATGATTATGAGAGACGCCGTAGTGGAGGGCTCCGAAAATTTCTACCACCTGGGGTTGTTTAACGTGCACCCAAATCTGAGCACACGGGCCCACAATATTTTCGCCTCCATCGGAAATGCAGCCGCCGCCGCCGGAATTCGATCCCGCGACCTGCGGGTCAGCAGCCGAATACCTTAGCCACTAGACCACCGTGGCGAGGCTGGTTCAAGTAGGTATGCGCCACAGTTAATAGGGGAACAAGAACTAGCTTTTGTAATGGGTTGAAGCATCGGACGGCCCACTCGTTACGCTATTCGCATTGTGCGGCAACTGGTTGTTCTTTCGCTCTTTTAAAACGCTTTAAGGTCGTATTAACGTGATTGCTTTCCCGACATCAAGCCTTCATAAGACAAGTTTGCCAGACACAAGCACCAGCGTAGCTCAATGGCTGAATACTGGGCTGGCATTCATTGGACCCAGGTTTGTGCCCCACTGTGTCTTTGGTGCTAGGTTTGCCAACAAGTCACAAGCACCAGCGTAGCTCAGTGGTAGAATACTGGGCTGGCACACAGCAGACTCGGGTTTCGAGCCCCACTGTGTCTTTAGTGCTATTTTTTATAATTTCACGCGATGTAGTTACGGACACCGGCGGCGGCGGGCAACTGGGCGTGACCTGAGTTGAACCGTTTTTACAGGGAAAGCTGTTATAAGATCACTTTTTTTGTTGTAGGACGTAATTAGTAACGCACTCTTCTGTCCTTGCTTCTTTTTTGGCGCTTAAAAGTTGTTTCCCAGTGTCTTACAAACTAGCCCTAGCTACCGTTCTTTTAAGCGAAATGCACGCTGTCATTACTTTTCCATAGTGCGCTCACGCTGCGCAATGTAGTTTCTATGGCTTCTTCAGCTACCCAAATATTTGACTCCAAAATCATTTACGGTAACATACATTTTTCGTGTCAGTACTCCTTTAGCTGTATTAATTAGTTTTATCTCGTTACACCCGAAAAATATTATTATGACTTACCTCCTCAGATATAACAGAAGCCATTTTCGACAGCTGCCATCTCTTAATGAGCAAAAACTTGACGCGGCCTTGTGTATGATAACAAGAAGCAACCACTGTAAAGGGTAAAAGTACTGGGTACGCTGCAAATTTTTGCGAAAAAAAAAACAGCCGAACACAGCAATGAGTCACGGTCATGTGACGCTAATCTTCGCCAGAAGCCACACACAGAAAGTGGTGCATTCGTCCGGCTGGGCTTCATCATAGCGTTTCTTTGGACTGTACGCTGGAGCACGAATAGTAATTAACACAGGCGCGGTAGTATTAAATTTGCCGCATTTCTCGTTTATATGATGGTGCAAGGTCTCTGCAATCCTTGAGTGAGGCGCAAGAACGCTCGCACGCCTCATTAATAGACGCATTCAATGCAGCATGGCAGGTGTTGATATCTTCGTGCCGTTTTTGTTCCTGCTGTGTAAGACGGCGATATCTTTTGCGAGCTCTCCGCGCGACGGTTGATGACGCCCCTGGAATAGGCAGTAGATGCTTGTTATGGGTCTAGAAGACCAAATGCTTTGAAAAGCCACCGCAAGAATGGTCGCGTAAGAAAAAATGCGTGCGACATGTTTATTGTGATAAAGCTTTTTTTACCAAATCGCCGTCTGATGAAGACAAATTAAAGGGCCTCTCACCATCCTACGTTTAAAGACGAGGGGTAATTTTTTTCTCTCCTTCGTACACACGATGCATCCTCCTCGCCCCTTAGTTCTTGAATGCGCGTGAACAATATCAGCGCTAAGCGCTGCAGCCTATATGAGGATTTCGCGCTTCTCGGGTGCATGCTGTTATCGCCGCTTGCGCAGTTGCGAACACACAAAGTGAAGTTTGATCGGTTGATTGTGCACGATGTTTATGCGAGACAAAGAAGAACGGATGAGCGGTTGCATGGAAAAGCAGTGCAGGAGACAAATCACGTGCGGTATTTCGCGTATATTAACCAATCGAGAGCATGCACGCTGTATACGTCACGGTAACTACTATCTGCACCACAGTAGTGCGCCAAGAAGGACGAAAATACCAGGAAAGAATATTGGCTTCTTTTTCTATTTTAGGAGCCTGGTGAGCGGCCATTTAAAGGCCGAAAAAAGGAGCGCAATATAATTTCTCGACATTTCTTGTCCTTCTTGGCACACTACTGTGACGTATACAGTAGTTCCCGTGACGTCTACAGCGTACACGCTCTCGATTCGTTGATACAAACAATATCACATGTGATTGGTCTCTTGCACTACTTTGCCCTGCAGCCGCCCATTCGTTCTTTTTTGTCTCGCATGAACATCGTGCACAATCAACCGATCAAACTTTACTTTGTTTGCTCGCAACTGCGCAAGCGGCGATAACAGCATGCACTCGAGAAGCAAGAAATCCTCATATAGGCTCTAGCGCTTAGCGCTGATATTGTTCACGTGCATTCAAAAACTAAGAGGCGAGGAGGATGCATCGTGTGTATAAAGGAGAGGAGAAAATCAATCCCTCGTCTTTAACCGTGGGGTGGCGGGTAGCCCTATCACGTTAACAAAAAGCAATCGTCATGTACGCGGGGATGAGGTATCCGTGCTCGGCGCTGTGCGATTCCCTTTGTGTCTTACTCACCTCCCTAATGTTCTTCATAACTCGAGCATCGCAATGCCTTCAGACGACGCAGCTTCATTGTATACAGGTGACTCTGAACTACAAGCAGATGAGATTGCCGTGTTTACGAGGATTACTTCTTAGATTGTAGCAAAAAAAAAAACTTTGAGTACCAACAAAACAAAATATCCAGGTTTCAGATTGAGCAGGAATAAGGTTGGCTGCGATCAAGTGCGTATTAAGCTGAATAACATCCTAATCCGAAAATGCGTTTCCTTGATATATGTGGGCATGATACTCAAATAACTTAGCATAAATATCAGGATAAGCGTATTCATAACAAACGCATCAAGATTGTTACCGCCTAATTGAAAGCAAGGCAATAATTTCCCCTAAAACTGCACAAATACTTGTACTATGCATGTTCTCATAGCCATACATTAGTTATCGTTCAGAGTCATGTGGCGTGACTTACGTGACACAACCTTTACAGACGGAAAAAGCACATGAATGTAATTAGTAATGCAAACAGAGATTTTGATACACCTCATGGCATTTTCCAAACACAGCATGTATTGTGAGTAGAGCCACTATGTAAGCATAATATATCAATTTCAGTTAATATCATTCTGCACTCACGTACATCAGGTGACATCAGCTTACCAAAGGGTTATAATGTATACAGATACAATTGATTTGATTGATATTTTTTATTTTTATTTTTTAATACTGTAAGCCTTTCTAAGGCTCATACAGGGTTGTGTGGTTTAACGTCTCAATACCACCATATGATTATGAGAGACGCCGTAGTGGAAGGCTCCGGGAATTTCATTTAGACCACCTGGGGTTCTTTAACGTGCTATACAGATACAAGAGTAATAAAATCAGTGGTGCAGAAGTGGGCAATACTTTACCCCGGTAGGCCACGATCCCACGTAATTGCAAGCAAAGCAGGAAACACCTTTTTATTTCTTAAGAATCCTCATCACTAACTTAACTTTAACAATTAAATTTTATTTTATGAAGACTTTCGTTTATTCAGCTTCTTAGCACATGGCATGCTTTGAATTCGTTTTGCTTCTCTCCCCCCCCCCCCCCTCAATGTAATGCCACTTGGTGCTAAGGGTATGGAATAAATAAATAAATAAATAAATAAATAAATAAATAAATAAAAATTATGACGTGTACTAGAATACCATGCTGCCCCTCAGTGCCTGACTTACCTATTTTATTTTTTCATCCTGGATAAGAAACTGGGCCTCTTTGCCAATTGGTCCACATATGTAAAGAAAAGGCACTTGAAGATATTGCATTGTTTTACGCACTCTTAGTGACGTTTTTCTAAAACACTGTTCACTTGCGCAATTGCGCAGTCACTTGTTGCTGTATCACAATTTAAATCTGAAGATCCTGCAGGATAAAGTGGGATTGCGACGTGCGCACGTGCAAGGCACGCATGAGAACACAATTTTTGTGTTAGCGAATATTCACTGATCACGTCTCGCTACATATATTCGTTTATCTATGACAATGAACCTATCGGCGTAGATTGTAGATGCTTTAGCGAGAAGCCACAGCATTTCACTCAGTTTCACGTAACCCCGCTTGTAAGCGGGTGTGGTTATGCTATTCAATCCCGGCAAACTAAGTTTGGCGCCACGATAAGAACACTGGGATCGTAAAAGTCATCGCTACTAGACCATCGTCACTCAGGATTGTACTTGTGGAATGTATCACACCGAACACGTAGCACTAGTGTAGATGTCGCAGGGCAGTCTGATGTAGCGAGACGTAATCAGTGAATATTCGCTAACACAAAAATTATGTTCCCATGCGTGCTTTGCACGTGCGCTCATCGCAATCCCACTTTATTCTGCAGCATCTTCAATTTTAATTGATGACACAGCAAGAAGTCACTGCGCATTAACGCAAGTGAACATTGTTTTTATCGGCGAGCATCAAACTCAGTTTTACATTACCCCACATGTAAACGGGTGTGGTTATGCTATTCAATCCCGGCACACTAAGTTTGTTAGTAACAAATTTGACAGAACCGACAGCCTTTTGCGGCACTTCTCTCAGGAAATAAAGCTGTACATCTGTTGACGAGCCGTCAGTTTTGTTACTAGCCAAAGAAATGTCTTTATTGGCAGGTCATTTTTGCCCATGGTGAATATGTAGTGTCTCGATGCGTACAACATCTAGCATGCGAGTATGCGCATGTGGTCGCATTTTTCAGCTTTGCTGGCAGCGATGGTTTGGACACCTCTATCTCGTGGTGTTTTTAATGTGCGCGTTCCAAAAAAATTAATAATAAACAGTTCACGAATATTCTAATCTACAAAGTTTTTTCGCACCTAAATGTGTATTCAAGTATGAAGAATCTGGAACCTGCCCCGCCGTGGTGGTCTAGCGACTAAGGTACTCAGGTGCTGACCCGCAGGTCGCGGGATCGAATCCAGGCTACGGCAGCTGCATTTCCGATGGAGGTGGAAATGTTGTAGGCCCGTGTGCTCAGATTCGGGTGCACATTAAAGAACCCCAGGTGGTCCAAATTTCCGGATCCCTCCACTACGGCGTTTATAATAATCATATGGTGATTTTGGGACATTAAACCCCACATATCAATCAATCACTCTGTAACCTATATGAACCTTTGGTATTGAAAGCTTCTCTCCTCGAATCGGGCATAATTTATGCAGCCTTCACCGTAGCATACCAGTGTTACAGTGACTGCACTGATGGGAGCTGCGTGTTTTGCTGGACTGGACGCACAACCACTGAAAAAATTTAATACACTGGCTTTTCTCAGTGACGATCCATCACGGATGCGGGCGCCTGGCTGAGCATTCCCTCCTACACCATGTCGTGTGGGTGTGCCGCAAGCAGTGCCGCCTTTCGTGTATTTTTTCCTTTTTTTGCATGTGCTGAATAACTAATGGAAACCATAGACTCGGCTTTTAACAGCTTCGCTATTCAACAACAGCAGCAGCAACAAATAGGGGTGCTCGTTATCCAGACGGCCACCCGAAGGCAATAATGTCGTTATAAAGGAGGAGATCGCTGTTCTTGAAGTAGGTAGTAAGGCGTAACAAATTGTTCGGAGTCATAAAGCTGACATGAACCGCTAGGTCATGGTGTTTTTTTCTCGATAATTTGCGAAATATGTGGCCCATAGCGAGGAGGCTAAAGAACCGACTACAGAGGGTGGTCGTTGGTGCAAAAAATCGAGCGTGGACTATGACCGCCTTGATTACTATTGCTGTAGTGCGTTCGGTGGTGATGACTTTTTTTCCCTTGTCTACCGTCACTGTATGTTTTACGGTTCCGCCTACAACGAGCCATATGATGCCTCTATCCTTGCGGCTCAATTTCACTTTCCAGGAGATTGGCTTAGGCAGACCAACTTGCGCGTGAATGGCTTTGTGCTTAAGTTGCGGAAACCAATAAAGCAGCAGCTATGGACACTGGGACGACCAGCTAATTAATCGCGAATAATTAAGTACAAAATCGACGTGATCTTGCACAAGCACAATGGCGTCTTGAACAACCAACGGAAGACCAAGCATGGTGGTCTAATGGTTAACGTGCGCGACTGATGACCCCAATGTGATGACCAGACTCCTTACAGCCACTTCTAAAAAAAATGTATATGGCAGAAGGTGGCTGTCTAGCGTTGGTTGCACTTTGGGGAACACTCTACCCGTCGAAATAAAACAAAGTAAGAACGTTCAGGCTAACCACAAATTCTGCAATAAATACCTGTAATAATATTTTTAATCTGATGCAAACTACTTCTAAAAAGCAAACAGTTCAAATTGCGCAATATTAAATGTAAAGTCATAAACTTTTTTGAATGAAACCAATCAATATTAATGCTAGGGTTCCAGATTTTTTTTGGTGTATTTATTGATTTATACATCTTTGATGACATGTAGCAGGAGGACAGGTAGTAAGAGCGGAGCTAAATCATAAGAGTGAAATAACTAGAAGAATAAAGATGGGGTGATTCACAATCGGCAAGCATTCTTAAATTATAAATGGTAATCTGCTATTAGCCCTCAAGAGGAAGCTACATAACAGCCAGTACTCACTTACGCCTTTTTTTTACTGGGGTTCTTTAACGTGCACTCAAATCTGAGCACACGGGCCTACAGCATTTTCGCCTCCATCGAAAATGCAACCGTTACAGCTGGAACTGGATTCCTCGACCTGCGGGTCAGCTGTCGAGTACCTTAGCCACTAAACCACCACGGCAGTGCTAGCACGTAGGCAAGATAACCGTTCGTCGTTAAGGGTAACTGTATGTTTCCCCAGAGAGAGCGAACGCGCGAAGGCGACAAAGTTAGGTGTGCCGATGAGATTATAAAGTTCGCAGGTGTAACGTGGCAGCAGAACGCACAAGACCGGGCTGATTGGTGGATCACGGGAGAGGCCTTTGCCCTGCAGTTGGTGTGATGAATATGATTATGATGATGATGATGATCACGATGATGATGATAATACTTTTTTCTCACAAATAAAATTCAATTCTATTCAATTCAAGTTTGTGGAACAGAATACGTGCAGTTGTGGTTACGTTTCACTGGAAGCGAAATGCACATTAAAGAACCCCGAATGACCGACTTTCATGTTAATATCTGGGGTATTATGTACCGAAACAAAGGCGTAATTTTGAGGTACGTCGTAATGAAGGCTCCACTAACTTTGAGTATCTGATGTTCCTTAACGTGCAATAACATTGCACAGTGAACAGGCCTGTTTTCAGCTCCAACAAAATGTGACCGCCGCAATATGCATCAATCTATAGCTCTCCCATAGTAGAGTACCAAGTTCTCTAAATCGTTACGCACTTTTTCTACCCCCCCCCCCTCCTATAGCGACTTTCGGGTCTGCAGCCAAGTACGATAACCCCTGATCCACTGCGGTACGCAATGTTAAAATTTCCTGAGCTCTTCTCTTTGGTCTATCTAATAATCCTGTCAAGGTTTAGAGACGCTCGGCTCCAATAATAATAGCTTGTAATTATTATAATACCAGACAGCTGAGTTAGTTGGTAGAAATTCATGTTAAAAGGCCGGGGCGTGCTAACAAGGGCATACGAGGTGACCACAACACAAACTGCGACCAACAAGTGGCAAGGCACACAGCAGCGGAAAGCAAAGTAGGTACAAAAAGTTATCTCTGCCTGCCCAGACAATCAACAATAATAATCAAATAAAATCAAATTTTATTCTTTCACAACACAATGTAGAAGATAACGAGATACAAAAAGATGTCCCGCAGTGTAAACTGAAATGGGACCTCCAATAAAACTTGTTGGGCTAGTTGGCGCGTACTTTACAAAACAAGACAATGCACCAAACATAAAAGAAACTCTGTCTTGTTTCCTATGCCATGAAGCCTGTCAGTCTCTTACACCAGCCAAATTTCTGGGTATGGCCTCTTGCCTGAGCATGCGCACGGAAGTCTTTGCGCAAACTTTAATTTCCACCATTTTGCGCCTTTTCACCCGTTAGTCGGCACTAATAACAATACTTTATAAATTATGAGATTTAACGTTTCAGAACCACCATATGATTATAAGAGACACTTGTCGGCATTAGTCAGTTTGCATGCGTGGTCTCCTGATGATCTATCGGAAATTTCTAGAGGTGTGGTTTGGAATTTGCGGCGACGTGAACGTAACGGTGAAGTTCTACACGCTGCAGTGAAATTACTGTCAGTCTCTCCTTTTTTTCCTTCTCTTCCCTCTTTCTCATCTTTCTTGTCCCCTTTCCTAATCCCCCAGTGTAGGGTTGTCTCTCCTTTTTTCCATGTCTTCCTTCTTTCTCACCTTGTCCCCTTTCCTAATCACCCAGTGTAGCGTAGCCAACCGGATGTCTTTTGGTTAACCTCCCCTCTTTCTCCCTTTTGTTGCCTTCTTTCTTTCTTCCTCTCTTTCTTCCTCTCTTTCTTTCTTCCTTCCTTTCTTTTTTTTCCTTTCTTTCTTCCTTTCTTTCTTCTCTTCTTTCTTACTTTCTTTCTTCATTTCTTTCTTTTTTTCTTCCTGTCTTCCTTTCCTCCTTTCTTTCTTCCTCTCTTCTTTCCTTCCTTTCTTCTTTCTTTCTTTGTCAATCAATCATTGATACAGTTAACGTCACTCAATTTTAGTACAATGCGTCCTGAAGCCATTGGCTAATCATTCAATGTCATCACTCCTCTCGGATCGACCATGAACACAAGGTTAAAGGTATTTTCTGCTACACAAACACATTTTCTTGCTCCTTCATACCGGTCACATCAAACGATTGGAATCGGCTACCAGGTGACATCGTTTCCATCTCTGATCACTCCCTCTTTCGTCATTCTTTATCAGCTCACCTATTTCGCGATAGCTCTCCTTAGTCATCCGATCTATTCCCCTCCTTACGAAGTTCTGTCTCCACGTGTCAAGATGCCAGCGTTTTCCAGTGGATTCTTGATTTTTTGTGTGTGCGTGTCATTTCCCTTACTTTTACACTTTTTTGCTAGTACTGTATAATTTTACCACATTCACTATTTGCTTATTGTGATTTCCTTATTTTTACGTTTCACTTTTGTTGCGCCTCATTGAGTAGAGGTTTTTTTTTTTTTTTTTTTTTGTTCATGTATAAAATAGCACGTATATTTTCGTGTTGTAACCCACTCCCCTCTGTAAAGCTTCGGCGATTGAGGGTAACAAAATAAATAAATAAATAAATGTGCTTGACAGCTCCCTAGTGTACTGTACTGAAACTTGTTTTTGGGCTGGCTGGTGCATGTTACAAGAACATTTGACGACGCAGCCCACCGTAGAGAAATAGGAAAAAGGAAAGAACGTCAACTCGCAACGTTCCCAATGTGCTTTCGCGGAAGAATTACTAAATAAAAAATGTTTATAATTTCTCTTGACTATAATATTATTTAGAGTGTGTGGGCGAACTTAAGTCACTACTGTTTTTTTTTTGCTTTAGCTAAATTGAACGAAATATCTCATTTTTTAAAGCCTCACTATTTTGCTAAAGCATTACACAGGGAGTGCCAAACACAGAGGCCGTTTATAGCAGCCATTAGTCCGACAAGCACTGTGCAGCGAATTACGTTAGAGGGCCATTGTGCCCCTCGTGCTCTAGAGAGATAACCCCCCTCCCGCCCCTTCCGATTAGTACAAGCCATAAGGCCTAATGACAATACTTTACTTGCAGTTTTCTTTTTATTTATCCATTTTACCTTCCAGGAAGCATGGCGGGTGAAATATTGAGGGAAGGTTGATAATGATGTAATCTAAAAAGCGTTTTAGAGATTCAAGGGGGTGCTTTCTTAGGGTTGCGTCAGTCTGAATAACGCAAGCACTACTAAAAAATGTGGCTGATCCCCCGCTATAGGAATTGGTATAACACAAAAGTGAAACGTGTTTTTACAGAGGTAGTTGAGCGTTTTTGTACATAGTTTCAGAAACAGCAACAAGTTCCAAAGCCACTTTGGTAATGGCAAGCAGCCCGTAACTTGCAGCGCACAACTCAAGCAGGATGGTTTTGAACCAAATGGACTCTATGTCATTCTCTGTGCAGAAGATTCTGGGACCTTGGGCGTCTGCCTCAATTGCGCAGGAAGCGACTAAAGCACTCCTACATTACTTGAAGACAACAAACCGGAGCGACCGCCTATAAAGTGTGTGTGCTCCCACTAGTGTTCTCGTGATAGTGTGTACCTTTCTAATCTCTCTACAACCCTTTTACTCCCCTTCATTCCTTTCCCAGTGCAGGGTAGCGAACTAGTTGTGCGTCTGGTTAACCTCCCTGCCTTTCCTTGCATCTTTATATCTCTCTCTCTCAAGCAGAAAGCACACACAAAAATTGCGTACACAGGACGAGCGCGGACTAACAACTGTCGCGCATGATTCAACACTTACAGCGCGCTGTTCAAACAGAAGTAAATACGCAAGAAACGAGCGCACAAGTATACACAGGACAAGCCGAACAACTGTCACAATTCTTCTTGCGTCGTGTGTCAGCAGCGCGCTCCTTTCGTAAACCCGACCGTGGCAGCGTGCGAAGTGACTTTCGTCTTCTCCCGAATCGCAAGTCTGATAAGCGTGCGCGCGCAGGAGAGACTCCGCTCTATGGAGGCTGCGCTTCGAGGAGGCGATGACCTTTAGGGCGCTCCCAACGTAAGCCTGTCGCGACATCTCACCACTTATAACGAAAACGCGCTAAAGTTTCGAAGCTCTGAGGACAGCCAAACGGTGTATGGTATATATAAATGACTTACCGTTAGCATTCAAGGAAATGTACGCTCTGTGACGCACTGCCTAGCGCCGCGTGTTGAGAATCGAGAGGTTGCTGGTTCGACTCCGTGCGACAAATGTTTGCCTTCTGGTTTTTTTTTCTTTGAAGTCACTTATATATTTTTCAACGTGACTTCCGCGACAGAATTACGTTAGCGGAGCCATGGTGGACCCCGGCATAAAACATTTCCACATTAAAATGTGATTCCGTACCAGGGGTAGGAAAAAAGCTTGTACATTAATACAAGACAGTGTTGTAGGGCATGTGGTTGTGTTTAATAGTAAGGTGTTTTAGCAGGGATGTTCATTTGACTGCGTTGTATTCTTTTTAAATACAGAATTCGCGCACCAAGGATAGCTTTGATCCTCTCTATTAACCATTAATTTTGATGGAACCTACCATGTTTATGGACACTTCACTATTAAGTTTCCGTATTAGGATCCTACAGTAATGTTTAGTAATTAGGCGAACTGTTCGTTCCATGGCTGTTTTCACTTCTAAGGGCTTGAATTTTTCCTTGCGCTGCAATTTCTCCACTTGAAATGACAAATTATCTTGAGTAACCTACTTCTTGCGTCCAGGCACTTCTGGCACCTTTCTCAGTACGTGCTGTGAATATTAGCATTCATAATTGTCTTAAAGGCAGCCCGCTTTTCATCCTATACCGCAGATTGGGCTGGTGGCACTTTGCGCGAAACCACACCCCTCATGCTCCTGGCAAATGGGGCATGAACTGGTGTCTTCGATGTGCAAGAGAGCGGTGATTCTGACCGGCTTTGATTGCGTGCCTGAGCTGCTTGCCTAAACACTATTTCTTGCTTTCCTATCATTCAATAGGTCATTATGCTATTGAAGTGTAGAAAATTTCATTACTTCTGGTATACTTCACTGACATTTCATGCTCCTTCATATCTCTTACCTTTGTAGCTTGAAAGACAGATCCAGACGAAAAGCGAGTAATAAATACGAAGAGATAGAAACGCCTGGCATGATGCTCCGAAGTTTTGGGATCTCAATATTACGTAAGTGTGGCCCGAGCAAACAAGCCAATACAGAGACACGGACATTCACGACAATAAGATCTCAGAGTGCTTTAAGGAATAAATAGAGGCAGCTGACATTATTTCTGGTCATGTCCAATGAAAAGAAGCGGGGTGCAGCGCAAAACAAGAGCAACAGAAGAGAAAAATCACACAGATGCACTTTATTCAGTTGTTCCCCTTTAGATGCAAAGCACCTTAGAGGCTAGGCTTATTGGTGTCTGCTGTCGTCACGGTGTGTCATGTGGTCATGGTCCACCATAAAAAATGGACATGGGCCACAATGGGGTAAATCAAGCTACTCGCAACCGATTCAGTAAAAATGAAGAAGGTTACAGTTAGCGCCACCTATAGTCGGCGACGTTAACAGAGCTGAAACACCTTTCCCTATACCTGCTATAGGTTTGATATGCAAGAAGTTTTGGAGCAGCATGGCCCAGCGTTTTGTGTAAATTCAATGGGTCAAGTGCTAGGACTAGGCTTACGAAGACTGCACGGAGTCCCAGGGAGTAAAATTTAGGCGAGACATCTGGTTAGCTTTATTTCTTTTTAAGATAACCTTTTGAACAGTGCCAACATGGCCATATTTACGCCTGACATACCTTATACACAAATGCAAGTTTTTACACTGACGTTTTATAGTTATGAGCCACGTTTAAAAATGTATTCACAATTTTCACATTTCTGTAAGATTTTACCGCACCCTATATTCTTAAAAGCCTAGCTTTTAGGGTGTTTTCTACATTTTCGTTGCAGTTCTAATTGATATTCGTCTTTGGTAAACCTTCTTTTGTGATCCTCTCTGCACACCTAATCAAGAATTAAGACTATTTTGTCAGTCGTACCACAGAGTTTTTAACGTTGTGCATAATATCTTTCTTTCTCTATTACTTTCTCTTCTCACCCTCGTGTTGAAATCGTTCAATATTTACTAAAGAGTGTATACACGTGCGTATACAGACCTGCTTATACACTACTTGTGTATCGGGTATGAAAATGTAAGTCCACGAAATCCACATTTCTATTTATGGGCACATATTTCTTGTATGCATATAAAAATATATATTGATTCATACAAACTTTGCTTTTTTAGTGAAACTGTTTTTTGTATTGCGTATTGCTTTGTTTTCAATATGTAGCGCTTATTTTTTCTCTGCAATGTGCTGCTGTTATTTGTAAAAGATGCAGGACCTCCATCAAGCTGTAGTAGGCTTTAGTTCTGTCCCCTCTCTTTCAAGTGTGAAAAGGAATAAAACTGATTATTTGATCGAATTATTGGTTGATTGATTGGTGGGTTGGTTGATTAATTGATTGATTGATTGACTGATACCGTACGTTACCCGAGCGTTGCCCCATATAATGTAGCCATGAAAAAGGACACTCGACAAGCCTCGCCCCCGAGGGGCACCACCCTTAAAAAAAATGAACACAGAAGTCAACAAGAGATTTATTTGAAATTTCATGGAAGAGAACGAATACTGCTACCACAAAAAGGCCGAATTTGACAAGCTTTTTCTTCTTAATTTATGCTCATGATTATTCATTAGCATTCTCTAAAAGGATAAGTGGCCCAGCCGATGCAAATGTGGTTGCGTCCTCATCCAAATATTAGTCACGGGGCTACAGCTGTGGCACAACACACGGTACATTCTAACTATGGCAGAGCAAGAACAGACGCTCGATCTTCATGAGAAAGAGAGACAGTATTGCATCAATATACCACAGCCTACGTGTACCAATACAAAAACAGCTGCAGGCCTCCCCTGCAGGGGCATAGGATATATTGATAAGATGGGCGACTACGTAGTTGCATCATAGTTTCCTAACTTGTGTGACGTAAGCAGACTGTGGTAACAGGTTAAAGCTGTCGATTAGCTTAACAGCGAGGTCGTGACCCGAAAAACCTTTAACTGTTCGTTACGTAATGCAACAACGCAGTTCTGGGAAGATGCGATTACAGACCAGTCGCTTGACGGTTGGATGAGTGCTGTTGCCAAATATCCACGAACCATTTATCCGAATTGTGCCGAACCATTCGTGTGCAGAAGAAAGGAATTGTAACAGTAATGACCACAGTAACAGAAGACTACACTAAGCGCTACAACAATGTGTACTAAATAAACAAAACAAAACAAAAGCGGCAGGAAGGGAATGATTGTAGCTTACAATGAAAAATTGTGTTCATGCGCGAGCTCAAGTTTGGACAAAGGTACTGTTCAAAACTTCATTCCAGCACTCCAGCCTCCATTCCAAAACCTTTTTTTTAATTCACTGTCTTGAACTCTAATAATAAACATTTCCTTGTACACCTTGTCATATTCTAAGATCCAATAATAAGTGACAGCCTCAATAAGACTTCTACTTTGGCTAGATTGTGATTTAGAATCAATATCTTTGGAATCAACAGCGCAAGAAAAACGAGTACTGTATATAGTTTCGGCATAATTAATTTCCCGTCTGTGTCTCCTCCTTCAGTAGTTCCGCTGTAATTACCCGTTTTCTTGCGCTGTACAAAGATGTTGATTCCGAAAGCCTAAGCTGTGATATAAAATATAGGTATACACGTTTTTAAAGAGGCGTTTGTGTCCATCTAATGAAGTGCGTACTCGAAGAAAACCAACGAAATTCAGCCCTTTTTCCAGGAATTTCCAACGAATCATTATTAAGTCGCGCTTTCTATGACAAATATACTTCAGCGAAATGTCCCCCATCTTCCTTTTGTGCCAATTTTCTTTCTTGTTCACGCAAAAGCTCTTTCCTTTAGACCCACCAAATTCCAGTGGCTTCTGATCTGACCCCGCTTTCATGTATATAGTTACCTTCTAGTTCTCCTTTGTTTAGATTGGAGGATAGGGTGGGAATCATATACACATGCACACTCAAGAAATTAGTTCTAGTGTGGACATCGTATACAGACAAGTCGACTTGTATATACGATGGTTCCAGCACACACCTCATGTTTGCGGATTTCTTTCATTGTAATATTTGAAGTCACAGCTTCATCATTCCTCTTATTATTTTGCATTCGGAAATGGCAAGCTCTATAATAAAATGTTTAGAAAAACCAATAGAAAGTTGCATCCAACGATATTGAAAAATGCTGGAGCAGGGGGTATGGCGCAAGGGAAGCCAAGCCTCCGACATCTTACTACGGGCAAGACAAATTGTTAGCATACCGTGAAGAAAAGCTGGGGATTCCCTCCCACACCCTACGAGTTTCAGACGACTAATTGTTCTGAACTGATACTGTTTTATCGTGTCTTGTTATGTAATGTAAAACATACTACTTGTTAGGCTAGTTGGTAGCTCATTTCGATATGAAATAAATTGATCGCAGGGAGGCTGGGGAGAAGGTAATTAGCCGAAAGCTCGTTTCTTTTGCTATAATGAACCAGCGAAGAATGAAACCTAGGAATTCATGAAACATAAGTAAGTCAATAAATGGTTAATAATCATCTTGCAGTATAGGAGCAGAACCTACAACCTTCGCATACCTCGTGGGATGATCTACCATTTGATCTACAGCGGCGGCCACTTCCTCGTCCACATTAATGGGCATTTATGTTTTTACAGTAAAAGCTGTATATGGCTAGGCGAAGCGAAAAAAAAACCGTTCGCCACGTGTTTAGATAACGGTCTCCATTCGCTGCGCCGTCAGTTACGTCGTTTTCTACGTCACACCAAAACGCGCGCATCATTGACAGCGCTATTAGTGACACAATTTTCTGCGTCGCATCCAAGCACGCCTGCCACTGGCTGCGTCGTCAGTGACGTCGTTTTCTACGTCACACCAAAACGTGCGCATCATTGGCAGCGCTATTAGTGACGCAATTTTCTGCGTCGTACCCAAGCACGCCTGCGACTGGCTGCGTCGTCAGTGACGTCGTTCATCCCTTTGCGTTCGTGCCGCCGAGGCCACGTGCGGCAGTTTCAACTTACAACTTCAACCAGAAGGAGGGCATGGAGCGCACAAATGCCCGAGCCGAGAGGGGTTTCCAAGAACAGCGCCGACAGCTGATGCGGAAGAGAAGTCACGTTCACAGGGCTGATGCAGCAGTCCGGGCACAATGGCTGGGTGATGAAGCGCAAGCAGCAACTGCGCACCACGGATTCGCGGTAGATTTAGCTGTATTGTCCGCGAGCCGAGCGGGGTTCGCACGCGCTGCGCTCCAAGCTCCCAAAGCAGCGACCAGATTCGCCGTACTGCATTCGGAGGCCACACAGGCGTTCGCGATGGTCGTGCGGCACTGCGCGCTCGTTTTCTGCGTACTATACGCGGAACTTGTAGGATGAAACGCATCTCTTTTCACGTGTGTACTCTCTGTCCTACATTTTGCCGCACACAACAATAGACGGCTTGGTGAAATGGCCGCTTTGAAATGTGACCTGTAGGTGGGGTTTCAGATTTTGCGGCGCTGCGAGACCGACCAACCGACCGACCCACGGAACGTCATTCTGGTGCAGGAATCGCCTGAATCTGGGTTCTCTCGCGTTACTTCGGGTCATTAAGTAATGCCAAGACCATGGCAGAAATTGGATACAACCAATATTGCCCGCTTTCAGTGGCTCGACCTCTTTTCACGCTCAGAAGCCTCGTTTGTCTTTGCGCCAGCATAAGCTGATCGCAGAGCTGACCACATTCAACCAGAGCATGGACACTCGATTGTATTACGTGAAGTCTGTGCTGAAATCCACGGCAGAGCTTTGGAAAGGTACTTAGATGCAACAGGATTACGTGAAGGCGTGTGAATGGACGGCGACCAATCCAGCTCGTTCCACTTAAAATACGAACTGTTTTCTTTGTTTTCTTTTTGATGCGAAAACATTATATGCCTTATAAAACGCTACCAAACAATGCCGGCGCACCGACGTGAAGCAAATGATTTCGTGAAGACGTTGCCACATAGCGTCATCGTGACGTCAAAGTTAGGCCATTTCTGAGGTGTAATTTCGTCACATAGCGTGTCTTTACAAGCGAAGGTGACCACTTGACATCGTCCCTAGTTCTAAAATTTGCCGATCACGAAGGCCAGGTAAAGCCTCGTTGGGTACAGAAAGGCTTTGAAGGGGGAGGGCGGAAAGGATCAATACGTAGACCGAGGAGAAAGAGAGGATTATAGCTGGCGCCACCGAGTCTTCTTAGCTCAATAAATTTTGGAACCTCGTGAGGGTTATCTTCATATTTATGTATCACCTGCCCCATAGTCTAGGGTATAACGTGTATAGTTCTACATATACCTCTTGCATTATTTATTTTTCCTCTTGGTGTTTTTTCGTTCCTCCAAGAAGAAAAACAATAGCCTCTGGGTGCATCGTTATGCAATCAGCCACTTGCACGCTTTGGTTTAGAATTATCCGTTACGGCCGACCTAGGTTTCTCTATTAACATGGTGTATGATGCAGAAGAGGAGCTTTGTTAGAGCAGTCATCACTCACTTTCTATAGGGTTGGCCATGCCAGCTGCTGCATTGACTCTACCGCTAAATCTCTTGGCGGAAATCATTAAACTTTTTTCGGAGCATCAAGGAGGTCATACTCAACAAAAGAAAGTAATATGTTGGTATATTTAAAGGCACATAATTATAGGACAAGTAAGGGCCCATTAGAGAGAGCGTAGGTGATCGTTGTTTTTCCAAGGTTGTAGAAGTTTAGGTTATAGAATTGATTTTAATAACGTTTGCATCACAAATTGACAACGATTTATTATACACCCAACTACGGAGTACTGAGACAGCTTATATGTGCGTAACATGCCAAATATGCTACGCAAGTTTGAAATTTGCAACATTATTAAATTTTTTTCTACGCCACATTCGCGTCACAGAGTGCTCTTTTTTTTCTGTCCATACACAGTGGACATTTTATAGTTATGAAGGGTCTTAATTTTCGTATCTTTGATTGACACATTTGTTTTATCTTGTATTGTTTTTTGCTTTGTAAGAACCATCTCTACACTGACATACAAAATGAGAACAACGTGAATAATCCTGAATAAAGTTCACATCAAGGAAGGATACCAAAATTGTGGTCTAGCCAACGCAAAAGCTTTTTCTACCGATTATGCGCGAAGCGATTGGCTACACTTCTCCTTCAACTGCCCGGAAAGGCGCGATCTCATCATTCATTCGAACGACTCACCGCAACGATAACATCTGCCGAAGCGAAACCCTTCATAACAAGGCTTACGCTATGGCTCTTCGAATGCATCCTAATGGTTCCCGAAGGGAATGGTGAACTTGATCACTGGACCTCTCAGTGTGCGGGCCTCAAAAGATGCGTAAAGGTGCATGAGGCGTTTTCAGTTTTTTTTATCGTTCTAACACCATCGTGACTTTAGGGTTGCGGTATGGAAATCGAAGGCCAATGCCCGAGGGAGCAATAAGGGGTGTGAATATGAACTAGCCGCATGTGTAAAAATGCCGCTACTGTCAGGACTTATCACTGTTTGAGTGTATTTGTGCAGACGTATATTTACCATACCTATAAATGTAATATTAATAGCAACGAAATGCACAAGAGTTCAAGAAATACGTGCAGGGCATTGGACGCACGGTTGGGCTGAAGATCATCAAGGGGCTATTCAAGTAAAGGAAAGATAAAAGACAAATCTCATGGCTGAATATTTTTGTGCTGATGTTTAGCTAAATACAAAGCTTATAGAATATTTGAGGGCGAGACAAGTGCAGTACTTCTTGCCCACCATTTGGCTGCTGAGTGAACCGTCATCGCTAATGTAAGGAATTTCACCAATTTTCCGAGGATGCACCGAGATGTGTGAAGAAAGAAAGAAAATGTTGTTTTGCTAAGACAATCAAAACATACATTATAAATCTAATAATTGTTAGGCTGGCTGGTGGGTACATGTGCATGTTGATACGTATCAAGTAAAAAAAAAATGCACTACGTGCCCACTACTAAGCAAGTCATCTTTCTTTGTCCATCTATACACCCGGTTGTTATTACATTCAAATGTACACTTAATCAGATCTTCCCTGAGAGGCCAACGAATCTTCTTTGCGCAAATGCAAGAAAGCATTAAATGAATGAACAGCGTCGCCATCATTGTCGGTTCCATTATACATTCTCTTCACTACAGAGCTAGGGCTTCTCCTAGCAATACCAAGTTACCACCGCCTAACTCTAGATAACACCATCTTACGCGAACAAATTTTCAATGACTTCGTACCACTAATCTCTTCCCTACCACCACTGACAAAATTTATCATTATCTTGACGTTCATTCTGTAAACGCAATTAATCACCACTTGAATACCCTACGCATCAGAGCCAGAGCTTTCGCAGCTCCATATCTGCCTCTTAATATCAGCTATATTCATTAGGCACCTACGCGCGGAATATTTATGCTCCGAAGCATTATGGAAATTTCGTGTTCTGGGATTACGAAAGCAGATCAGTGCAACCGACAGAAGGGGGCAGAAGAGGGCGTATAGAGCGCTGAGCTCCCAGCGCTCCGGGTCCTTTCTTCTGTCCCCTCCTGTCGGTTGCATTACATTTGCATTCATAATCATTTTCTACCAACGCACCCAATTCTAAAAGTATTGAAGTATTCTGGAAATCACATGGTTGTCAGCCGCGATAGTTTAGGTAATAGGTCATTGCGCTGCTAAGCTGAAGGATACTGATTCAATTTTAGGTTGGAGGGGGGGGGGATTTATGGGTGAGCCAAACGCAAAAACTTCCGTGTATTTTAGGGTGAGGTCGGGGGATGGAATTACGGCCGTGGCGATTGCACTCCAATACAGGTAAGACGTGTTTATACTATTGTGCCCGTTAAACAACACCATGCGGTTGCTATTTTCGAAACCTTCCAATACGGCGTGTCTCATGTCTATATCGGGGCATTGGGAAGTAAAATGCAATAATCGTTATGATACTACATTTAGGCGAGCGTCAAAGAGCACAAAGTTGTCAAAGCTAACGGGGATGGCGTGGCGTGTTTCTAAATCGTAAAACGCTCAATAAGGAGAGCTGTAGTTTGAAGTCACATACTAGAGAGCCACGTGACATGCATAGAAACGTCACCAATTACGTCACCAGCAAAACGGCACGTCACTCTCGACTCTAGTTTTTTTGCAGTAGTGATGCTGACAAAATGGCGAGAACCGCGAAGCGGCATGGCGTGCCGTGCCGGCCCATTTGTGACATGCGTCAATCCTTGACACTGTGAAAACAGCGGCACTTGTGCAACGCCACGCCGAAACTTCCCTTTACCTAAAGCTTGACCGTATAGTTATTACCTCTTACCGGATGTCATATAGCTCAGGTCAAGTTACTTCTTTGCATGCGATGTTGACCGGAATTATTATTATCGCGCCCTTCAAGATTTGCAAACGAGCATCGGCGTGCCTCACAAAGGCGTGTTTCTTTCGTCACGTTAAACTACAGAGTTTTTAGGAAGTTTAGCCGTAAAGTTTATACTCGGACAGCCTCGGTTTTGCGTGCAACATACCTTTTATAGGCCTTTCAAGAGGGTTTTACTTTGGTTACTTGCGTACATAGCAGAAAATTATCGCATCAGATCCGGTATTATTATTTGTTTATTTGATGTGCCTACACCCACACGCAAGAACACAGATGAAACAAGCGCAGTGCATCCTCAAGAACATACGCGCTAGAAGCCGCGAAAAATTAATAGTCGTCGCAAGAACAACCAGTTGCTGAGAGATTAATGTAATGGGTTAGAAAAAGACTGGCCCCCTCCCCCAAAGCACAATTTAAAAAAATCAAGCATTTTGCAACTTCATATAAAAAACATCACGTGTACAAGGCGATTGCACAGTAACTATAAGTAGTAGATTCGCTGGTCGCTGCGAGACGTTGTAGCATTAAAAAAGTAGTAGCGAGTATTGCAAATATGACCCAGCTCTAACGGGCACTGTCGAAACGTGACATTATTCATTCGTGCTTAATATTGCGCAACGTGGCACAAAATAGTACATAGCAGGAGCATGAAACGTCATCTTACTTTTTAGCCCACTTTTTATGGTAGAACGAAGTCATTCAATGATTTATAGCGCACTTTAGACCATTCTGAAGTTCAGTATTGGCAGTGCTACTATCAAGTTACACAACTACGCTGTGTTGCCATCTTAGTTTTTGAACAGGGAAGCAGCACTAGCTCACCGGAAAATATCTGCCGTGACCCGGAAATATCATCGTCATAAATAGGGCGCGTGCAGCCTTCCTCTTTTTATTTTTTCATTTTCTGCTTTGCTTCAAAAGACGCACATGCGTTGACTTCTCTGGCGTAGCTTGTATTACCTCTGGTGGGTGAAGGAACTTGTGCAAAGATAACAAAAAAAGAGAAAGATAGAGACAATAAGAATAGAAGAAATAAAAAGATCACGAGAGAAATTTTTGCAAAAAAAATTAGATGATGCGGTATTCGGATTCGCGTAACCTTGATCTGAAGGCGAGTGTCTTCATTACTCGCCTATCTGGGAACACTAGCCTTGTATAGCCTTGTATACCCTACACTAGCCTTGTATAGTATTGTGCAGCAAGAGGGTGGGGAAGAGAGGTGAGAAGAAAAACTGTGGTGGTTAGGATAAGGGGAGAGAGTAAAGACTATCACATGAAGACTGAGAAAGAGAGAAGATCCAAAAACCCCGATACAACAACAAAGGAAAAAAAGCAGGTGAATAAAAGAGAGAAAACAAGATTTGACTTGATTGGTATGCGGGGTTTAACGTACCGAAACCACCATATGATTTGGAGCAACGCCGTAGTGGAGGGTTCCAGAAATTTTGACCACCTGGAGTTATTTAACGTGCACCCGAATCTGAGTACACGGTCCCACAGCAATTTAACCTGCATCGAAAATGCAGCCACCACAGCAGGGATTTGATCCCGTGACGTGCGGATCAGCAGTCGAGAACGTTAGTCACTAGCCCACCACGGCGGGGTGGTTAACCAAAATTGTAGCATCTGGTTAGCTACCCTGCACTGAGAGGAGAACGAAAACAAGAATGCAAGGACACGTAATACAAATCACAGAGCACTGTCTCTCAGCTAACAATCCTCAGTCCTCAACTAAGGCATCACCAAGTACCATGTGTTTTGGTACCATTCATAGAAAAAAAAACATATCCCTGCACAGATTCCAAACACTTACGAAAAATTAAAGTAGCGATCACACGCACACTCGTTACTAGGCATCATTACTTATTTCTAGATGCCATTATTTCTTTTTTAACTACAAAGTGTTTTATGCCGGGGTCCACTACTGCTCCGCTGCAGTATTTCCGTCACGGTTATGACGTTGCAGCATATAAACTAACATATTCGCAAAAAGAAAACGACAAAGAAAAACTTCTACCCGCAGCGTCGAATAGCCAACTTCTAGATTCGCAGTGCGCGGCACTAACCACTATGCTGAAAAAAAAACGTACTTTCCCGAAGATGCTAATGGAGCTATTTATGTACACCATACACCGTTTGTCAGTCGTCAGAGCTCTGAAGCATTAGCGCTTTTTCGTTATCAAAAGCGAGATTGCACGGTGGTCTCACGTTGGGCACACTTCGGATGCACCGCCTCCACCAAGCGTGGTCTCTCCGGCACGCAGGCTTATCAAACTCGTGATGCGGGAGAGGGTGAAGGTCACTTTCTCGCTGCCATGGCCGCGTTTACAAAATGATTGCGTTGCTGACACACGACGAAGAATTGTGGTGGTTGTTCGCACTTGTCCTGTGAACACTTGTGCTCTCGTTTTGTGCGTATTCGTTTCTATTTGAACAGTGTGCTTGAAGAGTTGTACGTCCGCGCTCGTCCCGCGTATGCTGATTTCGTATGCACTCGCCTCAAGCTTTCTGCTTGAAGCGTGGCAGTTTGGGCTAGTTGGTATGACATGACGATAGTTATAGCGCGAGAACAGAACGACGACGTCCTTTCTTGTCTCTTTGCCCTCGTTCTGTTTTCGCGCTATAACTATCGTCCTTTCTGCTTGAGGTATGCGCAACAAGTTTCGAGCTGCTCACCTGTCTTCAAGAGACTTGCAATTTACTACTGTTGATGAAACAATGCACAATAAACGCTCAACTACCTTTGCGAAGACACATTTCACTCTCGTGCTATACCGATTCCTAGATAGTGGGATCAGCCACATTTTTTTTCTTCAGAGTGCATCACCAGTAATGTAGCGAAATTGAGACCACGGGGCGTGGAAGATGCGGGAAAAGAAGAACTGGCTGCCCGCCGTTATTGGAACAACTGAGGCGAAAACGTCGAGAGAAAGAATGCATAGAGTGTGGACGGCTTTGGTAAAAGGTTCCTGTCTCTCGGAAGAAAGCGAAGTTGTTGCCCGCCCACTTTCTAAATTGCTCCCTCGAGGCCCACAGTACAGCGCAGGCAAGGAGACCACCGGTAGCATTGCACAATACCGAGCCTATATCCGCTTCGCTACACAGCACGCTCGAGAGACGTCAATAAAGATTTCCGCGGGATGGGCTATATGAGGCTTAGGTCAGGCCGGAAAGTCCGACAAGATAAATATAGAAAACCAATATCTCAGTTACGTAGCTTTAGGCCAGGAAGACGGAAAAATGACCCGTTTTTATCCACGCTTTATTTCACTTTTTCGAAGGTGGCTAGCGCATCTTGATGTGCCGAGATCCTCATACCTCGCTTCTTTTCATATAAAATTGCTAGAATGTTTCACCCAGTGCGTACTGAACCCTTAAAAGTATTCTTTACACGTCCTGTGTGCAGGCCGTACTTCTGTACATCTTCATGTTATTTTTCTTGCCTTTATTGCTTTTTATGCATATTTCAATAATAATATTCTCAAGTGCATTGAGAAAAAGACTGGGCTATCTTATTGAGTTCTTTACCAGCACCACACACGTAATCGAAAGCAGCCGTGCGCCATCCTAATCAACGATGTGTTGTGACGCAACGAACAGAGCCCCGCCGTGGTGGTCTATTGGATAAGGTACTCGGCTGCTGACCCGCCGGTCGTGGGTTCGAATCCCGGCTGCGGCGGCTGCATTTTCGATGGAGGCTAAAATGTTGTAGACACGTGTGCTCAGACTTCGGTGCACGTTAAAGAAGCCCAGGTGGTCGAAATTCCTGGAGTCCTCCACTACGGCGTCTCTCATAATCACATAGTGGTTTTAGGACGTTAAACCCCACAAATCAATCAATCAATCAACCAATCAATCAATCAATCAATCAATCAATCAATCAATGAAACGTAACGAACAGATAAGGGACCACTGCGTTTGCCGCCGGGCGGTTTGGTAGCCACCATTCGGGCCCACTGTCCCATGGAAAAAACCTTAATACTAAGGACACAGTGGGGCTCGAACCGAGGTCCGCTGGGTGCGAGACCAGTATTCCACCAATGAGCCCCGCTGGTGTTTGGGACTTGTTTCCAAACGTGTCTTACCCTCGTGTTCACAAACGCTCCTCGACTCGACTTTCACCCTTCACTTGACAGAGTTGAGCACTGCGCCACTGCTCGGTTGAAAGTGACGCTGCGCTACTCAAGAATTGCAGCAGATTATTGCTGATATGCAGTCAATTTCCCTGCCTAGAGACGGCGCTCTCATCGGCCTTCTCTAGTGAAGGTGAAGCGTTGAGTGAAGGGACGTTCTAGAATACGGGGGGTAAGGTAGGCTTGATGTCGGGAAAGTAATCGCGTTAATATGACGAATGAAGTGTTTTAGAACAGCAAACGACCAACCAGATGTCACACAATGTGAATAGCGTAACGAGTGGGTCATCCAATGCTCTAACCCACTATAAAAGCTTGTTCTTGATCACCTAATAAATGTGGCGCATACCCACTTCAGGCATAATTCCTCATCGTCGTCAGCCACTGCATAAAAATAATGCACAATATTCTTCGCAAGTGATTAGCGGATACCACACTTCTCAGAATACCGACGAAGGATAGCATAGCGAATGCCGGCCTTATTAATAATGCCGCAGTGGGTACCCGGCAAGTGTGCTTGCAGCAGGTACCCAATTAGTGTTTAGAAAAGGCTCTGAAAGGCTGCCCTTCTAGCTTTCACTCTGACTGTGCTGTGCCTTATGTGCAGGCTTGGCGTTTTTTTTTTCACCTTCGCCGAGCTGTGCGCCTTTTCGCAGCTAGCTTTCGGGTGCCAGTCAGCCCAATAAATTCGTTTTATTGTATTTCGGTCGTCGTGTGCCTCTCTGCTGGTCTGTGCACCGGTCAGCATACCGTCACATACGTGACAATATCATGGTGACGGGACAGGAGGCGGAAATGTTGCCCACCTTAAGAATTTTAAATACAGAAATAAAAACAAGGACTGTTTTGTACAGCTTCCACTTGAAATCTTGCTTTGTTCTTGTTGGAATCGCAAGAAAGTTGAAAGTTGTACACTTCAGCTTAGGGCGCGCATGAACACGCAAAGGTCATTAAGTGCCTTAGATGCCCTTGCGCCAATAAAACTTAGCGTAAGAAATTAAATCAGTTTTACAACTTTTTGATGATAAGCTGGCTATGCAGAAGATGTTTAAACAGTATTCGCGAGGCAAAGGAAAATGTGCAGAAGAGCTTAAATAGCTTGTATTAAACAGACCTCAGCGATAGTCACATACTTAACAGGGGTGTCACCATTAGTCTCCATCAGATACTCGAAAGTAATCATCTAGTTAACAACGACGACTATAAAAGTGCGAGGTTCTCTTACCTCGTGCTTGGGCACATTGACACGCTCTCCATTGAAGTGGTAGCTTGCAGGACCTGACCGAATCAATGTTGTAGTTTCATTACCTTTGTTCCGAAAGGACATTCACGATAAACCACTCTTTCGGCAGCGATAACTGCTCTCACAGTAGTCCGTGGGATTCTCGCCAGTACTCAGTTCAGTATTCAGAGAATATACGAGATGAATGCCTCTTTGGAAGCTGACATCGCCGTATCTTATAGCCTTCAAATACGCCATTTGCTCCTATTGATTTGTATGATTGATTTTCAGATTAACTCAACAGTGTGTTGCCGTTTATTTGCAGACGACTACGTTGCATACACGTACATTTAGTCAGAAACAGATCAACAAATGCTAAACAACTTCTTAGCAGCTGTTTGAAATTGATGCTCAACATGGCAGATGCACCTAAACGTTTCCTAGTGGGTTCAGATGAGAGTTACACGCAAGAAGGAGCCGCTAATTCACGCCTATAGCACCAATTATATTCCATAATGTCGGTAGACCAATTTAAATATATGAAAATATACATCAATGTTACGCTAAGCTGGAGTAGTCGTGTGCAATACATAGCGTTCAGTGCTTTGAAAAAAAAAAAACTTTACATGGTAAGAAATTACAACATGCATTGCACTTCTAAAACTAAGCTTGTATCTTACACGACCATAGTTAGACCATTATTTGAATATGCGGACGTAGTTTGAGATCCGCACCATCCATTCAGTATTTTATGAAAACATGGCGCTGCGCAATATCTTTTATTTCATTTTTATATCGATTACCAGCACTTACCCTGATGCCACGATTTGTCTGTTTTATGCCAATGAAAGTACCAGCCTTCTCGACTTTTTCTCAACCTTGAGAATGAGTTTTCCTAAAGGGACACTAAAGTCAAATTCCATTCACATCAGAGTGAAAACCCAATGTATGTAAATGTTTAAAAGGATAATAGTATCAACAGTACTGTCCTACTCAACGAGAAATAAAATAAATGTACGAGAACAAATGCGCCACAGTAGGACGTTCAAAAAATGATCCCGATGACGTCAGATAAACCGCCTACAACCAATTACTGTTAATTAATCTAGCTGCACTAAACAAAGAACCTTCCGTGTACCAAGCAGCAATAAAATGCTGCTTGTCCATTTCGGTTTGATTCATGGAAAAAAGAAACGGAGGACGTTACTATGGGAAATGGCGCAAGTGGTCCAAAAATTCTATTTTCGGCTGCTTTAACGGGACTGGTCCTGCCATATAGCAGGACGCAGGTAAACCAATCACGCCTGCAATATTGAAGGCTATGGCTAAAAATGGTTGAATGACCATTATTGTTGCTGTGGCTCCCGCTATTCTGCCGCTGCTACTACTATATATAGTGTCGGCGGCTGCGCAATAAAGCTGGGCAACGTAGTGCACGGCAACAGTGCCATCAGGCGTTTCGCTGAGGCGGGCAATTTGAAGTGCACTAACTTAATGCGAACCACTAAAATGCAATTTTATTTTAAGATAAGCCCTTCCTCGACACAAAAGTAACACTACGAGGTTTGTGAACCGCTATTTCAACAATCAACGCCTGCTCAATAGTTGCCGTTAGTGTCCCTTCAAAGTCTAGAGGGATCGCTACCGCGATAAATTCGGCACGTTTTGGGGCGTACTTTTGTTGCCAATAGTGACGTATTTATGTTTTACCGAGCTATTGAACATTGTTTTCAACTTAGTGTAATTTAGCCCAAGTGTAATTCTAGTTCCGCTTAGGTCTTTAACCGTTTTATTTTAATTCGACGTTCTTTTCACCGAAGAGCCCTTGGCAACGAATTCCTCGAGTCTCCACGAGAGTACGTGTATCTAGGTAAACAATTTTAAGGAAAAGCTTACACATTAAAAACACATTAAACGAACGATAAGAATGGACTTGTGAACATACGAGAGGCATTTACTCATCGTAAGAAGGCAATTTACCGATATCCCTAAAGCCATTAATGACACCGATAACGTTTCCCACCGATCCATTTTAAAGCGGGAAGCGTAGAACCATTGCATTCTGCCAGTTCGCAGCAAATGAAGTTGAAACTTGAAAGCTAACAAAGAAGACCCAGAAAAAAGTTAAGGACCACACAGCATGCAACACAGTCAATGAATGGCGCAATACGGGGTAATGGAAGATATCAGAATAGATCAGGGAACCAGCATTGTTACTTGTTTATCTTTATTAGTTTCATACTGCCAGAATGCTTGAGAAGCCCATAGCCGGGAGTGAATTGTACATAAGAAAGTGCTGAACTTGTAAAAGCAAGCAAAAAAAAACGACCTGATCTGTCTACGTATAGCCTAGAAAAGACAACCAGTATTCAGTTTGATGAACGAAATGTATACCGTAATGTAAAGGGCCATTCAGTAAATAGATATCGTTGACTATTGGAGTTTGTTACTGATCGTCCAAGCGGATAAACACTATACAAACGAGCTGTATCACTGGCAACTCCCAAGTAAACTATAGGTGCATGTCAACTGTGCCTGTCTACAGAAGTTAAAAAAACAGCGCTAAAAAGACGGGACAAGAAAGGACAACAGGACAGGGCGCTGACTAGCAACCAAATATGTTTATTTCTTCAGTCAGCATACATATATACCACCGCACTATCGCAAAAAACAGCCTACGCAGCGGCATGTGAGCCTGCGCAGAGGCATTCAAAAAATTAGTTTGACAGAAATTTGACCTCCTTAGGAAGGAGGGAAATGGAAGGGAGGCTAACACATGCCTCACCACTGTTATGAATGTGAAAAGCTTCCGAAATGAGACGTGCACGTTCATCGTGGTAGTATGATAAGAAAATGGTATCTTTAAAAGATGGGTGGCAACCGCAGTTGTTACAGTGAAGGGAAAGCTGACTATCTGTAGCGCGATTATGAACTTTGTTTGAATGCTCGCGCAAGCGGTCATTAGCACAACGGCCCGTTTGCCCTATATAACACCGACCACAGGAAAGAGGAATCTTGTAAACAACGCCATGACGACATTTCACAAACTTGTGCCTGTGCTTCTTAGTACATCCTTTTTTGTACGGTGCCTCACGATTAACATGCTGGCACAAGCTGCCTAGCTTATTTTGGGCAGAAAATAGCAGCTTAATGCCTGCCCTGGCGACAACTTTTTTTAGATTGTGCGCTACCTTGTGCACATAGGGGATAACTGCTACGCCTGTGCCTGTCTGAACGTTTGGTCTTGAAACAGTCTTCTACAAACACATAAAGGAGTGTTTTTTTCCTTCAACCGAAGCCACATACATTTGACCATGTATACTAGCGTTTGTGCACGGCAAGTATGAGAGAAAAAACTAGGAGAGCACTTGCGTTTTGCCCTCAGTCGTAAAACACGACAGTGTAATTGAGCCTTGTGTACGTCGCCTTCCATCGCGCAGCAAGGAAACGAAAGTTTGTGCGCCCAACATTGGCCATTTCGAACAATCCTAGAATGAACTTGTCAATGACAGTCGCGAAGGTCGTACTGCATTGTAATTCTTCCTTTTACAAATTTGTGAAATACACTGCACCTGCGTCCGTAAGGAGCCATACGCGTACACGCGGGGGAACCCTTGGTGCGGTGCTACGATTCTGCCACACCGCATTTCCGCTACACGTGAATCAAGGAGATTTCTCCCACTATGCGACGCTTTTATATAATAGCGTGTTTTACGAAGCAGTAACAGGCACTGGCGAGGCTTGACGGCAGTGCACCTGCTTGACACGGGGAAGCCCCTGGTTGTTATTTGCATCTATCTCGAAGTTTCGCTCACGCACAACGTAAAGATTTTGCTCATAGACAACGATGCCGACGCTCGAGTTTCGGCGAAATGAACTCGTCAGCGATGTCGCGTTAAGAGTGAGAGATCAACCGCTTGCATGCGCAACCAGAAATTATGGTCAGGAAGTTTTTCTTTAACGAGCTGTTTTCTGCTTATCATTGTTTGGAAACATTTTAGTCATATCTAACCTATGTTGGCCTCATTGATTTTACTCATTACCAGTGTCGAAGAATCCTACAACTCTTGAGATCGTCCTCGCCAATTGTTACCTTTTACATCGTCAGCTCTGAGTGGACGCTTCCTCTTCAGGACATAACTTTGACATGATAACTACTAGTTTGTAGCGTAGCGCTAGTGGCGGCCAGCCGGCTGGACAAAAAAAGAGATGATGAGTGCTGTTGGCTCGTGGCACGGGGAGCCTAGTATGTTCGTAGCCTTTTAGCTGGCTAAACGCCACGGCCGCTGCTCTACTTCGGCTGCTCGCTTCTTCCTGTACGTCTCGTCCTTTCATTTAACCTGTGACAACGCCAGGTATACGTCGGACGCCGTCACGTCGCTACAAGTTTGTTCGGAATTGAGGATTCGGAGAACACCATATGGACAAGACACGCGAGATAATGACAGGGATATGACAGACGAGAGAATGAAAAGAAGGTACAAACTTTTGTTAACAAAGGAAACAATGCTACAAACATTGTTACAGATATACCTTTGTAAAAATAACACAAAAGGAAAACGTACAAATTTACAGCAAGCTGGGAAAAGAACACAGCTCCCATTGTGCTCAAGGAGGCGTGATCGGCAGCGGATAAGCTTGCTACCGCTTCTGTGAAGTAGGATGATCGATCATCCTCTCCGCAAGCAGGCCGAGCAAGAAAGTTCGATGGAGCGTTGATTGCGGCGTCATAAAAAGAAGTACAAGGGCCGCGAAAGAGACTCGCGGGACTCGGAGCTACTGAACGGCATCAAAGAAAGGGTGGTTAAGGGTTTTTGATCTGTATATATCGTAACGTCATACCACATTGTTGAACGCGGTGTTGTTGGCAGCCAATAGAGTTGAAATTCTTCGCGTATTAGAATGATGCTATGTAAGGAGAAATGATTCAATGCTCTTGTCAAAGGGTTACTCATAAATTATCAAGTTACAAAGAAGACGCCAGCGCCAACCCCTATCTCTCCCCCAAAATATTATATATATAGACTTATGGATAGTAGGTGGACAACAATTGGTTTGTTTTTGCCATTTGACGCTTAGAATCACGTAGAAAGTGCCGTGGAAGCACCATAGCAAATAATGGGGATAAAATGGGGGGAAAAAAACTTCAAGACCTACTACATATACCAGGCTTGTTTAGCTATCGTCTCACTATTATGTTTTAGAAACAGCTTAATAGACAGCTCTCATATGAGTTTATTCATTCCAGATATTTTAACAATAAATATAATACCAGGTTTGAACACAGCGCAAACTTTATTTTGCCCGTTGTACATACTAACTACGGCAAAATGACATTCACCACCATAAAACTGTGGAATAATTTACCCTTGGTATCAAAATATCACCCTCTTTACGTCAATTAAAATACGCCATTATACTTTTTGTTTTCTAATGTACATTTATACAGTTGAGTATATCGCTACTTATATAGATTTGTTATTTCTGGTCATAACAATGCATCACTTGTGTTACAATTAGCTTTGTTAGTTTTCGCTCTCAGTTATTGTACTCTGTCACTGTGTCTGAATCTATGTGCTTTAACGATTGTACATTACTTATTTCTGAGTTCCTTCTTTGTCGCTGTTCACCTGCTCATTGTTTTTCAATTTTAGACGTCTTCTTAACTATAATTAACCGAGGATCGCGCTGCGGCCTTTAACTATAGAACCCTCGTCTGCATATTTTTCTGTAGCCGCATTTTATTGCGTAAGAATAACAAATGACGGAGAATATAATAAATGACAATAGACTAAAATTAAAGATCGGGTCACGATGTCAATGATTTGTGGGGTTTAACGTCCCAAAACCACCATATGATTATGAGAGACGCCGTAGTGGAGGGCTCCGAAAATTTTGACCACCTGGGGTTCTTTAACGTGCACCCAAATCTGAGCACACGGGCCTACGACATTTCCGCCTCCATCGGAAATGCAGCCGCCGCAGCCGGGATTTGAACCCGCGTCCTGCGGGTCAGAAGCCGAGTACCTTAGCCACTAGACCACCGCGGCGGGGCGGGTCACGATGCCAAGCAGCGTAGGCAGCCAATGGTCGTTTTTATTACAAAGTGCGTCAAATATAAAAACCAAGAAAAAAATAAGTATGACGGGCCTATCTGCGCAATTACCCCATGCTAATTTGGGGTGAGAGCCTCAAAACAGTGCCGTCGGCACTAATTTTTTTGTTTTTGTTTTACGCTCGTTTTCTGGCATATATAATTTCCTTTCGCTTCAGGAGTAGTGGCTACATTCTTGTAAAAGGGTAATTTGCTAATACTAAAGACATTTTGTTTCTATAGTATTCCTTTAAGTCTCATGGAGCACTAGGTGTGGGGAACAGCGGCAGTTTTTTGG
Organism: Rhipicephalus annulatus; assembly: GCA_013436015.1. Taxonomy (NCBI): domain Eukaryota; kingdom Metazoa; phylum Arthropoda; class Arachnida; order Ixodida; family Ixodidae; genus Rhipicephalus; species Rhipicephalus annulatus. The sequence continues at coordinate 1,257,891 of WOVY01000504.1, forward strand.
TCCCTGAGAGATGTCTCACTGTCGGCTATATATAGGAAACGATATGGAAAAAAATTCGAGATATAAATTAACAAAGCTGAGTGACGCCCAGACTTGGTTCGTTTCAATACTGGACTGGAGTTCGCAAACTTAACAAAGACCCTCCACCACACAGCGAGATTCTATTTCACGCCTCTTGAGGAAAAAATCCCATTTCACATACCCTCACTCCATTATAGGCTCTTTACTTATCAAGCTACGTTAACGAACCCGTCCACAGAAAGGACTCATTCATGACCTCTTTCGATTTCGCAAGCGAAACGTCATTCCAACCGCACGGGAATAAAATGACCATTCAAGAAATGGACGCTGTCTAAGCAAAACTGAACCCATCTATACGGGCGGCTATTCAAGAAAGGCGTTAGATGCATTACGTGATGCCTGAACAGAGTTTAAAGAGCTCCCTTTCAGGTCAGGATAGCTGTCGTGCATTGTGCAACGAAAATTTCAACACATCTTTTCGTCATCATGATGGCTCCTAATCCACATGCTACCACTGTACTAAAAGCGTTACACACACACACACACACACACACACACACACACACACACACACACACACACACACACATATATATATATATATATATATATATATATATATATATATATATATATATATATATATATATATATATATATATACATTCATTTTCACGGTGCTTTATTTCATTCTCATTATTGCTGTTTCTTCTTAAAGGGGCCCTGCAACACTTTTTGAGCATGGTCAGAAAACACTGTCGATCGGTAGTAGAGGCTCCCGACAACACGCGAGCCTAATATTATAGCACAGCACGTGGCCTGGAATTCACACTAAATTATCAAAATCAGCTGAAAATGGCTTTTTCTTCTCTCGACAAATCACGGAATATGTCAAAAAATCACACGAGAGTTATCCATTTAACAGCCATTGGCTGATTTCAACATGGCGCACTCGCTTGTTACAGAGATCGCCGCGGGAGGCCGCTACTTGTCCACGCGCATTCGAAGAAAAAAAAAAGAAAAAGAATTGTGCTCAAGGTCACGAAATGCGTGTGACGTTTTTCTGTGAACCTGCCATTCCTCCCTGCGTATTCAAGCGATTTCGTCGGGACGAGAGAAGAGAGAATGCAATTGCAGCATGCCACAAACTTTTGTAACTCCACTCGCACTGGACGGACTTTTACAATTTTTGAGGCGTTGAATTCGTGAGGCAATGAGCTTTTCCAGCGAATGCATTCCGTGGTTACTTAAAAAAGCGTTTCATAACTTCTCTAACTAAAGTGTAATTTCATTTCCATCCTGACGTGTACAGAAAGTAACCATCAACTGCGTGCCTAGCTTTGCACTGGAAAGCCTTTCTTTTCCTGGCGCATTTTGGCACGCAAACGTCAAATGCTTGTGATACCAAGCAACACTGTTTCAAATGAGTTGAAGCAAAATCATAAAAAAGAGGAAAAGGAAGCGCCAAGTGTCCGAAGAAACGACACGTTAGATGTATGAAGTGTTTGTCGCGTCACTGCTCCTTTAACTTCGTTCCAATTTCGATTCTCTCACTGAACCCCTTTGATCTTTTTCTTACTCTTCCACACAGTTCCGCATAGTTCTGCACAATATGTCCGGCGGGATTTTAGTCCTTTCACGAAGCAAGATTGCAGGTTGTCCGTGAGATGAATGGCACCACTTCGAGTCTCGAGGGATGAATTCTTGGTGTACCGGGCGGACAAGAATCATGGTACGGCTTGACAATGTTTCGCGCTCTTTCTTATCGCTCGGTAGATTCCTTGCTGTCGCATTTGAAGTTTGTTTCTTTCCGGTCAAACCGCCCCTCCCAGCTTGCGGTGATTGCCAGCCACGGGCCAGACCCTGCTCCGTTCCCTTGAGGTATTTTCCCAAAAGCGCGAATGCGGACGCGACTGTGCCCGGAAGATCAGCTCAATGTGGGACGGTAAAGCAACACGGGCCCCTAGGCCATAGGCACTATTCTGGGTCTTTCTGGGAACCATATAAGACAAGTATGCCAGTCTCCATAGAATGCCGAGTAACAAGCAATTTGTGTATTCCCCTTGTATTGGATTAGCATATACTTAAACATGGGCAAAACTAGCTGCATATATCTCTATGTACTCCGGGCATTCAGGCATATCACGTAGATATCGTGGACATCCTGTGCACAAGAAGTTACCAGCAATACGAACCAAAAAAATGAAAAGACGACTTAATAGCACGGAATTGTACTGAATATACCTTAACAGCCCTATTATTTGCAAATATGCACCAGTGTCAAACCAAACTAGCAAAATCAGCGCCAGATCAAGGTCAAATGATGGGGAGATTAAAAAAAAAGGGGCATGCACTGAGAATGTTTTGGATCGCTGTTGCTATTGAAGTGGACGCCATCTATGTCTAAATATAGTTTCTTTTGTGATGGGTTGTGAGGAGATCTTGGAGAAATAGGGACCCCGCTACTACTCCTCTCACGCGAAGAGAATTACTCTTCATAGAACGGAACAGCGCACCAGCGCCTATGCGTTATCTTCAGAGTTGATAGCGTTTCTTATCAAAGTTGCAGAATGCCTGGAGCATGAGGAACGATCTCCAGAGAATTCGCTTTTAGTGATATTACTCCGGAAACGTTTTGTAACGCGCTCAGCCTGTGAGGACGAGATCGTTATCACTCTCGGGGAGTTTTCTTTTCGCTATTTTGGCACCATCTTAAAGACGTGCATTTTTTATGGCACTTGCGCTTGATTGTTTTTGGCGCTTCGTAACTCGCTCACGATCTCACTGTAAGTCAATAAAGAAGCATGGCGAAAGCGAAGCAAAATGTAATTTACAAGTTCGTAGGCACAAAAAACACAAAGCACACACACGCAAATACAATTCCTCTCCATGTTATTGTTACATAGAGCTCTCAGCACTTTTGTAGCTACATGAATTAAGCAACATGATTTACCGAAGTATTAGACGCAGGAATTTCGACAGCGTCCGACATACACGACAGAATATATCTGCGTCACCCAGCTGATGGCCTCTGCGCACTGAAAGACGCTAACAACGCTGAGCTAATGTACCTATAGGGCCCCACTATCTTTTGCTTATCAAGTGCAAGTACAAACAAAGTATGGGTAAAGACAATTTTTGCGCTTCTTTTACGGTGCCATAGTGCTATATCAAATAAGTTACCTAACTGTTACAGGTGCGTTGCTGGCTGCCAGTCTGTGGCATTGGACGCGAAAATTGTACAAGTCGAGATCACGTGATCCGAACCCCTCCGTGGTGGTCTAGTGACTAAGGTACTCGGTTGGTGACCCGCAAGTCGCCGGATCGAATCTCAGCTTCGGCGGCTGCATTTCCGATGGAGGCGGAAATGTAGGCCCGTGTGCTCAGATTTGGGTGCACGTTAAAGAACCCCAGGTGGTCGAAATTTCCAAAGTCCTCCACTGCGGCGTCTCTCATAATCATATGGTGGTTTTGGAACGTTAAACCCCACATATATAGATCAATCACGTGATTCGAGCAGGAACATCACACATGACGTCACACCCGAACCGACAAATTCGAATGAAAGTGTGGATTCTCCCTAACGGCACGTCAACAACCGCAACAATAACACTGAGCTGGTGTCCAAGTTAGCCGCAAAAATAACAAAAAGTTATCTTCATGAATATTTACCTACTTGTGCATCAAGCGCAATATTGGCTAAAAAATAATGGGAAAAACGCGAGGTAAGCATCAAGTTAGTTTGTGAATACTGACCCTAATTTGTTGAAATCATGGTCTCTGAACCAAGCAGTAAGAAACTGTGACGCTCACTATGGCGATGGTGCGGCGGTCGCTGCTGTTCTATTTTTAGCGCTGGGGACGCGAAGCTGTGGCGGTCGCTATTGTAATGACGCAGCAAAAATGTTTCGTTAAAGGACGTCCTACCGTTAGCTCAACAGCTTTGTCGTTAATATCTCTTTATTGGGCCCGTATTATACGAAGACTTAATCCCGGCTGTGGCGGCTGCATTTCCGATGTAGGCGGAAATGTCGTAGGCCCGTGTACTCAGATTTGGGTGCACGTTAAAGAACCCCAGGTGGTCAAAATTTCCGGAGCCCTCCACTACGGCGTCTCTCATAATCAAATAGTGGTTTTGAGACGTTAAACCCCACAAATCAATCAATCAATCAATTACGAAGACTTAGAAAAGTGTTGCTGGGCCCAGTTAACATTGCATAGCGATCGCTACTTTGCCAGTGTCAGTGCTTGACTCGTGCCATTGAAAGAAAGGGTGCAGGGGAGGGGGGGGGGAAGTAGCATGCGCTGTGAAACTTTGCAGTCCTCCCTATCTATACAGCATCACTGATGCCGGAGCCAGGGTTGTCAATGGCATGGTTTTCTATCACAGCAATGCGACTATTCGAACCATCAAGATAGAACGTAGCTATATTCTCAAAAGGACTTAGTGCATTTATTGATTGATATGCGGGGTTTAACGTCCCAAAACCACTATATGATTATCAGAGACGCCGTAGCGGAGGACTCCGGAAATTTCGACAACTTGGGGTTCTTTAACGTGCACCGAAGTCTGAGCACACGGGCCTAAAAAATTTCCGCCTCCATAGGAAATGCAGCCGCCGCAGCCGGGAATCGATCCTGCGACCTGCAGGTCTGCAGCCGAGTACCTTAGCCACTATATCACCGTGGCGGAGCAAGGACTTAGTGCAGTGCCACGTGTCATGGGGGCTACTTAACCCCTTTTTTATGCAAAGGCTTCTTCCAAGTAACAAAAGAGTTTGCTACAAAGTAATTTACCCCAGCATGTGTGTCAGTGGTAGAAGAGGTGCTTCGGAACCACCCAGTTCTCCAGCGTCAAAGAACGTGACATACATACATACATACATACATACATACATACATACATACATACATACATACATACATACATACATACATACATACATACATACATACATACATACATACATACATACATACTACATACATACATACATACATACATACATACATACATACATACTGTTATGCCAGCGAGTCCTCGTCAAACGTCCGTGCCTCTGAAAAAGGCAATCTGGGTCAAGGCCAGCCCGCAGTCCGCCTGACGAGAACAACTCAACGGCGTAAACACGCGCGGCGCCTCTCTTGCACACGTGCAGTGAGTCAGCAGCGCACGTGACAGCGAGCCGGCGTCCTCGTGTCTGGGGGTCTGACGCGGCCCAGCGGCGACCCCATTGGAGGAATCTGCCCTGACGACCAGCGGCGCTTCTGATTGGACATTTTGGTTGGACCCGGTGTAAGTAAAAGAAGCCCTGCGGCGCGTCGCGATCGGTGGTCCTATGGGAGAGGAGGCCCCGTGTCGGAGAGCCGACATGTGTGTGAGTCGGCGGTTTTAGGCGAAAAGCTGACCTATGTGTTAGAGAGGAGAGCTCGGCTCTTCGAGTCTCTGTCGGCCCTAGTGCCGAAATTGTAACGCTTCTGTATAGATGCTGTACATAAACCTTGTTTAACTCACCGTCGTCTCGTCCGCTCGTCTTATCAGCTCTGCGCAGAAGCAGTCGCGAGCTGAGAAACATACGCTACCAAACGGCTGGTGACCTTCCCGGCGGAGTTGAAAGCAGTGGCGCCTGTGGGACCGGGTTGGCGTCGCCGTCTTTCGCAACAGTGGAGGTCAGCGGTGGGATTTCGGAGGTGGCTTCGCAACAGTGGTGGCTTCGGCGGGATCGGCCCGTCGTTCGCAACAGTGGTGGCAGCGGTGGGATCGGCCGGCGTCAGCGACATCGATGCGGTGAGTGCCTGATGTTTTCCCCTCAGTTCACCAGACTACTCTAGCTCAGGTTGTAGTAGTTTAGAGAAGGGCTGTGTGAAGCATTGAAGTGAGCTTTGATCGTTTCAAGCAAAGTCGAAGTGCTTTGAAACCGAAGTTTATGCGGAGGGGGTAAACACGGGAGTGTGAAAAATTGCTTGCGCGTCGTGCTAGTAGGCTTATAGCGGGTACGGCAAGTAAATTGTTAACAGGGGCAAACAGCAAGAGGCTAGTGTGAACGATGGAGAACCTTAAAGTGAAGGAACTCATCGAAATTTGTGAGGAACTCGGCATAACTTTGGGCCGTGCGAAACGAAAGCAAGCGATCCTTGAGATCATGAAGGATGAGGGAGTGTCGGCTGAGGAAGTCGATGAGGCCTGGGTGGATATTAAAGCACGCCGCGAGGAGGCTGAAAGGCGGGAAGTAGAAGCTCGCGAACGTGAGGAGGCTGAAAGGCGCGAACGTCGCGAACGTGAGGAGGCTGAAAGGCGCGAACGTCGCGAGGAGGCCGAGAGACAGGAACGCCTCGAGATGAAACGAATAGAATTGGCAATACTACAGTGTTCACAGGCGCCTAGCGTAGCTTCTCCAACAGTTCAGGTCAGCGGTTTTAGAATTAGGGACCAATTGCCACCGTTCGTAGTAGGCGAGGACATGGCGAAATATCTCGTCAAGTTTGAACACGTCTGTGAGCGAAATGCTTTGGAGCGGTCTCTTTGGGCGCGGAACCTGCTAGCTCTTCTTCCCGGCGAAGTGTCCGACGCGATAACTTGCTTGTCGAGGGAAGCGTTTGAGAGCTATGACGAGGTTAAGGAAGTGCTCTTGAGACGTTATAAGTTGTCACCCGAGGCTTTCAGGCAAAGGTTCCGGTATGCTAAAAAAGGGAATGAGTCACACGTTGACTTCGCGTTTCGTCTTAAAGCCGATTTGATTGAATGGCTCAAGGGCGAAGGTGTTTATGACGACCGCGATAAAGTGGTGGAATGCGTTGCATTGGAGCAATTCTACCGCTGCATCGAGGAGGATGTCAAACTTTGGCTGCAGGACAGACTTGAAGAAATACAGCTAAACAAGGCAGCAGAGTTAGCTGAGGAGTATTACACTCGCCGAAAGTTGCACAGCAGGGCAGTGCGCGTTGAAAAGGATGAGAGAAAAGAGGGCTTTTCAAAGAAACCTGATCAACGGAGACCCGCTCCGCACCGTAATTTCAAGAGGGACCCGTCTCTTACGAAGGACAGTGTAGGGGAAGGACAAACAGAAGCGGAGAAATCGAGTGAGGTTTCTACCACACAGGCATTTGAATCGGAAAACAAACGGAAGCCGCTAATCTGCTACAACTGCAAAAAGGAAGGGCACATCGCGAGAAACTGTCAGGAAAAGTTTGCCTTCGCAACAATCCGAGAATCAGAAAAAAACATGCGGTTGTTGGAGCCGTATCTCCAAGAAATTAGGGTGAATGAAAAAACGTGCCGAGCACTTAGAGACTCAGCGGCAACCATGGACGTTGTCCATCCTTCATTGGTGTCTCCGGATGACTTTACAGGAGAATGCGCGTGAATCAGGCAAGTCGCCGAGGAGCAGAGTGTTCGCTTACCAATCGCCACGGTTGTCATTGAAGGCCCGTTCGGTGAGTTTCGCACCGAAGCAGCTGTGTCTGCCGCGCTAAATAATCGTTTTCCTTATCTTTTCTCCAACAACTCGGAGCAGCTTCTCAAAGAGCAGGGCAAATCGTTCTTCCCCAACTTAGCGTGCATGGCCCTCACGCGATCGCAAGCGCGGAAGCTATCGCGGCAGCTTGATCTGGTTCAATGCGGTGAACTCTCAAGTGACCTTGTCGGCGGGTCGACGGAACCCCAGAAAGGAAATTTTCCGCGTGAGTCATGTGAGCAGTCACGCGAGCGGCCCGTCGCGGAAGAGGCCAGCGCGATATGCGTAGCGGGAGACGACATGGCGCCATTGAGTCAGAGCGAGAGGGTTGCAACGCTCTCGCCTGTAGCGGAAAGTTGGAGCGAGCTGCCGAGAGTTGATCGAGAGACGCTCATTCGAGAGCAGCGTGAGGATTTCTCGATTGAAGCGCTAGTAGAAAGCCAAATTGAAGCGCTAGTGGAAAGCCAGAAAAACGCGGCAAAAGTGCTGTCGAAGGAGCACTACGAGGAATCGGGGAAGAAGCGTGCTTTTGAAGTAGGGAGTCAGGTAATGCTGCTGCAGCCGTTCAAAAAGAACAAGCTTGAGGTTGATTGGGAAGGGCCCGCCAAAGTATTATCGAAGCCTTGCGATACAAATTATGAAGTGAAATTAGGAAGGCGGCCGGACAAAATTTACAACTTGATGAAACCATACGTTCAACATCAAGCGGTCGTAAATCTGTTGTTGAATGCTTCAGAGGAAGAGGAAGCAGAAATTTTGAGTTCTAGTGAGGTAATTGAAGGGGGATCGAAAGTAATCCGGGAGCAGATAAACCTAGAGCCTAGCTTAAGTGAAGGAGGACCTGAGAAAGAGGACATGAGAAAGATTGGTTCCGAGTTTGAAGACGTGTTTTCGGACCGCCCCGGAAACAGGAGGATGATCGAACACGATATCGAGCTAAGCGGTGAGGAGTCAATCCGTAGCAAGCCGTATCGTTGTTCCCCTGTGCAACGTCGAAAGTGTGAGCCGCTCTTGGTGCCGCATAGGTATCGTCGCCTAAAAGTGGCCGGTTACTGAAGTGGAGCATGTTGCTCCACAGCGGAACTTTGACGTTCGCTATCAAAAAAAAAATAAAGGAAAGGTAAACGCTAATGCAGGTGCATTGAGCAGTGCGTTCCAGCTAGTAACTTCTCAACCTTTCGGTTTCTCGCTGGCGATTCGGGGCAAAATTTTGACCTCATCACGACCTTAGCTGAGCGCTCTCGTCCAGAGTGAGCTCAAGGAGCCAACTTTATGTTGTATTCTAATTCGTTACGTTGTTGTACGAAAAAAAATCTTGAGTTGTCATTTTAAGAGTCTTGTGTCCCACATGTGCCTCTTGATGTAGAGGGAACGAAATTCCGATAGACACGTAGATAGGTATATGTTGTACTATACTTTGTCTGGTGTTCTGTCGGGTGACCGAGGGCACTTGCTTGTGTCGTGTGTTGTTTGTTGCCGAACCGTTCTTAGCAAGTTGCAGAACCATCAACAAGTGCTGAAGCCGAAGGTGGTCAGAAGAGACGAGTGAAGCTGGTCGACAAGTTGTGGCGACAAGCCAGTGGAGCTGGGATCCGTCGTCAAGAATGGGATGTGTTCCCAGAACAGTCTGGAGCTGCATTCTCCCCATGGCCCTGGAGGCGAACCTGGAGGGACCTGGCGAACGAGCGCACCTGACATCCGAGCCCCGTGGAAGCAGCTCGTCTTTCCGGTGCATTGTCTGGAGGCGGGGGTGCTGTTATGCCAGCGAGTCCTCGTAAAACGTCCGTGCCTCTGAAAAAGGCAATCTGGGTCAAGGCCAGCCCGCAGTCCGCCTGACGAGAACAACTCAACGGCGTAAACACGCGCAGCGCCTCTCTTGCACACGTGCAGTGAGTCAGCAGCGCACCTGACAGCGAGCCGGCGTCCTCGTGTCTGGGGGTCTGACGCGGCCCAGCGGCGACCCCATTGGAGGAATCTGCCCTGACGACCAGCGGCGCTTCTGATTGGACATTTTGGTTGGACCCGGTGTAAATAAAAGAAGCCCTGCGGCGCGTCGCGATCGGTGGTCCTATGGGAGAGGAGGCCCCGTGTCGGAGAGCCGACATGTGTGTGAGTCGGCGGTTTTAGGCGAAAAGCTGACCTATGTGTTAGAGAGGAGAGATCGGCTCTTCGAGTCTCTGTCGGCCCCAGTGCCGAAATTGTAACGCTTCTGTATAGATGCTGTACATAAACCTTGTTTAACTCACCGTCGTCTCGTCCGCTCGTCTTATCAGCTCTGCGCAGAAGCAGTCGCGAGCTGAGAAACATACGCTACCAAACGGCTGGTGACCTTCCCGGCGGAGTTGAAAGCAGTGGCGCCTGTGGGACCGGGTTGGCGTCGCCGTCTTTCGCAACAGTGGAGGTCAGCGGTGGGATTTCGGAGGTGGCTTCGCAACAGTGGTGGCTTCGGCGGGATCGGCCCGTCGTTCGCAACAATACATACATACATACATACATACATACATACATACATACATACATACATACATACATACATACATACACATACATACATACATACATACATACATACATACATACATACATACATACATACATACATACATACATACGTCTATTGTGGGGCAAAAAGAAAAAAATGGCAGCATATCCACGGAGTGAAGGATGGAGAGTGGGGCGAAGCATTCGTCCGTCCATGAGTCCGTCTGTGTGACCGTCCATGCGTCTGTTCGTGCGCCCGCGTCCCTGCGTTCGTTCATGCATCCGCCCTGCGTCCGTTCATGCGTCCATCCATGCATCTGTCTGTGTGTCCGTTCGTCCATCTATTCAACACTCCAAGTCCCACCATCTCGCATCTTTTTATCATATATTCCCCATATAGAAGCACCGCCATTCAGTGGACATTCCAAAGACTGAACGAGAGGTGGCACACGCACACTTTCTTACGACTTGCGCTCCGGGTCTACTTCCCACCTCCAACCGGCTTGAGTTCATGATATATACTAGTTCATTGTATTCATGGCACTGCGGCCCAATGCTCGCTAAACCTTTCTAAAACCAAGGAGGTTACGCCCAGCGAGTATAACGTAGCAACCTTTTCCTGTCAGATAGTGCTCAATGTACATGCCAGTGGCTGCTAATGTGATATGAGAGGCCGGAGGATTCAGCATTTAATTTCATACGGCTTGCGCTTCGTATCTCCTTCCCCCCTTTAACCACCTCGAATTCATTCATGGTATATACTAGTTCATTTTATTCATGGCCCTGCGGCTAAACGCTCGCTAAACCTTTCTAAAACTAAGGAGGTTACACCCAGCGAATATAATGTAGCAACCCTTTCTTGTCCGATAGTGCTCAATGTACATGCCAATGGTTGCTAATGGGAATTGCAGCGTGCGCGTTGACTAAAAGCCGAATGCTCCTGTCTCTCATTCCCCTTAAGCAGCCATTGGCATGTACATTGAGCACTATTTTTTATTGTTAAACAACGCACAGAAGAAATCTCTCACCGGCACCACCTTGGAGGAAAATGTTATACCTATTTCGGGTATGTGCCACTGGTGGTTACGTAATACGAGGGACGCACAAGCCATGCCATAAGGAGCTTCGCCCCTAAAAATAGGCGAATGCACCCCAGCACAAGCCACAAGTATAACGGGCCTTAAGGACGTGGCACTAACTGTATATATCTTTCGTTTGCCATACACACATCAACTATGTTGATAATGCGGTGTGTACAAAATGCATGTTTCAGAGTACAGCCACCACTTGTTATAGGGACGTGGCTATTTAATTGCACGAAGTTTGTGCATCTAAGAGCTCGGAGTTCCTGCTAATGAGTGCTGAAATGCATGGGCGTATACAACCTCTGTTATCATAAACTCTTACAATTTCTTTAGCACTGCATACGCTTGGAAAAACAAGTGCCTGCTGCCTCTACTGTGCCGCAACGTCTTCCTTCAGTTGTGGCTTTTTCCTTGCCATGCCCTTCTATTGCATTTTAGTTTCGGCGCCTTGAAGGACGTGAATAAGTTTTTTTTTCATATCAAACCCCAACCTATAGTTTAGTCTGTGCGTAGGAGCGACTATTTGTCCGGGCGTTCCAGCGTTTATCGCGAGTATGTATGCGCTGAACTTTTCTTGCATTAGTACCCGAATGAGCAAGACTCTGCGTTATTACGCTATGGAAAAATTGACTATCGGATGGTTATATATATATATATATATATATATATATATATATATATATATATATATGTGTGTGTGTGTGTTAACGAAGTGTACACAGATATGCGGGGGTCACAATGTCTTTCGTGGAGGTATTTTGTAGGCGGAAAGGGCAATAAGGCCTGATGGGCTCCCATCAGGGCGCTGAAACGAGCCCCGTAGACTTGTTCCTGTTCCCAGAGTAAACAGAATCCTGGAAGTTCGCACACTTGATGGTGTTCCCAGCAGCCTACGGGCCTTCATCACAGAGTCTCTGAAAGAGGGCGTGGTAATTGACTTTTGGGCGGCTTTGCGCGTGGGAATGACGCCCATACGAAAATCGACGCCTATACGGAGGACATCCTGAGGAATTTCGATATTGGATCAATGGATCGAGGCAGAGCTTTGATTAAACAGCTTGAGGTGCAAGACTCAGCGAGAAATTGGCCACTCCCTCTTTGAAAATAAATTGTTTTTCCACTACCTGACCCAGTATCCATACCGTACCGACAAAACGTGAGCATACGCATGCACGTACGCACGCAAACACACAAACACGCACAATACATACATGCATGCATACATACATACATACATACATACATACATACATACATACATACATACATACATACATACATACATACATACATACATACATACATACCTTGACTAAAAAAGGACAACACTGAATATCACATACATACATACATACATACATACATACATACATACATACATACATACATACATACATACATACATACATACATACATACATACATACATACATACATACATACATACATACATACATACATACCTTGACTAAAAAAGGACAACACTGAATATCAAAATCACACATTAGGGCACTTCGTTTGGTGCAACGAACTGCGGAACTTATCGTGAGCCTTCGCAGATGTTGCTGCGAATAAACGTGCACGAAAGGCGCCAGCCCACATTTTGTTCGCGAAGCTGCGCAACACGAAGGCGTGCGTGTCATGATGTTTTTCTCACAAAACGGAAGCAGCCAGAGTTCGGCGAGCAAAACATGGAAAGGGCGCCAGATTTCTTCTCGCCCTCAAAAAGAAACTGTTTACGATTGAAAACCGTTTCTTGTTTTCTTCAGAAGTGTAAATAAGCGTATTCTTCAATCTCAAGTCTCTATAAAAAGTATTACGCTCGGAGAAGCGGGGGAAACTCAGTAAACCGCCAAGACAGCTTGTGGGTCGAACACGAAAGCTGGCGCCAATCTGTCATCCTCAATTTTTTTATGAAGAAGGACATGAAACCGTTTTGGAATTATCAAGGCCCGTCGTGTTTTTTTTTTTGTTCCGAGGCATTCATGGAAGTGACTTTGGTACATCGAACAAACACGAGGGGCCACTTTATACATACATACTCATTTAATAACAAGAGAACTGAGCGAAAGTTTTAAGACATACTTTGAGTGCAGTCTACAGGAAGATATTATAATAATATCTGGGGTTTCACGCTCCAAAAACACGATATGATTGCGAGGCGCGTCGCAGTGGAGGGCCCCGGAAATATCGACCAGCTAGTGTTCATTTATCGCAAAGTACATGAGCCTATAGCATCGCACAGCCTGTAAGGACGGATTTGGATATTCTTCCCTACAAACAAACTAATAAGGAATGATAAAGAGTTCTTGTTCAATAAAAAGACCTAAACGAACTGGCATTGACTCACATTACCACGGCAATTTGTTTTCAGTCTAGTCAGGCGTGAAAAAAAGAACGAATTCACGCTTTGAGAGCTGCTTAGCGGTCGCGACATAGCGTTTTAAACCTTGCAATCTATTGATCAGTCAGTTCTTGTAAATATTGTGTCTAAAGAAGAAAGCGAACCCTTGAATTTACACTTTTGTTTTCAATATACTCGTGAGACTCCCGAGATTAACCTCCTAGTCAACGCGCCTGCTTTTACTCAGAGTCTACTTACTCGATAGCACACGAATGATGTGACTTAGATTTGGGAAATGTGGGAATTACAAAGTTAGAATATTTTTGCTGTCAAGGAAGTACCATTGTTAGAAATAAGAGCTGTATAAGGAGGGGGAATGTGCCTCGGACAGAGTGGCTGAAGTTTCGATTTGTGGGGATATCTTTTCAGAGCCACCGTATTACCTTTGTTATAATAGACTTCAAAATATGCGTGTTGACGCCCCGTGACGTCACTGTTGGTAGCCGCAGCTTTAAAGATATAAATACGTGCCCCGGCCCTTTTGTATTCTGTGAGTTTGGCTTTTAGGGAAACTGATTTTAATAAAATATATCGTAATTATGGAGGTTTGAGACTCAGAAAAACTCACAGATAGAATTAACAAAAAGAAAGCAAGAACTACAGGGCAGCTAGTTTTCATTGCGTCGTTCAGCTAACTGCAAAAGAACGATTTATCTGATCAACAAAGAATGTACAGCCGTGCTCAATGCGACTTGCAAACACGAGAGTGCATGGCCTCACGATTTCAAAGGTAGCACATGGCTTCCACTAGCCCTTTTTTTTCGTGAATGCGTTTATCTCTCTTGGGTACGATTCCAAACTGGAAAATAATATTTAGTGGTCGAAATAAAAAATAAAAACTCGTTGCGAGGTCCCGGCAAGCGGTCCAAGCCAGAGGGTTTCTGGAATCCTCCCACATTCACTCTTCGTGCTGCATGCGTGAAGCGCGCATGCAGCACAGTCACAGCGAGAGTAGGAAAAGCGGCCTTTCAGCGCCTTCTTTAAGCATTCCTTGGGTAACTGCTACAAGCACACTGGCAGGAATGAATAATCATTGTTTTTGTAAGCTTTCCTTTGGTAACTGCTACAATCACAATGGCAGAGACGAATTATGTATTATAATTTTTGTAAGCATTTTTGGGTAACTGCTACAAGCACACTGGCAGGCATGAATCATCATAATTTTTTGTTGCAGGCGTGCATTCGCTATGCCATCCATCATCATTCTTCGGAGAAGTTTGGTACCCGCTACCTACCTGGAAGGAATTTTTCGCACTTTTTTTTCATACTGTAACATGACTACGATGAATAATTATGTCTGAAGCTTTTGTACTGGGTTGGAGCAATCGATGACCCACTCGTAACGGAATTAACGTTGTATGACACCCGATCATTCCTTTGCTCTTCCAAAACGGATTATTACTGATATTACCGCGTTTTATTTACCAAACTCAAGCCTGCCTAAGGCCAATTTTCCACGGAATTTCAAGCACCGAAATGGCTCAGTGGTATACAGTGCTGCGATGGCATACAGTGGAACCAGTTTGAAATCCGATTGTGCCCCTGGCGTTTTTTATATGCTTAGTTTATTTCTTTATCCGCGGGATAGTGGTTACGGATACTGTTGGCGGCGTACAACTACGGCGCCCGGGACTCTTGTTGTGATCTCGTAACAGCTTTCGCTGTAAAACAAGGTTAAGCCATTCGCACCCTTAGAAGTCGTGAGGCCACGAACTCTCGTGCTGCAATCCATATGAGCGCGCCCGTACATACTGGGTAACGACTTGATCTTCGAAATGTCTAGGGAAAGCCCAGTATCGATGCGAAATGATAGTGGAGGCCGTCTCATAACGTTGGGAAAGCTTTTCTGCTTAAATTTGTACTACCCATACTTATACGGTCGTCGTGGTTGTCGCCGTCAGTTCCAAAGACATCTACAGATATTACTCAACCACTCTTGAGAACACTGAAAGGGGCAAGCGGGGATAATGGAAGGGATGTTGAGGAGTTTGAGTGTAATAATACATAGAGGAACCTGCTCCACCACGAATCCATTCAAGCTTGCGTTGCCCATGCAACCTTTGTTCTCTTCAACGAAAATGAACGTAGCTACGAAATCTCAGAGACAAACTTTATTGTACGACACCAGATATCAAGGCTTTCTCAAGAGCATTTCTCAGAGCCCCATCTAATGCGAAGTGAGTGCTAGCGGTAACCTCTTATGCTGAGTGACTTACGACATGATTCGTGCATCTCGCTATTCGAAGGCAACGTCGTCACCGCGTCACTCAGCCAGTACACTCCTTACAGAAAATTGCATTTGTCGCTGAACGCAGTCGAAGCAGCCGGGTCGTCTAGTCTAATACGATGGTGTCAACGAGCGTACAAGGACAACGGAGCTATGGGACGACGTTCAGCACTCATAATAGTCACAATTAATCTGCAGTAGTGTAACGAGTTTGGAGCTTGGCCTGGCTGAAGTAGCTGTGAGAGACGTACGCAAAGTATATATATATTTACGGTACAAAAAGAGGTCGACAACGTGCGAAAACACAAGTTTTACTAACGTTTCGGCAGGCCTACCAAAACGTTAGTAAAACGTTAGTAAAACGTTGCCAAAACGTTAGTAAAACTTGTGTTTTCACTCCGACGAAGGCAGGCCCACCTGCCGAAACAACATGTTTTCGTACGTTTGCTGACCTCTTTTTCTACCGCATTTTCCACCAGATCCCTTGAGTTTCACCCCACTATATATATATATATATATATATATATATATATATATATATATATATATATATATATATATATATATATATATATATAGGGAGAGAGAGAGAGAGATTGTGACGCAATGGTCAGCGCAAGCTATGTTTGGCCCCAAAGGCTTGTTAAGACGACCACACCTCGAAGTTCCACAAGCGATGAAGAAGATGAACATGAACACACAGAGTGATGGACATGTAGGAAGCATGATAGTGTGTATATTAAACGCCCCCACTAATTCCCCCTTCCCTCCCCCTCTCAAACGGGAGTATACCTATAGCCGCAGCTGCACGTAAACGTTGGTAGTCACATTGTTCGTGTGACAGCGGTATTAGCGAGCTTCAGTTTAAAGAGAGGGTAGCGAGAAACCTAGCCAACCAAGGTAGCAAGAAAAAAAAGAAAAAGCTGTTTTTTTCTTCAAAAGAAAAAAATGTCGATGTTTCGCGCCTCACTTGCATTTTTTAAAGCTTTTATTCATCCCATTTTATTCCTCATATTCTCGGACGTGTACCCGACCTTCCACGGCCGGTGCTGGGGCACTCGCCCGACTCTACTTCTGCACCTGCTGTGGGAGTGTCCGGCACAGAAGAGACACAGTAACGCCACGACCCTTTCGTCAAAGCTCCATGAGGCTCTGTCGAGCCCCGCTCTTGACGACCACACCTGGGCAACCCTGCACGCCCATGAGGCTGCGTCGAGGCAAGTCTTTGACGTCCCCTCATGGGAGGTCTAGGGCCGTCCACTTAAATCTGCTGGTTTCATATGATAAAGTTTATTCCTCCTCCTTCTCATCCTCCTCCCATGGCGTCACGCCTATTGTCCATGGTGTGCAAAATTTCCTTCAGGAAGGTTTCATCGGGAGTGCAAGCGTAAACTGGTTAAGTTACCAGTTGTCTCCTGGAGGGGCCAGGGTCTCGCAAAAAGCCGCTTATCATTCGGGCTCTACGATTTCGAACTTGCGCAATTCGATGCGGTGGTCGTGCACCACGCCGTAATCAGTGAGTGTACTCCCGTGTCACTCGATCTTGCAGACGTCGGTTTTATGTTGCCGTGGACTGTCGAAGAAGGTTTTTTGCTTTCCCGGCGTACGAAGCGTGACAATCAGCACCTGGTATGGAGTAAACCAGTCCATGCGCCTCCACTTCGGGCAGCCGGTATTTTGGGCACGGAAAGGTACAGGAGCCAGCGATCCACCTGCTACAATTAAATTCCATGAAAATCATGTCCTACAGTTTTTTATGGCGGACACAACAGCTTTCTTGAAGCTTTTTGCGGCGAATGCCCGAAACTTCTCACATGAATCTGCGGCGTTTCAGAAGTTTCTGCCTGTAATTTCTACAAAAAATAGTGATTCCACCCTCGCTTTTTTGTGAAAACCTGCAGGCGGACAGCTCCCCGACGCAGCGATAAAATAATTATTCAAAGTGATCTCTGGGAAAAGGGCGCCTACACGACAAAAAAATATCGAGTAATGTGACACCACACGCTACCGAAAAATTGTAATGTAAGTACGGTTCTCATTACAGTTCTAAAATTGTAACGAGTATGTTACTAAGTTAGCGAAAAAAAGTAATGCTCTACCGGTGACGACACTACTGGTAACGGGTTACCGCCAACTATGAGTCACGCCATCCTACTCTCTTGTACAGGTTATTACGCACTTTTAATTAGAACGGGAGGGTGAACGCAATGATGTGAAGGCTATATGCAAACACCCTCGGTAATAAGTGAGGTTTGAATATTGGCTTAGTCAACTGCTGTTTTATGAATTTTTTTTTCAGTTTAAGAGTGTTACAGACGGAAAAAAAAAGAAAGATGAGATCTTCTACGAACGTAGGTGTGTGTAATGATTAGATCGTTGACGCCTAAAGAATAATATGACACCTACACTAAGAAGTTCTACACATATCTGCGTATATTTAATTAAGTGCCTAGTGACAAGAACTCAAAGTTTCAAACGGCGAATTTCAGATATACTAAGCTAACTATCCACTGTCAGCGAAGAGTAAACGTTCGTTTCACCCGAAACAAAGGCTGCTGAGTAGAGCGCAAATGTTTCGACACAATGATGCCAATTAAAGGAATTCTCCACCTGCCTTTCTCCGAATCACTCAATTTTCAGTGTTTGTCCTATTAACTTCTAGCCGTGTGCCCTGCGCTGCTGGTTTTGTGTGTATTTTTTGAGACACCACCAGCAGGTTATGGATTCGGCCCTCAGCGGTGGCTTAATTGTTCATTTTGATTCACTTCGTCAAATTCGTGCTCCATTTTGTTGGTTCAACGTAGTGAAGGAAAAGCGCAATTACCGATGAAAACGAAGAGGGGCACGTAATAGATGGCAAACAAATACTAGTCAGCCGCTTATGCGACAGCTGCGCGATTTCGCAGGCGTATCAATATGGAAAGCTTTCCAGGTACAGTACTGACAAGTTCACAGAGGATCGACCTTTATTGAATCCCTCGCGTCGATCATATTATACAACACGTGAACTAGAGGTGTCAATAGGGAGTTTTAGAATTGCGCACCGCGAGCCCTTGCGGTGCGGTGGCTGCAACTGCGCATGCGTCGTAACGCGAGCCGCCGTTCGCGTTTGCGGCCCGCGCGCAGGAAATCCGAAATAGCGTGCTGCGATCGCGGCCTGCGAGGCCCGCGAAGTGCTGTGTGTAGCTTCCGTGCATTTGGGTTTGTGGTTAGGGCGAAAGTCTCTAGACTTTTACTAAGTGGAGCAAATGCTATTTTAAAGTTCACATGGCGCCCGCTATGCCCGCAACGCCCGCAGCGCCTGCAAACGTTATTCTAAAGTTCCCTAATTATGAGGCTGCGCTGTCGGCTGCCGAAACCTAAGTTCTGTCAACACATGTATGATCAGGCTCCTTCTCCAACCTGCGCTTTCTAGTGAGCTAGGAACTATAGATAATCTCTGTTTGACTTGTAGGCGGTATACTACAGCTCGTTGATCCAAGTTAAAAAGTCCTTAGCGTGCTATGCGAATGAATTCATCCGTGCCTGTGATTGTGTTTTTTGGGGCCTTTAATTCTGGTTTCGCCATTGCGAAAGTTTGCGTGACAAGAAAGTTATCTGTATGAAATTGAAAGACTAACAAACTAATCTATAACCAACCTATATAAAGTCGACACATGTATAGATTTTATTTTTTACAGATAATGCCTTGATTTGATTTATTATCTAATATTAATAAACAGGTATTATTTTTCGTACATTTGAGTGAGTATCAAAGTTTATTTTGAACATTCGTACTATTTTTCCTTCTATAACCTCCATTACTTCGAAATTTCGTAAGATTTTATGAGACTATTAAATTAATGGCCAATTTCCTACAATATGGATAAGCCACAAGAAAAGGTTATCTAGAACAAGAACTGATCAGCCAGAATTCCCAGGCAGCGACGAAACAAACGCGGGACTGTGTTTCTCTAGATTTAGAGTTAGATTCTAAAGTTTTGAATCACCGTGGGCCTCTCTCCATCCACAATGTTTTCAAATGCGATGCATTTCTTAGCAACCTTCACTGAATTTGACCATATCCATCCATCCGTCCGTCCGTCCATCCGTCCGTCCGTCCATATATCTATCAATATATCAATCTATCGATATATCAATATATCAATATATCAATCTATTAATCAATCGATCAATCAATCTATAAATCAATCAATCAATCTATAAATCAATCAATCTATCTATCTATGTATCAATCTATATATAAATCATCAATCAATCTATCTATCTATCTATCTATCTATCTATCTATCTATCTATCTATCTATCTATCTATCTATCTATCTATAAATCTATCTCTAAATCTATCTATAAATCTATCTATAAATCTATATATAAATCTATCTATCAATCTATCTATCAATCAATCTATCTATCTATCTATAAATCTATAAATCTATAAATCTATAAATCTATCTATCTATAAATCTATCTATCTATCTATCTATCTATCTATCTATAAATCTATCTATAAATCTATCTATCTATCTATCTATCTATCTATCTATCTATCTATCTATCTATCTATCTATCTATTCACCAGAAACAAATGACAGCTATGCATTCCCAATGTGATGCAGTGAAAGGAAAGAAGACGGAGGACATGACATTATCTCCGTAAAAGCATGCTCATTCTTGAAAAATTAATAGGTCACTCTTTTTAGTAGACCCCCCCCCTCGTTATTGCACACGTCTCTATGAGGCCATTTCGAGGCACTGAGCTTCATGCCGTAGTTGACCATAAAAAACAAACAAACTAAAATAAAAATGTTTGAGTAACTTTATGATTACAGTTCGTACAGCGTGTGCGTAGTAAGTGGCATAAAATTCGCCTAAATAAAGGTTTTTTCTTCAAATTTCTTCTTTAGGAAATCTCTTTTTTGAAGTAGGGACTATTTTTCTGACTTACGCCATCTCAACTTTGAACTACGAGTCGTCCAAATGTCCTGGTTGTTGTTTCCACCCGAGACGACACAGCAACAAGTGTCGCTGTATTCTCTGCTTTATTTGTTTATTCATTTATTACTTTTCTTTGTAACGGTGGTTCAGGGGTGTTTTTCTCACATTCAAAGAATGACGAAATTTGGACTTCAGAGGATTGGCCCCATTACTTTTTTTACGACCTCTTTCGATATGGTTGACGCAAACCTTTCCTAATCATGTATAAATCTTCGGTACTAGTGCAAAGCTTGTTTTGCTTTGAAGTAAATGTGTCGCGTAGTCATGTCGCCGCATCAGAGCACCAAACTTTTCCCGATACACTATTTTTGTCTATTTTACCGTCACAACATTGAAATTAGGAGAAGTGTAGGCAGCAGGAATAAAATTACAAAAAGCTATGCACAATGAGGTAAGAGGAATAAGAGTTTACTTTTGTTCTGCATGTGCTGATGTTTGGTGTATTGGAATTGCAAACAGGAAGCTGCTATAGTTAAGAACTGAAGCAGATGCCGACAAGAATAGTTTTTAAAACAAAAATTGAACAAACAAATATTTCAGAGATGCGTACTGACGTTTAGATGTTGTCCTGGCACTTCACAATGAAGATTTTTTCATATTTCGTTACTTTAGTCTTTTGTGACGTATAGAGTGGCGGCGTATGTCGAATCCTAATTTCTTCTCATATAGGCACTTTTTCTCCGTGCGCGTTTGGGTTATTCACTTCACTAAATTCCCTCTATTTCCAAAAAATGCTGTTGTTAAGAAGTTGCAGAAAACAAAACGAAAGGAGCTACAAGTGATACTTTCGTTCTTTAGAGATTGTACAGTCCTTGCGAAGGCATTTCCGCCACAGTGCATCAAAATTACCTACGCCATGTAAACAAAGAACGTTATCCTTCCAGCAACAGCAAATATGAACTCTCTAGTAATCTTTTTTATGGAGATTCTCAGCATATAATCCTAGGCATGGGCTGAGTTAAGCCATCGGAAATTGGAATTCACAACGCGTGCCAGACAAAAATAATCACGAATAGAGCCGCTTCCGAAAACGCGCACTGAAATTAAGGGTATGGTTCTTCAGATATCAAATCAGTGGTTTTTTCAAGAGTACAATGCATACCGAACTACTTTTAGAAACTCATCAGGGCTGGACATAATTCATATCTCAGCGAGGCTTTCTTTGAGTACTGCACCGCAAAACAGATTTGTCTTCCCGAATATGGTTTGTTCCTTAGCGGGATGGTTTGTTTATCATTGTGCAAACAAACCAAGATTCAGCTACGTCTATTTGCTGAATGCATGAAGCGGAAATGCACCATCGTAAAATTACATTTCGAGGCTTACAGCTTTCATGATGTCGCGTTGAAGTTAGAATTGTGTAATAGGGGGATCGCAACCAACGGGAGACGGAAGTGAGTGCAGTAACGAAAAACAGAGAAAACATAACTGTGCGGGATTTTAGGACGAATTCTTCAAGATGCAGACTCCCGATGTGAGGGGTGATAATATAATTCTGCTATGTTGATTAGTAGTCATTATCGTTTTGTGAATGTAATATTATTAATAGTCAGAATAACATTTTTCTAGAGTGAAAATCCTCGAGATGACGCAATTACGTCAGATCGATAAACCAAACTTGTTTGTTCTCCTTCGTATTGCATATTTGTTACATAGAATGAAACACTTTCATTACCATATACATGTGTTTATGCGTCAGATATATTCAGTGATACAGATAACGGTGTCATTCTATAGTATGCAAGTTCAGCACTTACCATGTTTTCCTATTTAGCCGTGTCTAACTTCTGGCATTTGCAGTCAAATAAATATAGATAAAGTAGTGTTATTCGCACGTTATTTACTGCCACGGAAGCTAGAAGAAAAACTGAAAAGAAAGTATGCCTTTGAAATAAAATAATCAAGCACCAAAACACTACCTTCTGAAAGGCAACCTTGATGGGATGCGAAGCATCAGCGGTGGGCATGGGTGGCGTCCCAGGTAATGCAGAACGTTAAGTCAACGGGGTTTGAATGTAACGAATGCGAGGCAAGGTTAGATGGTTAAATATAACATTGCACCGACGTTTATAGTATTACGTTGCCATAACACAGTGTTTTTAATGTTGCAGCAACATTCAAATAATGACGTTGTCCTAACGTGTTCTTTTTAACGAGGCAACAACATTCAAATTGTCACGTTGGCCTAACGTAATGGTACTAATGTGGCAACATCAATCAAATAATCGCATTGCACCAACGTTGTACATAGACATCAAGCCAATGTTTAACAGCGAACGTAGAAACAAGATGGAGAACATGATCCCTGAAACATCCAATAACACACATGGTAACTTTTTCAACTTCATGTACTCATTTGATTAATGGCTGACAGCGGCTAGTTAGTGTGGCTGACTAAGAAACAGAAGAAGCATGAACAATACAGACAACAGTTCAGCCTATGTTCTTCACACACTAATCCTTCTATGAATATGATTTTTTTTTATACAGCTGCACTATGTTCTTATTTAAATCTGTCACGTGACGGACTGAACGGAGCTAACGCGGGTGATGCAGTGTGCGCTGGAAGATTGGTTTGAAGCGATGGCTGGCGTAGGTCTAGTCGTTTCTTCAGAGTGAACACGGACCGGAGCTGGTGCGTGTTTCGTCTTGACTACCACGGCCACGTTATCGGTGAAGTGCACTCTGGGAGTTTCCTGCAGACATTCGACGTCGAAGATATGTGAGGTGTAGCGAGCAGCAGTAGCGGCAGGTGTTGCGGGCGAATGGATGAGGCGTTGGCTCCTGGTATAGCGGCGAGTGCGTAGCAGGCGAGGGAGAGAGTGAGGTCAGCGCGCACGATGTCAACGCGCAGCTGTGGCGTGACCTACTTGGCACCGCACGTGCACCTAACCCTCGTATTCTAGAACGTCCCTTCACTCAACGCTTGACCTTCACTTGAGAAAGCCGATGGGAGCGCCGTTTCTAGGCACGGCAAGTCACTGCATATCAGCGATAATCTGCTGTGATTCTTGAGCAGCGCAGCGCCTTTTTTGAGCAGAGCTGTGGCGCAGTGCTCAACTCTGTCAAGTGAAGGGTGAAAGTCGAGTCGAGGAGCGTTTGTGAATATGGTGGTGAATCTGAGCACACGAGCCTCAAACATTCTCGCCTCCGTCTAAAATGCAGCCGCAGAAACCGCGATTCGATCGCGCAGTGGTTGAATTAGCACTCGAGTGACATAAGCACTAGACCACCGCTGTGGAACCCAATTGTGTACGCCTATGCTTTTGTAACATCATGGTGAGGCCCATCAAGCTCATGCAGCCAGTCTAAAGTTCTCATATTATCAGACATTGATTGTCACGGGGTCGTGACGTAAATGAAGGGAGCATACTCGATGTTCAGTGGAAAACTTTATCCGGCCGAACTTGTGGCCAGGAAACAAAAGGTCAGATTACAGCAACGCATGGGCACCGATAGCGGAGAACACAGCATCGGCCGGCGATCAATTGACAAGCGGCGAAGTGCGTCGGTATTTATACACTCGACATCTAATATTCTAGTGCTATCGCTAGTGGTTACGTAGCTTCCAAAAGAATGTATAATCTTCAAGAAGAGGACGTAATCCTAATGAAATGATCTACAAGAATGGCGAAAGTTCTCGAGCAATGAAGCGCAGTGCGCTGAGTCTTCCTGATCGTGGGCGAAGACTGAATCAAAGACAAGTTAAACTAAGAAATGCACGTGGCAATATCTTTCTCACTCTGGCTCTGTTCCTGTCATCAGAATAAAGCTTGTAGTCTTGCACGGTGCACTAATAAGCGCAAGCTACTTCATTTAGATAATCACCACGCAAATGTAATCATTTTTTGGGAAAAAGCTGGTTCGTGCACACGTGCGTCAAGTTCACGGACGCGTCAGCTGGCAAGCGCATGTGACGCTGGGGCTTCGCAATGCAGCTTGTCTGTTCGTGCATCCACAGACCTTTTCCACCGCCCAAGATAAAGTAGAAGAAACGAACGAATGACGCAGGAAGGCTGTAACTAATGCAGGTGCTTTTCGCCGAAGTCGGTGCCAAAAAAAGAGTTTTGTCGACGCGGCTCGTCTCGACACCGCAATGTTTCACCCCCGCTCGTTAATTATCCCAGTTCTGCTCCCCTGCTTTTATGAGCTGCCCTAACTGAGACGCTGTTGCGTACTCCCTCGCATTCAAGGCACCCGCCTGGGTACACTCCTGAATGAGTAATGAAGCGGTCCAACACAGTTCGACGCAATGCCACTCTACTTACATACGCGATTCAAGCGATGGATGAAGAAGGGAAGGAAACAGAAAAGCTGAATGCAGGGAGGTTGGCAAGCAAAGCTTCCGGCTGGCTGCCCAACACTGGTGGGTTATGGTGAAATTGTTATACGGCGAACGCTACGTGGCCTTGGGTCTAATCTACAACAACGACATTCATTCAGCTCACTGGCTCCCCAACAAAGCCGCCTGCAAGTTGACATTGCCGAAGATTTCTGCACGAGGATTGCGGGTGATGTGGTCACCATGAGTGATGAGGTTATCGGCGATGCTCCTGTAGCGCGTGTCCCTGGACTAAATGTACTTTTCTCACTCAAGGAACTGGACGCGGCCCTAGCTACTTTCAGGCGTTCATCATCACCTGGGCCGGATGACATCACGTATGCTGCGTTATGCCGTCTTGGAGGACGGGGCCGGGACCTGCTACTGGAATGCTACAACCAGTCATGGACTGACGGCGTCATTCCTGTAAGGTGTGAATTCAGCCGCTTTGTACCAATCCTCAAGCCTGGAAAATCGCCGCTTGACTTCGCATCATACTGACCTATTGCGCTGTATGGCTGCGTGGGAAAAGTAATAGAAAGAATGGTCCTCACACGCCTCGAATGGTACCTAGAGCGCTACAATATATATCCAGAGGCTATGGCTGGTTTTCGATGAGGCTGTTCTTCCATAGACAATGTCATCGACGTTGTGACCTCTGTGCAACAAGAGAAATCCCTCAAGCGCATATTCGTTGCTATGTTCCTCGACGTGAAAAGGGCCTACGACAACGTAATGCACGCCATTCTCGGTGCCTGGGAAAATATTAGAATCAGTGGAGAAATGTTTAAATGAATTTGGAGCTGCTAACTGAAGAGATCTTTTTTCATGCGCACTGCAGAAGGCCGCACTATTTACCATTACAGCTCTCAGGGCGTCCCACGTACAGAGTAAAGTTTTCCGTCCTACTTAGTTTAACCTCACGGTTATTGAGCTTGCTCGAGTTCTGCCTCGATCAGTCAACCTTTCTGTGCACGCCGATGACATCTGCATTTGAGCTTCGGCAGTGACGCGACCCCAGGTACGGGCAAGGCTCCAAAAAGCAGTGACAACAACGTCGAAGTATCTTAGTGCTCGAGGGCTCAGAATTTCTCCCGGTTGGTTGGTATGTGGGGTTTAACGTCCCAAAACCACTATATGATTATGAGAGACGCCGTAGTGGAGGGCTCCGGAAATTTAGACCACCTGGGGTTCTTTAACGTGCACCCAAATCTGAGCACACGGGCCTACAACATTTCCGCCTCCATCGGAAATGCAGCCGCCGCAGCCGGGATTCGAACCCGCGCCCTGCGGGTCAGCAGCCGAGTACCTTAGCCACTAGACCACCGCGGCGGGGCCAGAATTTCTCCCGAGAAACACACCTTTGTTTCTCTCACTCGCAAGGCTATGTTCTGGTAAGCCGTTTCCATAGAGAATATGAGAATTTCGTACACGAGACGCCATAGATTTCTGGGCATCATTGTTGATAAAGATGTTTCATGAAGTGCTCACATCGCGCACTTGAAGAAGATATTCGACTCTATCGCAAATCTAATGAAATTTCTCGCTGGTAAAACTTGGGGAACACCCGTGTCAGTCATACTTGAACTGTACAGAGCGGGGTATTTTCGGTATAGCACACCCGTGATTTCAAATGCCAGAAAAACCAACATCTGACTCTTGCAAAGAATTCAAGGCCAAGTTCTTTGCACATGCTTGGGATTGCCTAGGTGTGCACGGTCGCAACTATTATCATTGCCAAATAGACCAGCCAATTACGACCTATATAACTGTCGAGCCACTCCGGTAGCACATTCGCCATGTATCCAGACTGCCTATTCATCACATTGCTAGCCTGCCACTAAAAAGACCGAACGTAGAGTCCTCCAAAATGGTGGCGGCTAACTAACATTCTATCTCTTGGAGATTCACGCCTGCAACCATATATACTGCTCTGCCCAGAGTGGTGCCTTCAAGGACCCCCTGTACACCTTGAAGACCGGGGATAACCAAAAAGGCTAGCCTGTCATCTGCAGCCCTCAAGCAGATCTCAATGAACTTTCTTCATATATCATATGAAAACCGAACTCATAACTATACGGATGGTTCAGTCTTGGGAAGTTCGACGGGTGCTTTTGTGATTCCATCTCGGTCAATCACCGTCAAGTTTAAGACTTCACACGTCACAACATCTACGGGCTTCGAGTTGGCCACCCTTCTAGCCGCAGTTAGATTTGTTATGCGAGAATCTCCTGCTAAATGGGCTATCTTCTGTGACTCCAAGGCGGCCCTTCAATGTATGCGAAGTCTACGATGCGGGAACTACCATCAGATGGTATCTCAAATCAGTTAAATCTGTCATCGCGCCACTAACATGGGACATGACATAATCTTTCAATGGCTGCCTAATCACTGTGGGATTGGTGGTAACCACCTCGCCAACAACGCTGCCCGTTGTGCCCCCGACAAAGCACCCACACTGTTTATACCTCTGTCAAGGGTTGATGCCGTAAAATAACTTCGCCGCATCGCGTGTAATACCACACTTATGTATTAGAATCTTCCTCTAAACTCCACTCGACGTCCACAAAACCTCGCTTGATTACTTCAGTTACAGATACGATCAAAAACTTGTGACGGGACGCTACAATGCTGTATGGGTTGTGGGTCGACGTTGCCTTCACCAATTCATTAAGTCATTGAATTGGTATGGCTGACCTCCCAACTGTGATAACTGCTATTGTTTAGGACCTCTCGGCCATGTCCTGTGCCATTGTCCAGACTTTAAGATCGCCGGACTCTCCAGTGTGCCTTAAGGAGGCTGGATGATTGACCATTTACTCTGGAGATCTTGAAATGGTGGCTTTCCCTTACTTCAGCCCAGAAAGCCACACGAGCCCTTCTACAATTCTTGAGGGCAACGTCACTGTGGGACCACCTGTGAAACCTGTACTGTGTGTGCGCTGTGCGTGTGTGTTATGCGCTGTGTGTATCTCCTTCTCTCTCTCTCTCTCTCGTTACTCCCTCATTTCCCTCTCACCCGTATAGGGTAGCAAACTGGACTTAGTCTATTTAACCTCCCTCTTTCTTATAATTTTATTCTTTCTCTCTCTCGCCCACGGGTATGTGCCACTGCTTAACGAGAAGTCTTTGAGGACACACGCAACGAGATTGTGACATTATTTATGTCTTGATTAGCGCGTCATACTTGTGAAACTATCTTATTCTCCCATGCTAATTTTGGTTGGCACCAAGCTGAAAAGGTGATCACCAGAGCATCAAGTCATAGGTGGATAGATAGATAGAAACATAGATAGATATATTGATTGATTATTTCATTGATTGATTGATTTGTGTGGTTTAACGTCCCAAAACCACCATATGACTACGAGAGACGCCGTAGTGGAGGGCTCCGGAAATTTCGACCACCTGGGGTTCTTTAACGTGCATCTGAATCTGAGCACACGGGGGCATACATCTATTCCGCCTCCATCGCAAATGCAGCCGCCGCAGCCGGGATTCGATCCCGCGACCTGCAGGTCAGCAGCCGAGTACCTTAGTCACTAGACCACCGTGGCGGGACAAAATCAGAGTCGCCATCACCGTCACCGTCATGATCTGTGTAAAGTCCAAATTGATCACATACCTAAGCGCATTGTATGTTCTACCCGCGGGTGGAACGCACGAGGGCGGACTATCAGCACGTCCGAAGCAGAGATAAGATAAGCCTACCGATAACAGCTGCTCGGTTGGTGCATGCCATATCATTCCACGTGATAGACCTGCGGTCGAATGCTCAATTATCGAGACAACACCCCGCCCGTCATTAACGAGCGTGAAAGGGCGCGGGGAGAAGCAGGGTAGTCTCGGTCAACCAGCATTTGTGAACTTTAATCATTTAATCCTTGCTGTTGATATGCGCAAAGCATTCGACAACGTGAAACAAGAGATTATTATACAAGGCACCAAAGTATCCCATACAAAGAACATATAATTGGATCCGCAGCTTTCTCCAAAGTAGGCCAATCAGGCTTCACGGCAAAGCACTGGGATGGAGTTCGAGGAGCTATTACTTAGATACTGGTGTACCCTAGGGCTTTATCTGAAGTCCTTTGCTCTTAAATCTGTAGCATGACATGTATGGCAGAAAGACAAGAAACTTCAGCCTGTTTTACTACCTACGCAGATGACATTACAATACGGATAGAAGTGGCAGATCACCCCGACGATCAGAGCATGCAAACTAAACTACAAGCTGCTATCTTTACCCTCACCAATACCTTAAACAACCTCGAAGTGGAGCTGTCTACAGAAAAGACGGAATAGATCGCAGTAGACGGAACGAAAGCGACCAATGCAAGAAAGCAAATAACTCTAATCAACAGCGAAATTGCTATTACCTCAACTAACGAATGAATTGGGATCCTTTAAGCAGAAATTTATACTGGCAAGAGTCCCCAGTAATGTATCCGAGCCTTAAGACACACGTGGAGTCCGATGTTGCACATCATAGTTCGACGTGTTTCCCAGAAACACGGTGGAGCAAAACAGGAAGCGTGGCGAACACTTGCCAGAGCAGTAGCTGTCGGATGAATTCTTTTAGAGCACCTATGTACGAGCTCTCCGATCTAGATCTCTGTGGCATCAAAAATTTACACAGAACGACCTTTCGCGTGATATCTGGGCTCGCGAAACCCAAGAGGAACGAGGAGCTGCTCAAGTTTGTGCCAATGCCGCTAAGAGAGGTAATAGAGGTGCATTAACGTAATGAACAAAGCGTAGATTCGCATGCTATGGTGGCTTGAAAACATGCCACAATGCAAACAAATCATGGCATGGGGCAATATACTTCACGCGTGGTTGGGGCACCAAGAAATGACCCCAGCACCACCATGGGTAGCACTGCTGAGTGCGCAGAAGCAATATCGCCCGAACGCCAGGCACAACAGAACTAGACAACTCTTTGAGAGAAGGCAGTGCCTCCGCGAACCTGAGAACACCATCGAAATCTACTCTGCCGCAACAATCACAGACAAGCAAGCTAGTATGACTTGGGTGAGCAAGTCAACATCTGAGCCACAATGATGATCACTGTTGTGGTGCGGCCACCTGGCTGGACGAAAATGGTACGAAGAACAGCTTCACTGGAGGCTGCAGATGAGGTCCTTATGTAGTTTGGCAGCAGAGGAATATTCTTTTTCGACGACATTTGCAGCGAAGCACAATAATACATGGCCAATTTTTTTTTATTTATCGGTGCACGAACTTCCGCCGCAGACCTCGTATATCACCAAGACTTGTCTAACTCCACACACCACAATCACACATCCAGTTGTTCTCAAGCTTAACATTTTGGACGAGAGCTGGCTGAAGTCAAAGTGAAAGTTCTTGCGCGAATTCCTCATTCAAACGTGAGAGTTCCAACCTGTCCACTGAAGCAAGATCAAAACGTTTCTCTGACGTCGTCCATTTGTCAAGCCTAGCGTTGCGGTCGCGGTCGTCTTACTGCAGCGCAATAAAAGTGCCACCTTCTGAAGGCGTCAGAGCGAGTGCTTTCGTCTCGCGTACGGAAACAATGCAAGACGTAGTTAATTTTCTTTGTAATTGTATTCATTTACTTGAAGCTCTCCTTTGTTAAGACTAGGAGATAAAACTTTGGCTGCATCGTTCGTTTCGAAACCCAGTGTCACTTAAAGTAATGACGCATTTCGCTGTCAACTCTCTCGCTTTGATTACGTAAATTCAGCAACAAGGGCACTTGGTGGTGCTTCTTAGCAAAACAATAGCAAGAAACGTGGTATGGTGCACCGAGACGAGCCAGAAGCTTCTGTAAACTGAGACTGCTTGAAAATGTGAGAAGTCACACGGCGTGGCTTCCGAAGTCAGCGTCCTAAACACGACAGTGTCATGCAAGGTCAACGCCAGCCTCAACCTTTTATTGTCTGTCCTCTGGTCATATCAGGTTCATCGAGCGAGCGCATTAAGAAAGTAATATGACAGAAGACAAATGAGAGAAAAAATGCCGCTGGCGTGATCAGCCTTTCTTCGAGGTGTAACAAGAACGTTGTTATTGCTGGAAAAACAAACAACCGCAAAGGTGTCCGGAGCTCCTAATATTTCAACGACAATAATTGCGATCAGGCAGATAACAATGATCACTTGCGTAGAGTGTAACGTTGGAAGTTTACTCATCCGGCCAGATTCTTATCGTTTCTTCTGGTGCAAGCCAGACAACACTAAAGCGTCCTCGCAATGTCAAAAGTCACGTTTATAAAATGGCTACCAATTTTTCAGTTGCCAAGATTATTCTGGCGCGCTTTTCATTTCCATTGCAGTTTTCAAAGACGTAGCAACCACCGCGCTTACACAAGCGATCAGTCGTAGACCAGTTATTGACTGTGACGACAGTGAGGTAACATCGTTACCCTACTTGAAACGACAACATATAAAAGTGAACTGTGGCCAGTGATTACGCAACGGGGATGTGGAGAAAGGGAGCAATTTAGTTTGGCCGAAAGGCTGATACGGAGTGTCTACATCTGTATATATATCCTGTTATCTGCTTAGCGCGATGCGTTCTGAATTCAGTCTTGAATCGGAACTACCGCGAAATGAGGTCGAGACAAAAAGTAGAAATTTTCAATGCGAGTAGGTACGCTGGAAGGGCATGCGTATTGGTGAGCTATCGTACTTTCGCCGAATCGTTTCGCATTCGCGAAGTTCAAAATACGGGCAAATCCATGGATTATTAATCCTTGTCACCTATTTCATTTACGTTTTACAACAAAAGCTACTTTCAGGTCCGAACAACAGTCCATGATGAGGCAACGATGAATTGTTGAAAAAGAGACAATGAATCACTTTAGACGGATAAGCTGTACTTATCCGCTGTCGTGAAGCTGTAGAAATCCGCTGTCGTGAAAGCCACCACCATACGATTACTAATAGAAGACGAAATCGAGGTGAAACACTCGCTCTTAAATTTCGCGCTTAAATCCCCCAACGTCTCTTGAGAGATTTTGAAGCGTATTTTTTTTTTCATTTTGGTGACAACAAGATTCAATAAGAATTCCTGAATCACGGACACCTAATTCAGTGATTAAATAAGGAGACCATGTACTTAATTTTTACCAACTAGGTACTACTCAGGGCTGAGAAGATGCCGTCGAAATAGCTGGCGTCTTGACATTTAGTAAGAGAATTTCAATGTCGCATCGATACTCCCCTTTACTTTTTGCGCATTTTTTTCCCTTACTAGTCGTCCTCTCGCGACAAGCGTGCTGAGGGAGCCATGGCCTTCGTGAGGAATTACAACCTTTAGCCCCGACTAGTACGGGCGCAACATAAAAGATTGCAGGTGTTTCCCCACATTTGCTTCTAATGAACGCGATGGCCAAAGCCGCGATGGAGCTAATCGGAAAACAACCATTTGTATCGGTGAAGTCACATAACCATTCATGTGGTGTGGTGAAAATGTCACTGCTGAAATAGAAAATAGTATGTCTTGTGCGTAGCAATGTGAACATAAACATAATTTAGTGAAAGAAGTCATATGAGTAGCATGTGTTCTTTAGGCCTTTCAAGTTCACAATACTAAATTTATATATAAAAAGTATCCCAGGTTAATTTAGGTGATGGGCGCTCTCAAGTGCAGCGTGCGCTGAACCTCGTTTACACATCGCAGGAATTAAACCTCAAGGTGGTGTTACGTTTGAGTCGTTCTTATACCCGATTCACTACCGAGAAAAAAAGCAATTGTTCTCAAGGCTTACCAGGGAAGAGCCAAGCATCGTGTGTGCTACCTTAAGTTAGGCGCCCAGAAGACGATGATTCGAAGTAACCTGACCGCCCCACAAAATCTGCCATTCCCACCTGTGGTATAGCCTTTTGCTATGCTGCATATAATTATGTGTGTCTCTTACGAAACCATTATTGTTCGGGTTGGAACGTCAGGCACCCTCATGCATGCTTTCTGCTACTGCTGATAGATGGTGGCTCCTGTTTTGTGGTTCTGTAACTGTTTAAGCGTATAATGCGTTGTTATTGCAACTGTGCTGGTCAATCTCCTACCGTGGTGGTGTAGTGGGTATGTCACTGTACTGCTAACCCGAAGGTAGCGGGATCAAAGCCCGGCTGCGGCGGCTGCATTATCTATTGAAGCGATAATGTTAGAAGTCCGCGTACTTGGATTTAGAGAAAGAGAGAGAGATAAAGATGCAAGGAAAGGCAGGGAGGTTAACCAGACGCACATCCGGTTTGCTACCCTGCACTGGGGAAAGGATAAAGGAAAGAAAAGAGGTTGGACAGAGATAAGAAGGTGCACACAATCACGAGAACACTCGGGGGAGGTCACACAGTCTACAGGTGGTCGCTCAGGTTTTACTTGGATTTAGGTGCACGTTAAAGAAATTTACGTGGTCAAAATTTTCCGAGCCATCCACTAACGGCGTCTCTCATTAATGTTTTACTTATTCACTTCGTCTTAACTTCCAATGCTGGAAGCTCTACCATAATGTTCATTTTTTGAGCCCCTTTATGGGGACGCCAATGAGAAAGAATAGGACAATTTGCGGAACATTCAGGATGCATGTCACACTTGTCTGGAGCCAAATCTAGAAGTGATAGAGTAAACAGGCTTAACACGGGGCCAAAATTATGAAAAAAAAACAAGTACAGGTGCCTTAGAAATCTAGAAGCTGGTGTTAAAAGCAGATCATAAAAATGCACTTTTTTCGACGTAATGCTTCCCAACTGAAATACAATGCTTTGTTGGATGAAGGCCATGCAGAAAAGGGGTACGTGGCATTCTTGCTAACATTTAAAAGTAAAAAAAAATTCGGCAGATCCCACGTACCTAGTTATGCGACACATCTGGTGGAAAGGTGACGGTGCTGTTATATTGTACTGAGCGAAACATTACGAAGGGATGCTGAAGATATGTACCACAAATGTTGTACACAAAAGCAAATGTTCAACAGTCGCATATATTTTATACAGCCTGCTATTTACAGTTGCTTAATGGTGCCAACAGCAACACGGCTATTTACAACAGCAGACGTGGTAAGCAGGTATCTAGCCCTTGTGCTCACGAGGATGGTAGCGCTGGACACTGCTACGTAAATGAACTTTGGAGGATGGTACTTAACTACAATTGATGTTTCACGAACAATATGGTCTATCTGAAAAGCATTTTTGAGACCTGGTGTAGCTCTTTGGTAGAATACTTGATTGCCTTACACACAATAAAAAGAAAACGGACGTTAGTTCAATACAATTATCCAAGAGGAAACCCGGTGCGGCGATCGTCTGCGAATTTCGTAAAGCTACCTGCAACATCCTAATTCTACTGGGTTCAACCCGTTCTGGAATGCCGATATTGATTCTTTGCATATACGTCGGGTAAACGCTACCGATGACAGCTTTCTCCTAATGGCCTCGCGTTAAGATTACCTAAGCCTGCTCTCACTGTTCCTGCGTAGATATGAACTGTCAGTCACCTGTGACACATACCAGCATATCTGGGGCGCATACGCACTGGTGGTATACGCTTGTGTGGCACAAGTGCCTGCCACAAAGGGTTTGACGACGTACGTGAGGCATTCTCACGTTGTTCATGTCATGACAAGCGAGTCCTATTTGTTAGCACATCTTATTCTTATATACTTATTATGGTTTACAGACAGACAGCGATATATATATATATATATATATATATATATATATATATATATATATATATATATATATATATATATATATATATATATATATATATATATATATATATATATATATATATATATATATATATATATATATATATATATATATCCAACACTGACATCACGTGACTTTCAAAGCCCACTTTTAAAAGTGGGCTCGGAAAGTCACGTGATGTCAATGAACGATAAGAAAATGTCAACGCAAGTTTTTGGAATAGATACCAAAATATCAGAAAACTAGCGCAGGACAGCAATATGTTACATATAGTTTAGAAACTGAAAATAATTAACATATTGTCGCGAAAGGAAACGATAGGCAGGAACTCGAAGTAGAGGACCGTTTACTCAGCCACAGCTGCCATTCACTTCTTCGCTCTCGTCTTCTGCCACCAACACAGCGTGGCATTACCCTCTCCCCAATCAAAAAAAAAGAAGAAGAAGCATCGAATGAATGCCATGGCTCCGAAAAACAACGAAAGGTAGTAAGAAATGTCTGTGTCCATTGAAAAGAAAAAGGACGAGATGAAAAATAAAGAGGCAAGAAAGTAATGTACCATTGTCTTGAAGGATATTGCCACATCACAAAGTTCTTGTCTTGCAGTCAACGAGAATAGTACGGCTTCATACTGGAGACGTGAACCACATCCGAGGAGCGGGGTCTGCGAGAACGGTGTGACGTGTCTGCTGGGACAACTTCGTAGTTCACTTCGCCGAGGCGATGAAGAACTCGGTAGGGTCCGAAGTACCGACATAACAATTTTTTTGAGTGTCCACGTTGACGTATAGGAGTCCAAAGCCAGACTAGGTCACCGGGTTCGTATATTACTGCTCTGTGGTGGGTGTTGTACCGGCGAGCATCTTGATTTTGCCGCGATAAAATGCGAAAGCGCGCCAGCTGCCGGGCGTCTTCGGCACGCTGAACAAATACATCTGCGTCCGGGGTAATCGTGTCAGGCAGAGTTGGTTGCAGCATGGTGTCAAGCATTGTGGTGACGTCGCGGCCGCAAACTAGACGAAAAGGAGCAAAGCCGGTGGTTTCCTGCAAAGCCGTATTGTAGGCAAATGTTATGTACGGGAGGATTTCATCCCAATTCTTCTGATCCTTGGCGACAAACATCGAAAGCATATCTGCAATCGTTTTGTTAAGACGTTCGGTTAACCCGTTAGTCTGTGGGTGGTACGCAGTTGCTGTTCGGTGCGTCGTGCCGCTCAGCAACAGGATCTGTCGGAGCAACTGTGCCGTAAAAGCAGTACCACGATCTGTGAAGACGACAGCGGGAGCACCGTGGCGGAGAACGATGTTCTTGATGAAAAAGTCAGCCACCTCGGAAGCAGTTGCTCGCTGGGCGGCTTGTGTTTCGCAGTATCTGGTCAAGTAATCGGTGGCAACCACAATCCAGCGGTTACCAGCCGTAGACTTCGGAAATGGGCCGAGTGAATTCATCCCGACCTTTTCAAAAGGTTCGTGAGGGGGTCGCAAAGGCTGAAGCAGACCGGCTGGTTTCGTCGTTGGAGTTTTGCGGCGCTGACAGGCTGTGCATGTCTTGACGTACTGCCGGACGGTTTTCGTAAGTTTCCGCCAGTAGTATTTGTCCTTGATCCGCGCCAGAGTACGCGCGAAGCCAAGATGCCCTGACGATGGCTTGTCGTGACTAGCACGCAAAACGTCATCGCGGAGAGCAGCAGGAACGACGAGGACGTAAACAGTTTTGGTTGAATGAAAGTTGCGCTTGTAGAGGATGCCTTGGCGTAGACAGAAATATGACAAATCACGCGCGAACTGATGTGGGGGTTGTGGGCGACGTCCCTCAAGGTATTCTATCAGTGGTTGCAATTCCAAGTCTTCGCGTTGCTGCTCAGCCACGTTTAATGATGCGAGAATAGCAAGGCAGCTGAAGTCTTCATCATTGTCTTCTTCAGCGACCTCGACGGGTGCGCGGGAAAGACAGTCAGCGTCGGTGTGTTTCTGGCCAGACTTGTAAACCATCGTTATATCAAACTCTTGTAACCGAAGGCTCCATCTTGCGAGACGGCCCGAAGGATCTTTCAGATTCGCCAGCCAGCAGAGAGAGTGGTGATCACTTACGATTCGGAAGGGGCGTCCGTACAAGTAGGGCCTGAACTTCGTTATGGCCCATGCAACCGCCAGACATTCTTTATCAGTCGTCGAGTAGTTCTTCTCCGCAGATGACAACGTGCGGCTAGCGTAGGCGATGACGCGTTCCACGCCATCTTGATATTGCACGAGAATAGCTCCGAGGGCAAGGTTGCTCGCGTCAGTGCGGACTTCTGTGTCTGCTTCGGTGTCGAAGTGACCTAGGATCGGTGGTGTTTGTAGGCGTTGTTGAAGGTCGCGGAAAGCGCCGGATTGTTTGGGACCCCAGACGAAGGCGACGTCATCCTTGACGAGTTGTTGTAGAGGGCCGGCGATTTTCGAAAAGTTTGGCACGAAGCGGCGGTAATAAGCACAAAGTCCCAGAAAGCGGCGCACATGATGCTTTGTTTACGGTATCGGGAACAAAGCAACTGCAACGCTGTGTTGGTGGCAATATTTACCACTGAATATATTTACACATATAAAATAGAACCAGCTCGCAGATAGGTTTCAGGATCATTAGGACAAGCCTTCGTCTTGGAAGGACCACAAAATAGGCTGAAAGTGTTGATTATCTAGATGTAGGCTGAATTCAGCACTATGTACAACAATACCTTGGCGATGCCATTCTAGCATAACCTCGCATGCGATGTCTTCAGTATTATTTAGATTCACGATTCGTATTTTACATGGAAGTCAACCTGGTTGGCGTTAAGAGTGCGGAACAAAGCTTTCTCTGACCAGCCTCTCACTTCTCACTCACAACAGTGATCTAAAAAATACTGCCAAGAGAAAGCAGACATGTGTCACCTCCTAGACTTACAATCTTTCCACAAGTGATTGTCTATTTACGAAGCTCCTGCGTTCATTTCCGTGTTGCCATCATCCTCGCCGTATACACGTTCAAGCGGCAACTGCCCTCTGATAGTGTAGCGCGGCAATTTTCGCAAAAAAAAAAACGACCGAATAAATGAAATAAATCAAATAGAGCGGCTAGTCAGACGGAACATGGTCAATCCCACGAGGAGCGCTGTGTACGACTGTACTCTGGCATTTCAATTGCTACTCACGTTTCCTTACTGGGCCATTGTTTGGGGCCCGGAATTCGATTTAGATCTTTCTAGAAAAGACCCAGGTCGAAAGAAAATACTTATCACACGCCACATCCACAAAAGGCGATGCTTAGCTGTAATCGAGAACAGGCTGGGTCTGACATAAAAACAACCGCAGTTGGTGCGAGGAACACATTGCGATGATTCTTACGATTGCAGTGCAGAGAACGTTTTTTGCGCGACTTGTGCTTTCTTTGAGGTATTTACATTCGATCCAAGAAAAAAAAAGAATGACAAGCACTGGTACGTGGTATTGCATTGACGTACACAGAATTGCAAAACGACCGATCCACTACTACGTAGATTCGACTATAAAATTCTACATATTTTGTACCTGCGCGACGTATGCGCAAGAATGGTTGTAACTGATTTGCTTTCTTGAAAGATTTTATAATTGGCTATTTACTGATGAGTTTCTGCTAGGTCGTTGACCTGATGCCAACAAAATGGGGTCGTAAGAGTGGGGATAGCCTTATTAAAAGCCACTGAACTGGATGCAAGGGTGTCGCATGGTGCCAATTTGAGATGACTATGTTTACTGGCGTCCATAACTTAACACTGTCGTTCATCACACTTTTAGCCCCTTTCTCTCTGTAGGTTAACGTGAGAGAGCACACTATCACTCAGGGACTCTTTTTCTTTCTGTAGACAAACCTCTCTCTCTATCTTTCTATCCACCCTACTTTCTATCCACCCTAAGCTTGGAGATAGAGAAATATCGCAGGTACAAAGTGAAGCTCTCGTGGTGCGAGATTGTTCTCGTATGTCGGCACTTATTCCGATTGACATACCACTTCCTACAAAGGTAACTTCTGGTTATGTTAAAAATAATATGAACTAAGGAAATTGCTCTTCATAATGTCTTCCCCAGAGTTTCTACTAGGTCTATTATGCATACTTTTGATTTCTTTCGTTTACCTATGCGTAAATTTGTTGGGTAATATTAAGAGGAGCACTTCGCTGAAATAATTACCTAGTTTCACGGGTTGCCCTATGAGGCGCATTGAGTAAGCAATGTCGAAAAACAATTCTTGTTTTCTTCTATATTCTAAACCAAAAACTCATGGTATTCCTCATGCACTCCATTAAGACGACTGGAAGACGAAAGCCATCTTCTTTGACTGCAATAGCTGTCTTTTGCCAGGCGAAAAAAAAAAAAAACGTTCGCTTTGAGAAACGATAATTGACTCTATTGACTGCGCAGTTAATGACGTCGTTCATCTCTTTGCAGCCGTGCCGCCGAGCACACAAGCAGCTGTTATTCAAGCGGCACTTTGGCTTCGGTGGCGGCGTCTGCAACTGCCTGTGGCCAAATATTTACGCTTCGCTGGGCAACCGCCTGTACGCATTGCTCAGGTGGTGTTTTCTTTCTGCTCAGTCAATGTACTATTCCTACCCCCATCCCTACTCACACACACACACGCTCTAATACCTTTCTGCATTAAAAAGGACAAACTACTAAAAGGACAGGCTACTGTTCTGAACTCTACAATTCTCCTCTTGGCGTAGTTTCGCAGTGTGTCCATGGTCGACCCACCATTGGTCAAGCAATATTGATATCTATCGTCTGGCGTCAAGGTTTGTGCACCATGGTGACGAGCCGTTCAGCTGTTTCTTTTCACTACTTTGGCTCAACAACTAGAATACACACTTAAGTTCTCAGAAAGCAGGCAAAATCGAATTAATTGTCAAGCTAGCGACGGCAGCGGCGGCGGGATGGGGAAGAACGAATGTTGAACAACATCGACGCGCGCGGTCATGGTTTTCCGGCTGCTCTGGCGTTTTCGTTTTCTCTTTACTTCCTAAGTGTGAACGCGGCCTTAGACTCGTTTATCTGCGATTAAACTTACCTGAAGTCCAACCCGCATCCCGTCTCTTTGCTTTCAAAGAAACGATTACTTGAGTAAACGCTATATCAAACATCACTTTAAACCATTCTTTCAGCCGCCGCTTCGACGCACGTTTCAACCAAGTCAACGCCGTGCGCACCGCCACTGCTTCACATCTCGTCATGGTTTCCTACGGGGAGATGATTTATTATTTTTTGTTCACTTCAATTCGCAGTCTTTTAGTGCTATACTTTTATCGCCTAATTAAAAAAAACTATAAAGGAATGATGGAGATGAAAGCTGAACAAAAAACAGCTGGTGAACCTGGAAAACAGGTTTCAAAAAGAAAGAAGGTAAGAAAGACAAAACTGGTTTGCCCGATATCCTTCAGATATCCGAATTTCTGATACATTCAAATTAGTCGATAACATAAGTAATACTGCGTGACAATTGCTTAAAATCTTGCTAGGCATCTCACCGCGTGAATAGGAAAACAAATGAATGGTTGTGAGCTGTGAATCCAGTGTAAAAAGCTCAGCTCAAATTTCTCCTCATCGTCGTCATCAGCAGCAGCAGCCACAACAGCATAAACAAAGATTGCTGCTGCCGGTCCCCACGTGGGAGTAGCCGAGTGGCACGTGGCAACCTTAGCGCCGGCACTGAACCATAATAAAGTTGTTCTTTCTCACTCACTCACTCACTCACTCATTCACTCAATCACTCAATCA
Organism: Rhipicephalus annulatus; assembly: GCA_013436015.1. NCBI lineage: Eukaryota > Metazoa > Arthropoda > Arachnida > Ixodida > Ixodidae > Rhipicephalus > Rhipicephalus annulatus. The sequence goes on from WOVY01000504.1 coordinate 1,298,347, forward strand.
CTCACTCACACGTGACTCCACAAGTTCTTAAGGCCCAACCACCTCACATACATTTCATTTTCGAGCTACAGCGACAAACAAGCTCCGTCACGCTGTCACGTCGCCACAGCTGAAACCCCGTGTCGGAGACGAAGTGCCATTGATACTAGGCTGAAAGGTAATTTGTGCACGCCGAAAAATTGCGAAAAGTTTTAAAGTAAGTCGATGACAACACGCCAAGTTTATTACTGTCTTCTGTATCATAAGGAAGCCATAAGGCGTTTCGAGGCCTCCTTTTTTGTAATAATTTGTTTAACCGTGACAGGGCGCCCAGAAGCGTACGCCACGACGGCTGCGACGCACTTAGCATGACAATTTGAAGTTTCAGCAAGCTGTCACCAATGCCGCGAGTCAATACCGAAAAATAACAACAAACCATAAATAACAGGATTTACAACAAAATAAGCCCACGGCCTCACTCTCCACGTGAGCTGTGACTATAGAGATGGTCTATACCTTGCATTCCTTTTAAGTACGCACTGATAACAAGCATCAAGAGAAAATTTCAACCGAAGCGAGGATGAGGGATTCAACCATGTTACCGGAAATCTTCACGCTCACTTTCGGGCGATAAGCGATATTTTCTGGTTTGCTAAAAACGCACGGCGCGACAAGCAATGGTGACGGATGGGCCTCCGCGAAAGCCAATCCTGCCACTCGTCGCTGTCACTCGTATATCGCGGGCATGCGGTTGGGCCCTAAATAATAGTCGTCTGTATACATAGCATGGAACTAACAGCCCAGCGAGAAAGGGCGAATCACTCGTGGGCTGCTCACACTCTCATTCACTCTCACTGACAACTTGGTAGAAGTGATTTTGCTAAGTCCCGCTGAATTCATCCACAGTGAGATCTTCGTTACGCCTTCATTCTAGCATTGGAACATTAGGCGGATATTTTGTTAAAAGAATGGCTACCTGTTGGGTATCTGACAAGGAATATGCACCAAAAAGATCTAAAGCCTAGGTTAAAAAATTTTAACTTGAACGCAGGCCATTGGAGAAATTCGATAAATGCAGGTATAGTCAAGGCAAAATCATCCCTTTAGTACAGAAGTTGTCTCAAAAGCAATCTTCGTGCTATAGCTTCAATATAACAATGCCAGTGACTTACTGGCCTCTAAAGATTACATACTAACTACGACGTTAAAAACAAATACTTGTGCCACGTCATGCAAAGTAATAACGATAACCGAAGAATGGAAACAGTGTGCTTTTAGAGGTTGCAAACGAACAGGTGTTCAGGACAAGCTGGCTGACATTGTGGTAGGTAGGCGTATCTGTGTCTACCTTTGCCAAGGGGGTCCTGAATCAAGGTTTTTAAGGCATGTGAAGAAAATGTCTTCACGTATCAAAACAGTGTACTGAAGCTAAAGTGGGCTTTCTGTTCATTCAACTTCGACAGAACATGTCCGACGTTAAGGAATAAAAACTTGAGGGCGAAATGCAAGAGACGGCTTCATACCGTCACTCTCAAAAGAAATGAAAATTATCACAAGGTAATTTTGCCATGTCACGTCGTTCTGCACCTTGAGAATAGTGACGTAAAAGTGCTGCTGCAAAGGCGAGCAACTATGCCAAAGGCATTCATCAATAAGTATGAAAGGCGTTGCAGAGCTTAGCCTGGATAAAAAGAACTCAATATCTATGTGTGTTAAATTCAACAATGGTCCTTTTGAACTTTTCACACGTTGCTGAAGTTATTGTCGAATAAATTATTCGCAATAAACATGTTTCAAAAGCGAGAATTCTTTTCCAGATCAAAAAGAAAAAGGAATTCCAAAAAAAATTTCGCTTGCTTTAACTATTCCAGCTGGGTATTTACTTGAAGATTTCGTGGAATGTGTAGGTTACAAATAAACATGAAGCTTCACTCTTTCTTGATAACGAAATAAGGTAAAAATACCTAGTCAGTGAGTACTCGACTATATGTGCAGTTGACAATTGCAAGAGAAAGACCTTCGCCATTTTTTGTAAGAAGTTTACGAGCGTCGTAAAGAGTGCAATTAGTAACGATCCTTTAGTCACTCAGCAATGCAGTCATCGTAGCTGCCTTGCTAAGCGAATTCTAAATCTTAGTGGGAGTCGCGTATACAATGTTTCTAACCTATATAAAATTATTGCAGTTTGACATTTTGCTTCAGAGCAGAAACCCTAAGGCTTACAAAGAGTGGTCAACTTGAATTACGGAAGACTCCGTGAGTGAAGGAAAGGAAAATGACACGTGTAGCCTTGAGAGATAGGAAAAGAGTAGAGTGGGTCAAGGAATAAACGGGACTTAAGAATGTGACACTTCAAATCAAGAAGAAGAAATGCACATGGGCCGGGCCCGTTGAGCGTGGCAGGATAACAGCTGGTCATAAAACGTAATTGACTGGATTCCCAGAGAAGGCAAACGCGTAATGGGGAGAAAAGAACTTACTCGTAGGTGGACAGATGATATTAAGAAGTTTGCATGTATAACGTGGCAGCAGAAAGCACGACATCTGGTTGATAAGCGGAATATGGTAGAGGCTTTCGCCATGCAGGGGGCATAGTCAGGATAATGACGATGATCATCTTATACGTACGAGAACTTCTGTCACAGGAGTGAATAGCATGAAAAAAGTGAAAATTTGGTTAGCGTTTCTATTAAAGTCAACACCGTCATGAAGAGTACGATTATAAGAAAGGGAGGGGGGAGTCCACAGCGGAAAGATGGCCCCCTCTCTTATAATATGTACGTGTACATGTTTCGTATATGTACATGTACACATGTCCGTATCTGTACATGTTTCGTATCACCTCTTTATGCGTGCAACATTGTTTAGATTTAGTGTATGTTTCGACGTATTAGCGCAGTGTTGTTGCCATTTGTATATGCAACCGAAGTCTTATAAATTGTAGTGTTTATATGTTACACCTAATTAAAATGCGTTTCTTTAACTCATGCGCTAGGAGTAGCTTTAGCGAATGTTTATTTATCTGTCTTACCACAAAAGAAGAAAGAAATCATAAAAGAGATGTTTATCGCATCATAAAAGCAGATGAGAGGCAGCAGCAGCATGCTGACGTTTGTCACAGAACTGTTTTCAAAATTTACGCGATTCAAAGAAGGAAACATGCTCACATGGAGATTTTACCGTGTCCCTTATGCGGACAAGCTTCTGCTATACTATTTGGGCATTGCTTAGAATTTCACTGCAGTGAATTTACATTGATTGATATGAACTAATTTTATGTCTGAAGTCAGTGAAACACTCACGTGAGCCCTCATGCATTCGCTTAAGACGGCTCGAAGCTGAAAGCTTTTTTTTTACTTTTCCTTACAGAGGATGTACTGGACTTTTCCCGCCAACCTTGGAAAGCTTTCTTCACCTAACGTGGTTATGCACTGCCTCAGAGATTTGAGGCCACTTACCTTTGCATATACTCCATGATCGGGCCACATTTGACCAATCTATAATGGCATGTGATGACGTCATCACGTTGCGTTACATCTGGTTACGACACACGAAGTCACAATGGCGCCACAATGATGCCACAAACTTTGGCAATTGGTGAAGTCATTTTGATATGATGTTTACGTCATTACATGATAACAATCTTTTTTATTGTATTTCTCGCCCACCAACCGCTAGACACAAACGCTGACGGTCAAATTCCGCGTGTGATGAGCCATCTAAGGCTTAGTATACAAGCAGTTGTAACGACTTCTATCTCTGCCAGAAAGTTATCAAGCGTTGTAGCCAGATCCAGGATTCTTGTTTGAAGCAAGCTTTCTTAATGGACGTTTTGCGGGTTTTCTTACAACACATTAACCTCCATTCACTCCACCATTCTTGCTTTTCTTGGCTAGAGTCTCCCCGTAACGACCATCCTTCAACCATTCATTAAGCACGAGTGCCACGCAAAATAGTTTTTTTTTTCGTTCTTTACTTACGAACAGGGTATTGGCAGAAAGTAAACTGATCACTTTACATAAAACATATAAATATAGGTATACAAACTCGCGGCGTGCTTGTAATGAATGTTGAAACCACTCGAGACGCGATAAGAATTTCCATGAGAACGCAGCACGTCGAAATGACTCTGTGGCGACGGGAAATTTAGATTCTCAAGTGCAAACCACAATTCGCACCTCATTATCCTCATCTGTTTGTCTCATAACTTTGTTTAGAAGATATTAGGCAGTCTGAACTCACTCGGCGTCATCAATCCTCGTCTCTTTGCGGTGGCGTGAAGACAACAAAGAAGCGACGAACCGTGAAAGCGTCACCAGCAGAGAGGCACAAGTGGCGCCGCACTCCAGGCCACAACGATGCGAAAAAAAAAGCGATGAAAGGCATCAGACTTTCTCTTGAAGAGTCTGCAGGGGCCTCACTGCAGAAATTTAAGAGGTTCGCTGCATGACAGAGCTCTTCAGCTAATTGTCATTCCTCGTTATTTTTTCAGGCTCCTCCTATTCATGCGATCTACTTCATGAAAGCACCACTGATGTTTTTACATGAGTTAGCGGTGACATGCTCTTCTCCACGTTCAACAATGTTCGTCATACTGCAGTAGATAGTACGTGTTAGTGATAGTGCATGTGTTAGGGGACCCATGTATGCAGTGTCAACGTAGGAAGAGCGCATTTCTCTACCGTGTTTTCCCAGATGAAAGCCGGTCCGCTGCTAAAACGCAGGAAAAAAATTGGCCCCGTATCTGCATGTTACACTGCAAATGTCGTCGAAAGACGATAGTCTTGCGTCTGGAGAGAGTGAACAAAACGTTTATTAGATGTCCTGCGCAAGAAAATCGGTGAATGGTATTATGGAGGTGCTGCATTAGAGTGCCTCGAGCGTGAAGTGGAGGTGAACGAGCGCACCAAGTCACGTTACACTGGAGACATGAGCGCCATCTGGCCGTTATCTTGGAAAACGAAGTGCGTCTCTGAGACGGGCACGCACACCCGTCTCAGAGGTGATAAGGTGTAGAACGCAAGGCGACGGGTAAGTGTCACCACCGTGTCGTCTTAGCAAAGCGTTAGAAACACTTGCCTTTTCTTGCAAGCGTTGCATGATTAGCGCAGCGTGATAAACGCTACGGCCTTTAGAATTACTCATGTATGCCTTTTCTAGTAAAAGTCGCACATACAGAGAGAGAGAGAGAAAGAGAGAGAGAGAGAGAATTTATTAACAGAAAGGTAGAGAAGTCGGCCTGAGCTATAGTTTGCTCTGGCCTGCTACTCAACACTGGGGAAGTGTGACTGGGGAGTGAAAGAGTGATGAATGACGATGGTAAGGTAGAGAGATGATATGTTTTTATTGGGCTGGGTAACTGTACAGACGTGCATCCAGTCCAGTGGCTTCTAAGAAAGAGATGACGGCTCGTATAACCACATGTGTGCTGCCGGCGTAAGGCCAAGGACCTCACACAACCTCATCGGTTAATGGTCGACTAATATATCGGCCAATCGAAGATATCAGTTGCTGACGTTCGTACAGAATATATACGTGTTGTTATGGTGTCTCAGATATGCGCAATAATTGATTTTCAATTGTCAATCGCACAAGTATGAACGCTGAATCTTGAGCAACATTGGTGAGCGCTGCGGATGGGGTCGGCCGTTTGGGGTATCGTTTGGTGCCGTTTAGAGTACCCAGTACCGCTAAGGGTAGACAAACAGATAAATGGGCAGATATACCAAAAATTGTGCGTCGAAGGTCCCCAAGAAAGACTATCGTCTTTAAAAAAAGTTACTGCTCGTCCACTACTCCGTATGGCTAGCTATATATATATATATATATATATATATATATATATATAGTGTGTGTGTGTGTGGAGAAAGTGGCCGCCGCGTTACACACAGAGACGTAGTTTTTCCGTGAGAACAGTAACAACAGAAGCGTTTTTATTTCGACCAGGTCGACCAGAGCCTGGCCCTCATCAGGAATGAGGGTACATGGTGTTAGCTCTAACATTTGTGATATTTTGTGCGAATAAACGAGAGAAGAATAACAACAAAAACATACGGGAGACAAAAAAGGGGGGAGAGAAAACAGGGTGGAGAAAATTCCAAGGGTCATTGCGCTCTGCCAGTGGCGTCGTGTGTGCTTACTTTCTTGAAAGCACAAGGTACTTTAGTGTAGATGGTCGCAGGCTATAAGGTAACGACCCACGTGTCAAAGAAGCGCTCTCTTTTCTGGCCGACCGTCCCTAATCAGGTGTCGTCCTGGGCTGTGGTTGGACTGTCGCTTGGCGTCTTTCCTCTATCCTTTCTTCCGCGTGAGATGGCGTCCCGGTGCTTCTTCAATAAGGCGGCGCGGATAGAAAAGGTTTCTTAACTAGCTGCTTCTCTTCAAGGGAGAGGGGGGGGGGGGCAGTGTTGTTAGAAGAAAGGAATGGTCGTTTAAAATGAATACTATTTTGTTCAGAGAATCCGCGTTCTGGGGCTCTAATTGTGTATGCACTAGAAGCAAAGGTTAGGCTAGTTGGTGGTTCCTACTTTGATGTAAAAACATTTGATATGTGGGCTTTAACGTCCCGAAACCTCCATATAATTATGAAAGACGCCGTAGCGTGCATCCAAATCTGAGCACACGGGCCTACAGCATTTTCATTTCCAGTTGGATGTAAAAGCAGCTCGCCCGGCCATGATGGTCCAGTGGCTAAGGTACTCGGTGGCTGACCCACAGGTTGTGGGATCGAATCCCGGCTGCGGCGGCTGCATTTTCGATGAAGACAAAAATGTTTCAGGCCCGTGTGCTCAGATCTGAGTGCATGTTAAAGAACCCCAGGTGGTCGAAACTTCTGGAGCAATTTAATACGGCATCTCCATAAACACATAGTGGTTTTGGGACGTTAAACTCCACATATCATCATCATCATCATCATCATCAAGAACATCTGAAAAATACAAAGACGGATGAAGAGACGACAAGGCGCTGATCTTGCAAGTAAATTTTATTAGATGGAACACACACATATATCAGGCAGAGGACCTAGGCACATGGAACACCGTGTCGACTGCGCAGTAGAGTAAACAGGGTACAAAGAAGAATCTAGTCACAAACAAAATCGACACACGTATAAACACAAAAAAAGAGAAGAAAAATTATGACACGTACTTGCAAAAACATGAGTGACTGCTGAAACTTCCTAACAATTCCCGTTTTTTCGTTACATTAGCATTTACGTTCAAAATATTTAGCCAATAATCACGGTTACTGACCTTAAAGACTATATTGTTTACTATTCCACGTCTACAATAGTTGAAAAAGAAAAAAAGACGGGTTTTTGATGTTTTCTTTTTGAGGTTATGTTTTATGCTTGACTTGATTAATACGTGGAATTTAACGTTCCAAAGCCACCACATGACTATGAGAGACACCGTACTTGAAGGCTCCGGAAATTTCGACCACCTGGGGTTGTTTAACGTGCACCCATATCTGAGCACGTTGGCCTACAGCATTTTCACCTTCATCAGAAAGGCAGCCACCGAAGCCGGGATTTGATCCCGTGACCAGTGGTGTCAGTATATCATGTTGCCTTCTATATCAAAAAGTTTTTAAGTTGCGGACGCAGGCAATCTCGTTCGCAACTATTCTTTGGTCATTCAACATGCACGTATGTCATTTTTAAAACCTTAATGTCTAGAAGACAAAGGGACATCTTCAGCTTTTGCTGCTTATCTCAACCTAACGAATAAGTTCTCCTGGTTGTCTTGGGCACTCGGAGTATTCGGGCTAAGTTCAAACCAAGGTTCTCTCTATACTTTTGAAACAATCCGGGTTATAGATAAGTATACAAACACAGGCTTGTGAGACATGGAAGACCTTTTTCAACCCTCCACTACATTCCAGTAACAGATCTTGGCCGTTATGTGCCATTGCTTGTGAGGCGGTCTTCTTTGGAGCTTAACGCCACTCCCTAAGTAGGGCTCTATGTTTTCGGATTAACCCCTAAAATTATGATAAACACTTTCTGCTAGAACTTCTGAAAATGCGATTTTATCGACTTATACAACCTTGTTGCACCCTTTATCAAAAGAGCGTAGTCTAAACGGTTGTTGAGGTGTCAGTCGATTTCACGGTGTAAACTTCACCTCACGTCAAGAACCTTTCGTAGTCCACGCACGTCACTCATGAAAATAAAGGGATGCTCAAAAAGAGTGGGCGTAAACATGATCACAAGAAAGATGTCACTACAAATGCCGACTAACAACTGAAGGGGCGCAAAAGGGTGAAAAAGGAAGGAGACACGTAAACTTCACTGCGCTTTGACCAGGTTAACTTCACCTCACTTCGGCCAGGTTAACTTCCTAGCGTATTCCTTTTCGCCATTTTGTCTATTTCGACCACATTCCTTCACACACGTCACGTCAGATTCCGCATAGTGTATTGCGCAACAACTCGCTGAAGTCAACGACGCGATGGCGAAACAACGCAAAAAAAAAAGAGGGAGAAGTCCACTGGGCAGCTCCGAGGGAAGTGAGAAATGAATAGAGGAGTATGGCGATGACGAGAGGTCGGTGAACGAGAAATACCGAGAGAAAATGGGAGCCACGGGCGCGTCGCGTAGGGAGGAAGGGAAGAAGCGACGTGCTCCGGGAGGCTCGTCATTGTGACGTCACAGCGGAGTTCCGGTTTCCGGTGCCTTTCGTCACGCCTCCTCTTTCCCTCTCGCCCTCTTCCCGCTGAGCCCTCCGGGTCCAGCCGCAAACTCCGACTCATTCAGAGCGCGCGCCGTTCGCATCGCGGTCGGCACGCGATTTTTCACCGCCGCCACCTGCCCATCGGACGCCTTCTCCCGTACCAAGTCCGGCGCACATTTCGGATCGCATTTTTTGTGAGGACAGATATTCCCGCGGCAAATGCCGGCGCGCAGTGAACTTTACCGAATCAAGTTGGGAAAGTTATCATCGCCTTTCGGAGCACATTTATTTGCAACGCTTACAGTTGACACGCTGTCGGAATGGAGTGCGCTAAAATCTGCGCAAGTATGCTGCGCGCACGACTACTACCCTGGTGCACTTTGTTTCTAAGGAGAGAAGTTCGATAGCTCTCCAGCCTTTGCAGCCAGCTGGAAACAGAAAACGGCGGCGTGTGCTTAGGTGTGCCGGTACTCACCATGCAACGTGCTCCCCTGTAACTCATTTCAGTCAAAATGTGAATTCAAGTCCACGTCGATCAGTCCCAGTCGAAATGCGGCAGAAGCCTTATCATCCGCTGTTGCTAGATTCATCGTGAAACCTGTCGTGCTGTTCCATGAAAGGAACATGAGGAAAGCAAACCTTCGGACCAGTAATGGAAAGACAGCGCGCGTATATTTTTGGGACTTGTGATGACAGTGCACTTTCAAGTGTTTTTTTCTGATTCATGACATTGACTTCTACGGAAGGACATCATGAATATTACCGCACGCTAGTGTTGTGAAACTTATGCTCAATGTTGCAGTACTGAAGTATTGGTCGGCACGGACAGTAATCTACATATAGCACCCACACATTCACGAACTGAACCTTAAAGAAATACTTCCTGCTCTTGAAAATCTCAACGCCCTGCTAAGTTTTGACATTGTTGTGTCGCCTTCGCAGCACTCGGACATCAGACTGCCGAATTACTGCTGAATACTGCAAAGGTAAGGACATGTTTTGTTCATAGTCGTCTTGCGCGAGCAGCCAGAAGAAAAGAAGGAAACTTAAATACAAGATTACTGTCAGTGTACGTTTCGAGATTTCTCAAATACGCAAAGTTGGAACAAAACGGACGCATTTTCATGAAAGGTATTTCTGTATCTCCGAATGATGTGCAGTTTTGACAAAAGATGTGATGGCTAAAATATTTACTCCCAGTAACTATTTTTATTTCAAACCGTCCAAAATGAAGTCTGTTCTGGCAAATGTTTTTTTTTTGCATGCGTTTGACGTTTTATATAAAACAGCCGTCTGTCAAGCGATTCCCTGGAAAACGCTCAAGTGTAAAGAAATGACTCGCCCAAAAGTCTATTTCTATATATTTATTAAAACTATGTGTCAAAGGTTTTTAAAGTATGTGGCTGTAAGCATTCCTGGTGTAGTATATTGAAGTTTGATGCGAACTAATGTAAAAGCAAAGCTATTCGTTTTGATGTGTTGTTCTGCACATTAAAAAAAACAGCTATTCGAGCAAGCGGCTCCCTTGTTCAAGAGTTGTGTCTTGCAATGAATACGAATATGCAAGCAACATAGTCTGTTCTAGTTCGTGTGCATTTCGCTTTATTGGCGTGCCTTTCGCACATCGCCACTTCGTGGTAAACTTGTAACTCATCCATCCTACCCACCAACATCCCATCCTACCCACCAAAATTGATGTAGTGACGTTAACAACTGAAACACCAGCCTGCCCGAAAAAAAACATTAGGAGTGCAATTGATTCGGCCCTTTACATGAGTTTTAAATTAAACACTGTTAAAGAAAAACATACTTTGTATAAGCCACCGCCTATTGTTATCGGGCATTAGCATTTCCGGGTTATCACAAGGAAAGCACCAAATGCGTCTTGGGTGTCTCTGCGTGCATGGTGTGTGCTTCCACTACTTGAGATGTGTATGCGATTGCACTTTTTTCAATGACCAAGGTAATTGAGACATTATGTAGTGAATAATTTTATTGTCAACTTTTAAAATTCTAGCCATCATTAAATTTTTTATTATTTAGTAACTCCTAATAATCATTTAGCATAAAATGTGCACCAATAATATGGTTGTAAACGCGCTTAGTTATGTGGCAGTACCAACATATAGTATAACTAGCTTTTACAAGCGAAAGCTGTTATGAGACCACAACTCGGGTCACTCGTAGCTGCCCGCCGCCACCACCACTGGCGCCGCCGCCGCCTGTGTTCGTAACCACCTTGCGCGAAAAAAAAAGTAGAAACTTAGCACCAATGACACACTGGGCTGCAAACACGGGTCCGCTGGGTGCCAGCCCGGTATTCTACCACTGAGTTTCGCCGGTGCTTCTACCTTGTTGTCAAACTTGCCTTAGGCAGGCTTGATGTCGGGAAAGCAATCGCGTTAATACGACTTATAAAGCGTTTTGAAACAGCGAAATAACAACCAGTCTTCGCATAATGCAAATAGTGTAACGAGAGGGCCGTCCGTTGCTCCAACAGATTACAAAATCTTGTTCTTGTTCCCCTACTAACTGTGGTGCATACCCACCTCAGCCATAAATACTCAACGTCATCAGCCACTGCATGAACAATTGGCACGAAATTCTTTGCATGTGTTCAGCGGATACCATGCTTCTTAGAAGGATGACTAAAATAGCATAACGAATACCAGCGTTCTAGCCGTGTGCTTGCAGTAGTTACCCAATGTGTGTTCAGAAAAGTCTGACAGGTCGCTCTTCTAGCTTTTGCTGTGACTGTGCTGCGCCTTCCGCGCAGGTCTGGCGTTTTTGTTTTATTAATTAACAGCCCGTTTACTTCATTCAAGCCACCTTACGGAGCGAGTAGGGCTTTGAGTGAGAGGGACAACCAGAATGCAAATATACAAGCAATACACATAAATAAATACGCACCAATAACTAATTTATTGTACAAGTCGAAAAATTTGGCTGATTATCTAAAAAATAATTAAAGGAAGCAATACAAGGAATCTTTGATACAATATCAAGGCATTTAAGTTTGCCCGTTCACACGTAAATTGACGTTATTCACCTGAAGATGTGATCAACTAATTTCGACTTATGGGCTTTTCGATTGCAGTAAATATGCATATCTTGAGTTCTGCTGTATTAGGTATTGTGTCATTTTATTTGTTAATACATAATTCGTGTGCTAAGCGAGAAGGAATTGCCGGTGCTGCCACGACTACACCAACTTTTTGAATTCATTACTAAAAATAGCTTTTTATGTTTAGCTTTAGGAGTTGATGTGTATATCGAATGATGCGAGTTCGCCTATGCCAAATTATTGAAGTGATGAGAAGTACCAAGACTTTTCTGCAATAAAGCAGTTTAGAGTGAGAGCAACGTAACCGTGTTGTAATATAGTCCGCAGTTCGCCACTTGAACGCAAGGAAAAGGAAGTCAGAGTCGTGTGCCCACCGACAGAAAAAAACTTTTTCCGATCCCCTGAATCGGTACAGCGCTACCAGTTGCTCATGCTAATTACTGTGGTTAGAACATTATATCGGTTCAATAACTCTTATCAAAGACTAGCTATATTTAGTTCATGTTATTATTTTACTCATGAAGGCAAGTCGTGCAGCGCAGAAGTTCAGACGTCGATAGCTCATACGACGTAAAACATCATAATGATAAAAATCAATAGGCCTACCCTACGAAGTTTGTCAAGTTTCACGAACATTAAAGTTAGGGGTATTACTGGACAGGAGCTGCACTTCTGGAAGTGTTGTATGTTCTGTTGAATGACTGACCGAATACTAGGTATGTGTGCCCGAAAGAGTGGGTGCATTGAAAAACGGGCCGATACAAGCGAAGACGAACAGCCTGAGTAGTAACGAGCAATTAACAAGGTATACTTTCACGCGTCTACTATTTTCTACACAAGGATGGTGGGAATTTGTAAGTTTACGCCCAACAGATCGAAACGCGAAAGTAGAGTGATTAACATGCGTCTTATGAGTGTTCAATAAAACACGAAAGAACTGCCATGCTTTAATCTCACAGTATGTAGTCATCGTGTTTCACTTACTCTATACAGATCAGCAAATCAACAAGATTACAATAAAAGAGTGCTAAAATACTTTAACCTTGTTGGTCATGTTATGAAAATGGCCTCCTTCGGGCGAATCTAAATTCGCCCTTGACCCGAAATTTTCTAAAGTATTTGTGTTTGTGCTATTCATAAATTATTTTCACCGTTGAAAATTGAAAAAGTGTGTTTCCCTTGCACGAATCCCGCAATAAGCAATCGCAATTAATATACAAACCGAAACTGGTGAACTGTTGCAAGATGACATTCGTTCAAAAACAAAAAAAAACGATGGCAAGGATGCCATCAAAGTCACGAAACAGAGCCCTTTCTAGCAACTCACACCAATGTTTATACAAGCCAGACTCGCTCAGTTTTAGATGCGAATCAGCTCATTGTCGAGCTCAATACATTGTGCGTGCCCCCCCCCCCCCCGATTTGACGTAGCACAAAACAACGCAAGTTCGCCTGTCCTTCCGACGTAAGTTACATATCTGATTGAATTGCTTCACTCGCCATCAGAGTACAACCACGTCAAAACGTTCACGTGCAAACAAATGACCCACTTCACCACGAGTGAATCGGGTGGCCACGTTTCGAACCTCCTAACCCGAAGGCGGTAAGAACAAACGACGCCATCGGGAAAGCATTACAGGAAAGAAGTTCGCGATTCTGAGCGTTAGTTCTGAGGGAAAGTTCCGCAGAACGTTTGGGTCACCCATAATTCACTAGAAAATGGTATATTGAGTGCTGCACTCTAAGTGCAACTGTTATTTCTGCTGCACTCTAAGTGCAACTGTTATTTCTGCTGCACTCTAAGTGCGACCGTTTAACATATGGTTCAGGATACCGGTTCATAATAATGCCAAAAATAGTTTGTGGGATCTAACATCTTATGGAACTTTCTTGTTCTATTGTCCACATTTCATTGCTCTGAATACTTGTGTTTTCCATGCTATTACGTTGAGAAGACACTCTTGTATTGAAAAAGTGGGACGGAGTGCGCGAGTGTTCACTGTATTTTCACATAATTGTGTGCTTCCTACTTTTGTGACAGCATATATAATCATGTAGCTGACGCAACGCATTGACACCAACCTCTCCTTATATACAATAATTTATAAAAAAACGCACTTCTGTCACACCGAAGTGATGGAAGGTTGCACGCGTTATATTAGCCAAAATATGCAATGCAGATGAGCCACAAAGAGCAAGAAATGCGCGCCGGCTCCGTGTTGTTGCAAGCAACCGCTCAAACTTGATAACACAAGCAACTTAATGCAGCGATGAAAGGTTTGTCTCTGCGAACGTAGCACTCCCTGGGGCGACGAATGGGGATTATCACGTAGCGCAAAGTACATTACACTTCCACGCAGTGTTTATTTCCCACCGGAATTCGTGCGTCTTGCAGCCTGGCGAACAGTTCCGGAGAAGCCCAGAGCCCGCTACGATATATGAGGAGCATAGACTCCGGAAAAGCTGGGCGTTCGCCTTATACACCGGTGTCCGATATAGGGAAATGCCGCGAACCAACTCCGTGAGAGGGATATCTCCCGAACGAATGGCTTCAAGCACTTCTTAGTTCGCCGCGCCTTCCGAGAACGATCCTTCGGATTGAGCTCTTCGTGGGAAAACTTCGTCGGTAAAAGAGCGCTTTCTTATTGTGGTATGAAGCACGGCTGGTGATCAAGGAACGACGAACACCTGCAAGCAACACGGAGGAGGTTGCACAGAAGAACTGCTTTGCTAGGAACCAACATGAATCGTAGCTGCAACTCGCCGCTCTGTACTTTCTCGGTTAGCGTTTACAGTGCCACGGAGTGTACCAGGGAGGAGGCTGCGTTTGTGAATTAAGTGGCAAAACCAAGACTGAGTGGGAACACGGAATGCCAAAGATAGTGTCGAGAAACAACGCTGTCTTCCCATTTTCACCACCTAGAATTGAACGAACACCGTGAACTAAGTAGCGCGCACGCACACACACACACGCACGCGCACGCACACACGCACGCACACACACGCACACACGCGCACGCACGCACACACACACACGCGCACACACACACACAGAGAGAGAGAGAGAGAGGAAGAAATACTTGCAGGCTTAGTTTTACGGCCGGCATCGCCACTTAACAACTTGTGTCCTTCGAAGAAAGATTCACAAGGAGCTTGAAGGAGGGAAAATGAAACAAGAAGTTTGGAGCTAAGGCTCTTCGGATTGATATCCCACTTAAAGTGGAAGCAAAAACAAAAAAGCACTGAAAACAAAAAAATGAGAAACCTGATTATAGTTTCCGGGCGTGCCTACCTTGATTGTTTCCCTGAATGGTAACTTTGATTGGGGGATTGAAATGCTGACAAGTTTATCTCCGACAACACTGCACACGTGCATCGTGTGGACAGAGAAGTCAATTCGAGATTTTACGATCCACGAGGAAAGCCGAAGGAAGACTGCGGGAAAAGGGGAGGAAGCGAAGTCGAAGACGAGAAAAACCCAAACAACAGAAGAGGAATGACTGCGAACACTATAAACAGGCACAGCGAATGTCTCGGAGTTTACGGGTTATCGCACAGGCCTGATGTGGCAGATGTTTTGGCTGGGGTGCCGTTCATTGAGGCTTTTGTTTGCGATAATTAAATGATGGGATAGAAGGGAGCGAGAAAAAGTTAAGTAGTGAGAGGGATGGAGAATAAGATTTAGCTGTTATATTTATCATCCCCTCCAAACAACATACGCAAACCAGGAAACAAAGCAAACAGAAACGAATGATTTATAAAAAGTTGACTCAGATGACGATCTGACAATATAATTGTCTAAATATACCCTGCAGAGAAAAGTGAGAAAGTATTGTGCAAAGAGAGTGTAAAAACAAGACATACACTTACGCATTATTGTTCGAATGTCGGAGTAGCGCATTCATCGGTGAAAAAGTCAGTCTTGGTGGATGCTTATGATTTGTAGATATTAGCAAAAAAACAATGGCGTGGTGAGCAGAAACAAAAGGCGTTTCAAAAATGTAACGTAAAACTAAGTGTACTGGAGAACTCGCATGAAAACTATGATGTTGTTAAATATGTCATGTTTCTGAGGTATCGAGGGCTTCGAGACACTCTGCAGTGGTAGGCCGAGAGCCGCTTTGTGCAACGTTCGTATCAATGCATCTAGTACCCTTAGACCTGTTTTATTGATCTCCTAGAAAGAAAGACTGCGGAGAAAAACCTGAACAAGCCGGAGCGTCTCAGCTTGCTTGAAACCTGTTCGGTAATAGTTGACTCTGTAAATCATACAGGAGATCTGCTTCACCGTTATTCAAAGAGTTTTGGCTGTGTGGTCCGCTCGCTTGTTGCTTTGAATCGAGAGTCTCAAGACTCGCATTTTCTGGACCTCTTTTATCGGGTGGTCTCCTAGAAAGAAGTTGACTGGCTCGTTAATTTGGTGGCCTCGGCCTCGTATTGTATTAAGTACAGATTCATCGAAAGCGCAGTTCATTCCTCTGCGGTAAGCTAACTCTTAAACATCAGTGACTGCGTCTTCTAGAATTGGCTCTTTTTGTCCCAAAAAGCCGCCGTTGACCCATAGGGTAATGTCACCCACATATAACGCATACCCTAGCCCTGCAATGCCGTCGAGGTTTTCTCTAAGTGTCTCGTGTCGGTGTTGAAGACAAGGGGGGATAGCATCGCCTCTTGTGGGAGGCCTTTATTGGGCATAGAAAAATGATCTGAGAGCGTATTGCTTTGAGCTATTGTAGCAGTGCGAAAGGTTAGAAAAGAGCGGACGTAGTCATTAATCTTTTGCATACATCCGATCTCAAACTAGCTCAGATAAGATGAGATCTTGGGACACAGTGTATAATGCGCTTTTCAACTGAAGAGCTACGACGAGATGTTCATCTCGAACCGTGGTATTGCGAAAGGACCTCTTTTTGAATTAGCAAGATAAAACGTCCAGCGTTGACAAATGTTGGTGGACGGCACCGTTCGGGCTTTTACCAGCCGAGCGGCCGACCACTCCGACGACGGTGCCTTCTTACCGCGAGACATCCTTTGAGCACCAACGACTTGAGCTACGGAAGTATACAGTGCACCACACCCTGCTCTAACAGGGTGTAACTATTATGAATGACGCCGTATACGAACCCACACACATCCCAATCTTTCCTGGAAGCGTGCCATTCACCCCGCAGTGCAGAGCGATAGCTGTCCGGGGTGTGGATACAGACTCACTCTCGCCCACATGACGTGAGACCGCCAGAACAGGCCAACCGACATTGACTGACCGCAAATAGCCAGCAAAATTTTCGGGAGGAAGCAGTGGGAGACGTCACTCGCCAGCAAAAATCTGTGGGTGCAACTATAGCGCTCCTCGATCAGGCGTAGCGAGCCGCTCAAGCATGAAGCCTTGGAATAGGGACCCCACCCTCCACTCCCCGTACTTTTTTTTCTTTCTTTTTCAATGAATGTTTTGATATATAATCTGAAATACCCCTGCCTATAGCTGACGCCAGGCACCTTCGGCAAGTATAGTGGTTACTTGCCAATTTGCAAAAGAAAGAATTATGGTGTAGTGGGAACTGCGCAACTGCACTTGCAATATGCATTGTAGGACCGCTTGAGATAGTCAATGTTCTGTGCACAAACATTCTTTTCTCTGTGGTGTGAATGAACAAGATGCACTTGCTGTCGAATTACGCTCTCGTGCTCTTATCAGGTAGGCGAAGCTGAAGCGTCTTCCTTAAGCGTTCTGTTCTTCAAGCTCAAGCATCCTATGCAAGTTTTCTTGCACCGTTTTCCCTCCTTCTTGTGAAAAAAATCACCCCATCTCTCGCTAAAGAGAAGCATGTCTAACTGCGAAAAAGCGGCCGCTAACGTTTACACTGGCGGTTGCATTGACGCTGGAGCTCATAGCGGCGTTGAGCAGGCGACAAACCTGGGGAGGCGCAAAGCATGCATTGATAGACCAGTGTTTCCTACATTAACATGTTAATTACTGCTTATGGGCAATGAGAGACAGGGGAGTACGATTGAGCACAGAGACCTGCAATCCGCGTTTAGTTAATGCGCACCTTACAAATTTTTATTGTTCAACAACGCGCAGGAGAAATCTCCTACCGGCGCGAACTTACAGGTCAACATCCAGTGCCTATATATATATGGGGTGGCCAGTGCATTGTTGTTCATCGAGTGGAGTCACGTTTTTTTGTTTTGTTTTTTTAATTAAAAAACTCGCTAGCAGACGTGGCCTGGATTTGTGTTGCAAGATGAGAGAGAGGTGAAGCGTAGGAGAGGAGGGGGAGGGACAGGACGCGCATGCGCGACGATGGGGCTAACCCCGCGGGTACGAATGCCTCTGAGGAGAGAGAGAGGGGAGCGAGCGTTGGTTAGCAGACGCTCCCTGCGTCGGCGTTTGAAGGAGAGAGAGAGGGGGAGGGGGGAGGGGATGCGCATGCGCAGTAAGAGTGGTCACGCCGCACACCTGCTTTAGCTCAACCTTAAGCTGCTTTGTATCTAAAAATCGTATAGATTCGCTCGCGCATTACGCTTTAGTCGCCTTTCTTAGCGCCACGCGGATCCTTCCAATACATAACTGCGCCTTATTTGTGAAATGAAGTTGAATTGAATTCTTATTTCTCGTTTTATACTACATGAAGGATAGCAGGAATAAAAGCAGCACTAAAACAGCTTGACTCGATCTCGCTACCTAAAATAAATGAGTCAGAAGCATTGGCTTACAATTAGGATAAGAAAATCCTATTACGCAGAAATATGGTAATGCCAATCAATATATTTACGTAATATAAACGTAAGGAGGATCCAACAGTTCCCATGAAGAGAAAAACAAAACATCAGAAGCTTGAAAGGATGTGTATACACGTAATACAAAGTGCATAAGAGGTCGAACTAACACAAAGGGGTAAACGACATCATGATACAATTTATACGAACAATGATACAACAATTTTTTTGTGGTCATGCTTTTTTATATTTACATCAATGCTGCCTAAACACTTCAACGTTCTGGGAATAGCATTGCGTACCATTTCGCCACCATATTTTGTGGGTGATCATGGTATTAACCGGAGGTTATGCTTATGGGTATCATATTTGGGTTCAAAGTTGTGAATAAATAATGTACTATGACTTCAACACCTGCGATGTGCGCGAGCGATACATTGGATATTTATTAGCCGCGTTTCCTTAGGGTTTCTTCACTTCCTGGAAATACCGCACGTGTCTTGAATGAAGTAAATACCAAACAAACTAAAGACACGTGTTGTAATAACGCCGCGCCCTCTTGTAACGAAGACAAATTGCTCTAAAGGTCGACGAGCTTCCGAGCAATAGGACAACTACAGACTCGCAGGTCTCCAAAGGGCGTTCTGTACGCCATCCAGGAAAACGATTCACGGCATCACCTTTTTTTGCTACCTGAATTGTTCGGTATGTGATATTCTATAGTGAGATATCTTCGCAGCGAGCTGAAAGAGCCTATTTTGTGTGTGTGTGGAGACTGCCTTGTTAGTTTCATCGGACTTTTCCCGGAACACTAAAACGGTTGTACCGCGATTAGTTTCCGGTCAATTGCTTTTCCTTTGACCCTTATATACCTCTGCTTTAGCCCCAGCTTACTTTATTTTTTCTTTTCTCTTTCGCGCGTGTATTTCGCTCTTCGCTTTCTTTCCCATCTTTATTCCCCATTTTCCCTTCCCTTAGTGCAGGGTAGCGAACCGAATGCTGAAACTTCTGGTTAACCTCCCTGCTTTTCCCTCATTTTCTCTCTCTTTCTCTCTCTCTCTCTCTCTCTCTCTCTCTCATTTATATGCCTTTGCCTTGTGTAGGGCAGAAAAACGGAAGCATGTATAGTGAAGGTATCTACTTTTTTTCTCTCGCCTCTTCTTCCCTTTAGCCTGTTGTTCGGGCGATACCAACTGAATCTTTTAACGTTTCAAACTAATGAGAAGTTGACCTAAAGAGCTCATCTCAGGCTCCACGCTTTTTGAGAAATGAGGAGCTATTTGGAGCCGCTTCTCTTGAAATGATTTTTTCCGCTACAATCTTCTCTTGTATTTGGCTCGAGGCGCACCACAGATATGTGAGTGTGAATTGCGCCCACAAACATCCAAATAACACTTGCAGCTCTGAGCGGAGTGAGCATCAGTGCACTTTCTACAAAGATCGCGAATGTTTGAAAGCTATTTATTATGCCCACGAGAAGTAGTTGGACTTCTGAAAGTAATGAATATCTTTTAGTTGAAACAAAACTGAGAGCTTATTACTTTCATTTGGAGAATGTCTTATATCAATTATATCAGCATACCTGCAACCGTTTAGTGTTATTCACAATCGCTGTGCTTCAAATAAATGATAGGCAAAGCTCTCACTTCTACGATGACTTTAAGATTTTTTCAATTTTGAAGATTTTTTTCTGTTGGTTTTACATGTTTATTCGTATGTGAACCATCGGAATGATGCTACTATAGTATTATCTCCGTTTTCTGCTTAAAGCTTTCTTACGTAGCTTAAGACGAACAAAGAAATGAACAAATGTGGTGGGAGAAGTCACCATCACACTTGTAAACACGTATGGCCAAAGTAAGATAATTTGCTTATCAATATAAAAAGTGATAGTGCTGCTATAAATGTTACGAACAGGACTGGCGCGCGGGAAAACAGAAGTCGACGCGACACATATAGGCTCCAAGCTCTCGTTTTATGTGCAGGTTATTAAACATCTACCCGACGAATAGCCTGTGAAAGCGGCCTTGGTCTTACACCTGCCAAGTTTCCAATCTGTAATATGTAGCACTCACAAGTGAAAAGGTTTTTTTTAACCTTTGCTATTGCAGATGCATGGCTACGTGAGTATGAACTCATTGCAGCATGCTTACCGATAGCGTAATATAAGCAATCATAGCATTTCGCAGTTAAATCAGTCTCCGCAGTGGCAGACTATTGGTACATGCGTCAATCGCTTACTGTGTGCCCGTTAAGCGAGCTTATTTTGCCAACATCTTCGTAAAACCACAACTTTGTTGAACGTATGGGTCTATCTTACCCTGTCTGCAAACGCGTAGTCAACTTATGAATCTAGTTTGTGAAGGCGATACCCTGCATATTTGAAACTACCGTGCCATTTTAAACTTGTTAGCATCCCTGTCTCTTCTCTCTCGTGCTTTTCTTCCATCATCTGTATGTATATAACGTCACATTAGGAAAACGGGTTTACGCAGTGCCCTGGCGTTCGGCTAGCAATATGTATGGAGCAAAAGCAGTGAAAAGTCATAAGCGCTGGCTGCTCCTTGCTTTCAAGAGACAGGTCATCGAACCCACCCCAATCACGTGCCACAATAAAAAAATGACAAAAGAGTACTCCACTTCTGCACGAAATGTTTAGGCCAACCGTCAACTTTCGCGCCAGTTCACGGTAACAGAGAACTCCGTTAAACAGTTGAAATGCTACAGTTTAGCATGCGGTCAGCATTTCATTAGTTTACGCTAACTTTCACTCCAAATCAAAAGTCAGGAAGTAGATGGAAGCTTGGAATGAAAAATTCGTCAACAGAGGGTGTGAGCGGGAGCTCAGGTGCAGACTTATCTTTCTCATTGTCGCGACTTATTTTCTCAGCACTTGTGTACATATGCTTCATACCTCCTCCCCCAATCCAAGCAATGGAAGAGGAGATGGTGAGGAAAGCGGGGCTCGGGAAGGATGAGAGGTCGTTGTGATGAAACGAGTGAGTCAAAACGAGAGGCGGTAATCTGTGAAAGAACGAAGAGGGCTGAAGGGGAGCAATGCTGTCAAAAGAAAGCGCCACCTAACAGTAGCAGGTGAGAAATCTTCGGAAGAAGGGCTGAACTCTCATTGGTTTACCATATCCTACCATATCGTTGTACCATATTGTTGTACATCATTTCATTGTCTACCGTATCGCACGCATTCAGGAGCCTCCTTTGAAACATTTATACCTGCTGGCTGACGGGTATCGATCTGGTGAATAAGGTATGGCTCTCTACAATTCACGTTTCTTTGCTAGCGGAAGTTTGAAGTACGTACAGAGAAAGAGACCATCGAAGTTGTGACCAGCTACAGTAGAATGCTGTGGCACTGCTTACGGTGAATTCTTCATCATGTCCGCGCGATGCTCATTTGATATATTATTAACATGCTGTGCCACTCTGCTATAGCATACCTTTTGTGACAATATTTCTACGTACCAGTGCACTTCTCGTGAAAATATGAAGAGTTGTAGCCCTAAAGAAATCAATCATGC
Organism: Rhipicephalus annulatus; assembly: GCA_013436015.1. Lineage (NCBI taxonomy): Eukaryota > Metazoa > Arthropoda > Arachnida > Ixodida > Ixodidae > Rhipicephalus > Rhipicephalus annulatus. The sequence goes on from WOVY01000504.1 coordinate 1,320,321, forward strand.
TTGTCCTAACGTCGGCTGCACCACAAAACCCTTCTTTTGTGAATTGCTGCTTCTAATGGTGATGCGTTCCAAGGGCTCACGCAACATATAGTGGGGCAACTATATGTTATGAAAGACAGTTTAGCCATCCAACGCGACTAGATGAGGGCAGAGGCTCGCGATTAGGAGTAGTAGTTAGTCAGGCTCATACGAGACATAACCAAACCTCACGCGTGTCGCTTGACGAAAACTTGGCCCATGCAAAGTTCGAGGCTCTCAATTGAGCCTTCATGGAATGAAATTGTGCCTTCATGGAATTGAGCCTTCATGGATCCCTCATGGAATTGAGCCTTCATAATGGATAGGCGTTTGCACCATGCTTTTACTACTGAGCAGTCAGAATTCAATACTATTGTTTTCGCAACGTTTTCATGTCCTGAAGGAGAGACTTTTGCGGAACGACAATAAACATATTACTTAGTTAATTTTTTTAGCAAAATAGTCTTTAAGGTCTTGCGTTTAAGAAGCTGATGCTGTTGTCTTCCCACGAGTATGTGCAAATATATTTTGTGTCGAACTTGTTCACCTTTCGCTCAATAGCTTAATAATAATTGTTGGAGTTTAATGTATCTAGCCCCAATACGATTATAAACGGCACCGTGTAATGAAAGCTCTCCTGAAGTTTTAACAGCTGGAGGTTTTTTAACGTGCCCCAAAACCTGAGTAAACGGGCCTCCGTCCCCAAATTCTGCCTCCACTGGGAATGCGGCCGCAGCGACAGGAATTAGATCGCACCACCTGCAAATCAGCAGTCCAGCACCATATCAACTAGACAACTACGGTGGCTTTTAAGTCAATATTTAAGTCAATATTCATACTACGTATTGCCCTTCAGTGTACACCATCACCTATGCGCGATTTCAATCGCTCTTCTCTAGCTGTGTTCTCGGAACTCTTCAGCCGTAGAGTGTATCAATATGTGCAACTGCGTTTCGATTCACCAATCACAAAAAGTCGTCCTCTTCCTGTACCTCTGTGTCATACGACTCAAAGGCGAAAACAATCTTCCTTTTTATTCTCAGTCTATGATCGTGTCGATTCTCCTCCGCCCTACTCATAGACATTTTTTTCAGCTAACGTGTTAAACTTTGAGATAAGATGCGTGGCAAGCTTTCTTCGCGATTTCGCAGCGCCTCCGAGTTCAGCCAGCCGAGGGAAGCAGACCTAGCAAGTGTGTCTTATGGTGACGTCACAAATTTAAAAATTTGTGACCTTTTTTAAATAATAATATTCATCGACCAGCTTCCCTGGTCAGTGAATAGAAGCTTCGCTTATAATAGATGCCAGACGAGCCCCGTAATACACAACAATATATATGTAACTGTCACATCTTGAACTGCAGGCGAGTCACACCACGGTCATCTAGTGGCTAAGGGGTTCGGCTGCTTACGTGCAGGTAACGGGATCCAATCCTGGCTGCGGCGGTCGCATTCGCGATGGGGGCGAAAATGCTTGGGGTCCGCATGCCTAGATTTAGCTTCACGTTAAAGAAACCCAGGTGGTCAGAATTGTCGGAGCTCTCCACTACGGCGTCTTTCATAATCATATAGTGGTTTTGAGACGTTGAAATCCGACAGTAATTAACGTTACTATTAGTAACTGCTGACGAGTCCACCACAGTGACTGGGAAACAGCCACTTAACAAAGAAGCCGCCATGTTGGTAAAGTGGCAGCAATGCTTGGTCGCTCAGCCAAAAAGCACGTATTTGATCGGTGTGGCAGCACTCACATGTCAATAGATGCGAAATAATAAAGATTAGTGTATTCACAATTAGGTGTGCTTTAAAGAGGCGAAGCCGGTCGACATTTCTGAAGCCATCTTACTTCTGCGTGCCTCATAAGAATATCGTCATTGTGCCACACAAGTTTAGACCTATATTATCAAACGCAAACAATTGCCTTTGCATTTGTCGACTGTTGTGTGTATCACCACCTCGTACAGATAGTTGGGCACGTATATCACGAAGCAACTAGAACATTTTTTTTCATTCAAAGAAAGAGCCTTAGAAAAAAGAAAATTAAACACAACCCATTCCAACAATGTCTACATATAGAGAGCACGCCGAGAGGCCTGTTGCATTTTTATAGGTCAATAAACTTACAGAGAAGTTTGCTTCTGTGCTTTAATAACTCTACCTTTCTGACATTGTCAGACGCAGCAGTGCAGCACACGTGGACAATGTTGCAAAACTCACTCACTTTAAATGCTGAAGAAAAAGCCGGCGATGAGACGGAGGCCGTCTGTTCCTTGCAGATAGTTGCAGAACGTCTGCAATAGTGAATGAGTGGGAAATTAATGGCGTGTTCTAGTGGTGACGGCTAACAAAGAGAAAACAAGAACACTTGAAAGGACTGTGAGACTGCTTTTTTTTTTCTCGTGCGATTTGTGCCGAGCTCGACGCTCGATCCTCTCTCTTGGGACACATCAGTCCTCATACACCACCTGTGCTTTCAATCTTTTTTTTCAGAGCACTGCTTGTCATTTCACTACTTTACCGAGTGTTGAGCCCAAAGGGAGTATTGAGCAGAGCGTGTGGCGTGAGGATTTCACAAAGCAAGAAAAAAAATATATTTTATTCTGGGGGGGGGAGAAAGAAGAGCAAAAGGCTTGGTGCCGAAAACACATATACTCCTCTCGCATAAATTCTGTGAAGGACATTCCTTATGGCACTCAGTCTTTATTTTCTGCAACTAACTTCAGTGCACTGAGCTCAGCACTGTTTCTCAATGCAACCTGTCTGCCTCGTGGTAGAGAATGGCGCAAGCAGCAAACGATAGGACAAGAATGGAGATATAAGGTGCGTAGTTTTGGAAGGTATTAGTATTGAAATATATACAAAGACACAATGTGAATGATTTGGCCAGTTGGTGATAAATAAACCTTCAGTTGATAGTCTGCGCTTGTCCTTGTCTTTTTCCCGCCCGTATTTTTCTTTTTTTTTACTGCGAAGCTTACTTCGACAAAAGCGTAGCACAGTTGTAAGGAACATTCCAGACTAATTTCGGCCGTACGCATCACCATCGCCGTTGGGGATTTTAACTACGTGAACAATACCCTTGATACGAGATTCCGCCTCCTTTTTGTGATATATTTATATATAGCGGCAGCAGGGAAACATCGTAACACGCGAAAGGAAGTGACAATGCAAACTCTGACTAAACAGCCGCGCTTTTCAGAGTCAATCACCTCTCATGACAAAGCCCCTACAAATAGTTGCGCTATCAAGCGTGCCTTCCACTAGATATTTCCATCAAGTGAACTTCGCCGTTAAATATTCTCGACCTAATCGATGGGAAGAGATCGCGCGCCACAGAATGTTTCTTCTGTAATAGTGTGTTGTTGTGCTCCACTAATAAAGGTTTACTTAAGCAACTTCGCCGTGGTTCTGTACCTTTGGTTATGAAACGCCTTATTACGTAATGCGAAATGCAATCCTCTCTGAAGTGCCATTTAGAACGTTCACGGCGCGAGCAAGAACTTGTACGAGTGGTATTATGCAGACGTATCGTACAACAAAACATACTATTTGGGGCTCAATGCTTGGAACATGAACACAGGAAAGCAAGTACGAATGAGCGCCAACTGCATTTCTGGCTTTCCCGTCTTCCTGTTCCAGGCACTGCACATAAAAAACATGTTCAGCAAACTAACGCAGCAACTGGATCATGAAAAAGTTCTACAGCAAAGCGTTCATGCTTATATGACCTTGTGGGCACACGGTCATGGTGTTCTTCAATGGATGCCGAAGGGAAACCCCGTGTTTCCTCTCCTCCCCTTTTGTGTTTTTTTATTGGCATGATGTAAGGAGATGTTGGCACACAAATAAAAAGCTGGCTACTTCTAAGCAATTATATGTGTTTGACATATATTGCACATAGGGTCCAAATTTAAAAGCTTAACATATTCGCAGCACATTCAATATACAACTCAGCATGACAGCCGCGGCGTAACAGTGAAAACAACATATTCAGTCTAACACTAAGAGAGTGCTGGGCACTCTCTTTTGGGGCGTACTTTCTTGTACCACATTCCACTCTCTCCTTCAGAGTACATAACCTCTTTTTGAGGCAGAGTATATCCATTCCCTCAGAGAATGTCAAAGTACTGCACCTAAATAGAGTAGCATAGCTGCCCAAGGCAAAGTACCATTATCCACAAGGGAGTAATATATAGTACACCTAACAAAAAAATTGCGGAACTGGGGACAAAATCTAGTTTCTAAATGATTTTCTACAGATTTCCTCTCGAGAAGACCGTCAGAATGGCTGCGTGGCGTGAAGTGACTATGACTGCACCCGATCATAGCATGAGATATCTCGGCCCCCTAAAGCGCTCCGAATTCGAGAAATGTTACAAGACGCATTATGCAGCCACCAATTTGGCCATTTCAAATATTGCTCTCCACCACACAGCGCAGAACGCGAGGAGATCGACTTCTCAGTCTGAGAGATAGACAGACGCACGCATTTGTACTACACGCCTAGACCGACAAGTTAAAAAAACTATGAAAGTGTGGTAGGTATATTAGCGCCTAATAATTGGATGCGATGTGATATACTGCATTACCGACGAGTTATCAGCTTACCTCAATTGCTCTCTCAAGTTCACTTCTAACTTGTTTTTTGTATTTTTTTCTTCAGACAAAACTAGACAAATTTTGCAAGAGGCTGGCGTGAACTTTACTGCACTCTTACGTTGTAAGTCCGGTATTTTCACTTTTGCTTTAACTCGTAAGGCCATTCGCGATGTAGTTTTCAACTTTCTTTATTGAGACGGAAAATTAGTTTTCCGTACAGAATTCTTATTTCCGTTTTTTAAAACAATGTTTACCTAGTTAAGTCAAATTCATCCATATATTGAATAGGTCTCTGTAAAATACAATAAAGATGAACTCCTTCTAGACTACTTTACATTCTCTTCTCGTGTCTCAAACTATAAATTCGAATCGAGCTAACTACATCGCCGCGGGGGAAAAGCTACGTGCCTCGATGGTAAGTTTCTAGACCGGGCTGTTCGCCCTTGATTATATTGCTTGGCCCCTCGCAAAACTCTTCACGTTAGTTTCGCAAACCGGCGCACGTTGGTCTCCCGAGATAGTTAAAATTGTAAAACATAAAATAATAACTATCTTTCACTTCATAGAGAACATGTGGCACGTTAGACGCGAGATATTTAGTTTACCTCACCTCCCAGCTTCACTTTAAAATTCGAAGAACCACCGGATCTGCGACGTCGCTGAGAGGCTAGGCCTATCTGTTCCGATGGGGAAGCAGCTCGCTACGTGCTAGTTTATGTTTCGAAGGACTCAAACGCAATTAATCAGGTTGTTAACACTATTCAATGCCAAGGCGGCAAAACAAGTATTCCAGTTTCGTTACTTCTGGCTACACTCTACGTATCTTTGTCTGTGACGCAGCTTGTCGAAACCTATGCAGCAAACATTATGCTAGTAGCAGCACTTGTGCTCATTTAATACAGAGGTAAATTAATGATGTCCAGTTAGAAACACAGCGCGAGAACAACAGGGAAGAAGAGGTGGAGACAGGAAAGAGTGCTGCTACAATAATTATCGTTGAGTTTTAACTTCTCAAAATTATCATCGAATATGAGAGACACCGTACTAGAGGGATCCGGAAATTTCGCCCACATAATTTTTTTAACGTGCACGTAACTCTGAGCACACGGGCCTTGACAATTTTCCGCTCCATCTAAAATACGGCTGCTACAACCGGAACTCGATCCCACGACCTACGTCCGACGGTGGATCAGCCGTTTAGCACCATGACCACTACACCACCGCTTCGGGTGAGAGGTAAGACTGGTCTCGTCTAAAAGTTACTATGGTCACCATATTCATTTCAAAATGCTCCTTGCGTACAAGCAATGTAATATTGCTGAGTTTCTTGATTAAACAATTACTTGTCTTTCACGATGTTGATGTTATCGAACCATTTCCTATAATACACACTAAGAACTGGATCATCGCCTGACTCGTCTGAACATAGAACATCGATGAACAAAATGAACAAAAAATTAAGCCCTCTTACTCCGACCCTATGACAATAGAATTAGTTTTTTTATTTTTTGTATGTGCGTGAGTTTTGCATAAAAATGAATTTGTGCAGCTGGGACCTACGCTGTCATTTCATAAAACGTAGATTGCGCAAACAGCGCTCTTGAATTTCGTGGTCTTCTCTACTTTTCTTCATGCTTCCCAGATATACCCTTGCAAACTAAGTAACGAAAAACCTCCCCTTACAATAGTTCAGGAAATTGAAATTCAAGCTGAACAAATAATGAATAAGCTTCTTGATAGGACGCGCACACGTGAATGTTTTTTTTTGGTTCACTCTCTATGAACATTTCCTACGAATTCTGGGGACGAGATATCACTATTGTTCTTCCAAAAGTTAATTTTATTTCTAAAAAAACAGTAAGAGTTTCAAGAACAAAAGAGGAAATTCTGTTGACACTCACAGGAAACAATATACGAGCTTCGATTAGCTTGTCGGATAAAACTCCAGGGCGCCATATTGCGAAACGGCACATTTCTGTACTTTTATTTTGAACGCAACCATGCACACACGAAAGAACAAAACAGGTATTCTCCTCCCTTTCAAGTCACCGTATCTGTTTTCTGCAATGAGTGTGAAGTGATAAAGAAGCTGACAATACATTCATAGAAAACGAAAGAAGGTCGCCCACAAAACTACACTCTTTTTTGCAGTCCTTTCGAGGGGGCTTCTATGTAATCTCAAGCACTGTGTCCACAGACTGCTCTTTTGGTTGAGTGCTTGTGCCACGAATACCTCAAGTTGAGATCAACCAATGCCGCACGTCTCTCACAAAAGTATTTACAATGTGCATACGAAATGAAACTCGTTTTCTTCTTGTTGGTTCCGGAATTCCGAGAATTGCACGTCACGATGTCCTCCTTTCATTTGTTCATAATGTTCTGCTTCTTATTGCTTCGTCAGTTTCAATGGAACGTCTTTCATTTATTGTCCTTGCTCTTGGTCCAGGGAAGCAAGGTTGGCTATTTTCTAGCAGAACATTTATTTAATGTTTTATTGTCACATATATGATCATTCGCTTGATTTTGTGCTGCTCCTAACTTCTGCCTGCTGAGCTAAAAAACATATATCTCGGCTGAATTCTCTAAGAGTTGTGGAATCAGGCTTTACAAACGTTTCCACGCCGCGGTGGTCCAGTGGCTAAACTACTCGGCTGCTGATCCGCAGTTCGCGGCATTGAAACACGGCTGTGGCAGGTGCATTTTTGATGGAGGTGAAACTGCTGTTGGTCCGTGTGCTCAGATTTAGGTGCACGTTAAAGAACTCTACGTAGTCGAAATTTCCGGAGCCCCCTACTGCACCTCTCATAATCATGTGGTTGTTTTGGAACGTTAAACCGCACACTTCTATCAACTGCTTATTTTCACAATTGTGCTTGTCCCCTACTTTTCGAAAGCAACTAATATGCGAGGGGAGTAGACAGCAACACACATTGGCGCCAACCTTTGCCTATAAATATTAAATTGAGAAAATAAGGACATGTCGATTATAGACAACATTTACGTCATGCTTGTAACACAGGCTTTACAGATATCGTAGCAAAAACTAACCCCCGGTATGTCTTCACGCTTCAACACAGCGTGACAGTTGCAATAAGTGCATGTTGATAATAAAACGTGTTTGTATCACCTGAACGTTGCTACTATTGAGGCAAATACACATGGTCCAAAGCTCCTGGCCGACCAGCTTTGGGCCGACTAGCTTTGGGCTGTCCAAAAGGCCTGTGAAGCGGCCGGCCGACTTAGTTTGGTGGTTCCGACGTGGGAGTTGCCCGCTGCGCGCTAGAATGCGTCCGGCAAGACTTGAATGAAGTTGTTTCAACGCCGATATCTTCCCCCCAAGGAGGAGGAGGAGGAGGTGAAAAGATTAAGCGGAAGGACAAGGAGGTTAACCTGTTCTTAAACCGGCTGGCTACTCTGTGCTGGGGGAAGGGCTGAGGAGAATAAAAGATGATAGAAAAATATTGCAAAGAGAGAGATAGAGAGAGAGAAAAGAAAAAATAGCGACAAAGGAAAACCAACATCAAGATAATATGACATGAAAGTTTGTCTCTGAGGCCAGTTGTCCGCAAAAAGCGTAGCAACACTTTCAAAGCCTTCTGGGCTGAGGATGGGCTCGGCCAATGACCCAGAATCCTTTTTTCCGACAAAGGCCGATCATCTAGTCTATCCAGAGCTGCAGTAAATTCTTGTCTTGGCCTGTTGAAATCAAGGCACTCACATAGAAGGTGCGCGATGGTTTCTTCACAACTGCAGTAAGTGCGTGCAGAAGAGCTTGCCACTCCAATAAGATATGAGTATGCGTTCGTGAAGGCGACTACAAGCCGCAGGAGGTATAGAAGATTTTTCTCAGCTCGACATAATCCTTAGGGAAGACGAAGCTGAAGATCGGCATCCAAGTTATGCAGGTGCGCATGTGAATTCTGTCAAGTTCCACTGTACCAGTGCTGTTCCGCTGTACCAAGTGAATGAAGTCTTGTAGCTGCCTTGGTTCTTGAGGACGGGATGGCGGTGTATTGAGTACCGTTCGTTATGTGCAGATATAGTGGCCTCATCTGCGCGGTCATTGCCATTTTTAGCGCAATGACCTGGTGTCCACTGATACAATATGCTGTGTTGTTTTTTGACTGTTTGGTGACGAAGAAGCCTTATTTCAGCTACTAACTCTTCATTAGGTCCCTGGCGAAAGGGTGACATGAGACATTGAAGAGCTGCCTTCGAGTCCGACAAGATAGACCAAGTTTCTGAAGGTTCTTCAACTATAAACTCCAGAGCTGCACGTATGGCGACGAGTTCTGCATATGTCGACGACGTCAAATGCAATGTCATGACTTTTATTGTGATGCGACTTGCGGGAATAACCACCACGCCTGCGTAGCTTACTGAAGACGCAGAGCAATCTGTGTAAACGTGAAAGCGTCCTTTGTGCTTGTCTTGCAGAAAGAGTAATGTGGCCAGTTTCTGGGCTAGATGCGACGACTTCTTCTTATTTTGTATGCCAAGAATGGTAAGAAGGGCTTTGAGTGGGTGTAGGCACCACAATAGTAACGGTGGTCATGCTTCATGCGTGGAGTGGAATGGAATGGAAGATCTGCGCAATGCTGAGCTACAGTGGCGCTGAACTTAAGTGGGGCCTAGAAATTCCAAGTGAGGCGAGGTGATGGGATAGAATCCGAGCGAAATGTCTTAGGTGCATTCTCAAAGCATCTATGCGGATTTATGTGTTGACTGGATAATCACGCGCAATTATGACTGTCGCTGCAGTAGATGCGCATCTCGGAAGACCAAGACATATTCGCAGGGCTTGAGCTTGGATTGACTGGAGGACGCGCAAGTTTGTTCTTCGGATGCTGCAAAGCACGGTACCCTGTAGCGCATATAACCGAACAACAGAACAGTGTAGGGTTGAAGCATTCTCGTACTGATGCACCCGACGTTTTTCCAGCAAGAAACCTGGGCACGTGGTTGATCACGGTGAGTTTTGTTTTCATGTGGGTGACGTGAAGGCTCCAGGAGAGGTCGCGATCAGCTATGACTCCGAGGAATCGGTGGGTGTTCACGTATTTGATCGTCTGTCTGTTGATTTTAATACCATATGTACCTATAACCTTATGCGTGAGTCCTATAAGCGAGCACTTCTCTGATGACAGCTCTAGTCCCCATTCATCAAAGTACTTTGTGGCTAGTGTAGCCGCTCTATGAAGCCGGGCACGCAAATGAAGACGTGTTACTACTGACACTCAGATGTAGATGTCATCTGCATATATTGACAGATGGGCTGATTCTCGAAGTACGTCAACCAGGTAGAGGAGCTCGAGATTAAAAAGTGTGAGGCAAAAAACCAGGCTCATAAGGTTTGCAACATGATCTCCCTCCTTTCTATCTGATTATCGTTACTTGAATTTATCGTTTAATGCTAGGACAGTAAACGACACGCAAAGAAACTGCAGGCGTATTTTTAACGAAAACGACGTCGAGCCAACTGTCCCCGATTTCGTCAACTACACTTCTATGAATGAAAGTGCGCAGGCATATTTGCGACTTCGCACTTGACTGAAGCTTTTCTGGGAAGTTCCACACGTATGACTCAGTCCATAAAGCGTAAAAAAAGGCACCATTATGGCAACACTCAGATGGCCTTAACGAACCCTGGGCACGTTACCCAACTATTGTTTGTGGTCGACGATGTGAATCGATTGGCATGGTCACTTCTTGGAAGATCGATCAAGTCTCGTTCCTCATTGTCCAGTTGATACTACTTGTATTTTGTTTTTCTTCTAAAAGCTTTACTTCATCTCTATTCACTTCTATCACTGCCTCTACAGAAGCTCTATTGTGCCAATCAAGCAATCACCCCACGCTCCCTAGACCTCCGCACTGACAACAAGCGTGCCGCATCTCGTAAGAGCTGGGCCATACCGTGGAATGGTGTTGTCAGCTCTCAGATCGATTTGTTATTCTTCTCGCCAGGATCTATGTCTCAATCAGTGCCTGGCATTTACCCCATGGGCCTCCCTACACACATTGTCCATATGGCGCGTATGGGCAACGCCTGCTTCCCCGAACCAGTAGGTGCACAAGCACATTCTTAATAAACGGTGCCAGAACATGAATCATTGTCACAATTTTCTCATCAATATTATTTTCTGCTTTGTCTTTTAACACTTTCGAGTGAATCAGGCTTAGCTAGTTTTTTTATGTGAATGATTTTGCGCCAATTTAATTGTCGCCAATACTCAGTAAATGTGCCAAAAAACGCAGCAGCTCAACAGAAATCCCCTAACAAGGTCACCTCCTTACAACTCCAATAAAAATAATGTCATTTAGATAAATGAATGACTATTCGCATCGGGTTTCCTCACGCCGATGCTTACGAAAGGACGTGTGAACGATCTAATAAAAGAATGAAAGCACATTATCACCCAATACCAATGAAGCCTCACTGACTGAACTAGAGGCCCAGAACTGTCTTAATAGGAAATGGTGTTGTAACCAAGAAGATATATCATTGTCGCATTATACTTTCATCAATCTAACTCACCCCTCTTTTTCCCTTTTGTACTTTGCAGCACCTTCAGCTTTGTTTGCTATGCGAATGATAGTGTTGCGATATAAGAACCAGTAATAGCTAAGGAAAGGCTGACAATGCTGCAGCCTACAGCACTTCCGAAACCTCCAATCATAAGAAGAAATATTGCTTATATAGATGAACCATAATTTCCGTCAGTTTTTTACACGCCACTGCCTACGACGAGACAAGTAAACCATCTAAGGAAATTATAACAGCCCATAATCAACTAAAACACCTGACACCTTAGCATGTGCCTGATCGAGTTAATAATAATATAATATTATTATAATAATAATAATAACACCATATAAAGAGGAGGAGGACAAGAATAACAAGAGAGAAGACAGGGAGGTTAACCAGGCCCATGCCTGGTTTGCTACACTACGCTGAGGAAATTGGAAGGGGGCATAAAGATGAGAGAGAGGGGGGAATAGAGATGTCCCAAAAACCCGTATAAGGATGTGTGGAAAGTCACCCACTCGAACACCCTCAGTGAGGGACAAGATTTTGATTAAGAGCACGAATTCGTTTCAGTGGTGCGACTCTGCAGCTTTCCAAAGATATTGTCTTGACTTTTTCAAAAGCGTGCAGCGCTTCACGAATGTAGACATTCTACGAACGTTGAGGAAGCCATAGAAGCTTCATCTTCACTTCTGTTGGTACCGGGTCGATCATGAGGCATCGCCGACTCTTTACGAAAAATTCACCGCGTGCCACAAGCTGTGTTTTCATCAGCGATGACTTGCACGTCATCATCCAAACATGTGACAGCTGAAACTGGCCGTTAGAACTTATTTAAATTATGTCAATACCATCACGAAACACGTCTCCAATATCACGAGCCTTATATGGGCAAGCAGCTAAGCCTGTGTGCAGAGAAACGAGTTTCACGACCACTTTAGCATTAGCGAGGCGGGGAAGTACCCCACGGTAGTCATTACTGCTAGTGGAGACCTCGGACCATCACCGCTAAATCCTTCGAAGTGGATAACATAAAAGACGCGACTGTTTGAAACGTTTTCTTTGTATTTCTGGTACCCAATCTTAGTGAGGTGCTCGGCCTCGCCACTTTTTTTGTGGAGCGCAAGATGACGAACTCTCCCTATAGTGAACAAAATATCGCCTTCAATATTTTTTCTGAGCAGTGCTTGCACGCTTATTGTAGCTATAGGACTGCAACAGTACAGCTCTGTGCGATATTGTCTACTATTTTATTACGCATTTTTTAAATATCATGTTTAAAAAAAGGAGAGTGGCTCTGTGGTAGGACAACTGCTTGCCACGCAAGCAATACGGGTTTGATTTGCACTCGGATTCGGATTTTTATTATTTATTTTACTTGCATCTACCTCAATTTTTTGGTCACGAAAAGATCATCATTTTTTTTTGCTCGAGATAACGCCACCGACACTAATGCTGACGCCGGAATTTCTGCGAAACGAGCTCTTTAACACTGTCGCACTAAAAGAGAATACGGGTCAGCTTGCAGTATTTTCTGTTCGGCCTACTGACAAACTTCATGTGACTAGGTAGCCCTGTAAACGAAGTTTGATTGTGATGCCGTCATAGCGAAAAATCTCAGTTTGAATATTAGTGATTTCATACAAAGAAATCAAAATGTACGCCCAATCATAGGAAATCTGAATCGCCGACTAGCATTTTCACAAAACTGAGCAGTCAGAAGTATCGAGCTCTCGTGATTCTATACATCTTAGTCCTCTTATTGAATCAAGCCATTCTCAGGGTCAAATAATATTTTTCTTACTTTTTTGTGAAGATTATTCGGGACGAGACCTTGCACTCGGCCGCTGTTTTCTGTGCTTGGAGTGTCGCTGAAGCCCTTATTCAATATTTCGTTTCCATTTTGAATTGTTTTCCGTTCTTCTTTTTTTTTCCTTGATACGTTACTAAAGTAACGGCTAAAAGAATAAAGACGACAAGCTTTTCAGTACCATCGGATATTATGGATGACCAGTTTGAGACCCCATATGTTCACACGCAAAAAAAAACGATAATTATTGATTTCATTTTGTCACATGAAGTGAAAGCTTTATTCTATGAACGCATACAGCTTATGCAATAGCCTTGGTCGGCCGTGCTTCTCTGATTACTGATATTTATTCTTCCAGCAGAAAAAATGCTGCATGCATCCACTGGCGTTGCTCTAAGCTCCGCTGTAGCAGATCACACTTGGGGTAACATTGAAGTATTTTAAATGAGCGAAGAATTTTAAATATAAAGCCCCGCAGATAGGTCAAATAGTGGGTTACCTCTTACTGTACCGTTGAAATTCCGTGGAAAACATATGCCTTATGTTCCCCGTATCTAGATTCCTGTATCACCGTATAGATTAATGTAAAAAATACACATGATTCCTTATAAATATGCCATCAACGTGATTTAGTGGCGATAGTTTTTGCCTGCTGGCTTGCACACCGCGGCCACAAATCGCAGCCACGCCAGCCGCACTCTCGATCACCGTGAACATACTTAAGGGCCAAGAACGTTGATTAATGTACAACTTGAGTAACCCCTGAGGGTCGAAATTTCGGAGCCCTCCACTATGGCGTTTTTCATCTTTGCAGGGTAGTTTTAGGGCCTTAAACCTACCAATGAATATTAGATTTCATTCAAACTTGTACTGTCGTATGGGATAAATCCTGGTATCAGATATGTGAGTCTTCTTAGTTAGAGCAGAATAAAAAAAGTTAACTTGAGTGATTTTTTTTCACTCCAAAATTTCATGAGACGTTTATTTAAAACATGTTCGCAGGGTGTCAACAAAAAATGCCCACCAAACAATTATGCGACATCTAAAGCTGAAGGTTTTTTTACAAATGATGCACATAAAAAGGATATCATCCCAAAAAGTTTGTAGCAGCAACTTTTGTCAATTTATCACAAGCACGCAACGTCACAATATCTCTAGGCATACCAAATTCATTAGCTGGTGCCTCAACAGTCAAAAGGTACTTTGCGCATTACTGTTCGCAGTGAAAATCAACACAAAAAAGCTTATTCAGTTACTATTTTCGCCGATGTTTACTGAAAGGTAAATAACACTTCATAGACGACACGAGCTACTCTCTGTTCTAGTGAAAACTTCATGCTTCTGTATAGGCATACATTCCCGCATCGCCGCTTATATCTATTTGAGAAAGTAGTGCGTCTGGCCAGTCTTTATGGGTGTAGAACACGCCGAATCACGCATGTTCGCTAAAAAGAGAGTGCCCTTGGCAGCGCATGAGTTTTTTTCGTACATCAGACTATACCTTCCTAGGCGGTGTGTATTTACTCACTATTTGTTTGCCCGCCTACTTATAAAATAGAAATTTTCCTGCAAACTACAGCATTGTATGTCTTGCGCAAAGAATCAAAATGGCAGACTTCTACCTGTGTACCTAAAGCCCTAATAAAAAACACACTCCTAATACGCAAGTTTTATTTAAACACACACACACACACACACACATACACCTTACAAAAGGAACGAAGAAACTGGAGCAATAAATGAAGCATGTGCACTCCAAGCTTCGCCTGCTTCAATTTTCCCAACTAAGTGAAATCCCATGAACTTCTGTCTTGTAAATCGTGTTTTGCTGCAGAAATGGGTAATATTTCGAGAAGAAAATACTTAATGTAACAGCGACAAAATACTTGTCTTGTAAGGTGTACTCTGTCACACAAAGGGTCATGTATAGATGATGCCATTGCTACAAGCATTGTACCAAACATTTTGTACTGTAAAGCGGGTTCTGTTACCCTAGGGATCACACATAGGGGTAGCCATCATAAACATGATGTAAAATAGTTGTCTTGTAAAGCGTGCTCTGTTACACTAAGAGTCATATGTATAGTCGGTTACAAGTTACAACCTAACAATAAATACGTGCTCCGCCCCCAGTACTCCAGCGCGCCTGTCAGTCAACTGTGCAACAGAGCAATTACTGACACTTCCTGTTCAAACCATAAGCACTTTTTTGCTCTTTATGCAAATAATACGCATACCATAAATGAAAAGTTCGTCGCTTCTGCTTAAATTGTCACGTTTGGCTAAACAGTAAAATTGGAATTTTCGATGAAATTTACCAAGTGAAAACTTTGAACAAAAGCTATCGAAATGAACAAGTGTCTGTACGGCCAATTCATATGCTTGAATTACGTGATAGATCCTGACGTCACGTAAAGAAGCAATTACAATTAGTGGGACATTCATGAAAATTATGCTCGGGTGGGACAGTGACCACTATGGGCGGAACTTTACATTTATTCTCAGGTTGCAACCGACTCTATGTGACGCTATCATTGCAAGCATGTCACGAAATATTTGTCTTGCGAAGCGTACTCTGTTCCAAAAAAAGCCATAGGCCAGTGGGTCAAGCCATCTGAAAATAAAGAATGCGTTTGGGAACTGACCACATGGTGGACGGCTCGTTAAAACGTTGCACATGTTATAAGCGACAGGACGAGCTGGGTCGCAGGTGCTCACCCCTCCTGGAGGATGTTGAAGATAAAGAAGTGGGGCATGGCGTCGGGGAAGGCACGACGGACGAAGAGATAGAAAGAAGGAAGGAAGGAAGGGAGGAAGGCAGAGCTAGCCCTGATGGAATAAAGATCGTCTTTCAAAGTCACGACCACGGGTCCTTGTTTTTAACACCATCATTGCCAGCAAGTCCCAAAATATTTGTTTTGTAAAGCATGCTCTGTTACACTGAGAGTCTTATGTAGGTTAAGCATACAGTACAAAGAAGTCACAAAGTAGTTGTCCTGTAAAGCGTGCTCTGTTACATTAAGAGTCTTATGTTGGTTAAGCTGCAAAAAAGAAGTCACAGAGTAGTTGTCCTGTAAAGAGCGCTCTGTTACACTAAGAGTCTTATGCAGGCTAAGCGAGCAGTACAAAAAAGTAACAAACTAGTTGTCCTGTAAAGCGTGCTCTGTTACACTAAGAGTATAATAAAGGTGAAGCTACCAGTAAAAAAAGAAGTCACAAATTAGTTGTTCTGTAATGTGTGCTTTGTTACTCGAAGAGTTATATGTAGGTTAAGCTAGCAAGATAAAAAAACTCACATTATAAATGTCCTGTAAAGCGTTCTCTGTCACACTAATAGTCTTATGTAGGTTCATTTGATTCATGATACCGACCTAACGTTGGGGAAACTACTACTTTGGCTCACAGCAAAAATAAAATCTGGAGAACTATCATTGAAGCTTTTTTATGATATCTGCAAAGTTCGGCCAATGCGTTAGCACGCCTTCGGTAACAGTTACGTATAAACAAGTGGCATGTTTACAGCGACAACTAATATAAGAAAAAAAAGAGTGCGATAATAGCACTCTGATAGGATCATGAGTGGTTTCCTTGCAGTGCCCACTCCCTTGTATGTTACTCCACTGCCTTTTTTGGCTATTAGTTTCAGTAAACCTATGCTGTTAGATGCGCTTTCCTAGTGTCAGTCGTTTTTCGTGCTCAACTTTGCAGCACAGCCTATCCCTGCAGTTAGGTGCTCGAAAACTCTCAGAAAATATCGCCATCTTGTTTGCGAATACGCAAGGAGTAACACACAAAACGCAAACTAAGATTGGGAATTAGGTGCCAGGGCCTTTTTAGACGCTTCTTCGCTGGTAAAAAAACAAGAGAGAGAAAAAACAACAAAAAAAACGTGGCTGATTCCCCTATGTAAAAATTGTTATAACACGAAAGTGAGAAGCGCCTTTAGAGAGGTAGTTGATCGTTTATTGACCGTTGTTTCAGTAACAGTAAAAATTTTCAAAGTCACGTTAAGAACGGCAAGCATCTAATAACTTCCAGCGCACACCTCAGGCAGTAAGCACGCACGAAATAATCACACACAGGACGAGCATGGACTGTCAAAGCTCGACACTTAAAGCGCGCAGTTCAAACAGAAAGAAAGGCGCATAAAAATAGCAACAAATATAAACACGACAAGCACAAACTGTCACAATTCTTGTTGTGTCGTATGTCAGCAATGCGCTCCTTTCGTGAAGGCAGCCACGGTAGCGTGCAAAGTGAGATCAGTCCATTCCACAAATACGAGTCTGATAACCACGTGCGCAGGAGAGCCCACGCTTTGTGGAGGCGGCGCTTCGTGGAGGCGCCCACAAACGTGAGCACGTCGTGCCATCTTACCACTTATAACGAATCGCGCTAAAGTTGCGAAGCTCTGAGGACTGCCAAACGATGCATGGTATATAAATGTGTTGCCGTTAGCAGCCCCGACAACGCATGCTCCATAGCGTAGTGGTAATCACCACGCGCTGAGAATAGAGATATTGCTGGTTCAATTCAGCGCAAAGAATGCTTGCCTTCTTGCTTTTTTCTCTGCAATTACATAGTTAATAGATTTCAACGTCACTTCCATGACGGAAGTACGTCAGCCGACTCGTGGTGGACCCTGGCTTCATACACCTTTGTGTTAAAAAATGGAAGGGAAGATACCACGAGCAGTCACCTACATAACCACCAATAATTGCACGTGTGGTGCGCAAACATACTAACTTGAACGTAGTGAACACCATGGTCAGTTTCGTCATTCGTTAAAGCAGCTTCTTTCGGATGGCCCAAAAATTAAATAGGACCATGTAAAAGACAACACGGTATTAGCAAATGACACGGAACATCGCCGTGCCAAACCTGCCGGCACACTGCGCATACGGGCCATTTGCGCGTCAACGTATGAAGATAAGTCACGCGTGAACGACAATTGACTCAGCGTGGGGGAAGGAATCGCACCTGTCTCTCACGGCTCATTAGAGCGTTGTGAACCGCGCTTAAAAGAAGCGCTGCTTCCCCATGGGGGGTGTCGCAAAACAAGTAATGACGAAGAGATATTCGAGGGGCAATTAAGGAACATTGCTGTGCACGCCCCTTTCACGTACCTTAAATCGATGGTACCCCCATGTTCGGTCTGACAACTTGCCACTAACTAATTGCACTCACGTCCCGATTTCGCTGCACACCACGATGCGCATTATAGGAGGCTGCGGAAAGTGCACGCTAACGCGTGTGCATTTGTTCGCGCGTGCGCTGGAACTCGAGGTGGCATGAAATAAAAAGGCGCGGACTCAACTGAACACGCCCAATACCAACACGCCCAATCCTACTGTCTCTCAACTGAACCCAACTTTGTTGAAAAATAAAATACACCTCCGCCCCTTTTCAAAGTTCTTTACGTTATTGAAAAGGCAAGAGGGGGAAGGAGGGGGACAGGTTGACGCTATTTAGGCGTAGGCTTGCGAGTCATTATCAATGGCAAACATTATCGCAAAAAAAACAAAAAAAAACAGAAATATTGTTAAGGCAGCTTTGTATTAGTGATGCAAAACCTGATGGAAGATTGGAACAATCCAGCTTTTTCTCTCTTTCTCTTTTCGGATTTCTTGTTCAATATTTTCTGTTTTTCCTATTTCCTGTTTTTTTTTCGTTGTGTAACTTTTTCTTCGTTATTTCTATTCAAATCTATTTTTATCCTTATCTTGCTCCTGTTTTTTATCTCTTTATATTTCTAGATTGCTTCCTCTTTGAATTTTTGCATGCGTTTAGTGTGGTGTTTTTTTAGCCGTAGTGGTATAGCCCGCACTTAGTATCATCATCAAGCATCTGCAAGGACAAAAGGAAGAAGAATTCTCTTTGCCGCGAGCGCGTGCTATATATTCTACTGCGGGCTATATGCTATGTACGATTTTCCCTGCTTTACCTCAAGCAACGACGACACTTCACGACATCCCGGCATCTTAAAGCGCCCCACACTTAACGCGGAAAAGCCGTTCCACACTAAATGCTCGTAGTTCCTATTTGTAACACGTGCATAGCCTCAGAGGTGATTGAGTGAACGAGAAAAAAAAATCCAGTGATAAAATGGTCGATAAGTTAAAAAAAAGATATGGTACAACAAACAACAAAAAGCCGTTATCGCGCACATACCCATGGCGCTCGATCACACCACTTCCTCTCCGCGGCTCCTCTAAGACATTTATTGTTCACACGACAAAACCAGGCGCGTTATCGTAACCACTGCCCTATTGGAGCAGAAGGAGCAGTGCTTATGTAGCAGAAAGCGAGAACTACCAGCTTCCTCGATTTCATCGTCAGTTTCTTTATTTTTCATTACTACATTCTTCTTCGCTCAATGAGCAACCTCCCACAAAACGCATCTAAAAACCCCGAGCTGAACCCGACGCTCCTCCACGGCTGCTCGACACAGGCTGCGAACTGGAAGTTTGAGCGTCACCCAGGCGGGAGCATTCTTTGCCGACGCACATTCTATTCTTTTCATTGCAGATTTCCTACGATGTGCGTGCTCCGTTCCCTACAAAAGAACACGGAAGGCCCCGCACACTCGCGATAGAATGCTCCACGTTTCCGAGGGTATACCTTGTTTCTTATCCTTCGACGCTGGTGAGAGGCATCGCTGTTTATCTCGAACATTTTGCGAGTTGTTTTGCAGCCCCCTTCGTAAAAAAACCAATACCTTCGCTTTGATCTTTGCGTTCTTTTGTTCTCGCTAGCACTTGCACTGAACGTTATTGATTATTCTTCGGTCTCTTCTGTACCCCACTTTCTTTTTTCTTTTTAGAAGGGCTTTTTTTAATCATAAAAGGAGTACTCGTAAAAAGTGCAAAAAGGAACAATAACAAACATAAAACTGGACAATATTCAACGGCAGGTTGTTCGACGACAATCATTCAATTTGTCGTTTTCTTCGAATAGTGTTACAGGGACCTCCTTCAAAGTAGGAGCATTCGGGGAGTCGCTTTAAATCTTGTTTGCCGGTTTGGACCTATGTGGAAATATGTTCAATCTTAAAGAAACACTGCGGCAACGTAAGAACCGTGTACGCCGCACGGCTCTCGTAAAATAACGCAACACCGACTCTGTTTTGAGCACATTTTTTTTCTTTTTTGGCTCATTTGTTTACGGCCCTTTTCTTATTCAGAAGATGTAGACACGAGCCTTGGAATTGCTGAAAGTCGAACTGCAATGTTCACTTGTTTTTATTGTGTGAATGTGTTCTCGCAACCTATAAAACACGACTCCGAGCCGTCCTCCGAGTACCTCGATTTCTTCGAGCACCTTGCGAGAATGGCCTTGCCGAAATTTCGGGCTCACAAATCACGTCTTTTCCTGCTTCGTTCGTAGGCTTACAACGAGTCTTCGTTTCACTTCGTGTCCAGTAGTGTGCTTTCCTTCTTGTTTTCTCCCCCTAAGTTTACGTGTCGTCACCACTTGCAGCAACCGTGACATGCAAGCAATGTGCTAAGGGAGAGGTACTCTGCGAATACTTCGAGGAAAAGTGCGAAGAACAGCAGGAAAATGTTAGAGCATGCTCACGGTTCTTGTGTTGTAGTGTTTGTTTTTTAACAACAAGCTCTAGAATCGACACTTTGGATGCGCTACACATTCGCCCCTCGCTATGGCGCCACGTTCACTTTTTGATCAAGTCTACCAGCTGTGACTCGTTGGTTAACTACCGCGCTTCGACGCATTAGAAATAAGACCTGCAGGCGCAAAAAACATTACAGGTGTTTTTCCTCGTCATTGTAGCCGTCTATATTGACTGTCGCAGCATTTGCACAGCCTCCACATGTGGCGTGGAGTCCCGATGATGAAGCAGAATTCTCGATTACGACATATTCCGGTCGTCCACCCGTTTGAGCCAGACAGCAAGTGATTTGTCTCCGCCAAATGTTCAGCGTTCACTAGCGCATAACATGACGAATTGTTTTCTGGTAGCCGCCATGCGTACATGCGGTGATCCATGTCGGCCCGCCATATATATATAGTCCTTGACAAACGCAAACTCCCACCATAGCGTAGAAAAAAAAGAAAAAAATTAAATGACTGACACAATATTCCCAAATACAAATTTTGACGAGGCTTGGTGTTCGGGCAACGCTAACTGTGTTCGAAGTTTTGGCTATCCACAGTTGTAGCAATAAAAGATTTGTTTTATGTTGCCACGGAAAATGCTAGATCTCAAGCGCTACGCACATCCATCTGGGTATTGCAGGCGTCACAAACAAAACGAAACACTGACAGTTCCGTTAGAAGCGAAGCCAGCCTTAAAGCACGTGGCAGCCTTTTATGCACCACGAGACGCAACCGAGGGCGCATGATGGAGAAAGAGAGCGACGTTAGAGGCCAGTGGCTCGGGCTATGAAGACTCCGCGATCGCTCTATTTTGTCTTCGTTCGCTCTAACCGTTACGCCGACGGCGACGCCTCTCAACGCATAAACGAGGGCCTCAGAGCCACGCTCTAGAAAAAGTGGTCACTTCTTTGCCGAGTATTTTTTGTTTGTGGAGATTCAATGGTTAAGGTAGAAACCACGGAATTTGTTGTTAGGTTCACGAAGTTGGATTGATTCCATGACAGGCTTCGCAGCAGGGTTTCTCATGTAGAAAGCAGGATCAATAAAGGGCGCTTCTTTGCTCGAGATTACCCGTAATCTGCATTGGTCACGTTTATTAGCTATAATTACGCAATGACTTTGCATTCAGTGAAAAAATTACATGGCATCTTTCCCAATTCAGCTGTTGCACGATTCTAGCGATTGCATTCCCATATAGAGTTGTGGCTTGCGCCACGTGACAAGGGCTTTTTTTTCTTTTTATACAGAGTATTGGTCGTACTCATTCTTCTGAATGGTGCTCTGGACTTGTAAAAAGGAGTAAATCCACCTTCTATGTTGCCCACGTCATGACATACTAAGACATTTTATTGTAATAACTAGTGACATTTCATCACAGAACGTTCATAATAAGAAAACTTTAGACCCATGGCCGACCAGAAGCTCGCATAGGTACGCTTTGCAAGCATTAAACCACTTGTTTTAAGGCAGCTGCAATAATAGACATTATTGAGGCACTTAATGTTTGTGTTTTGAGGCCTAAAATATGTACGTCGTAGATCTTACGCCGACGTACTTAATGGACTGAGCGGCTGCAATCAGTTGAGAAAATTGCGTCTATTGTAGGGCAACAACGAATGGACATACGAGTTTGCATTCGCGAAGCGCTATATTTCACACGAAAAAAACACACATGCAAGCACAGGTAGGACACACACAACAGGACACAAGGGTAAGACACACAGGACACTTGCTTGAGTTACTGAGCCACCATTTTCGTTAAAATTCATTATCTGTGTAATAAAAGTGAAAAATTAAATTTTGGGAGTTGACAGCACGCTTTGGCGACCGTGTTGTGGCAGCACAAAAGAACACCTGCAGTTGCGACACTGCCGGATTTTGATAATGTGACTTAAATTAAGAAGACAAGAAAGTGGCCGAAAGTGAGCTAACTAGCCAAGAAATGTTTCACCCGCCATCATCCTAAAAAGGTAACAAAACTGGCGTAAAGTAGACAGACCTGGCTACCCTGTTAGCTGAGTTTGGACAGAAGTGTGGTTTACTGTCCAGCTTTGTAACTACCCGGCTAAGGCAACCGTAGATCTTTACTAGGCGCACATGTACACTTATAGTACCTACTCGTTTCTTGATTTTCTTAATCTTTTTCTTTTACGCTGGATCGGGCGAGAACGCTATTCGTTCATCAATGTTTAAGAAACAAATTAGGCAACATATTCATATCATCATAAACACAACCATAGTTGAACAAGAGCAAACCTATCGACTCGGCCCGTAGCGTTTATTTGCGAATAAAAGCCAGGAACCGGCAACATGTTGAGGGGATTGAGTGCAATACAACTAGGACAGAGGTAAGGATGGAACAGAAGCGCATGTCTTCCATGTGTCGCATTGAATTCCCTCAGGATATCTAAAAGCATTCAACTTCTTAACCTGCAGCATACTGCACGGACCAAGTGATCAGAAAACATCAAAATGACGTAGCGTTAACATCTTGCAAGTAAGCGACAACATAAAAGAAAGAAATAAAGTTCCCCATCATTCTCTGAGCCAGGCGCACTTCAGAACGCACTCTTTTACATCCCGGACAAACATCAAGCTCTGGTTATACAGGGAAGCAAGTTTAGACCTCAGAGGTTAGAGCGGTTGATGGTGCATCAACTTGCACCCTAAAGCACCTCCAAAAGCATTACCGCAAGAGCAGCGCTGAGCACAGTACTTAAATTATTGTTGACGTAGTGATTTTGCAGAAGGTTTACACTAAACTAAGTTATGCGCCGACGCTATGGCATACACTTAATCCCGCCGGATAACGACGCTTCGCAAACCATACAAGCTGTCTTGCGTAAATTGCAGTGAAACACTGAAGCACTGCGCAGCGCGTGGAATCACGTTGCTTTCAGCTCGGTCGCTTCATCCTGCGATTCCTTCCAGGGTCGTTGAAGTGGAGGAAGAAGCGGAAACGCGAGAAGTTGCGAGCGACGTGAAAGTGATTGTGCCTTTGAAGTAACTCTGAGATTGTTGAGGGTAAGTGTGAGAAGTCAGCGTTTGAACGACGTCATAGCTGAGAAGACGCTGTAACAGAGAATGGCCGATCATTTAAGTAAGCAATGACGAAAATGACGTGTTAATAAATGATCGTCTTAACATGCTTCTTCAGATACGGTCGTTAATAAACTACTTGGCAATGCTAGTCAATGTGAAAGACTAGTTGTGCGTATGCTGACATTAACAGCACACAATATTTTATCAGTGTAGTACAATGTTCACGTTTATAAAATATTCACGCACATTCACACATGTTAGTGAGTGAAGTGAGTGTTTATTATGTGAGGGAATGAGTGTGTGGAGTGAATGAAAGAGGTGAATGAATATATTGAGTGAGTGAGTGAAGTGAGTGAGTGAGTGAAGTGAGGGAAATGAGTGAGTGAGTGAGTGAGTGAGTGAAATCTAAGAACCTGCTTTATCGCCTTTCGACGTTTGACGCTTTTCTAGTATCATTCTTATGCTTTGCGTTAGTGTCCTTGCTATTATTACTCGCATAAATTTTCACCTTTATAGCGAACCTACTCACAACACTGCATCTAAATTTAAGGCGTACGCGGATGTCACTTTACGGATTTATGATAGCGGTTTAGGATTAAGCACGTACGTTAGTACGTCACATGCCATCGAGACTGAAGTCGAAACCTCGCCTACAAGGCTCGTCAATTTGCACGCCATTCACGAATGTGACCCTGGCTTCTGTAATGCATTGCTCGCTCCGTCCGACATTTCTCGAACTATCATTACTTGCAGCTCAGTGCTAATCCAGCAAGTGTTCGAGGAACGTCATCATAACGATACGCTGCTCTACCTTTGCCTCGACTTCATGGAATGCTGAGAAGCTGTCCTGTGCGATGTTCGAACAACAGGCCAAATGAATATTGATGTACAGATGGTGCCATGATGTTCTGGCACTGGAAAGAACCACGAGGTCCGCGAGCTGTGTACTTATAATTCAAGAGATCGGGTGAGGAGGAGGAGATAAGAAGGTTGATGAGCTTTCATTTTGATAAAGAGGACACCTATTTGTAAAGCTCGCTCTATAAGGCTTCTCTCAATAGAATGAATCGATAATACTTTAAAGGTTAACATATTTGACGAAAGTCTGTCTGGCTGGGTCATGCTTCCGCAGAACACAGATGATGGATCATCGAATCCATTTTGACGACACCACCCGGGTCATCAAAACAGAAAGTAACCGCAACAAAGGAAAATAGTTAGGACCCTGGCACATTGAAACGACTCCTGGAAACAATAACGGTTCGACGTGTGTCTGTATGCACGTTGTCTGAAATTAATGGAAAAAAGAATGCGGTGACATGTTTCGGCGGCGAGAACGACTGTGGAGAGAGAGAGAGAGACAACCACTAAATACATCTAGATTCAGCAAAATCGCGAGTTAGCCAAGTTGGTCGATGTTCATCGTAGAATATTTTACAGCGCAACGAGTTCCTTCACTGTCCGTATCTGACCCGTTGTGCCGTCAAATAATCTACGATTAACCTCTAGCTTCGTAGGCGGCTAACAAGTCACTCCCTGAAGAAGAGACGAAACAGGTCTCGAATCGTAGTCCCGCTTTATATAAAAAAGAATTTCACCCTGACTTGGTTGAACAGTCCTTTTTATTCTTAATTTTAACGCTACAATATCACTTCGGTCAATTAGACTTCATCATAATCTACACATCACGACTAGAATAGTCTATTCCTGTGGTAACGCATGCGGACAGCAGCCAAGGCAACAGATACAGAGCAAAAAATAAAAATCAGGAGTCCGATTTCTATGGGGGAAATGGGAGTATAAGCAGATTTACGCTAACTTTTCTTCATTTCAATCTGTGCAATGCTCTCTCCAAAGTTTTCATTCGGCCATTCCAGGAACCAGCCCTCCATCGCACGTGCTCATCAACGCAACACTTAAGGTAACAGGTTATAGGTAAGCGTGCTAGTCGGTATGCCGTGATTAAGTGAATTTTTGTGTGCAATTAAACAACACCGAGTCCAAGAAAGAAAACACACTCCAAGCCCTTGTGCTGTGTGCTTTATTTCTTGGATCCCGTGTCGCTTATTCGCACTCAAGGTTTTACTTATTCAGATAACAACGACCGTCACGCGTTCACATTTGGGCAGCAATTAAACTTGAAAACTAAAACGGACAGGTCACCTCGATTGAACATCAAATTTTAACATCAGAAACGAGCTGGTCACCGAGAAGCCCATGGTCCAAAAAAGCTAGATTTTTTTAAAACGGCACGCGCAAATGCGCATTTGACTCTCCGTATATCTGCGGCCATGTTGAAAGATCGGAGAGAAACTGGGAGGGGAAGACAAAATGAGATTTAATATCCAATTACGCTATCTCCCCGCAAGTCTTAGAAGCGAAAGTTATTTATGGATCGATACGTGTGGTTTAACGTCCCAAAATCACCATATGATTATTTGAGACGCCGTAGTGAAGGGCTCCGGAAATTTCGGCCACCTGGGGCTCTTTCATCTTCATCATCATCATCATCATCATCATCATCATCATCATCATCAGCAGCAGCAGCCTGACTACGTCCACTGCAGGACAAAGGCCTCTCCCACGTTCCGCCAGTTAACCCGGTCCTGTGCTTGCTGCTGCCAATTTATACCCGCAAACTTCTTAATCTCATCTGCCCACCTAACCTACTGTCTCCCCCTAACCCGCTTCCCTTTTCTGGGAATCCAGTTAGTTACCCTTAATGACCAGCGGTTATCCTGTCTACGCGCTACATGCCCGGCCCATGTCCATTTCCTCTTCTTTATTTCAACTATGATATCCTTAACCCCGGTTTGTCCCCTAATCCACTCTGCTCTCTTCTTGTCTCTTAAGGTTACACCTACCATTTTTCTTTCCATTGCTCGCTGCGTCGTCCTCAATTTAAGCTGAACCCTCTTTGTAAGTCTCCAGGTTTCTTCTCCGTAGCTAAGTACCGGCAAGATACAGCTGTTATATACCTTCCTCTTGAGAGATAGTGGCAATCTACCTGTCATAATTTGAGAGTGCTTGCCGAATGTGCTCCACCCCATTCTTATTCGTCTAGTTACTTCAATCTCGTGGTTAGGCTCTGCGGTTATTACCTGCCCTAAGTAGACATAGTCTTTTACAACTTCAAGTGCACTATTACCTATCTCGAAGCGCTGCTCCTTTCCGGGGTTGTTGTACATTACTTTCGTTTTCTGCAGATTAATTTTAAGACCCACCTTTCTGCTCTCCCTGTTCAACTCCGTAATCATGAGTTGGAATTCGTCCCCTGAGTTACTCAGCAATGCAATGTCATCGGCGAAGCGCAGTTTACTAAGGTATTCTCCATTAACTCTTATGCCTAACTGCTTCCATTCTATGCTTTTGAAAACCTTCTGTAAGCACGCGGTAAATAGCATTGGGGAGATTGTGTCCCCCTGCCTTACACCCTTCTTGATTGGTATTCTGTTGCTTTCTTTATGAAGCACTATGGTAGCAGTTGATCCCCTGTAGATTTCTTCCAGAATGTTTATATATACTTCATCTACGCCCTGATTCCGCAGT
Source organism: Rhipicephalus annulatus (assembly GCA_013436015.1). NCBI lineage: Eukaryota > Metazoa > Arthropoda > Arachnida > Ixodida > Ixodidae > Rhipicephalus > Rhipicephalus annulatus. The sequence continues at coordinate 1,347,484 of WOVY01000504.1, forward strand.
GTCTGCATGACGGCTGATATTTCTACTGAATCAAACGCCTCCTCATAATCTATGAAGGCTATGTATAGTGGTTGGTTATACTCTGAGCATTTCTCTATTACCTGATTGGTAGTATGGATGTGGTCAATTGTTGAGTAGCCTGTTAGAAATCCTGCTTGTTCCTTTGGTTGATTGAATTCTAATGTTTTCTTTACTCTGTTAGCAATTATCTTTGTAAATAGCTTGTATAATACAGAGAGCAAGCTGATCGGCCATCGGCCTGTAATTCTGCAAGTTAACTTGCACCCAAACCTGAGCACACGGGCCCACAATAGGAGCGATAGTCGAAGTGCCTGTTCAAAGTGTTGGGACATGCCACTTTACTTTAAAATAGCCGCCTTTAAGCGCCCGTTTGTACGTTGAGCTGCGTCGCCATTGCTGTTGCCGTCGTTGTAGGTGGTCTAACCGACAGACACAAACCAAACAAAAATAAGAAAAAAATACCCAGCAGCAAATGATAAGCGAACGCACCCTCCGTGAGGCAGTCGAGTATTTTACCACAGAGCCACACTCCTGCTTGAAACTTGTTTGCAAAAAGACCCTACACAGGCGTTACGCCAGGCGAGAAATCGCGTTAACCTATGTAATGTAGTGTGGCCAATGGGTAACTTAAAACAACCAGGCATCGCATAATCTCGAGTTGTGCAACGAGTACGAGGTTTAATGCTTCCCGCCCACTGCAAAGAACTCCGCTACCATTTTTCATCGTCAGCAGCCACGTGCAGCATCAACAAAGTGCAGATAATTTTTTACCTTGCAGATGTGTAAGAGTAGTTTAACCGTTCAAAAGTGTTGTGGCTCAGGTGAGCTGGTTATTTATAAGCTCAGCTTGTGTTAGCGTGCCCCTAATGAAAAAAAAAGAGGAGGGGGAAGACGACCAAGACGTCTATCAAGGTAGGTGCCTACCTTTCTAGATATCTGTGTCGTCTTTTTTTTTTCTTTTCGTATTAGCCGCGCTAATACAAGCTAAGTTCGTTTAACCGCAGTAAGATGAATAGTGATTTAGCGGGTGTTGTTATACTTGACCAATAATTATGATATATGGGATAGTCAATACACCTTCTGGAAAACCAGAATATAGACACAACAGGCTCTGCCCCAACGCAAATATTCGCTCAGAATTCATTATTGCGAGTCTCAATAACGTCGGTGCCTTTTTTTTTTTTACTATATCCCACGATTGTAACGATAGCAAAGTACGAACGTTCTGAGAACAGCTTCGTGCCAAGAGCGGTGAGGCAGCTAAATCGTGCGTGATATATAGGCTGTAATTCTGAGGTTTAATATTGCACTGCAGTTGAACTGTAGCGCACGTATTTACAAAGTTCAAGTGGCCGCCCACATTATATAAATTAAACGACCAAGCAACGAGTGCAATAGTAGCATCGACGTACAAACAGCCCTCGTAGACAGCGTAAAGAAAATGGAAACTATACTCTCACGTCTCTATAACCTCGTCCTTTTTTGGCCTTGAACTTCGCTGTAGACGATGCTCCTGTTTTGTTTCATTCGAGCAACCGATAAATTACGTTCCCCCCAAGCTCTGTAATGCCCCCGCGATCATCATCTTTCTTCGCTGCTGGCTCCTTTTGGCACCGGTCTTGCGCAAGTTTGACAAATGAGTCGGCTGATTGTTATTGATCGTACTGTTCTCTATCTCAAAGGATAACTGTAGCCTTAAAGCCCAATAAGGCTTTCGAGTTGAGCGCAACGACCACATGTCGCTGGCGCCAGCACGCAGGCTTTTAAAAAAAGCCCTCTTGAAGAAACGAAAAGAACGATAAAAAGGTATAAAGCATTAAAAAGAAAGACGTAAGAGGGTCACTTATTTGCTTTTAGCGCACTTGACTCTAAGGGCGTTGTTGCCATTTCTTCGAGGAACCCAGCTGAAAGAAAAAAAAAGTGGGGAACCCTTAAGCTTCGCTTTTAAGAGTTGAACGTGATAGCAACATTGTGTTCTTAGTGCGTGCTTCGAACACTTAGTGTATGAAATCTTTTCGAACTTGCTTTGTACCAAATGCGTGGTTTTAAAGGTGCAGTAACATGTGTACTGCCGTAGCGGGTGACAGGCTTTAAACTATGAATCCATTATGATATTCCCATGTACTGATGTTCTGACGGCTGATGGCAATATACGCTTGTACGACACATTATTACGGCAATATTTCTTGCTTTATTGTGAAGCATGTGCACAGGGCGTGTGTGTTTGTTAAGCGCGAAAGTTACTTTACCTACATTTCGAAGCAGAGGAAGTTATTTTTTCTGTATTCATGAGCGGAAGCGTGGCTCTATAGTGTCGTGCGTGAAACTGTTCACAAATATTCTATCTGTCTATGCTCTTCTCTCCTCCGCTGTACCACTCATTATACTTTGATTTACAAGGTCATGGGGTGTGCAAAATATTTATATGTACCAATTTCAGAACTCTCTTTTATACACTTCATTCCGAAACAGTACCCGTTAAAGCTTGGCTACGAATAAAAAGTATTTTCGTCTCCACTGTTAACTGAAGTCTGTGTGATGCCCCTGACACAACGGAGCATTGCTTCGTGAGCTACAAAGACTGCGTTCTATTCTTGGATGTCCTCTAACGAACTCTACAGAACCTTTTTTTTTCGTGCCCTGTTCGTGAACTCCGGCCGACATCTCCTAATGAAGGGCCGCACAATATATTTTTCCTTACCAGTATAGACTGCCTGTGGAAGACGCGTATGCAGGACCGCAAAGCCGAGCCAATCATCTTTTCACGCACACATTTTGTCCGATTGGCTATTCACTTAAATAATGTTTGCGAAGAACTCGACTTTCAACCGGGCTAGCACCCCATCTTGGTGAATTGCTTAACTTCGCCACTTTTATTGTGCAGCACAGAATGACGAGCTCTGCCTAGACTATAACGCTTTAGCCTTCAAATTTCTTCTACGCAGTGCTTGTAAGTTTATTGTCGCTATAAGATTGCAACAATGCAACTATGTTTGATATTGTCTACTATTTCATTGTGCATTCTAATAAATGCTATGTTTGAAAAATAGTGGCTGTGTGGTACAACGCGTGCTTGCCACGCAAGCAACCTGGGTTCTATCCCCACTTAAATTCAGAATTTTTATTATTACTTTAGTCTTTCTCAAATTTTAGGCCACGCAAAGATGATTTTTATCTCGCAACCAACGCCGCCTGCGCTTACACGGACGCCCGAATTTCTGACATGCTCTTCAACGCTATCGTGTTAAAATTGTGTGTTCACACACACTGGTGGCCTGTATACAGTACTTGCACAATGCTATAGTGATGACCTTGTTTCCTTTCTAAACTAGTGCCATCAAAGATTCTTCCCCATTTCATTCTATACACCCCATTCACCGCCTTTGTTTTATATATAGGATGTAAGGAGATGGCACAAAAATACATCACCAGTACCAGTAACTCCTTAGCTCTTGCAGGTGCCGAACAGCTCTAGGCCCGTAAACAGACAAAAAAAGGGGGAGGAGGGAGGGTGAAGTTCATGGGGCCCGTTTCTTAGCTTGCTTGATTCTTTACTTGTTTTCTTAGTTGCTGTCTGTACGGAAGGGGGCATGTGAGCCTTTAATGTCTTGATCACTGAAAGCATATTGTAAGCGTTCTATACTACCTGCTTTAATATGCACGTTGTACAACCAAATTTCTTAGAGATTTTTGCGGTGCTCTTACTTCGAATATCATCGACATCGGTAGGTGCATGCGTCGTGAAGGAACTTACACAGCCACCAATGCAATTGCTACCGACTGAAACAGCCACCAACGCCAAGAGCGAAGTTGTCAGAATGTGGCGAAGCAGCATGCCCTGCATCCCCAGCAATCATGTGGCTGCTCAGTCGTTACACGATCCGAGTTTGAATTCGCAGTGGAGTTTCTCAATCTGAAGTTGCAGAAACTTCCGCAAATATTAACGACCTATACAACGAGGGTGGCGATTTGGGCTTGTTGGTATGGTTGCATGATGATAGATGGTAGCGCAGACAACGGACACGGACAAGAGAAGGCACATAGACACAACACAGCGCTACAATGAAAATGTTAAGGGTCACTCCCTCATTTCCACTTCACTTTTCCATAACGTTTGAGTTTCGTTTCATATTACTTTATTTTGTGCTTCGTTGCCTCCCATCTACAGAACATTTTCTTTTGCGGTATTGCGAAATACACCCGTTGAATATGAAAGCCATACGCGTGTTTTTTTTTTCAGACAGTGTAAGAGGCAGTTGGCATAAACTTGAAATATTCGACCGTTTGCACATTTCACAGATCTATCACGAAAGCTTGGCTTGAAAAGAAGTAAAACATAAAAAATGCGCAGCGACGTCAACTACACTTACCGACTGGGATATGAGTTGAGTCTTTGTGTGTTGACTAAACATGACAGCTTGGCGTAAGAGCGGCACGCTTCTAGATTTTTTATGCACAAGCTACATAAAGTCTCCCCTATTACGTAACTCTACTTCTTATATTTTACTTTGTAAAGAAGGACAAGTTGATCCTTCACTCGCCTCTGTCATCTTTCAACCGATATATCGGCGATGCGAGCAAACGGTGCGTTTGGGATGAGACGTGTCACACTTGCGGTCTTCAATGTTTGTACTAGTCTTTACGTCAGAATTTTTCGTGGGCTCCTTTCTGCCTGCTCGTTTATTCTTTCAAGTAGCATCTACAACCTCATTCAGCAAGCACCTCTTATGAGATATTTAACGACGTCTTTACCAGAAACCACGCCACTTAATTCTTGATGGAGCCCTCTATGAGCTCTTCTGTCTGCGTGAATCACTTGTAGTAGTACCTCAGTGAGAGGTGCACACGTTTAAGAGTATGGGTTTGATTAATGGGGGGGGTTGAACGTCCCAAGAGCACTATATCATTATGAAAGACGCCGTAGTACAAGGATCCGGATATTTCGACCACCTGGGGTTCTTTAACGTGCACCCGAGTACGAGTCCACGGGCGGACAAAATTTCCGCCCACATTAGAAATAATGCAGCCGTCGCAGTCGGCATCCGATACCACGACCTACAGATCAGCAGCCAAGTACTTTAGCCACTATACTACCACACGTTTAAAAGTAGGATAAAATGGGTAGGGAATGCGCTTTGAACAGATATCTTCAAGATTTGAGCCCACTAAAAAGCTACGAGTTTCACCAGTCCCACGAAGGTATTCATACAGGCCAGTTACCCTCAAAGTGCAAAAAGGAAGGAATCAATCAGAAAGGGAGTAGGTATGAAGGTTAACCACAGAGATTTTCGATTGGCTACCCCATACTGGTGGACTAAGGGAAAGTGAGTCACTCCGTTGATTTCTGCGCACATGAGCACCTTAGTATGACCTCTATTTAGAGCAGACAATACTGGCAATCTCTTTTACTATACTGGACATTATTTGCATCCCTTTTATTTGTTCATGGCATCTCATCAAGCCGAATCTCGTATATAAGGGATATTTTGTTCTTTTGGGAGCGACGCTCTCTAAGCCGTGGGTCATGCGTCCGCGATGTATGTAGTAGTAGTGTCGAAGTTGTAGGTAGCCACCTCCACGGTCGGACTGGAGGTGTGGCACACGTACCCTTTTGGATTGAGGAAGAAACCCGCGCACGTTAATAATAAATAAAAAGATAGCTATTTCTGTTGAAATAACCTACAGAGACGAGTATCGGACACTAAATCTCTAATAAGGTATGGCTTGAATTTGATGCTTACTAAAAGAAAACTAGTATCAGAAAGACGCACTTCGAGCACTGTCTGACCAAAAAGGTTAGCCACGTTAAACTCGCTGGGCGCAACTTATTTGGTTTTACCAAGTTTTAGCAATGGTTGGGCTGCATTGCCAAGGATTATGCTATAGCGGCGATGAGATGTGGGCACTAGACATGAAGCGCAGGACGTAAGAAAGTGCGCGCGCGCCGCTCCTCTAGTCCGGCCGTGCCACCTCTCGTTTAGTTCTTGAAATGTCCGCTGGATGGCGTTAGTTCAATGTGATGAATGTATGATGTAAAGATGTGACGTGGTGGTACTTGGAGTGTTCACTAGATGGGCTGCAGATGGACAGACGCACGGATTGAAGGACAGGCAAACAGATGCACGGACGGACGCATAGATGAATGAACGGATGGGTGCATGGATGCATGGACGCACGTACGGATACAGGAACGGACGCATGGTTGGATGCACAGACGGACCGACGGATAAACGCGTAGACGGTAGCACAGACGGACGGATGCAAGAATGAACGGACCTACAGAAGCGCGGACGGACTGACAGACGTTTCCCCATACTCATCATCATGCACTCCATGAATATGCTGTGATTTTTTTTGTTTACTTTTGCGGTTCCACCCTTTCTGTGCAAGAATTCATCGAGCGAAATTTCGGTAGCTTTTTCTTTCTCCTTTGGATGAAATTCTTCTAAGAGATGGCCCGCTGACAGTCATGTCAGGGTGGTAATTCATCATTCCAGCTGATGAAGCTTCGCCCAGAGCCCTTAACCCGAGAGCAGCCTTTAAGGTTTTCAAACGCTGCACCAGGTTTGCAAATTTAATAAAGTTTCTCTTTTTTTTCTCACCCTTCATTTTCAATCATTATTAGCCTAGTAACAAGTCTCGCTTCCTTCTTTTCAGAAGAGATTGATTGTTTTTTCCGAAAAGATGTCGGAACTTGTCTCATTTCCCCCCCACTAGTGAAATTTTCTTATATTATGTGCTCCCTACGATGTGCGTTCTCTATACATTATTCACAAAACAGTTTTTATTCATATCTAAACGCCCATATGAAGCAAACTATTTGATGCGTTTAATTTTGTGCGTTGCTGCTTCAGGTGATTCATCAAATAACGTAATAAAAATATTTCCTATAAAACGAGGTGTCTCACAGCCACTGTAAAACCGTAAAACATATTATTAGCCCAAATGAATGCAAATAACATTATATATTATCTCCGGTGTTGCGTTATAAAACCAGAATATAATTATGAGGAACATAGTCGTGGAAGGATGCCGAAATTTAGCCCACCTAGTGTTCTTTAACCTACACTGGCATATCGCACGATACACAGGTCTCCAGCATGCAGCATTCATTGAAGAAATGATGTAAAAATACGTGGCGAAACTTATATTATTCACAACGCGCTACATGTTTCTTCGAATAATTTTAGTCACGCGTGTTGTGCGAACATTTTTTTTTATTTCCAACTAATGCTCGTTAAACTAAACTTTCCAAACGCTCTTATCGCCAACGTTAGAAGGGACAATAGCATACTGTTACACGAGTTTATCTTCCATTCCCAGGGCTCACTTACAGCATGATTTTTCGAAGAACCATAAATATTACACGGCACAAAGAGCATAGCATGCACCAAACAGAGATTGGTTATTTCAACGAGCAAATGTTCAAGCTTTTTGATTTTTTTAAGTGCGCTCATGTGTGGGTTTTCTTTAAAAGAGCTGAATTAAATTTAACTGAAACCGAGAAAAACTCACTTTTTTATACCGAAAATATAGAAAAGCCTGCTCAAACTATTTTTTGCCAGTGTATTCCTGCACTTTAAATACCTGTAATATAAAATGCGGCTAAAATCTATGTATCCCACGATGGCCGGTATTCCGAACTAAAACTTTTATTCGGCTCTTACAGATTAGAAGATTTCACTTGGGCTTGAATTTGCTCATAAACCCGTGAATCCTCCGTACAGGTCTCCAACCATCATATATAGACGTGACAACGTCGTTATATGTACATTACATGTACAAAGTTCGTTTATTTACGTTTTTATGTACTATGTACCTACTGATGAACTATAGACTTGTTCTTGCAAAACGTTGTTCTTGCAAAGTACAAAAAGGGCGTCCATCGATGAGCCCGGGGACTCGTTTCCCTTGAAAAATGATTGTTTTATATTCAGTGAAGTAATATAAAGGTCATCGACTTGAAAAAAAAAGACAAACTTTATTGTTCATCTTCTTTCTTTAAGCATTCAGAGTTCTTCCCTGTGTACAGCAAGGCTGCAGCAATACGTCAAAATTGCGATTATCAGCCAATATACGCCTCACGTTGATACGCCTTACGTACACGTAAACACAAGTGGACTGTGTGTACTGTGCCGCGCTCGAGCCTCTAACATGGCGGTATTCACACGACAGCCGATAGATGGCAGCAATTTCGCATAAGCATAGGGAGCGCACCGATTTCCATTCATTTGTAAGCATTTCAAACCTCCCCGATTCTTGCTATCAGTTCATTCTGATCTACTGGATTGCTTAAAATCAGCCCCGTATGATCTCTAGCATAGTTTCTGTATTTGGTTCCTATATTCGGTTGAATGGAAGGTTTCCTCGGGAGCCACACGGACTGGTGCTCATCAGGAAATCAGTAACCGTTAATCGGGTCCCATCGATCGTATGGAACAACATGAAACCGGAGGCAACGATGCGGCAAAGTCGGTTCCGCATTGGCCGAAGTAGTGAGAGTTAATGTGTGGTATACGCCCAGGGCGAGAAGACGCGGATAAACGAAAAAAAATGTGTGCGAGACAATCGCGAGAACGATGTTGTAGTGCAACCGCTGTGCTGCATCAAGAACAGCGCTCACAAAAGCTAGGAGCGAACAAAATAAGTAACCGTGCAACGACTGCGTCTTTGCAATGGAAATGGGGCTCCAAATGAACCAACTGGAATCTGTCAATGATTGTGCGGAGAAACAATGCCAACAGAGAACGGAGAGGCTGCCATACCTAAGGCATAAAATGAGGCTGCTATTTCAGCTCTTCGAGTAGAACCGCGAAACTTGCAACTAACAACTATTGAAGCTTCCCAACTACTGAATGAGTGAAGAACTACAAGACATCTGCGTGCGTTAGAACTGAAGGTTCTCGCATCCACATTAGTTTGCTAAGGCGGTGCCTTTCTGTCGACCGTAATAATAAAAGTGGTGCTCGTTTCGATGATACAGTGTGTTACTGAACGAAAGAGAGCGAATGAGTGCATAGAGTTTTGTCACTCTTAGGGTTAGTAAAGCGTTGTTTCATGACAGTGAAGCTCAACCAACTAGTTCGACCTTACCATCCTGCTTCAAGCTGTGTTCATTACGAAGCCTCCGTGGCTCCAATATTCTAGGATACGTGTACGAAGCGAACCCTTACGTGTGCTTTCTTTTAATGTTGAGTGCTAGCATTGATGTCGAAGCGCTGTCCACTTACCCAGCGTTCACTCGCTTACGTTCTTGTTTTGCGGTATACCAGGGGGTTAAAAGCATTTGTTGCGATCACCACTCTAGGTTCGATCGGGTCGTGCAATTACTCATGACGAGCAGTGAAAGACCATGCTGCTTCAGCACAGAACCAGAGGAAGAGCTGTGACCGATGCGAGAAGCCGAAGAAGCTGCCAGGCCCCGAGGGCTCCTGACTGACACCTAGGGGGGGTGACCCGCACCGTAGATAACACTTAGAATGGCAGAGAGCTGAGATCGATGGGACTTATTCATTCTAAAGGACAGGGCACGAAAACAAAAACATAAAAACAAAGTCAGGACACGAAGGTGTTCTAACTTCGTCCTTGTGTTCGTGGTTGCCCGCGCTGTCTTTTGGAATTGATACACACCAGCGAGGCTACCACATTTTTATCATAAAGTTTCACCCTCAAACTCTCAGGTGCTCGTCAATGAACCACAGCTTTTCGAAATTTGCGAAGCCCTCTGCTAGTGCAGTGCTCCAAAGCCATACTATGGTTTGGGAATGGAAAACCTCAGATTTTACAATATTATTTAGGAATATATTGGCCCTCTGTTGAGTGAGCTAGTAGCAGGTTTTTTCTTCAGATTATTAAGGCAGAGATGTTGAAAAAGGAACCCGGAAGTGCGTCGCTGTTCAAGAAAAGATAAGAAGTTTTGTTCGTGCTCTCACGCGTCGTCACGATTGATTTTCGCTCGCCGTCCTGCTGTGCCGGGCGCAAAATTGAGTGGCGCATGGTTGCAGTGGCGGCCACGCTTGAGAAAAAAAAAGTTAGATACGCGGTGTTGATCTTAAACTAGAACGCGACAACAAAATAAATTGCTGGTCGATACATCTCCCAAGTTGCAACTTCCTTCCGATGTGCGCAGTCACTGTTGGATATCGAAAATTTGTGCCGTTCTCGGCTTGCCACTTGACAAATTGCATGTACGTACGTGTTCCACGTGTGTAAAAATATACTTGGGGGAGTTTGTAAATATCGATGTTGGTACCTGAAAGCGTGAAACACACAGGAGAACTGCGGAATCATGTGTGTGTGCGTTTGCGTGCGTGTACGTATGTGTATGTGTAGGGAGAAAGGAAACAAGATCCATGCCCCAAAATAGAATGTTTCTTGCTTTCATCAAAATAAGAGCATTACCACAGGCATTACAGCATATCAACTCACTTTCTTTGATTACGCAGACCTAGTGAGAACCTAAATCATGAAGGTAAGTGCCATGACAAAAAATAAAATATTTTGGGCTCCGTATTACATTCAATTACGCAATTTATTGACAAAAAGGCAACAAGTTTAGCAATGCTGACGACAGTACAAGCCGTAAGGTCGAGTGCAGTCACTGCTTTGATACACTAGTTTCCCGCTCTGTCATTTCACCCCCTCCCCCCTGGGGGAGGGTTTGAATTGAATTTAGGAAGTAAAATTCACTGTATTATTTCCTTCGAAAACTAGAAGCGAGAATTGTAGCTTTAATATTTGCAAAGGCGCCGCCTGTGACGTAGGCATGCTTCGATATTGGAAGCTAAAGATGTGAGGAGATATGAGCCTTATATTGTTGTTGAGCGGGTACTGCAAGGGTGTTTCGGTCTCACCAACATGCTTCATTTCATACATAGAGCATTCGACAAGCTATACTACGTTAGATATGTCACAGTTAGAGCCACCATGTGTTTCTAAGCTGAAGTTCGATGCATTTAGTGAACTATAGTAAGATGGTGTCAGACTATGCAACGTGGTTTGTTGCACAGGCAGCCGCCGGCAGGTTCACTGCGTTGGCTTTTTGATGATATGAATAATTGATTGATACGTGGGGTTTAACTTCCCAAAACCACCATATGATTATGAGAGATACCGTAGTGAAGGGCTCCGGAAATTTCGACCACCTGGGGTTCTTTAACGTGCACCAAAATCTGAGCACATGGGCCTACAACTAATCCGCCTCCATCAAAAATGGAGCCGCCGCAGCCGGGATTCTAACCCGCATCCTGCGGGTCAGCAGCCCAGTACCTTAGCCACTAGATCACCGTGGCGGGGCAACGATATGAGCAGGTCACGCTTGTTTCGTACTGTTCTGTACCTTACACGCAGTGGTTCTCAGAAAATCGATTCGTTTTGTGGAAGAAAAACAAGGTGTTTTCTTGGAAAGGTGTTTACATTCTGCGAAGGCGCGGGAAACGTTAGTACAATGTTAGTACAGAAGACAACTGGCTCTTACGTTTTAGTTTTAAAAAAATGTGCTTTGCAATTATAGTTATTTGCTAACTTGGTGACATTGTCAATTATCTTGGATGTGCATTTCTTCTTGACTTGAGCGCTTCGAAACTGGGCAGAACTAGAGTTGAAATCATTTCATCGGAAGCATGTTCTTATAAGTCGAAGGGCCAGACCATAATGGAAGCGAGTTTCACTGTGCTTGGCTGCCCACACATATACATGTGGGGAACGTCAAAGTATTTCGTAGCAGGGGCATTTCCGTCACTCGTACATGAATCGAGGGACACGGGAAAGAACCTCAGCTGTTGGTCGCAATTTCCGGAGCCCTCCACTATGTCTTTCATAATCCTATCATGGTTTATTGATATTGAATCTCAACACTCGATTATTTGTCTTCGAATAAATTAAACCTTTCGTATTTACCTTTCCAGGTTTCGGTGACCACGGTTACTGTTATTATGCGTAATAGGTTGTAACTACTGCTGGGCTGGCCTCGCTAGCCATGTATATAGTGGGTATGCCACTTCCGTTATGTTCTTTGTCAATCCATGAATATATTTCATGTTTGAACTTCAAGCCTACCTCTAATTCTTTGCCGGCCTATGCTTCACTTGCGGTTTCCGTCAAGTTTTAGCTATTGTAGGCACCATACCGCGAAGCATAATGTACACAAAAGTTTCAGAAGATGCATCACAACTTATGTCTCTTAAGGTTTACTAAAATACAAAGATAAGAAGACGCTTCGCCGTATGTTTTTTTTTAATGCGAGGCACTTCTTAGTGAACTTCGGGGGGCTATCTATCTATCTATCTATCTATCTATCTATCTATCTATCTATCTATCTATCTATCTATCTATCTATCTATCTATCTATCTATCTATCTATCTATCTATCTATCTATCTATCTATCTATCTATCTATCTATCTATCTATCTATCTATCTATCTATCTATCTATCTATCTATCTATCTATCTATCTATCTATCTATCTATCTAACCACTTACATTTGAGTGGTCTCGTGGTCACCGCCTTAACTTGGCGTCAACCAAAATTAGCATGAGAGGCTAAGATGGTTTGACGAATACGACGTGCTGGTCAAGACATGAATAATGTCACAATCCCGTCGCGTACGTCGTCAAACACTTCCCGCTAGACTTCTTCATCGTCGTCAGCCACTAAATAAAAAAATGCACTCAATTTCTTGCAAATGTGTAGCGGACACAATGCTTCTCCGAAGTATGACGAAGGATAGATTGTGAAGGCCGGCCAAGGCAGCGCACTACAGAAAAATTATTTGTGACTTAGTGGGTACCCAGAAAGTGTGCTCGTAGCAGTTACCCAAAGAGTGTTTAGAAAGGTTCTGAAAGGCCGCTTTTCCAGCTTTCGCTGCGGCTGTGGTGCGCGTTCCGCGCAGGTCTGGCGGTTTTTATCCGTTAACGGGGATGGCGACATGCGGAATAAACTTGGATTTACCCAATGTACAGAATTTCAGCCCACTATGGTGTGCCGGTCATCTAAGCATTTTCATGAATTTTATGCGGTGTTTCTCAAAAACTCGTACTTGTCGGCGACATGCCGTTTGTGATACGGAAATTCAATCTTTTATCGAGATCACTTGCCCTTTCACGTGGTGATATTTTGTTGTTTCCTTTCGACGTACAGTTTTATTGTTTCAAGCAAGACCATCGTTGTCTCACGTAGGAGCAGAAGGGCAACGCTGCTAAGGCCGTGGATGAAAGTCTCATACCCGACACGGAGGAAGGAAAAGTCATAAGGGTAGCATTGCGAATGGCGAGAGATAAATGAATGACTGGTTGTAGCTCAAGCATGCACACGCCAAGATTCGGTTGCCCCCATTTACCCGCTAGAAAAAAAGTGCTCCTGAATCCCCCTCCACCCCGCCCTTTTTTTTTAAATTATATGCGCAAGTTGTTACAGTACTCTGACCTCCCAGAACTGTTTCACAAACATCGCCTCTGCGGTAGTGGTGCCAGAACGAACTCGGGACTTTTTCTTTCCCCTGTGATAACACGCTCGGCCCCACCTTTCTGGAGCAGCCGTGCCTCCAACCTAACTCTCGCCGAAGCGCGCCGCCGTGACCGAGCATCAGCGGCAGCAAATTGAGATGAGAGGAGGCGTGCACCTCGCTCCACTCTCTTTACCGCTGCTGCCCCAATTAGAAAGAGTTGGGCCGGTCGATTTTTGCCGGGACGACCGCAAACCACTCTTCATTTTCCTGGATTTTTTTTTGTTGCTCTTCCAAAAACTTGACGAGCTGAGCGGCGCCTACGACGAGCAATGACCCCACGACGCCAGAGCGCAGACGCGACCCAGATGTCAGTTTGCAGAACGAGCACTCCTCCCGTACGCCACCTTGTTTCATAACGCGAGACGTTCCACACCAATTAGCGCAATGGGGGCGCCGTAGGTACGGCTCGGGACCGAAGGCGAGAATTCTTGATACAAATAAAGAAAGACGTACAGGGCCTACCTGTCGTTACCGGAATGTGACAGGGATTAAGTAAGGGACACATAAAAAATGGTTAAGGTAGCTTCTCACGAATGGTGCAAAGCCTAAAGAAAGTATGGTTCTGGGCAGCCTGTCTTATTTCTTATTCATTTTCTTTCATTCTTTCTTTCTCTTTCTTTCTTTTCCTTTGTCTCATCCTATTTTCCTGTCGTTACGTGTGTTTATGTCTCTGCCCTGTCTATCTACTTCTTTCTCTTTCTGTCTTCTTTCTATCTCAGTACGCCCACCCATCATGGCTATTGCATCCCGCACTAGAGTAATCAGCGCAAGTGTCGTGTGTGTGAACTGAAAAATGAACAAGAGTTTAGCAGTGAGAAAACAAACTAGCAATAAAAGAAGACAGTGACACACAGGTACTTTGAGTCCGTGCCTTCTCTCTTGTGGGTGCGTTTTTGTGCTGATATTCTCTTGATGTATATAATGAACAAACTCTTTAAAAAAAGTTTCGACGAAGAGAATGAACATCACGAAGAGGGCTAAAAGAGCCCGTGCTTGTTCATGATCATAATAGTTTCCTGTGCACTCTGTTCACTTAGCCATGCTAGTTTTGCGGTCATTTAATCAGTTCCGGCGTTTCAATTTGACTGACTGTACGTAACGGACACAAATGAATCAGCAAGGTTGTTGGCTTTAAAAGCAGACTTTCTTCACCATTCATTTTTAAGCACGGTTCTCTCAGTACTTGGGTATTATCTCAAATAATAAAATAATACTAAGTCGCTGAAATAAAAATAAGTTGAAGCCATGCGCAATTTTTGATCTCTTGAGGCCCCGCACTACCATGTTGAAAGTGCTATTGAGCACCCTGGTACACACATACATAAAGGTTGGTCTCTTCTCTTCAAATAGAAGGAGAGGAGAGCGATATAATATTGGACAGCGATATAAATATAATGGACAGCGATATACTTGCATCAATAATAGATGAGGGAATGTTGATAAGAGTGGTTTTCAGACGTGCGCTTTGTGAAAAATTGATTGCTTTTACACAGTACTGCTATTTGCCTTGCCCTCGCCATTGCTGTTTTTGTACTATAGCATAAACTCTACATACATTTACATCAGTCGCATAAAGGTTCACTGAGTTTAGCATCGCGAGCAGCCCTCAACCAGGCCCACTACTTTCGTAGGAAGCTGTCAAGCAGCGAACACAAAGAGAGCGTATTGTCGTTCAGAAGCTGCTCATATTCAAATGACCTTGAGGTTCTTTGAATGAGGTTCCACTCTCGCGTCAGGCGCCGTGGGAATGGTGCTCCCGTCGTATGTTTCTGTGAAAGGCCCAAAGAAACCGAAAATGAAGAACAATAGAAAGGCGAGTTTATTCGTGTCTGTGTGCGCTTTTCTACCCTACACAAGAAAACAGAAGAAAGGAGTGCTCCGAACGTCTCTCGGAACTCGAGCACGCAAGGGTTAATCGAGTTGCACGAAATGGCTGTAGCGGGACTGCGTCGACACGGACTCTACGGCTGATGAAATGCATACGATCTGGCCGAGCGCCAACCGGCGATGCCCGGACAACCGGTGACGGTGTCGTACAGATGCAGTTGTCGCCATAGTTCGACGATTAATCGCCTCGCTTTTTCGTGAGCTCCTTCGTTGTGTAGTCGTCGAAACAAGGTCTGATCACATTTTAATTCACTTAGTCGCACTAGAACGCCCTAACGCCGCAAGCAAATGGCGACCATGTTTTTGCGTGTCGACCCGTCTACTGAGATTCTAGCTGTCTTCGAATAGGTCCGCCTAAACCAGAAGACCTTGACTTTAAAACGCGAACGAGCAGACCGAAAACGAAGAAGAAAGAAAATGAAAGGCATTTTCATAAGGGTGCGTGGGGAAATCGCGCGTTTAATGGCGACCGTTCATCGCGTCTTCCATTTGCACAGGAATGTTCGCATTGTCTGACGGTGCTGTCATCCCGGTATTCATTCTTAAACACCCCTCCCCCCAACCTCCCGTTTTCCAGCTTCATCTCCGTCGTTTGGTTCCATAAAATGACTACCGCACGGTTCGGCTTTATTCCAATTTTTCCAAAGATTTTGTTGGCGATCGCCGTGAAGTTCGTATAGCTAAATATTATCCGTACAGATAAATATTGTCGGTACCAGCATTCCATGCGACTCCCATTATTTCCCCTTTTCTATAATATTCCTTTGTGAAGAAGCGTCAAATGGAGCCATTGTGAGCGGGAAAACGAAACGAAACATTGTGGCAGCTCTGATCAGGAAGTGCATAGCCACTGGTATATTCACAGCCATTTTTGTATTGACATATATACCCCGTAAAGTGAGCAGGGGGATGACACCACAGTATCTTCATTGGAAGAGCATCGGACGTGCTATAGAAAAGTCGCCGGTTCGGTACGTGCTAGCGGAAAGTTGTGTCTTCACCCACTTTTACTTCTTCATATTTACATTGCAATTACTTCTAATGGCATCCCCTACACTTCTCTTTGCACCACTGTCTAGGAGTTCCGATTGATAATGTGTCTCGCAAAGAAACATGAGCCCTCACATTTCCACTTCTTTCCTTAATGTCCCAAGGTGACACCTGCTTTAGAGACATCGTAATGGAAGGATACCTCTAATTTCTACCATTCGGGGCTCTCTAACGTGTCCCTGGAACTGCGCAGGCATCACCGGCCACCAGCGTTAGCCAGCGTATACTTATCGATTCGCCACAACAGGCCGCTCCTTTCCGGTCAATCAGTAGATTACACATAAACTCGTGCATTGGGTAAGCCTCGTAGCTGGCTGACTCTTGTACCTGGAAATCGTTTTTGCAGATACCGGAGGGAAGTGTCGGTAGCTATCCGTCTAATAAAGGTTCCAAAATGCGAAACGCATTCACGGAATCCTAATTACTCGTATCAGTCCGCCGTGGTGGAGCAGTGGACATGGTGCTTCGCTGCTGACTCGAAGGTCGTCGGTTCACTCCAGGCAGCCATGGTCTCATTTCAATGAAGGTGAACTGGTAGAGACCCATGTACTGTATAAACTCACTGCGCGTTGAAGAACACCAGCAGGTCGAAATTTCCCGAGCCCTCCCATTACGACGTCTCTCAATCATATCGCGGATTCGGAACTTAAAACACCCGATAGTAATTATTCATATCCATATTTTAGGTGGTCCATGAACTCAGAGCTTCTATGTGTATCCCCATCTCTGCTTTACCTTCGTAGGCTAACTGCTTTGAGTTGATGGTAGTTCCTTGGAATAAACGTAACGGTAAACATTTACACAGACAATGAGCCAGGCTGACAGCACTAACCACGTTGGTTCTTGCTTCAGTAGATGTTTAGCCCGGCCGTGTATGTATAAGGACTAAGCACTGACGTCATCAAAGATGAAATCGCAATGCCAGTCCAACGAAAAGCGGCATCTCGCTATCAATACGTCTGTTCACTCCTAGCAACTCAGCGGAAACAGTGAATAGCATGGCGAAATAGCGTTTGACGTCATCAGAACATTTGCAATGCGCGTAAATTATTCTTGGGGTATCACGGCCCAAAACAATGACCTCATTCCGAGAGAAGCTGCAGTGCAGGACTCCGGAAGTTACGACTCCCCGGGGTTATTTAACGTGCACCTTAATGGAAGTACACGGGCTTCTGCTATTTCCCACTCCGTGCGGGCGCAGTAGCTGGCGTTCGAACACACGACCTTGGGGCCAGCTATCGAGCACCACATTCACTACGCCACCATGGTGGGTAGGAAGGAAGGAAGGAAGGAAAATAGAGGGAAAAGAAAGGCAGGGAGGTTAACCAGCCTATAGGCAGCCGGTTTGCTACCCTGCACATGGGAGAGGGATGAGGGAGATGAAAGAGAGCAGAGAGGGAAGAGAGAAACAGCACATTCGGCAGCACACGCGCGCACACTCAGTCATAGTCCAGTCTTGTCTTTCATGGTGGGTAATTTACAGAAGTACACGTTTAGCTACAAGGACCAGATTATAGGAGCTTGGTTGTACACAGTTCGCCATCGCGCTGCCAATGAACTATAGCTTCTAGGCTCGCTCAATTGGTAGCGCGACCACCCCGGAAAGACGTTGGTCCTGGGTTCGACTGCCGGACCAGGACGATTTTTTCGGCAACTAAGTGGCTTTTCTTTTCCAGAAAATCCGTACGCATTTCCTTGTGGCTTCGTGCCAGAAATGGGTGGTTACTTAATTTTCCTCTCTTAAACCTTCACGCCACCAGTCGGGTCTCCGCAGAACTCATTTATGTTACTGTTGACGCTTGTGACGCACTGTTTGAACGCGAAAAAAGGCACACGAAATCCGCAGGTAAAACACAACATGAGTGCTCGTGTTGTGTTCTTTCTACCTGTGGTTCTCGTGTGTGTTTCTTCTTGTTGAAATAGCGCGTCGCAAGCGTCAACTGTACACATTTAGCACCATGACAAAGTCATACCTTCATGTTTTGCGAGCAAGTTATTTAGTTGGTTAAATTTTGCGTGCTTTTGGCGTTTCAGTATGATATACAGCGCAGTGCGAAGAAATAAAAGAAGTGGGAAAGATAAAGCAAAGAGGTGGAGGTAATGAAGACAACCAGAACGTCTGGTTTGCTATACCCTCCTCTGGTACCAAGGAAATACAAAAAAAAACAGAGTGCCGCCTCCCCCCACCCTACCCTTACACAGGCAAAGAAGAATGCACACAATGACAAGAATGGGTCACTAAGGGCGATATTTATGTAAAGCTGTCGTAGTGCACGGATAGCTTTTATTCATTGACAGCGCCTAACTTTCCAGAATTTTTGTCTAAGAAAATAATCAGCTAGAACCAAGCTTGCCTAGCCTGAAAGTTAGCTGTTGAAACAATCATGTTTCAACATAGCATGGCTCATGTGAGTAAAAATATCGCTATACTAGACGGTACATAAAAGGAGAAGTTGGGATGAATTTCTGTCCTGTCCTGCTTTCAATTTCTATAGGTTGTCTAGTATCGTGCTATCTCTTCTCAAATGAAATAGCTACGTCATTTGAATACGGCGGCACAACACGACGGCGTTCTTTTTGTGAGCTATAAGTGCATATGTATCCTGTCCGTCTTTGCTTAGTGGTGGAGCATGCACAGGTTTTCAGAATGATAAACTTGTCAAGCTACACGATTATTCAGTACCAAGCTTGCGAATGTGTTTTTAACATAGTCGCGGGAGTAGATAAACGTTTGCTCCGCTGTCTTGTTGCATTCATAACCTGCATAATTTTCCTACAGGAATCCTGCCCATCCTATCTAATGGCAGCCCTGGACGACGCCAATGACAGCAGCGCTCTAGGCGAATGGGACGCGGCCGGAAATGGGTCGGCCACTTCTGCTTCCGGCGTGTGGGCGTCCTCGGAAGCTGACGAGGATATCTTTCAAAGGATGGACGTCCGCGTCAGCCTCATTTTCGCCTACTCCATCGTATTCTGTTGCTGCTTCTTCGGTGAGTCCAACGTTCCCTAACAACCCCGCAAGCTTGGTTCGAAGAGGCTGGGTTTAATACCCCTGACCTACTGGCGGAGCTAATGTCATTAGTTTAAAATGTCATTCCATTTGGACTGTTGCAGTATTGTCACTCATTCGTGACATCGATGTCGATAATCTATAAAAAATGGCCAGAAACGTTGCAGATGGTAATTGTAGAGTGGTAGAAAGTTAAGTTACTTATTTTGAGAAAATGTGTAGGAAGTCGCTTAACTAAATAAAGATGCACAAAAATTTTAAATCGCAGAGTATGGGGCCACTATAAGTCAACATGATACGTTTAGCCACTAGTCACTGCCAATAGAATGAACACAAGCAACACTGCTTACATGGCAGAGCCGCTACATGACTACTCTATAAGCTGCAGCAATTGGTGTGTTTAGTTGCTTTGTTCCTGATGGTGCGAAAAAATGTGCATAAGCCACAAAAAAGGCATCATCATCATCCTCATAAAAAAGAAGAAGAAGAAGAACAGTTGCTTTATTTTAACATGTGGACGTTGTACATTTGCATGCCATACCACATGATACCAAGAGGAGATAAAAGTAAACAGACATGATTGTTTCCTGATTAGCCCCACAACCTGGCTCGAAAAACCAAAAAAAACACGAAGCAGTATTTCCGCTATCTTTGAATCAAATTTGAAAATTGTGGAAACAAAAAAAGTAAATATTCTAGTGTAGCTGAAAATGGGCATAACTTACAATTGAAATGGTGTGAACTACCACTATAACAAAACAGAACACATTAAAAGTGGGAGGCACTATTACGTGAAATAATCAAACACTCGAAAGAAACAGTTCATCCTAGGTGGAAAAGTAATGTTTTTTTTTTTCGAGAGAGAGAGAGATAAAGATGCAAGGAAAGGCAGGGAGGTTAACCAGACGCACATCCGGTTTGCTACCCTGCACTGGGGAAGGGATAAAGGGGAGAAAAGAGGTTGCAGAAAGATGAGAAGGTACACACAATCACGAGCACACTCGGGGGGCACACACAGTTTACAGGCGGTCACTCAGGTTTGTTGACTTAAGGTAAAGTAGCAGTGCTTTAGTTGCTTTCTACGCAACTGAGGCAGATGCCCAAGGTCCTAGTATCTTCTGCACACAAAATGGTCCGGGGTCAAGTCGATTCAAAACCATCCGTAGCTGGCATCGCTGTGTGTCGTAGCAAGCGCAGCTGCACAGGACGTGTTCGATGGTCTCTTCATCTCCGCAGTAGTCACATGTAGGAGTGTCTGCCATACCAATGCGAAAGGAGTACGCCTTTGTGAATGCAACACCCAACCAAAGGCGGCATAACAGTGTCGCATCGGAGCGGGAATGGTGTGATGGTAGCTTTAGCTTGAGCGAAGGATCCAGTTCATAAAATTGACACCTTTGGAAGGTGGTAGACGACCAGAACGTGCGTGTGAGATCTCAAGCCAGCAGGTAAAGTTGTCTTGCTGCATCATTCCTTGATAGAGGAATCGGGACTACACGGGTTTCTTCATGGGCTGAGCGGGCTGCATCATCGGCTAATTGATTTCCGGTAATACCGATATGTCCAGGCAGCCATTGATATATAATATCATGCCCTCGTGCTAGAGCTTCATGATGGCAATGTCTTATTTCTTCTACCAGTTGGTCATGGCTCCTCCTATGCATGGTAGACTGCAAACTCTGAAGCGCTGCCTTCGAATCACAGAATATGACCCATTTTCCTGGACGTTCTTGAACGAGATATTGTAAAGCAGCCCTTATAGCAGCAAGCTCTGATGCCGTAGATGTAGTCATATGCGACAACTTAAACTTGATTGTCATTTCTGAAGCCGGAATTACAGCGGCACCTGATGAGCTGCTGGATGAGACGGACCCGTCAGTGTATATCTGCGTTCGGTCTAAGTACAACTCATGTAATAATAGCAGTGTTGCTTGCTTCAATGCTACTCTGGAGTGACTGCTTTTCTTTTTGATTCCCGGAATTTCTAGACGTACTTGCGGCTGGTCGAGGCACCACAAAGGGCATGCCGTTCTCGCAGCTGGCGTATATCCTGATGGAATGCTGTTTAGGTGCTTGGCTATGACGTCTGAAAACGTAGCACGTGGTCTTCCGGAAGATAGAAGGGCCAAGTGGTGGTCGGGGACACGGCTAGCATGTCGAATGTGCGCTCTGAGGCAATCCACAACTATATATGTCCTGACCGGATGGTCTTTGGCAAGCATGATTGTGGCATAAGTAGAAGCGCATCGGGGCAGTCCTAAGCAGATACGCAGTGCCTGACCCTGCAAACTCTCCAATGAACGAGCATTCGATTTGCAAGTGTTAGTCAGCACCGGCAAGCTGTAGCGCAATAGACCCAGAAATAGGGCCCTGTACAGCTGTAGCATGAAGGCCACAGAAGTTCCCCATGCTTTACCGCACAAGAATTTCATGATATGCACAATAGATAGCAGTCTCTTCTTCAAGTACGCACAATGTGGGCTCCACGAAAGACTTCTGTCGATAATTATGCCCAGGCAACGATGCGTCCGTGCATATTTGACACTCTGCCCATTGATGTAAACAGGGTATGGCATCATTGGTTTGCGTGTAAACGCCATCAACGCGCACTTCACAGTTGATATATTTAGGCCTTGTTTCTGAAGGTAGGCTGTTGTGAGGGTTGCTGCCCGCTGTATTCGTGCACGCACCTGAGGGCGAGTAACTGCAGCACTCCAGAGGCAAATATCATCGGCGTATAAGGATAGGCACACCGACTTTGACAGAACCTTCACCAGACCAATGAGGGCCACATTGAACAATGTGGGGCTTAAAACACCTCCCTGAGGTACTCCGCAGTAGGTGTAATGTTCAGCAGTTTTACCCTCATCTGTTTGCACAAAGAAACCCCTGCCAGTTATATAGTCTTTTATCCATTGAAACATTCGTCCACCAATGCCCATTGCTGCGAGAGAAGTGAGGATGGAATCGTGAGCTACATTATCATATGCACCCTTCACGTCAAGAAAGAGTGCCACTGATATGCGCTTGCGACTTTTTTCTTGTTGAACAAATGTCGATAAATCAATGACACAGTCAATGGAGGAGCGGCCCCGACGAAAGCCTGCCATGCAAGAAGGGTATTTGGTGTATCGTCCCAAGTACCACTCGAGACGAAATAGAACCATTCTTTCCATCACTTTTCCGAGGCAGCTTGCGAGGGCAATAGGGCGATACGCTGTCAAGTCCAATGGTGATTTTCCCGATTTCAAAAGTGGTATTAATCGACTTATTTTCCATTCTCGAGGAACACTGCCGCTGAGCCAGGAGTTGTTGAAGCATGTTAAAAGTTCTTTTCTAGCTTTTTGTCCAAGGTGTCCCAACGCACTATAAGTAATACCATCAGGACCTGGCGATGAAATGCGCTTATAAGCGACTAACGCACCTTCCACTTCTTCCATGGTGAACGGAGTGTCCATTTCTGGTAATCGCGTCTCAGGAATGATCACGGCGTCGATGCTCTCATTCATAATATTCCCGGCAACTCTCGTGCAAAATTCTTCAGCCACCTCGAGTTCTGTTTTTCCATGATGGAGTGCCAAAGCTTTAAAAGGGTGCCGTTGTTGTGGAGAGGAGCGAAGACCACGAACTGTTCTCCAGATATATGACAGCGGTTTATGGGGGTCTAGAGATTCGCAGAATGCTTTCCAGCGTTCGCTCTCCAGTTTGTGAATGCGTCGTTGAATCTTTTTCTGGAGCCGCCTTGCTTCCCTCAGATCGTAAATTGATCTTGTGCGTCTGTATCATCGTTCCGCACGCCTTCGTATAGCTCGTAATTTTTCCAGTTCGATGTCAAACTGTGTTACTTTAGACGAAAATGGTAATTTGCGTTTGGACGCTTGCATAGCTTCCACTATGGTATTTTCCAGGCTGCAGGCGAGGCCTTCTTGGCAAGCGTTCTCAACACGCGATGCAAACATCGACCAGTCAGTGCCAATTGCAACACCGGAAGAGAATTTTTTTATGATACCATCGATCGTCACGTAGGTGGGTATGTGATCACTCCCATGAGTCTCAATATCGCAAAACCACTTAACTTTGTGAGAGAAGCACCGTGACACCAATGTCAGGTCAAGGCAACTGCCATACGTGAGACCCCGCAGATATGTGGGGGTACCATCGTTCATGATGGAAAGGTCGTAATCGGAAGCGAATGTAACAAGGTTCCGGCCCCTGGCATTCATCCTAGTGCTTCCCCAAAGCATGTGATGGGCATTGAAGTCACCGGTGATGATCCAAGGCCCATTGGTTCTCATTAGGATGTCTTTTAATCTGTCGCAGTCAAATCGCGATGACGGAGATATATATCCACCAATAAGCGTGAACGAAACTGCATTCTTCTTCACACGAAGACACACGTACTGATTGTCGTCATTTGAACTTATTGGGTGCGAAAGATAAGTCAAGTCTGTGCGAATGTAAACAATTACTTTGCTTCGTTCTTCGCAAGCGGCTGAACAAAAAGCTTCATAACCGGACAATCTATAAGGCGTTGATACGTTTGGTTCACACATGACAAGTATAGGGAATTGATTGGCCCGAACAAATTGGCGAAAGTCCGAGATACGGGACTTCATGCTTCTGGCATTCCACTGAAAAATCGACGCACTTTTAACTTTAGTGCGGAAGATGAGATTTTGTTGAGCCATTGTGCTTATACGAAGTTAGCAAGAACTGGATTCAGTGCATCCAGTATTTGCAGTGCACTCTTAGCAGACGGAGACTGTATGCTGCTCAGTAGCGTGCGAATCGTGGCAATTAATGATTGCACGATTGCAGCCACTTGCCTGTCTTGGTTGGAAAGATCTCGAACCGGCACGATTGCAGTCACTTGCCTGTCTTGGTTGGAAAGATCTCGAACCAGGAGCGTGGACTGGCCGTCATGAAGCTCCTTCGGTTCGCTTGATGCTGCTTCCCTTTGAAGTGCAGGCCACTCTGTCGCAGTTAGGGTATGCTCACTGGCTTTGTCCTTTACAGCCTTTCCCACGGCATGTGGTCTGGGAGGCAAAGGAGGTGGTACTGATGAGGGGTCACGCAAACATGTCGAGGGGGTAGCGGGCGTCCTCGAAGACCGACGTCGACGTGAACGACGCCTTCTGAGTTTAGCTGCGGCTTCTCGATGAGATGATTGATCGCGCACCATCTCCTTCAAGATGGCAATTTCCTTCTGAATCCGCGGGCAGTCCTTCGATGTGGCTTCATGGGATCCAATGCAATTAGAGCATTTCGTAACAGTTGCGACGCACTTATCCGCTTCATGGTGCTCGGCGCAGCGGTGGCATACCACCGAATTCTCGCAGACGCTGCTCACATGTCCAAGTTTCATGCATTTACGGCACTGGAGAGGCTTCGGAATGAAAGGCCGCACAGCATGTCTGAAGTACCCCACCTTCACATGAGAGGGGAGTGATGTGCTCTTAAACGCAATCTTCACACAGCGAGACTTGCCTAGCCGGGTGACATCAACAATTGGAGTATCAGTTGTTGACTTGACGAGAAGTTGTAAGTCCTTATTGGAAATAGCGACATCAATGTCGTATATCACGCCGGTTACTACATCACATCCCAAGGGAACATGAGAGCACACCTGGTTGCCGTCCAAGTCAGTTACAGTGCGCAGAACGCCCAACGCACTTGCGTGCAAAACGTCAACAGCCAGTATATTCTTTCTGGCGTTCACTCTTATGTCCGTGATCTCATTTGGCACGAGCGTTTCCAGAGACCTCGACACAGACTGTGTTAAGGCGTTTCATGCTGACGGTAGGAAGTGCAGGCAGAAACAGGATGGTATAGGTGTTCGATTTTGGCGCTTCACTTACAGTTTGAATAGTTGAGGATGAGGATGTCCTCATGTTCCTTCTCTTCGCCTTGCGGCTCAGCACAGGTTGAAAACCGTCATCTGAGAAGTCCTCACTGCTGAGATAGTAAGCATGAGTATCTTCACTGTCGCTGTCGCTCGCTTGTCCCATCCGCTTCCTGGAGGCGGTCGCCGCTGACGCCGCTGGTGCCGGCAGGCGCCCGGGGTGGTCTACTTCCATCCCCTCCAAGGTAGCAGCGGAAACTGATCAACAGACTTAATTTACAACTGAAATACGCCGGAGTTAGCAGAAGTAGCTCCTATTCAAAACACACTTCTTCGTCTTTTTTTTTTCGAAGTAATAACAGATCCGCTTACCTCAGCATATTCCACAGGAACGAGAAAACTGTTATGGATGCCAACAATTTGATGGTGAAATCATTGTCCTGCATCGTGTTGAAACCATTGAAGTCGTTCATAAGTTTTATTTAACACCACGAGTGAAATACTCTTTGCTAAATGTAGGAAAGTTTTCTTGTATGCGGTTATAGATGTGGACCATAGTTTAAGTTTCTAGCATTCAGAAAAAGACATGATGTAAAAAAACAAAAAAATAAGTTGCTATGACTATCTGGCCTTCTTGTTAACAGCCTTAATGTTTTTTGTGTCATGGTGATCAATTTTTGTGCATCGGTCCTGTTGCGTGTGCCCAAACTAAGCTGCAGCACGTAGATGCGAGTGAACATGAAAAATATTACTGCTTTGTCACATGGAATGTGGAAGAAGACCGTTGATGCGTTTGAGAACATCAATAGAGCGATTCATTTTCATTTTGACATAAGTGCCATGACCAGCTCAAGTCATTGCGGAAATGCACGCCCAAAAACTTTAAATAGTCTTGACGAGTGATTTCCGAATTACCAAAGCAGAGTTCTGGGTTGTGATTTATTCCTTTGCTTTTATCATAAAAACAGAATGAAATTATTTTTTGAACGTTCAAACTCAGTTGAGTTAATGTCAATTATCCCTGTAACTTTCCAAATAAACTCTTCGCTCTCTATGCAATTTCTAGGTTGGAGCCATAAAAAAAAAAGGCTATAGTGTCGCCGGCGCAGAGGTTAATGTTTCAATATGAAGGAATGTTTACAATGTCAATAATTTACACGGTGAATAGGAGAACATTTTATTGTCCCATGGTTAGAGCAACTGTCATGTAACTTTGTGTATTGTCGTCCTGTCAAGTAGCTTTCCGTAAGACATTTGACAATGCCGTGAACTTCGTAAATTTCTAAATGGCTAGCAGCATGTCATGCTGAACCGAATCAAACTCTTTACTAAAGTCTAGAAATAGGCCCATTCTAAAGTGCTTTATTGCAATTTTCCGAATCACCATTGTCAATATCACCATTGTCAATTAAGCTTTGCACTGGTTTCTTTATGGAACCATTGACTTGCATATTCAATCAGACGTCGGATACTGGTGTGTTCACGGATAGATTAAAAATAGCCCTTGTCACATATTTTTAAAGGAAAAACAAACACAATTCGGCAATTACCAGCCAGTTTCACTACTACCAATTTGTCGTAAGATTGCTAAAGGAATAATTTAATTGATTGATTGATATGTAGGGTTTAACGCCCCAAAACAACCATATGTATAAGAGAGACGCCGTAATTGAGGGCTCCAGAAATTTTGACCACCTAGGGTTCTTTAACGTGTACCCAAATCTGAGCACACAAGCCTACAGGATTTTCACCTCCAACGAAAATGCTGTCGCCCCAGCCGGGATTCGATCCCGTGAACTGTGGTTGAGCAGCCGAGTACCTTAGCCACTGCACTACCGTGGTGGGTCTAAGTTGTTTGCTAGTGACGATTCTGTGATTCAGATAGCATTTCTGTGCTTTTGAACTTACGTCTACTTATAGACAGGTCTAGACACGGCGGCAACTATTGCACTACAAACTTCCGCTACCCGGTGAAGTGTAAGAACACGGACTTGGAGGCAGCGCCTTTGCTTACGAATTTTGCGAACGCCCGTTTATTTGATCGATTGTTGCACTTCCTATGTGTCGATTCAGGGAATGGCAGTTTTTAAGAGCGCGCGCCCATTTCATACGCAAGTAGAAGCTGACAAGATGCAGGTAGCGTCAGAGCCGCTGCAAGCGAGAGCTTCGGCGGCACAGTCAACACGTGCACAAACGTGGTGGCATGTGACCTCAAGTGGGGCACATGCCTTCACATTCACGAAGCGTCGAGAAACGCATGAAGGGGGTAAAAGAGCGGCAAGTGATTGATCAAAAATGCCGATACACGATGGACGGCGCGCGTGTGCCGAGCACATGCAAAACAGCTGATCACCCGCATCGATTTAGTTATGCTTGCTTCATTTTGCATATACTATAGGTTCAACGCAATTTTCCGAAGGCGATATTTAACATAAATTCATCATGCATTTTTCTGCGTGGCTTGGCCGCATGTGCAAGTCCTACTTACGAGGCACAGTCATTATGCAGACGAAATACTACCCGTCGACTTCATCAAAATTCGGGGACGTGCCTGAGGTGAACGCAACATAAGAAAACCTAGCGCATTGAGTTTACTAGCGTGTCTTACACTACTTTCGACGCATTGATTCGCCCCAACCTTTATATTTTATTTTCCTGTTTTGTTGTTTAAAGCAAAACATAAAAAAGAACTCATCGTCATGGGAACGATATCACATGCTCCAAAGGTTGCCTCTGTCATATAGGTACACGTTCACGTTCCATCACGCCTTTTCTTTCATTTTTTTCTTTGTGTTTTTCTCTTCTTTTTTGCTATACGTCGAGGGAGAAACAAACTAGATGTCACGATTGCACCACTCTCCGAATTATTTGCGTAACGTCGCTTCAATAAAACATTCACCCGAACTGGGACGCCGCGCCGCGCGGAGACCACCCATCCGTACACTATATAGCGCAGCAAGTTTGCGCGGTATAAACTTTCCGGCAGCGCAGTCCCGTGCGACGTACGAAGACTCTTTAGGTATTATGATCCTGGCTCTGGGGTATAAGAGGCATAAGCACGTGACCCATTTTGCAAGAAACGATCACTCTTGCAGCCGAGATGATTGCACGAACGGTGCCATGAACTTTCATAAGGATTTTCCAAGTGTTATACTTACTGACGCGACCTTCCTCATGGTGTTTCATCCCGTCTAAGCGAATGAGAAAAGATAAAAGAGGAGCTGCTTATTTTACATCTTTTTTTGCTTTACGTTTCAAGTTAGGTTTCTTTTCTTCGATGAGGGCTCCCTTACTGCGTAGGAATAGAGAAATTCAAAGGGCCCTTCACGCATTCGTGTTAGACCACTCGATGCCACAATTTTCTTTTATATCAGTTTATCGATCCCCCCTGCGACAACTTATTGCGCCCCACCTGGTTTAGCATTGCATCCATGATCGGTCCACATTTTGCCGAGTGACGATGGCATGTGATTACGTCATTGTGGGACGTCACACTCATGTCATAATGACTTCACTGTAATGTTCTGAATTCACAGTATATACGATGCCATAAGTCATACTATGGCGACGTCATCATGGGATGATGCTCTCTTATGTTAAACGTGTTGACGCTGCCAAAAGTCAAACTTCGCATTATACGGGGCATCTAAGGATTGCGCCTGAAGGTATAGAATAAAAGAAAGTATGCAGCGTTGTTGCACTGCAGCTGACGATGGTGGAAATGAATGTATTTGTGCTACATTACAGTTGCAGTTCGGAGGCCTCACGGTCTGAATAATGGCCCACAGGCATTTTGTTCCTGTCAAGCCCACATGGGCGTGCCTGCTTCCACCTCACTAGATCGGTATCACGCGACCTATAAATACGACCTATAATACGCAACGTATGAAGTAAGTGGCCCGTTGTTGTAACTCTACTTTTTCATTATTGATGTTGGCAAAAATGGCAAAATGATGAGGATCTCGAGGCATCCCGGCGTAGGTCGCTTACCCCATCAGTGACACGGTCCAGCCACAGACACTGGAAAAATAGCAATACTTCTGCAATGTTTGCTAAAACGTTGTTCAATTGAAAGTTCACGGAGCTGGTATGACGTCATATCATAGGTGACGTTTCTGCTTGGCACACGTTACCCTTAGCTGTAGAGGTGAAAATAGACTGGCTCGTCCTGTGCAGTTTATTGTCAATATATCTTTTTTATCAATGAAATCTGCACCTCCATGGTAACCCATTTTGAAATCTTTTGGGCTCCTGTACACAGTTATAACTAGTGACTGCATGAGTGCGAGGACTGCAAAGTGTTAGATGAAGTTAATCACTTAAGAAGTCTACAGGGATCAGATAGAATCAGTTCGCGCAGATTAGCGTAAATTGAAGATAATTAGCCTTCATCCTGCAGTAAGCTAACCAGGCTAAAGATGATTGATTATTCCGATGATGATCATGTTGATTATGGATGCATCATCGTCGCTTGTCCACTCACACTCTCCCAATTTTTAATTTATCTGCCTTTCGCTTTCTCCACTCGTCACCCACGCAGGCAACCTGCTGGTCGTACTGGTGGTCGTGGTACACCGGCGGATGCGCACCATCACCAACTTCTTCCTCACAAACCTGGCCGTGGCCGATTTGTGCGTGGGTCTCTTCTGCGTCTACCAGAACATGTCAGTCTACCTGATGGGGGAGTGGCCCTTCGGCGACTTCCTCTGCCGGATGTACTTCTTCGTGCAGGTAAGCGACACGCCAAGTCTATCCAACAGCCGACCATTAATTAAAGGAAAAAAATATCAACGACGCTAACTTCACGCACCCATCCACCTAATATGATGCCAACTTCATAGGCTTCCTAGAGATTGACTTTGCTATACCTCTGTAGGCATTCTCTGCTCCGTAACATGCAGGCTTTACCTCACAGGCACGCTGTCTATATATATATATATATATATATATATATATATATATATATATATATATATATATATATTAGTCACTTTCTTCCGCTATACATAAGTACAGGAATTGATGTGATCAAACGTTCTAATCTGTCGTATCATAGAAGCCATAAATCTCGCTTTAATATCACCTTATAAATTTGTGTCCATGATCCATGTTAAATTAGTACATCATTATTTTACTAATTTCTTTTGCCCTAAAGAATCGCGAAATCACATGGTATTTTTTTGGATTGTTTAATTGCACACGTTTACTCTACGAGAGCCCGCAAGTATTACACGTATAGGAAGACAGCCTTAGCATAGATAAACTTGTGTCCCTATACCCACCTTTCTGAAGAAGACCGAAAATAGAGACCCCTAACCACCAGCTATTTGATCCGCATTGGTCGTCGCACTGATTCACTATCGAGTAATTGTATTACGAACCCAACAGCGCACATAAACGACCAAGACAAATAAAGACAACGCATGACAGCACTATGTCCCGTTTTGTTTTTACGCCCGCTATTTTATTCATAATACAGTGTCTTACGAGGTCATATAAGTATGGTGTTCTACTTGTTCTGCTTTAAACGTTCGCATTTCAAGTGACATTGTGTGCCTCAAGCGCAGGTTCATCGTTAACAAGTAAGCCGCGAGGCAACATGAGGTGCGACCAGGTTATAGCAATTTCCAAGATAAAACAAAACAAAACATTTGCGGCCTTGGCATACCTTCATGATAGACAGGCAGCACCCCCACACAGACAGAGAAAACAAGGAACACGAAAGCGCAGAGTGACTCAACAAATTCTCCTATTTCCAAAACAAAACTTGTAAGAGACAAATCTCATTAGTTTTTTGCGTGCATACACTGTACGAAAGCAAAAAAATAATGATTGCCTACTTGATAGAAAACCAAACAGACACACAAGAGCCATTTCGATCAAATTACATGTACGGGTGTGAAAATTTATGAATCGTCACTGATGAACATGAAACGGCACCGATAGTTCATTGACACATAAACCCTATTGTTTCCTAATGTAGCACGTCTACCTGCGTATCAGCACCTAAACTAGCAGTGGCAAAAATTATAATGAGTGCGAAAGGAGGGGTTTTACGGTAATACGAGAAAAAAATTACAATGAGCTCTAAAGGAGGCGTTCTACAGAAATACTATAATGCATTTCCTAGGCTTACGAAAAAAAAATACTGTTTCGCCATCAAGCTCTCATTCGCAATGTCGCCCATCAATTCCTCCGCGCGCAGGCCCTGAGCTACACGGCGTCTGTGGGCATCCTGACGGTGATCTGCGTCGAGCGATACATCGCCATCGTTCACCCCATGTGGAGCAAGCACGTGATCACGCTACGGCGCCTGCGCATCGTCGTGCTGTCGGTGTGGCTCGTCAGCGCCGGCTTCTGCAGCCCGCGTCTGGTGATGTGCGGCACCGCAGAGGTGCCCTCGCACGACGAGCCGGACCGCACCATCCACATCTGCATCATGCGCCGCTTCCTGTACGACTCGCGCACCTACGACGTGCTCAACTTCGTGGTGTGCTTCTTCGTGCCTTTGGCCATCATGAGCGTCATGTACTCCATCATCGGCCTGCAGCTGTGGAGAAGCAGCGTCCCCACAGGATACTCCTGCAGTGGCCCGCGAAGGTGAGCCTCATTGCGTGAGATGTTCAATGCAATGTGCGAAATGTTCGTGCGAAATCTGATCGTGCAAACCAGTGGCGTATAGCCTAAAACTAGGTGCAGAGGAGAGGGACAACGAATCGCAGCTAATGCTTTTCAGCTTCTGAGACTAAAGCTTTAAGACATTTATAAAAGTGTGCGTGTGTGTGACTTGCTCCATTTCGTACACCGATTTTGCGCTAGGACGGTACGCACAAATTGAAGACGCACAATTTAGGACTAAATAGCACATATAGATTCGTTTCCACCATCGTAAATTTACGTCAGATTGGCGTAGCTAAGAATAGGCCACATGAGAAATAACCAACATTATCTTCAGAGACCACATTTGTCTCGACAAGGCATGGTTATCACAAGCGATTGCGCATACCAATTGTTGCACTAATAAAATTTTATGTCAGTTCGAAATAATTAGTACCCATGCAAATGCAAGGAAAGAACTTTTTGGGGGGCGGGGGGGGTTCGCTTTTTAGGACACAGCCAAGTGAGTACGACCGA
Source organism: Rhipicephalus annulatus (assembly GCA_013436015.1). Lineage (NCBI taxonomy): Eukaryota > Metazoa > Arthropoda > Arachnida > Ixodida > Ixodidae > Rhipicephalus > Rhipicephalus annulatus. Next base: position 1,379,934 of record WOVY01000504.1, read on the forward strand.
CAATTAGGCCAAGAAATTCCATGGCGGACATTAATTTTCTTTAACTGTAGCGTAGTAATTATACAAACTGAAGTCAATTAGAGTTAACATCATATCACCATAGCAAACCGGTGCTTTACACGCGCACGCTTTCACAGCATTGAAAGCATAAAAACAACTTTCAGACAGCAGTGGAATCACTGGCAAGTACTAAGAAATAACAAACTTTCATTAGTTTAGCACATGTTGTACCTATTACATGACATTTATCAAATGTGTGTGTTGAAGTGCATGGCGTGTCGACTGTTATGCACACATGAGCGAATACATCATAAGAACCAGACATGTGTTCTGCTATTTTGTGCAGGTTGGATCGAATGTTATCGAGAGACATTATCAGAGACTTCATTCGTTGATTTTCGAACATTTATTTATCATTGTGTTCGTGTTGTTTGATGTGTGCATAGTGTTTTTGCATATGTGTGCTCAGGTGTTGATTTTTTCATGCACTGCTCTTTATGCTTTTACTCAAGGGCTAAGGAGTAGCCGGTGCCGTACTTGTGCGCTAACGTCACCTTACATAGCACATAATTGAAAAAAAAACGGCATATCTCCATCGGCGGCATCGAAAGTTTGAGTAATATGCGAGTAAGAGACAAATGATTTACTCTAATGAAATTACTTGGCCAAACTTTCTGTCCTACTGATTTCTGCACGCATGTAAGCGCACATGACCAGAGTTTTCAAAAATAAGTACGAACACCTTGTAAAATACAGCAGATCACATTTTCACACACTTTTACTGAATTGCGTTCCACGTTGGCAAGCACTTTAAAATCCTTCAGAGTACTATTATGGTCAATAATTCACAAACGACATCCCAATTGTTAATCCGTACCAGAAAACTGTTTAAACGTAATAATGGAATGCTAGTTATTTATGCAGGGTATACATATCTGCCTCAATATTGACAAAAGGTCATCGCCGTCAATTTGTACGGTCGTATGAAATTTCAGAACAGCCACTTCCTAATGACAAAGGTTCAGTCACACCAGCGACTTGAATCAAAGAGCGGCTCATGGCCACCGATGTTCAGTCCTAAAGGTGACATACATGACACCAGAAAAAATTCACGCCTCTTCATTATATAGAAAATCTGCTCACAATGTGTTACTGTGCATTTGATTGGTACAGACGTATGCGACTGAAGACGTGACTAAAACTCGAGGAAGAAGTGACTAAGCCAAAGCAGCTTTTTTAACAATTTCAGACTACTAGAGGCTATTTGAGAATGTCTGAGAATATTCTAGAATGCTGAAGAATATTCCAGAATATTGGATAATTCTCTAGAACATTGGATAATGTTCGAGAACGTGGGAAAATATTTGAGAACGTTGGAGAATATTCGAGAGCGTTGAATATTCGAGAAAATTGGAGAATATTCGAGAAAATTGGAGAACACTCGAGAAAGTTGTAGAATACTAGAAAACATTGGAGAATATTTGACTAGCGTGGTCGGCGGACGCAGGTGAGAGCAATACTTGTCGCAGGTGAAAACAATACTTAACGCTACACAGACCACGTAGATAGTGATGTGATTTGACGATGTAAATTTTCTTTTAATTTCTACCCATTGGTTCTTTTAGGGGCACGTTAGAGTTGCAACCGCTGGAGAGGACCAACTCAAGTGCCACGATGGCGTGTCGGGAGAACCTGCTCCATAACAACGCAGTCTGCAACAGCCAGCGAGGAGTGGCTAAGAAGTCCCGGCACACGGCACACAAGAAGCACTGCTTCCCCGTCGGCGCTACCACTCAAGTGCACCAGCACTATCAGCAGCAAGCTGCCGCCACGGTGCTGCGAGCCCGACGCAAAGTCATACGCCTCCTGGTGGCCGTGGTGCTCGGTTTCGCCGTGTGCAACCTGCCTTTCCACGCGCGCAAGTTCTACCAGTACTGGTCGTCCGGCTACGAGGGGGCGTCGCGATCGGCAGTGAGCCTCACGATCGCCACGACGCTGGTGCTGTACATGAACTCGTTCATCAACCCGATACTGTACGCCTTCCTGTCGGACAACTTCCGGCGCAGCATGAAGGACGTGCTGATGTGTCGCTCCAGGCGAAGGGTGCGTCGCCTGTCGTCGAACCGTTCCAACGGCAAGACGACCGCGTCGTCCGTCTTCCAGCACCAGGAGAACACGGCGTTGCACACCAATGGCTTCGTCTGAGAAAGGCTGCGTTTCGCCGTAGTTTCGCTGTGACTCGTGCCGCGGTGACGAGACCGCTGCGTCGACGTAAAGCCTGGCAAACCCTTACCTGACCTGCTCTACGGGCTGCGTTCAGACAAGTGGCGCAGTTGGAGGCCACGCATTTCAGAGAAGCGTCGGAGTCGACAACTGCCGACAATCGCAGCTGAAGAGGTGGGTATTGTATGTCACGCCATGGCATCGATGAAATCTAAGTGAAGTCTAGGTATCCCGGGCGTAATCTTTCGTATGCAATCTTCGTTTAACGCTTAGCAGATAGAAATGTTTTACGTTTGAAAGAGTCAATCCCAAGTTTTTTGCAAGCAAGATGGGAGGATATGCGTGGAAGGTCATAATGCTGGAAGGTGATACGAATAAATAAGTTTAGTGACGGGCATTGCACTAAATGGCAACACAAAGAGTTCTCCACAAGCCTGAAATGCCTGGTATATGTATTCCTTGCTGGCGTTAATAACGTTAGCGTTATAAACACTGCATTAATGCAGCATAAAAACGAAGGTATATGACACTATCAAATCTAAAAATATGTACCGTACAACACACAGGAATAATGTGTATGATGTATTTTCTACGTCAATTTATCAACTACAACTAAATTGAAGGGCCAGTTCAAATTCCAGAGACACCAAAAAATGTTTGCAATTCAGCATAACACTAACGTATTGGTATTTTCGTTTTGTCCCACGGCGCAAGGCAACGTTATTTTTTTTCTTTTGTGACACACGTTTTCCGACACTGACTTGACTAACGGCTAATTCAAGCCTTGTTTTTTAGGTTAAGCGTAGCGTGCTTATGAGCACATACGAAACCTGTATTGGGTGAATCACAAATGCAGTGCTGTGTTTTCGTAGGTCTCTCCGTTCTGGCAACATGTTAACACCAGTGAGCCTTCTTCTAAACTGCGTCATATGGTGGCCAGCAACTACGACGAAACGGCGTTCGTGCTTTTTTCAACGTTAAAGTCATCCGTGAATTGTGTACCGTCAAAGTGGATCGCAAACTGTGAACAAGCCTTCTACCGTTGTGATCTGGTGGGATGGTCGCCGCTGCAAGACTGTGAAGTGTTCCAATGACGAAGCTTCTTACAGATTCTGCAGAATCGCTCAAACTCTTGACTGTGTAGATTCTTGCTGTGTGCATTACGAAATGAGAGAGAAAAAAAACTATTTCGTATTTTGTGACAGCTTGTTGACCTGGAAATTTCTACTGCCCCATCTGTTCACTTGATACCTGTTTGAGTTACGGGCAAGATTGGAAGTGTGAACTACTATTACGTGTTTTGCAGAGTGTTATGACTAATAGAGGCATCACATGCGATTCTACAGCGTTTCCTATACCCTTTCACACGTTTACGCTGCCTCAGACGATCCGTATGCCTCTAAAATTCTTTTTTTTTTCAAACTTTCCTGTTCGTAACGTATCTTCTATGACAAGACTGGTAATTGAACCAGGGAACCTATGCCTACTTTATAAAAAAAAACCTCTAAACCAAGGGTGTCTTTTATTCGCGAGTCATTACACTTGAGAAACGTTTGCGTTAGGTATGCTTAGTAACTACAGAAGAAAGCTACAGAACCTACAGAAGAATACTAGTACAAAACATGATTTTTTCTTAGACGAATATGAGCAATATACTCATCAAAACCAACAAATAGCCGAATCGGTGTATTGAATACTAAAAGATATACAACCACCATGACAACATACGGCCCTTAGTGGACTTTCAGACGCCCACGTTTATTTCTGAATAATATTGGTTCTAAAACTACACGCGTCTCAAGTTTGCTTGAAAATTATGATCCAAATAAACGACAGGAAGGCAAACATGGAAGTTCGCGATAAAAACAATAATTGTAGACGTAGACTGTGTGCTCAAACTGACGTTTCGACGAGTGTATTTGTCTGCAAGGCTGGAACTGATTTTCTTAGCGCTATTGAGTACATTCTTCATACCACTTCCTCCGATGTAAGCTGAGGAGAAAAAGAGGGCAACTGCCAAAGCGAGGGGTGCGGGGGGAAGGGGGAGGAGAGGCAAGAGTTACTTGAGTGGTGTTACTTGATGGCGTTACGTGAATGCATTCTGTATATGAGCGTTTTGCTACGAATCTTTATACCCTTTTGTTAGTAGGAAAATTTTGTGGCGTAAACACGTCTCTTATAACGCGTAGGCGCCACAGCCATTGGGTAAATCCCTCTACTCAGCACACTTATATACTAAAGATAACCATATTTCTCGTTGCTCGAAAAAGCTCATGGCGTGAACGCAGAGCACCAAGTTAAAAGTCGCTAAACTACCCATAGATGCTCGCTGCTTATATATGAGCAGTTCCGCGCATTGATCGCGTTTTCGTCTCTGACTCTGGGAGCGCATGCTGAGATGTGGACAGTCGTGCCAACGAGCGCATTCGCTCCACACTCGCGCACAACTACAACGCCACCACTAAACTACGACTTCTGGATGATTTAGGGGCTCTTTAACAATTGAAGACAAACAGCATATCTTCGTTTGAAATCAGGCATACGGCAAAGCAATAAATGTTCGTTTCAATAAACAAAACGTCCAAACAACCACCCAAACTGAATTTTTATTGATAGGGCACCATCGAACAAAGGGAACACTCTCCAACGCTTCTCAGTTAACACTACTTTGCAACTGTCGTGCTCTTCACAGAAAGGCCTCGAAGTACACCGAGAGACCCTTACTTCTCCGCACGTGTTCTCCTCTTTTATATAAAAAAGGAGTCGCGTCTAGCCACTGATTAAATTTATTTTAAGACTAATATAGGTGAACCATGTAAATTATAGATACTGGGAGAGCAGCGTCGATGAAATGATCGATCAAAGGAAGCAGATCGTCATGCTGAAAATGGTCACGGAACCAATCACGGTCTACCACAGCGGCAACAAGGCGATTATCACTACCATTACACAAAAGTAATAGTAAAACATACGCCATTCATTCACTCGCGGCACGTCTGAGGCACCCACCAAGGCCTAAATTAGGCTGCTGGTTCAGAAAGCGATTACCAGTCTTTTACCTGTTGCCGTAACATTTACGCTCCTCATTTTCATTATCACGTTTCTACATGTTGTCCACTAACATTTCGTTGCTATTTCATGATAACCAAGCGCCATCTATTTCTTCGAAATTCACATGACGTTGTGCTGAAATTTTCGCACAACCGGTGGTTGCTTTCAATCAACTGTCAAGAAATAACACCAACATATACTAGTAGCGTAAGAGAACTATTACGGCCTTACTATTGACACCCACCACTAACTGCCAATTCACAATAAATACATGCACTTTTTTAGTGTGGGATATTTCACTACTCATTCTGCTCAAACGAACATTTGGGAGTGTAGCAAAAGGACTGAAGTTGAAAGAATTCATTCTATTAAGATGCTGGAGTTGCTGTAAGACATACTCTCTCTATTCTCACACATCACTAATCACATTACGCACAATATTTTTTTTGTGAAGATAACTAACACAAAACAAATTCCTCAACTTTTGTGATTATCATCGTTAATGTTCTCAATGTTGCATGAATTACTTCTAAGAAAACAATTGTACATAAGATATTGAAATAATTGCCTTAATAATTTACACATAAATAAAGGTGCTTTCAAGACGTGCTGTAAACTATAAGAGATTCACGTACTTTTTTATGGTGTCATGTTTGAAAACTTCTTAGAAATGTGCATGTTCCTTTTTGTTACGTAAATCAGTTCGTGTTGTTGTTCGACGACGGAACTTTTTTGTCAACACCGTAACGTCTAACGCTGTGTATAACGCATGACAAAGTTCATAATGCTTCGAAATAAAATCGATGTTTCATTTATTACGTTGCGTGTCCTTATCTTCTAACCACATCGACGATATAATGATGTTCGTTTTGGTGTATAAACGGCCTTGCTCTTCATAAAAGAACTTCTCGGATAGCCTCCAAACACTCGCGTGAAACTCAGCGAGCGAATAATCCTACTTTAATCAGCTACAGCATGAAAAGGTAGCGAAACTTGCCTGAAGTCACGCAAGGCTTGAAAGAGCGAGACTGGACGATTCTGAAGCCTTAATTTAGTTTCTTCGAAGTCGCTTCCTGGTTGTTGCCAAGCTTCAGCTTCATAGCGCTAGGCTGTTTTGAAGCTGATTCTCAGCGCAGAGAGGTTCGAGTTTAATCACAGACAGTCACAGACAAGACATGGAATTCCAAACTCGAGAGACCAATACTCCCGCTGACACCAAGCGCTCACACGTCTCAGATCTGCGGGCACGACACGGGGTATTCTCGCAGACACCCTTGTCTTTCCCGTTTCCCAGGAATCTGTCTTAGTGCGTGCACGGGGTTTTTAGCTGACTGAGATAATATTGCGAATTCTAGGCCACGGGGTGCGTTCACGGGACCCTCGACTGTTGACCGGCTGCATTTTCTGATCATGCTCCAAACGTTTTGCAGGGCGTCCATTAAAATACGGCTAGAATTCTGTCCCGTGCAAGTTGCGTCCAAGCGTTGGCTGGTACATAAGGAGTCCACTATCTGCAAAAGAGTCAGTTGTCCAGCTAGCCTATTTTATTTATTTTTTTTATTTATTCATACTGTTAGCATACATGCCAAAACAGGAGCTGCTCATCTGGGCACACAAATTTCAAAACTCAAGCAAAAGTGGAACACCTCACATTTTGACACAAAGAGAGCAAAAGCAATGCAAAAAATAATAAAAATCCCACATTCAACGCGCACCCTGTAGCATAACACGGCAGAACACAGGTGAGCAAGTGAGTGCCTTATCACAGCTCAGTTCAACATTTGTAACGCACATTCGAAATCTTTAACATTGCTACACAGTACAACGTCATTCCGTAACTTATTCCATGTGTCAATAGCGGATACAATGAAAAAATTCTTGAACGTTCTTGTGTTACGCTTCAGAGGTTTAATGTGTTTGGTGTGATTTGTCCGCGAATGCGACGTGTCTAGAGTGAAAATTTTTATCTCTGTTTTGTAGATTACCGCTTAGCGCTATCCCTTGGTCACCCTAACGAGAACGCGCGTGAATAAAGCGCTCGATTTCTACCCCATGCAAAAATAATCCACCAGCAAAGGCACCAAAAAAGAGGAACAAGACAAACTCATGATTATTCTTTGCGCAACCGACACGTACTAGAAAGAAAGAAACACCATGTGAAATAATTTGACACGATTGCGCCAGTGGTGTCTATTTCTCTCCGGTCTGTGTGTGTTGCGCAAGGAAAAGAAAAACAATCATAAACCAGTACCAACTCGCCGGGTTCCCAGCACTGTTGGACAAGACAAAGCCACGCATGGACAAAAAGGACCAAGTCGCGCCGTGAACGGCAACTGCACAGAGCTGCACCCTTTGTCGGCTTGTACTTGGTAACTTCCACCCACTCCATGTCACCTCTGAAGTAGAGCGTGCAGGGGACATTTCCGTTCAACAGCGTCAACAACCATGGCCGGGCCAGTGGACGAATGCGAGTTCATTTGATCCCATCCAGCACGTGCTCAATAACCTGACTTCCAACTCTGAACACGCAGCGCGCTTCTCGGCACATCCTTGAGTGTTTTTCCACGCACTATAGCAGCACATCAATCTGGGTGCACGACGGAATTTATAACCCGTCACGGCAACGACTCGAACTTGCTGGGAGTGTTCGTCTAATTTAGTTCGTAATATATTCTTCAACTTCATGTACGCGCACGAGACGATCCATAGGGACACACAGTGTTGACGGATGGTCACTTCACACGTTTTTTTTTATTTCTTCGTTCTTTATTCATACACATCCCTCGTTTTTCCCAGTGGCTACATGCATAAGAAAATGAATCTTCATAGTTCCTGCACGCTTGCTCAGACAGCAGAGCATTTCATTGGTTAATAGTTTTCACAAAAAAAAAACAAATTTGCATACAGGATCGTCCTGGTTATATATGACCTTATTTGGTGACCTATTTTGTTAATATATGACCTTATTTGGTGAATGTGAGCTATATGTTTAGTCTGGCTGTTTTAAGTAAATATCTCCATCCATTCTTGTTTTATTATGAGGAATCTGATATAACAGCTTCAAATGTATTTTTTACGTCGGGATGAAAGTGACTCACAGTTTAACTTCTTTTTCATTTCGGTACGTCTGAGATTGTTTTTCAATACTGTCTCAATACAAATCTGGCTTCTGCGATTAGATTTTTTTCTAATTTGTAAATCAAAGCTACTTGGGACGGGTCCCGAAAAGTACAACCATATTCTAAAATTGGTCGTATACAAGTGATTGATATGTGGGGTTTAACGTCCCAAAACCAGCATATGATGATGAGAGACGCCGTGGTGAAGGACTCCAGAATTTTTTACCACATGGGGTTATTCAACGTTCACCAAAATCTGAGCCCACTGGCCTAACACATTTTCGCCTCCATCGAAAATGCAGCCGCCGCAGCCGGGATTCAATCCCGCGACGTGCGGGTCAGCAGCCGAGTACTTTAGCCACTAGACCACCACGGAAGGGCGAATACAAGTGACGTAAGCCCAGCTTCTAAGATGAAAATCTGCACATTTCAAATACCTTTGGCTTTCATGTTGTACTATTATAGAGATTGTGTATATTTCCCCTCGAGTGTATCTGACGAGATTTCTTTCACTCCTTTGACCTGCCTGTTCTTTTTCTTCAGCGAAACTTTCATTTATGTTTTTCTATAGAGGGTGCCCTACCTAACACTTGCGAAATTTTAAATGCATATAAGCTGACGCACTCTATGATGACGAAACCAAAGACATCCTCATGACTATTAGACGCCATGAGTCAAACTATTTCTCGTGCTCTGCATAATTCTTTAATTAGGCAATACCAATTATCTAGGGTTTTAAACAACGAAGCTTGGCAAAAAATTCCAACTATTGCAATTGGCGTAGACACAGTGCGACTGTATCTCTTAAGGGTTAGCTTTATTATTCGTACAAGATAAAAAAAGATTAAGCTTTTGTTCTTTTTACGTACTTCAGATGCCCTGCTTAAGTTAGCTGACGCACTTCAGGGTATAATTGCCTCGTAAGAACAAAAAGCAAACACACTACACCTCTAGCCTAATACGACTAGTAGACGAAACCATTTTTTCATGCTTCTTTTTCAACTAAGTTGATTGTTTTGCTGAAGGTCAACTAAGTTGATCGTTTTGCTGACGGTCATTGAGCAACGAGCCACCTATGGCTTTCGCTTTAAATATTTGCTATGGCGCAAAGTTCTCAAAATGATACAAAAAAGCTACGCTTGTTCTACTTCATTCTATAACAAATTCCTCCCGGCAAGCCAATCAATAGCATCAATGGGCATAAGTGTGGCGCGATTTTTATCAAATAGTACTTTTTTGTCGGCCATTCGTTGCACCGGTGAATACGTTTGGTCGATAGCTATAGGCTGTTTTATAGTGCTACATCAGATGTGTGCAAGAACGCTCTACGACTCTGTCAATGGGAGTGATCCCTCTCGTTTAGAAGCGCCGAATTTCTCTGCATTTTATCAAGTATGTTGTTCAGAGAAAATATGAATATCCTTTGCTTACTCTTTAAAGTTTATTGAAATATCATAAGTTGATGCAGTACTTCTTCAGTGAAGCTACGAACCATAAGCTTTTGCCAAACTGAGCTTAGAGTGTCTAAATGAATGAAATATTCATGTCTAAATAAAGCCCGTTATAAGCATCCCACGGCTGAGGGTTAGCAATATTTTCATATACAATACACACCGACTATCGCTGTTTGCACAGAATCTACTGCACACTCCATGTCACTCTGCGCTATGGTAAAATGTTTAGTTATGACATCAACGTCAACAATTTGATATCAACGCCTTGCTGTCTAACTGCTTGAAGACATCGATGCAACGACTATAGAATGATCCGGATTATCGCCACGAAGGTTGGAAAGGAAGATGAAGAGGAAGGTCGTGAGAATAACCGGATACTAGCATCCGCTTTTCTACCCTGCTTTGGTGGGGGGGGGAATAAGGGCAAAAAGGGTATAAAGTAAGAAGGAGATAGAGAAAAAAACGAGAGAAAACGTTCGTTCGTACATACGCACGCACAAACGCACGCACACACACGCACCACACACAAACACGTTCTGGGTGCAAATGTTGATTGATTGATATGTGGCGTTTAACGTCCAAAAACCACCATATGATTATGAGTGACGCCGCATTGGAGGGCTCTGGAAATTTGGGGTCCTTCAATGTGTGAACAAATCTGACCACACGGGCCCACAACATTTTGGTTTCAATTGAAAATGCACCTGCCGCCGCCGGCTGCAATGTACAGAAAGGCCAGTACCAGAGCTCAGTATCAATGGCGGCGATAGTGCGCTAACATACCGAAACGAGAAAATCCTCCTAACTCAGACCGGCTTCGACGTTTCCGTTTGCACGTTGAAGAAATTCTCGTATTCCAAGCTTTATTTCCGAAAAAGCTCAAAGCTAAGCCACCCGGAGAGCCCCTGCATAATGAGCGGCCATACGCAATCCTAATTTACAAGCATAGCAAATGCGTACGCCGAGATAGCACGACCAACAGTGGAATTAACACTTGGGCGAATTGGTATCTGTGCACTATAGAACGAACAATTTGACCTCGGGAGCCAAAATTAGGGATAGACTAATGTAGAATTAGAACACATCGTTTGTAGTTGCTAATTATGTGTGTCATACAAAGCTTCAGCTAAAGCTGGCTTTAATCCTCGTGCTGAAAGGGGAAATGATTAGCTGTCGTGCATAGCAACATCCAGAGCTTCCAGATGCAACCGAACTAAACAGCAAGTGATCGTTACGAAAAAGTAAAAAACAAGTGGCATGAGTTTCACTAAGCAGCCCAGAATTAACAAAAATACAATAACACTACTGTTCTTCAAAATATTTAGATTATAAATACAAATGTTGCTCAAATATGTACGAAAGTTGAAAACTTACTAGTTATTTTGTACCCCAAAACGCTGCGCAACAATGAACAAAACACATAATTGCTTTTTAACACTGTCTCCAGAGCAGTATCCATTCGGTTGAATTCGCATTTCCCCGTTTTCCGGTGCATAAATGGCCTCACTTTTTGATTTCGCCAATGCATGTTTTACTTCAAAATTCAACTACTTAGTATTCGATGAACGTGGTGCCAGTGAAAGACAATCGCGAGATTAGTGAACGTGATGATTCCCGAGATAACTATTTAGATATTTTGTACCCCCGAGATTTTGCTGGAAAATGACCAATAAGTGCGAACAGCGCGACAAGCGACTGGGAAGTTCTACAAGCGAATCAGAGGAAAAAATCACGAGATATCAACGAAGTGAATGATGAGTGGGTGGAGCTACAGGGTATCATTAACCGTCGTACGTTGCCCACTCGATCATGCAAGGACGTGACAACACTTGTGTACAGTATGCACAAAGTTGTTTATTAATGACAATGCGCCTATGGTGTTGAGATGTTCTTACGGATATTCATATAGACATTCATACGGATATCCATGTCCATGCGAATACGGACACCCATTTAAAGACACTAGTTTGGTAATTTTCCACAGCCTAAAACGACCTTCGAAGAGATTGCGAAAGAGCCCGTTTGACTAAGGCGGTTAAGCTCGTTTTAAGATAGAGCACTGACGGGTGATTTCTCTTAAGCACTGGCTTTTCTTGCTGTACATCCGGGCCCCCATCAGCTACTAAAGCTGCGCTTTCTGCTGTCGTTAATTCGTAGCACTTGAGGCGTCAAGCTCCTGATAGTGTGAAAGGTTGGCTGTTTCTGGCGGCAGCCTCCAAATTAGCTTTCTAAATTCGGCCTGAGAATCACCTGAAACGTTGCGCAGCCCTATTTACCGTAACAGAGGGCAGCAGCCTTGTTCAACTTGTGCCTAACTAGAATTTTCGTAAGAGCTCTCATACGTCTTCTGTAAGGCTGCTTCTTGCAGATTCGATCGATGAAAATTAAGGAGAGGTTTTTTTTTCTTGATTAGCCGGTGAATGTTTCGCAACAAATATAATACGTAAATAAGGTGGGCAGGCCGTACGGGAACGCCTATTTCTGTACATTCATTCTGTCCAACCGTCTGAGATATTAGGGCATCATACGAGAAAAGGCCATACTGCACTATCCCGCATAGAAACCAAGATCGCAGTAACAGCAGCGATTCACATGTGACACATTCTCAGGTGCTCGAATCAAAAGGAACTGGCTGTAGTTGCGCTACCTTTACCACGTATGTTCATTTTGCTCCGATAATTTAGCATGGAAGTGAGATAAAGGCGCTGGTTATAGCAGCAGAGGACAGTGTCCTCCGGACTTTTTAGAGTCTTCACAGGGTGCCCTTATTGTTTTCTACCAATTGAAATTATGAATTTGGCGGCTTTTAAAAAGTGCCGTACATGCAGTCATAAAATAACATCAATGCCCTCGAACAAAAATTTTACTTCGCCTAGTTCGCTCACTTATGCGACAGACAAACAGTAGAAAACATACAAAAATAATGAGATGATTATGTATGTTAAATTGTAGTTTATTTCTTTCCTCGTCTACTCTATGTGTCGTTTGCCTATTCATCGATATGAATTAACGTATGATCGCAGTGCCTGAGAGCTTGCGGTAGCCATGGCTTCAATGAAGGAGCCGGAATTGGAAAGCGAAGAGACAAAATATGAACAGTCGTCAGGTGTACCACTCCAACAAAAACAACACAAAATGGGTAGATACGTATCGAGCACAAACAGCTTAGAGACGACTCCTCTATACAAATACCTTCAAAACTATTGACTTATACAAGATCCAAGTTGAAGCAGAAATTTCATAAATCTTAATACATGCTCGTCGTCAGTCTAACCCACAACGCTAAACGGGTAACCAGGCGGCCTGCGCATTTCCGCGAAAGAGGGCGTGATCCCGAAGTCTGTGTACTCTACTACGCACAATGACACATTAATATGATGCACGTTCATTGCTGTGATTCAGGTAGTGACGTGATGCACACGGCGTCTTGTAGTGAGTGCTAATCAATACCAACGACCAATGACGTAGCGCATTCCCCTGCCACCGAAACTATTACATTTTGTGTGGGTTGCGGGCTCAGGACCATGGCAACAGAGCGAGTGGCAAGCTAGGCTTCTCAAAGGCGACAATGTGTGTGAGGGAAATTCCAGACCTAACCTTTATTGGCCGAAGGCCCCGCACATAATCTGTGGGGGCTGGGTCCAATAAAAGCTAGGCCAATAAAGGCCAGGGCTGGGCGGTTGCTCCCAGCCCTGGCCTGACAAGGCTGCACGTGGCAAGGCCGTGGTAGCCAAACCACCACTACTATAACGGTCCAGCCACGCAGCCCGAGTCTCCAAAACATATACGTACTACCAAATAAGTCCTGTGCAAACCTGCAAGGTGGTGAAAAGGTTACGACAGATCACCCTTTCTGATAAATCTCTATGGATTTCCTTGATAAATAAAGGGCACACAGATAAACGCGGACGGGCGCCACAAATAAACGGATGTGCCACGACGCTGGTCTGGGTTTATATGTGTGTGTCTCCTGTCTTTGCCTAAGGTGCATTCAGCCGGGTATGTACCATCTCGTCTATATGGGTAAGGATCATACTGATTCCTTGTAGCCTCGTGTTGCCAACGAGTATGTACTGTCAACAGCAAAAGTTTGAGGGATGTGCAGTGTGAGGTGGAGCGGCGGAAAACCGCATTACTGCGCCGCTGACTGTGGTGCGGCGTGGTGTCGAGGCAACAGTACGTGGCCTCGGCGATTAGCAGCGGCGCCGCAACTGCATCTAATCTCAGAATCCGTGGCCTATAATCTCTACACCATGGTGCACGTCACTGTAGACGGCGCAGCAATGCAGTTTTCCACCGCTACTCCACGCACTGTACATCCCGCAAACTTTTGCTGTTGACAGTACGTATACGAAAAGGCATTACATACTCACAAACACAAAATAGAGGGAGAGAGCGAGAGAAATATTCTAATAAAAAGGTGGAGATGTTTGCCTGGCTTTTCGTTTGACATGCTCTTACAAGTGCTGGGTGATAAATATGACGTATACTGTCATAAAGACATTCAGGCACACATGTACACTACACACGTAGCCGCACACGTAGAAAGTTTCAATCAGGTTTCTGGCCAGCAAAAAAGTCAGCAGCGATTTTGTGGCGTGTAACGCACGGGAGCTGTTTTGCCAAGAGTCCAGAATGTGTGTCCACTTCAAGTACGAGACCTGTTGGAGATTTAAGGTTGACTTCGAAAACAATCACTCTTGTGCGTATAGCGTGCGTTCGGAGAAGACATGATGGAGATTTTCTGGGACGTTACATTGGACCCAAATGGAGGATAGTCTTAAGTCTCCAACCTCCCTTCTTCCCCCTTTTCCGAAATAGATTTCCAGCTACGTCCCTGTGAATTACAATCTCTGTTGTCCTAGCTACAGCTGATAAAAGTTGCGGTCACTGACCAACTCACAGTGAAAACACGTTTTGGGATTGGTATACAAGAACCGAAATGTTTTTCATATGTTTTCGCCTTGACTCAACTCGGTGGCTGTCTGTCTCCCTTTCATTCTCCTCATCTTTCTCTTTCCCTCCTTCCTCTTTCCATCGCTTCCCCTGCTTTTTTTGCTTCTCTTCCTCCTGTTCTCTTCTTTCTGTTCACTGCGAACATTTCAACAATGGTAGTGGTTTATAGGTAAAAGCTGCAATAGGACAGCTAGAGGTGCCATAAGCTTCCCCCCATTACAATCTGGCAGTGAGTCACGCGAACACATTAAAGAAACGTTTCATAATCAGAAAAAGGACATACATCAATGATACAACACAAAGAGTAATCAGTAATGAAGCAATCTATTACAACAATGACCGTAAAAACACTGCAAAGAAAACACTTAATGATATTAGTAACACTTGAAAATACTCGATCGATTTATATGTAGGGTTTAACGTTCCAAAACCACCATAAGATTATGAGAGGATACTTCGACCACCTGGATTTATTTAACGTGCTCCCATATCTGAGCACAAGGACGTACAGCATTTCCGTCTCCATCGGAAATGCAGCTGCCGCAGCCGGGATTCGATCCCTCGACCTGCGGGTGAGCAGCCAACTTTTGACAATACCTTACTCACAATAAATAAATATATATATATATATATATATATATATATATATATATATATATATATATATATATATATATATATATATATATATATATATATATATATATAAGAGCGTGTGCGTGTGCGTGTGTTACCAGACCTCCTTAGTTAAGGCTTTGCTATGTAACCTCGTCATGTTACCTGAACAGGCGAAATGTCCTCGAACTGCGGACAGCGTATCTTGAATGTGCAGGGAAAGGCGCTACGTTTACTTCGTTAGTGTTCCGTGTCAGCAACAATCTCGCAAGTCCCGAGGGCTTCCCTTCTGCCAATAATTACAAAGGCTGGGCGTCACCGATGGTACTCAATGATAACGCTTGTCATACACACTACGAAACGCGTCGAGACTGAGGGCACGTTGGCGAGGCCATCGTCCTTTAATTACAACTGTACTGTCTTCATTGTTAATTCATTATGCTCCCTGAAATAAGGACAGAAGGCAATGCACGCTGAAAGCTGCAGCTCCACGGAAGCGCTTAATCTGTCCTGACTGGGCTGTCATCACTGGACATCCCATGGACATTGCGATGACAGGAGCATCAGCCAAAGTGACGGCACCCCAAATAACCTCTGAAAATGATGTTAGGCTCTGTGTATTGCGTGATAATCGCGTTCTTCTGCTCTTATCCTTCCGAACTGTCCTCACGTCTCGGCTCATCACGGGCCGTTCGTTTCTGTGAGAAAGTTACGTTATCGGGCAACAATCAGCGCGTGAACACACGCACACACAGCGCTAAACTCTAGGTTACTTAACCTTTGACCATTCGCACCTATTTCGAGGTCGCCTGAAGTCATCACAAATAGGATAGATTAATAACTAAGGTTCAATTATGTAAGAAGACATGTCGGTATTACCCAACTCAAAACCACACCATGATTATGAGACGCCGCTTTGAAGAGCTCCGGAAATCTCGATCACCCGAGATTCTTCAACGTGCTGCTAAACTTAGGCGCAAGGGCCTGCAGTCCCCATGGCCTCAAATTGACTGTGTGATAGTAACTCAGGCAGAAGGATTCGTTGAGGGAGGCGAGTGATGCGTGAGTGCGACATTAGTTTAAGTGTGGTCGAATTGCTGCTTCAGAATATGCCTTTGCATTCATGAACTGAAACCATTCCCTGTAAACAGCAACATTCATTTCAAATCTTTTTTTTCCTCTATTCTCTCTTTCTTTCAAATCCGGGCCCGCGACGCAGCAGACAAACCTGATCTCTCTAATCTGACGTTTCAGCGGCCCGCAATGTGTTAAGGGCGTTCTAAAGGATTACCACAAAGTTTATCCACCCGTCTCCGAGTGAATTTCTTTTTTGTCCATCGTTGTCTTTGCCCTATTTCCTTCGGTAAATTCTAAACCAATGTGACCGATATCCCTCCTGTAGCCATCTGATCAGAACGTTGCTAACGCGCGATCTTGGAATGATTGTCGTGTTTAGAAAAAGTGGTGAACAATTCTGAGTACTTTGTAGTTTACTATGGGAGAGCATAAAGCCGTTCCGTGGGCCTCATGCTTGATGAGTCTATGTAGACAAAAATTATCGCGTAAACACACTAAACGATAAGTCCTTGGGTGAATAGAGTACACAGTACAGAAAAACACGTTCGCCTATGACAGTACGCTTGTACAGCATGCACATTCGTTCCCATCTCAGCTTTGGAGACTAAATTGCGACAGTAACCACACTGCAACAAAAGGAGACAACCCTATAATTAGGTCAGAAACTACGTCACATTTCAGTTGGATAGAGGTAACAAAATTTGGATTTTCCTGCAAGGTTTTTGGTGACCAGACTCATTTCCAGTAATTCTTTTTCTTCCATCAATTTCTTTTTATCCAAATATAAGCCTTATCACAGAATAACAGAAATGTACTTAAGTGTATTAGGGTGCATAATGTTAAAAAATCGCAGCATATCGACGGAGTGAATGATGAGTCGGGCGAAGCTTCCTTCCGTTCGTCTGTCTATCTGTCTGTCTGTGTGTCTGTCTGTCCGTTTGTGTATTCATTCGTCCATCTGTCCATGCGTTCGTCCCTCCATGCATCCGTCAGTCCGTCCGTGCATCAATCCATCCGCCCATCCGTATATCCGCTCGTCCATCCGTGCGTCTATCTGCTTGTCTGGTACTACCAGTTACGCCTGACCCAGTACAAGGTAAGAGGACCTTCGCCCCCAAAAGGCAGTGCTAGGACGAATACAAAAAGATCGGCAAGTCTGTGCATGTCCCTTCTTTCCGTAATTTTTGTTATCATTCTAGTGCATTTTGATCAGCACGAATGTGCCATATGGGACAGCTTAGTACGGATTCACAACGAATACACGTTCCAAAAATACACGTCGATATGTACGCAGTTAAGCAACCTTCCATCGCTAGTGGAGGGGCTAGTCGACACTGGAGCGTAAAGGAGAAATTCCGGTTACGTAAGAATTTTCATAGAACAACGTCACAGCATATATTTTTTTTTATGTGGAGCCCCCAACGAGGTCTAGTCTTTGAAGGTTACATTCAAAGCCTTGCAATGTGTCTTTATGTTTATTGAAAAGTCACATTGTAACGATGACTGGGGTGATTTGAACTTTTCTAATTAAAGCAACTCTTTGTTCTTTCGAAGTACAGGATAGCGAACTAGCGATCTTGAACCACGGAAGTGGTCTAATATTGGACCACTGCCGTGGTTCAAGATCAGGAGCCAGCCTCTAATGCGCTACGTGCTGGGTTCGATTCCTAGCCTTGTGCGGCCACCAGTCTTTTGATTGGTTATAGAGGTACTCCGACCGAGTGGTCGGTGGTATTACCAATCACTTTAAAAACTTGGCCACTCCTTTCCGCATTCATATATCTCACCACCTATTTCCCTACGACACTGCTCTGCTCATTTTCCAACCTTTATTTTCACTTCAACCTTTCGCATAAAACTACATTATTTGCATATATTTTCCTACAGAATTTGCATGTGCTTCCTATATTGGTCCAATATTTCCAGATTAATTTAACAAAAATATATGAAATAATTGGTATAGTCCGAGTGAGAACCACCGTCATCTCACTGGGTTGACCTTCCCTTCGCTTGTCTCTCTCCTCTTCTACCTTTCACACTTTATTTGGAGAGTAAGGCATTCACAAATAAATTAACGTGAATTTAATTGTATGCTCCGAAACACTGCATTCACCAATTAACGTATTTCATTGAAACAAGTTATGACGGCAGTTCAAGAAAATATGGCAGCTTAAAGCATTGACAAAGACAGGAACCTTTGTCGAAGGAATTGGCTACAGCTACATATAAAGTAAAGTAATTTTAATTTAGCACGTTATTAGTCACTCTTGAAAATATCATTTGTCTTGAATCCGGCAGTGAATCGTGTAACGAGTGATAATGCATAAACTTCACGGACACAATGTTCAACCACAATCGGAATTTATGTGTACCAATGATCAAGTTTAAACATTCATTCTTATACTATACTTTTTGTATCATAGATATGGTGAAACACTGTGGAAGCTATACAGTAAGTTTGGTGAGCACAATTTCGTATAACTCCGCAAACGAGTCGTGATGGGCTGCAAATAAAATACAAAATAACAACGCGATAGACAATTCAGACATAACAACCGCACAACAGGACTTGTTTACTTCTATGACAGAGAAAGATAGACAATATTATTGAAAACTAAGATACATGAATGCCAGGGTATTTATTGGGCATGGTATTAGTAGTAAATAATCGTAATGCAATCTTGGAGAAAGAAGAGTGGATGAAAAAAATATTTTGCTGGTGGCGAAGGGATGAATAGAAAGATAATGGAACGACAGGAATGTACTGGGGAAGAAAAAAGATGGCGCGAAATAATGAAATGAAAGAAAAAGGTTTGTGACAGCAGGGGAAAACATTTTTAGAGCACCATCCTGGTACTACACAGCAACCTTTCCAACAAGCAGATCACAGTTTGTCACTCAATACATTCGCTTGAAGGCATCGCAACAACGCAGTGTATTTTTAATATTCAGGCTTAGAACTAAAATAAAGATAAATATATATTATGTATGGTAAAAAGCTTAAATTTGTTTTCTCATTTCTAAAACATCTGCTGCAGTAAGTCTCGCTAGCCGCTACACGACTGAACTTGACGCATAATACTGAGAAGAGAGCGAGAAAAGAGCGGCTCCCGTTACCAACATTGTCGTCCCCACACGCGACTATAAATCACCGAGTAGGACTTGGCATATAGTGCATGATGTACTTCTTTATCGCCCATTCGAATGAGCTCATGCCGATGGTTGGCACCACCGACTCTATCGCAGTGCGTTACGCTAACGAAGACATACGTATTGTTCTCTTATTCAGCCACGGCACGTTTGCGGAGTATCGGGAGAACTCTGGAGACCAGGGACAGCGTCCTTCACGCCTCGTTGAAGGTGGCTAGACATACGTGGAAGCACGTGATCAGGCTCGGACGACAACCGGAAGAGACGATAAACGAGTTGGCTGGGGAAACCAGAAGAGAAAAAAGTGGAGACAGGAGCGAGCAGCAAAAGACGTACGAAACGGAAACTGCGTATAAAAAGAGCAGAGAAAGTTTACCGCAGCAAAACTGCGAGCCGTACCAAAAAGGAAAGAATTACAGGGGCAGCTGCGAGAAGAAAACCATGGGTGGTTATTTGCAGAAATGCCAATGGATGATGGCGTAGGCAAAGAAACTACGGCCAAAGGAAATACGCCACAGAAAAAACCATTGCGGTGGCTCGACTCGTGTCTTTGGGACATTCGATCTCGTCGCAGAACTCTGTCCAAACACAGGGCACGAGATAAAGCAGGTTTTTCCCTAAGTGCAAATACATGGCGCCATCTGGTGTGAAAATACGCACCTGGGAAATTTCTATGTTGAGAGCTGATTCTCGGCGTGGACTTATGTTTTCTTCTACTCGTATTCGCGGATACATGCGCTATTTGCGTAATCAATAGACACTTTAGCGTTAGCATGATAGCGTGTGTTAGCAGAACAGCGTTTCCGCAGAGCCGTTTTTTTCGGAAGGTAACCTTCAGAACAGCGGGATAGCGTTTACGTACCTATGTTGTGACTGCGGCGTTTCCTGGCTGATGATAGATGCCTTATATAAAGTGAAAAAAATTCTTGCTTGCGTTCCCGCAAGCTGCCATATTAATTCATTTCTGTAACAATAAAATATGCACCACGACATCAAGGAGAACTTTTATATGTTGAAAAATTGTTTGCATCAATTTTCTTGGGCTGGGGAGCGCTCCAAGCTATGTTGGCCATAATACTCTGTCGTTGAAGCTGCCTGAATGCAAGCAGAACTAGTCGCGGGCCGTGAACAAAGTGAATCCGTCAATATCAATGTCTTGCTCAGTTCGAAAGGAATGTGCGCCAAGGTCACCATTCATTGGCGTAAAGCACGTAAACCACGTAAACACGGCAGAAAGAGAGCCTCCAACGAAACGGCAAGCTTCAGAGGAATTATATCCTATCCCCTAAACGACATCTTAAAGTTGTCCTACGAGGCCTAAGCGGCGTTTGCGGCTTGCCTGATCGCTTCTAGCTGGTCCTGGATGTTTGAGCTCAACAGTGCGGTCTCCCACTGCTGTGCAATAAAAGTACTCGGTGTTTTGCCCCTTCGTAAGCTTAGTACAAGCCTAGATAACGTTTGCTGATAATATGCTGATCGCGGTGTTTACATTTGTCTGAGTAAAGATATGGATATCAATGACTAAACAGTTGGGTTTGGAAATGTGCTTGTTTGTAATAGGCGCCATGCTGTCGCCTGCTGTTTATTCAATGGGGAATGTGGTCGAGGGTAATTCAGGCTCCCTAATCTGCAGTGTTTGGCGGTTTCGTTGTAGAAGACCATGCGCTATCTCTCCACACGCGGGCTTTGCGTCATTCGTACGCCTGCTTGGCTCACTAACTCTCAAGCTATAGGGCGTGCGCGGTTAAATCAGAATGGGCGCACGTAACGTAAACGTAAAAGTCCATTTAGCATATTGCGTATGCGTTCTTCAGGCCCGGTAATATGTTGAGCCCGACATTCCACTAATACCTGTAAACTAAACAATACAAAAACACTTCATAAGGGGAGCAATACAACGCGTCAATACAACGCAAGTCAAATATAGCAGTTATCAGAGGTTGCAAGCAATTTACAATCCAGAGGCCAAATTCACGACCATCAAGACACTCAGAATTAGGACTAAGTTAAACAATTCGAGATGGTCAAAACTGATTAGGAATTCGTAGCTGCGATCTACCTCGTAATCGTGTTTATCAGACGTAAAACGCCACAAATTATTACAAATAAACTTTTATTTATCGCTGATTTGGGTGTACTAACGATATATCTTTAATGTATATTTGTTTGTTTTGCCATCATTGAGCATTGCTTGACAGTAAAACATTAGTTCTAAATAAAGCATGTTTCGATTGCTTAAAATTCAGAAATGCGGGTCATTTTGAAGTCAAGTCTACTAAGCCCCTATTAGTGAATAAACGCTGGTCTGCACGGAATCCACAGCACAGTCACAGCGAAAGCCAGAAGAGCGCCTTTTAGAGCCTTTTCTAAACACTAAATATTTGAGTAGCTGCTTCAAGCACACTGTTGAGTACCCACTAAGCCATAAATAATCATATTTTTGTGTAGTAGGCCAGCATTCACTATGCTATTCATCGTAATTTTTTGGAGAAGCGTGGTATCCACTACACGCATGTTAGGAATTACGTGCAATTTTTTTCATGCAGTGGCTGAAGACGATGAAGAAACATGCCTAAGTGGGTATGAGCCGCAGTTAGTAGACGACCAGGAACAAGTTTTTTTTTTTATTGAGTTAGAGCATTGAACGAATCACTCAATACGCAATTCGAATTGTGTCACGCCTGGATGTTCCTTTGATGTTCTAAAATGCTTTATTGCACCTATTAACACTATTCCTTTTCCGACATCAAGCCTGCATAAGGCCAGCTTAGAAGCGAGTGCTAAGCACTGGCTTCAGCTAAGTATAGTTGATGATTGAGCTAGCACGCAGTGAACGCGGATTCGAATCCCATTGTGTCAATAACGTTGCTTATTTATCATTTCTTTTTCAAGACTAGTTACGAACATGGCGGTGGCCGTGGCGGACATTTACAGCATCGCGCGTGACCCGTGTTCTAATATCATAACAGCTTCCACGGTAAAAAAATTACTGAAATTTATAGACAAACATGCTCTAATAAAGTCTAGCCCGACTCCTGGTGAAGCGATACCTCAGTTCAGCATGACATGGACAAAGTAAACGAATAAAATTGAAGTTAGTGTGCGAATCCACATTACGTTTAATGTAAAAACCAACAAAACATCATTTAGATAACAAAATACATATATTAGGCTTGAGCACGAACAATTATTTCAAGCACGGTTGTTGGGAAAGAACTAAAAAAAAGCAGCGAGACATGAAGCGAGAAATCATGATTCTTTTCCTGACGCCTAAAGAAAGAAATAATCTTTTGACCTAAGAAACGTTCCTGAACATGGTACGAACTGAACACCTCCATCTTGCGCGGCTTAGTCATAAGATACCTGGGACCAACTACAGGAAAGATAAGGAGGTCAACCATAAAATAAACCTGCCTTAGTTTCTCCGAATTCAAGGTAAGCCACTGCAGCTCACGTAAAGCAATTCATTACGAAACATTGCAAAGTCCTTACTTTGCGATACCACGGTTCGTTAGCTTCTTCGCGCGAGAATCGGGCCGGAACGAATGGAAAGAGCTCGGGAAACAGTACGCACAAAAAAAACACATTCTATAGAATAACACTGTTCGCTTTAAAGTGCGGAGAAATACGGCCAAGTGCTACTACGGCAGCGCCTCAAACCGTGCAACCACAGCGCAGAAACCAAATTCAACACGCAAACGACTTTCTGGCGTGATTATCTAGTGATAACAGAACTCATTACACATTTCATCCCACGGTAAACGCTTGAGCGATGCAAGATAAAGATATAGTGCCTTATTGAAAGAAAAGAACGATGAAGGTCACGTTGTCTTTTGTAGCGTGTTCGTAAGAAATATCTGAATTCCACCCCCACCCCTTCCCCCAAAAAGAAAATGACATGCGGAATTCGGCAATGAAAAGTCGGAATAAAGCTGATTAGGTGGGCTTATTATAGAGCCTAAAGGAATGAACAAGCGCTTTGTCTTCAAATGATAACGAGTTCTCTCGCACTGAAACCGTATGGGTGCTTAAAATTGTTGCCGTGCTGTCTTCTTTTTTTTTTCTTTTGACGCTAAAACGATTTTTCTTTACTCTACAGTGCTGTTTAATTTTTGGTTTGCTCGGAGCCCCCGCCCCGAGTGCTGTCCTATTTCTCTCCTGCGTTGTAGACTAATCCGCCAAGAATTGGCGAGGTTCTTTCGGTCAATGCTTGCAGTTCGTTATACGATAAGAAATGCACCCGTGCGGTGGCGGCTTCCGCCTAACCCAGAATTTTTTAATAAAAGTTCATTACCGTTGACTTTTTCAAGGTATCTAATCTTTTCTTAATAGCCACCTTGTTGGGTCGCCGCTATTGTGATGCATTAATTCTTCTCTCCAAAAAACGTTTCTTTCTACCAGATCGAGAACCTGGCAGATGAAAAGCTTAAGTGATTACAATCAATATCTGCACAGTAATCACGTCTACTGTCAACACTTTAGGGTGTTCATAGTCTTGCATTATATCTTCCCTGAATCCAGGCTTTCTTTGCAACAATAAAGAATAGATTATGTGTGAAATTCACGCGCAGTAGCGGGCTTATTCTCATAGCGTCCTTAAATTGTTTTAGCTATTGGTCTTAATTGCGATGCCCACATGCGCTGTCAGCATGAATTATTTGGCACTAATATAAAATGAAACACACGAACATTCCCACTGTCTTGGCGAGCAGTCTTTAATTTCGATGTTCGGCCCGTTCTGAAAAGTGCTTACTACACGTACATCTCCATTAAGTACATTCACAAATGGCCAATTCACAAAGAGGGAGATAAATGAAATAAAAACGCTTGGAAGGTTATTCTAGTAAAAGCAACCAGTTTGATTGATTGATTGATTGATTGATTGATTGATTGATTGATTGATATTGACCCTTTGATATTGATTCATTGATTGATATTGATTCATTGATCGATAGATATTGATTCATTGATTGATAGATACTGATTCACTGATCGATAGATACTGATTCACTGATCGATAGATATTGATTCATTGATTGATAGATATTGATTCATTGATTAATAGATATTGATTCATTGATTGACAGATATTGATTCATTGATTGATATTGATTGCTTGCTCGATTGATTGCTCGATCGCTAGATTTATTTATTTATTTATTTATTTATTTATTTATTTATTTATTTATTTTTATTTATTTATTTATTTATTTATTTATTTATTTATTGATATGTGGGTGTGATGGTTAAAGACGTTCGTCACTATGTTTGTTGATAGCGGACGAGAAAGGATTAACATGAACTTTTTATTTCATGGCATGGGTGGAACGGCTGACGGCGCACGGATACGCTACCGTGTGCAGCGCCGTTAAGTCGGACGTCGCGGCCAACCCAGCAGTCAGGGTCGCAACTCTGGAGGTCCAGGATCAGGCCACGGCTCACGAGGACCACACCCGGTAGGCCTCGCCCACAAACCTGCTCCCGGCCTCTGCACCCAGGCAGAAGCCGTTCGGCAGGTCTCGGCCTTGGACCTTGAACAGACACACCGGAGCTCGACCTGGCCTACACGTACGGGTCTCACGTCCGGCTCAGGAACGCTGCCAGGAACTCGTCCTCTCGAGCGGCGCACCGCTTCCTCTGCCTTCGTGGCCTCGACCCTCGAGCTCTCTTTTCCGCACGTTCCTTCTTGGCCAGGGCACCACCAGGTACCCTCGGGTGCACACTGCAGCTCATGAGCTCGTGGCCTACGTCCGAGTCTGGCGCATCACTCGGCACCGCTCGGCGATCCTAGATTCAGCCAGCAACTTCCCTGGCACCTGGATCCTCGGCCACCCTGGACCTCGCCCGGTTCCGTGCTCCTCTGTGTGCACTCCCACGTCTCGCCCGGCAGAACGTCTCGCTCGTCCCTTGCCGATGTGCGACGCTCTGGTGACACCGGCGCTTGATGGCATGGGTGCGGCCACGGAGCAGTCGACCCACATCGGAGACGCGATGCTCCATGCGCGGCATGGCCAGCCCGTCCAGCGAAGAGCGTGCGCCGAGACGCGATGCTCGACGCAACCGTGACCATTAGCCAGGCCACGTTCATCGCTGTGTTGAACGGCTAACCACGGAGACGCCTCGCCGAGATCCGCGATGCCCTCGGCAAGGAAGAGAACAGCAGGCCAGGCCATGCCCCGAGATGCAGTACTCGTGCCGGCAATGCCGCCCCAGCTGGTAGTTGGACGGCAGCAGCGTGGACGGCCGCGTTCCCTCGCCGGAACCTGGATCGCCTGCGTCCGACGCTTCGGCCCGCTGTCTTCCGTCTGTCGCTGCTCCGGCTCGTCCCCAGCCACAAAGCTTACCGCCACGTAATGGTCGCCCGTGGCCCAATCGTGGCACGCCACCTCTATGGGCCACCACAGGTCATCAGCTAATTCGCTGACACTCACGCGCACATTACACGCGCCTTGCCCCGCACTTCCGTCGTTGTCATTTTCTTCACTCATAACAGTGGGGTTTAACGTTCCAAGACCACTATATATGATTAGGAGATACCGAAGTGGAGGGCTTGTTCCGGAAATTTCGACCACCTGGGGTTCTGCGACGTGCACACAAATCTGAGCACACGGGCCTACAACATTTATGCCTCCATCGGAAATGCAGCCACTGCAGCCGGGATTCGATCCCGCGACCTGTGGGTGAGCAGCCGAGTACCTTAGCCACTGGACCACCACGGCGGGGCAAAAGCAACTGGTTCAGTATTTTGCGAGAGGTGGGGCAAATAAGGATTGTACAGACGATGAAAGGAGATAGATAAATAAAACCAATAAAAAGGCACATACGCACACTGGGCGCACCCGCAGGACGTGCAGATTTAGGTCGTTCGAAGAGGCCATTTTTTTTACTCAAGTCTAGTGGCTTCTCCTGAACTTTCAAAGACGACTAAACATTTTAATGACATGTATTGTGTTAAATACAAAAACGCTATAATCGATCTCACAAGCTGGTTGCAGCACTGTAGAAGCTACGGGGTGCACATCGGCGCTATCCCAGCGTACTACAGTATAGTAAGCTCATTGGGCGTGGATTTTCGTTGGTCAAATACCTACAATACACTCTTGTGTGTGCTCCTATAAATTGAAACGAACTAGATGTCCCTCGCTGTGATTATTTTGAGGATCTACACCTTAGTATTCTAAATTGTTTCTTTTTACTTTTTGTCAACGTCACCCATTAAGTAGTTCCTCGCACTTTCACATATTATGTTGAAAGTATGCTTGAAATATATTCACTGATTGAGCACTGGTTTAATAGCATTCTCGAAAAAGCAATGACATCTTTATTGCGTGCTGGCAAACAACCGAGGGTCAAAAACACGATGCGGTGGCTCTAAAGAAAGGTGTGCCGTCCTTCGAAAACATGACTTCCTCTAGTGAAGTAGCGTCTAGTCCATTCCATTCTTCGAAAGCTAAGTATTATCCAAAAGAAGCGAAGAGGCTAGCGATATTCATCCTAGAAACGTTCAGAATGAGTGCGGAGAAGGAGCCAGTATGAACTTTCTCGTTAAGAGGAGTGAGTGCACAACCAACAAAGGCGAGGGAGCTAGGGGACGCTGTACAAGTGGGCGTTTGAGAAAGTAAAGGCGGGCAAACTGTTGGCACCGAAGAAGCGTTGCGGTGGGAAAGGATGCCAGGCCTGCGCAGAGCGCCCTGCACTGTCACAGCGAAAGCTGGAAGAGTGGCTCCTCATAGCCATTTCTAAACACTCTTTGGGTAACTGACCGTGGAGACGCCTCGCCGAGACGCCTCGCCGCGGCGGGGCATTAAGAAATCCCAAAGTGTCAATCATGAACTGCATTGCTTTAAAACGGTAAAATACTCCTAAAAAACTGGTGACCTTCAGATGATTTTATTAGATTCTGCCAATCGCAATCGCAGTAGTGGACACCTTCTAAATACACAAACGAACAAACCCACTTCTTCAACTCCGCGGTGTGTTGCATTTGGCTCCAGGCAGCAACGAAAGGTGAACGTTTAAACAAAAGTTTTAAAAAAATTCTGTTCCTCCCACCGGATTCGAACTTCATTCCACTGAGATGTGAACGATCTACTAATGTGGGCACTCAACTAATTATAGACCTAGGCTAATTATGTGCACGCAATATTACAGCGTGGATGAACTCGCCTTCGTGATTGGGTGAAACCGGCCTGGCTTTCTTAGTGCTGCAACAAGCTTTTGAGATGGAGTACAGGCTTGTGCGGCACAATTGCAACGGAAACTA
Organism: Rhipicephalus annulatus; assembly: GCA_013436015.1. NCBI lineage: Eukaryota > Metazoa > Arthropoda > Arachnida > Ixodida > Ixodidae > Rhipicephalus > Rhipicephalus annulatus. The sequence goes on from WOVY01000504.1 coordinate 1,407,842, forward strand.
GAATAGCTCCCTTTGTACAGATCATTGTAAGTTCTATCGGCGCGTATTCAATGGTCACCGTATAGTTAATAAATAATATTTATCCTCACGTGTAAATAATAAATACGTGCTCCAACAATTTATAGTATGAAAGGACACGTTATACATTCCAAGAAAAGTTGACGTCTCTTGAGCCTTATCTTGCCCACAAACAATGCTCTCTTTGCACTGTGTCTCGTCTAGCAGTTCGTGCCCGGTGCTTCCTGATATCAACCAGCACGCCAATTCAGCGAGCTAGTCTATTCTTAGCATGACTATTGACAGTGAATGGTTTTCAAAACGGTACGCAAGAAGGCGACGTTATTATACCGCTATTTTGGTACAAGACAAAGCCAAAATGTCGTGAAGCTTCTTAGTGATATTTAAGCCAAGAAAAAGTATACAACTTCTGTTGTGCAACAAGGCGGACATAGAAAGAAAATCGAGTATCTCCTGAGAGCGTGAACAAAATAAAATCACTATTCTTCAACCTGTCGCTACACCGTAGCGTCTCAGCCAGAGTAACAGCCTATGGAATGGAATGAAAAAAACTTTATTTCAGTCCTGAAGGACGTGCTTAGCGCGTAGCGGGCGTCTCCTACGAAGGAACCGACAGGGAGTACCTGGCGGCCGCTTCATGGGCCTGCTGGACGGCCCATTGCTGGTCGGCGAGAAGTGAGCTCCTGAGGGACCTCTGCAACTTGCTTGAGGTAGAGTCGGGAGGAGTTGTTCTACACTCCCAGAGCATGTGTGCGAGTGTCGCTGTGTGTCAACAAGATGGGCATGTGTCACTGTGGTATTCATGAGGATAATAAACGTGAAGCGTGGCAAGGTTTGGGTACGTGTGTGTTTAATAGGCGTAGGGTTAATGCCTGCGGTCTGCTAAGTTTCGGAGGTGGGGGTGGAAAAATGCGGCGTTCCAGGTAAAAGTGCTTTCTTATGGCATTGTACGTAATGGGTGCATCCCGATTGGTATCTAACTCAGCAAGATGGGTTGCCCTGTGGCAGTGTGGTCGGTAAGTGCGCGCGCTGCATCATGGGCGATCTCGTTGAGGTTGGATGGGGGCAACCGGCACCTGGCCGAGATGGGCGGGGAACCAGATCACAGTGTGGTGCTTCAAAGCACTTGGGTCTGCTCTGCGCAGGATACGTAACGCCTGGTCGGAGATGACTCCGCGTTCGAAGGCTTTAATGGCCGATCTGGAGTCGCGGTAGATGAGTTCCCGTTTGCTGTCGAGCATAGCTATAGCTATAGGTTCTTGCTCCGCTACTTCGTAGTTTCTGGTGAGGATTGTGGCAGAGTTAAAAAACTGCTGCGCGGATGACACCGCGACCGCGGCGAAGCCTTGGTTGTTGTGATAGGCAGTGGCGTCCACGAACAAGACGTTGTCCACTTCCATGTCTATGCACTTGACAATGGTGGTCACCCGCTCAAAGCGCCTGTCTCAGTTGTATTTTGGGTGTGCATTTCGTGGAATGAGAGTCATGGTGATAAGATCCTGGATTTCACGGGTAATTAGAGCCTACTCTGGGTGGTCCCTGGCCGTCGAGGAGAAGAAGCCGAGCTCGCGCTGAATATGGCAGCCCGCCTTGATGGTGGTGAGTCGGGTCAATTGCACGCGTTACTGAGTTTCGGCGATCTCTTCTAGCGTGTCATGTACGCCAAGATCGAGCAGTTTGTGCGTTGTAGTCGTGATAGGGAGGCCAAGGGCTCGTTTTACCACCTTGCAAATAAGCGCATTGAGTTGATTGCGCTCAGCAGGTAGCCATTTGTGTATAGCGGCAACGCAGGTAAAATGGCACGAAGCAAACACGTGTACAAGACGCAGCAGGTTGTCTTCTGTGAGGCCATGGTGCCGGTTGGCTACTCTACGTAAGAGTGGTATGGCATTCTCAGTCTTAGTCCTGGGTGTGTGAAATGTGTGGGTGTTGGTTGCGCGGGACTCGATCATGCCGACGACCTTGAAGAGGCCTATATACACCTGCATTACTTCTGACGTTTACAAGTGAAAATGTACTTTCCGGGTTTTGAGTGCACCGCCTCTCGAAAAATCCGCCGGTACATAGCGCGAGCAACATCACTCGTTTTTATATTCTCTCTTCCTTCCCTACTCCCTCTCTATCCTTCACAGCCACCTAGAAGGATTTCGAGGAAGACCAGGTAAGCTCTGATCAGATTATAACCATACCATAAGTAGGGTGCCACGAATTCTCGAACATAACACCCTTTTGTTATCCTTTAAGCTGGCTGCTATAAAATTTAATTCCCTCTTGTGACCTACAGGAAAGTGGATTGCTTAAAGCGTGTCGGTGCGTGTGCAGGGCAGCATCGTGCGAGTTGGTCGAGCATGTTAAAATTATGCTTTGGCGAGAAAAACATCCTCTCAAACACGACCTAACACGAAGTTTCGCAGAGCATCTCTTGCCAGGAATGCAAATAAGGTAGCCCCTATACTATGTTGTCAAAGCGAGTAACTCAAATAGCTGTGGACTTCCCTGGAGGTGCTTCACAAAAAAATATGAAGCATCTACGCTTATTAGCGGTGTTCGTGTTTTCTAGCTCGACTCTGACAAAGTTATGTTCATACTTTATTCACCAGTTTAGACTTGGTAATCCTGGTTGAATTTTACAAACCAGTGAGCTCATTGCTTCTAGCTTTCAGGTAGCGTCTGCCTCGCATGGAAGGTAACGCATTCAAGCTAAGCATTGTTCATAATGCCAATACAGCAGTCACTTTTCATTTTAAAGAAAACCCAGGAATTGTCTGAAACACACCACGTAAAATTGTAAAAGCCGGGCATGAAAAGGGAGAACGTAGCCTGTGTAGTTCCGCAAAATAAGTCGAAATTGTTACGGTGCTTGTTAGCACGGGAATCAAGTAACTAACTGTAAAAATTGTGGTGCGAAGAATCCCAAGACTGTAGATTTTTCAAGTTGGCGCAATAATCATTTATTTAAAAACTGTCTCCCTGCAAAGTTTCTTGGTTTTTCTTCTCTTTTCACTTCACTTGCTTCTTTCTCTCCCTCTGAAAACAACGTCCATTTTAAAAAGGGCTTCATATGAAGAGTTGGTGCACTGAATGATACTAACGTCTAAGCGTTGGCTCCCGTCTCATCTGTTGACATAAATCACCAAAATGTAACAAAACACGTTTCCCAGACAAGTATTGCGTCTCTTTCCTTTAACGACGGCTCCCCCAATATAGGACTGTTAAACTCCAGTCCCAGGGGATCTTCAAAGTCATTTGAGCGAAAAGACTTCTTCGAAAAGAGATTTTGACCCACAGACAAACGGCAGCGCGCGATATTTTCAGAAAGCGCTCTTTTCTCGAAACAGCGTTCGTTGCATCTTCTTCACGGACACAAAAGATAGCCTCGAAACTATATGCCGCCAGAAATAATGAACCGGTGATAGAAATCGGCAAGTGTGAATTCTGTCGCACGAGCTCATCATACAAATAAATTTCGTTTTCGTAGAAGGCGTAATAACCTTATTAGAGAGCTTTCGTTTGATGTTTAGCAGCTAAGTGGAGCTGGAACGCGTATGCGTCCTCCGCTAGGGCCGTAAGCGGGTTAGCGGAACGAGGCCCCTGCTCAGCTTACGGGCTGGCTAAGCGGAGCGTGGAGCATCGCTGCCGTGTATCCAAGCGTAAGGGAGATGCAGAGCGCATCCTCTCTCGTGCTCTGTCATGCAACCTCACTGACTATTGCGTGGCTATCTTGAAGTCAACGCTTTATTTTGCTTCAATAAAATAAACTGGTACCGCTTCGTAAGAGCAAGCGTGAGTAATATGCGAACAATTGAGTTTCTACTACGTAAAACTGGTCTGTAGTTTTATTTAACATGGTGAAACTTGGCAACAGGGCGCTGTAATTGTAAAAAGGTAACTCCGGAACGGAAAACGTAACACTAAAACTAGAAAATTGTACGCCGCTCAGCTGCAGCTTTGCAAGCGAACTCGGACCGTAGCGCGACGTTAAAACGTCGAAGTAAAACTCTCTATTTACTTGAGTATTATCATAAGCAGGTCGAGAGGCTCGCAGATACATGACGACGCTTAGCGCATCGCACACACTGTCACGAATACAATGGCGTCGTAATCATGGCAAACGCCTGTGACCGAATCTCCCTGGACGAACAAACAACAGCTAAACTGATCAAAGAGGTGCATTTATTTTATATCAAAATACAAAATTTTGCTTTGATTCGTTCTATTTCAAAAGATAGCGCTACGCTTTCCTTATGTTACGTGCACAGTTCATTTCCTTACGACATGGTTGACGCATGCCACGAAAACGATAGAAGCTAGACTAGCGAGTGAGGAGGCGATGCACATGCAGCCCGATTACGCTATCGTTTTCTACTGCTGATCGCGAAGAACATGTGTCCAAGTTTTTTTTTTAATCACATGTCTTTAACCGTCGTTTCCCGGGTATATTATTCAGAACAAACAAATAATGATGCAAAAAATGTATAGATGTTATTAGTAGCAATTGCAATGTAAATGCGAAGAAAAAAAGTGTACGATGAAATAATGTGCCACTGGAAGGGACTGAACATGCGACTTTCGAATAACGCATCCGATATTATATCTCTTAACTACGACTGCGGGCATCCCTCAGTCCACTTTAAAGGCTATACCTACATGTGCATATAAACCGGAGGCATCAGTCAGCGCCCCCAGCAGCCATTACGGTGAGTGTGGCACCCTTTCTGGACTGCTGGCGTCACGTAGCACGAGATGTTATTGAGAGCTGGCAGCTGACCAATCATCCCTCGCACACTCTATGAACGCATCAAGTCCGCCAGAAGAAGACCCATGCTACGTAACGAGAATCTCGTTAGAAATATTGTATACAAAGAAAAACCAGCCCTTAAATTTTTCCTTCTTTCAACAATGTGTGACTGCTCGTGTAACAGACGATGCTTAACAGAACAAGTGTCGATTGATTGATTGATATGTGGGGTTTAACGTCCCAAAACCACTATATGATTATGAGAGACGCCGTAGTAGAGGGCTCCGGAAATTTCGATCACCTGGGGTTCTTTAACGTGCACCTAAATCTGAGCACACGGGCCTACAACATTTCCGCCTCTATCGGAAATGCAGCCGCCGCAGCCGGGATTTGAACCCGCGACCTGCGGGTCAGCAGCCGAGTACTTTAGCCACTAGACCACCGCGGCGGGGCGGAGAACAAGTGTATCCTGCCCTTAATGCATCATTGATAGGTTCTCCAATGTACGACTATCAGTGTAACAGCATACTTTACAGACCAAATAATTTGTCTCGTCCTTAGTCATCGCTTCAATTCGAGGATATTTCCCCAGATCCCCGAATAACTCGCTTTTTTTTAAATAAAGTCATCTCTTTGTCTCTCTCTCTTTCGTGCATTTAAAAACAACCGCTTTCCCGAAATATGACTTGCCACATAACAGAACACGCTCTGCACCACCAGTAAGTTATCTCCTGTTTCTAATGATGGCTTCTCCGAAATATCCCTATTGGTGTTAAGAACACGCTTTACAAAAAAAAATAGTTTGTCTCTCGTCTCTAAAGATAGCTTCTCCACTATACGATTATTAGAGTAACAGAGCACGCTTTACAGGACAAATAGTTTGTTTCTTGCTTTTAAGAATAGCTTCTCCACTATGCAATCCTTTGAATAACAAAGCACGCTTTACAGGAAAAATATGCTGTTTCTTGTTTTTAAAGATAGCTTCTCCAATAGATGATTCTTGAAGTAGCAGAGCACACTTTACAGGAGAAATATTTTTCTTTTGCCCTTAACGATAGCTTCTCCAATAGACGATTCTTGAAGTACCAGAGCACGCTTTACCGAAAAAAATAGTTTGCCTCTTGTCCTTAAAGATAGGTTCTCCAATAGATGGTTCTTAGAGCAACAGACCACACTTTAGAGGACAAATAGCCCGTCTCTTGCCCTTACGGATAGCTTCTCTAATATAGGATCCTTTGAGTAACAAAGCACGCTTTACAAGAAAAATAGTTTGTTTCTCACCTTTAAGCATAGCTTCTCCTATATACAATCCTTAGAATAACAGAGCACGCATTACAGGAGAAATATCTTGTTTCTTGCCCTTAAAGATAGCTCCTTAATATACGATCCTTATAGTAACAGAACATGCTTTACAGAAGAAATAGTTTGTCTGTTGCCCTTAAGGATATCTTCTTCAATATACGATTCTTGGAGTAACAGAGCATGCTTCCCATGAGGAATGTTTTGTTTCTTGTCTTTAATGATAGTTTTTTTAATGCACAACTATTATCGTAACAGACCATTTATACAGGGAAAGTAATTGGTCTCGTGTTCTTTACGACGAATTTTTCAAAGTAATACTCTTAGTGTAGCAGAGCACGCTTTACAAACAAGTGTTTTGTCGCGCTTGCAATAAAGACACGTTTCTTCGATGTTTCTCCAATATCGCTTGTGTAAGAAAGTAAGCTCTACAGGACAACAAAAAGAAGGGGCTTTTACAATTTCTGGAAATTTTGAACCAGAAAAAAACGAAGTATGCGTACCTGATTTGAGGGTCGATCCACCCTTAAAGGCAAAATTTGCGTGCAGGTCTAGTCAGTATTTCACGCTCTTGCAAAACCACAGTGGTTAGATTAGCATAGGACAACTGACTTTGACAGTGCTGACTGCTTTCAAAAGACAAGTGCAATTCACAAACTATGTTTACAAACACAGTTGTGGTTACAAAACTAACAATATTAAATGTGCCCATTCGTATGTTCCCTTTAACAGTAGACCGCACGTATTACTTCCTTTTCTTCCTTGCTTCGTAATGCTCTCTTTTAACCGCGTATTCGTGTCTCATTTGGATGGCCAGCACTGCGGCATGCAACATTTCTACTTTTGAGGAAACGCTTGAGCGCATTTTATGCCACTGCTCATCATACTGGACTCAACAATGCGGTATGGAAGCCAAGTCACCTGGATTCAATACTACTTACAGAAAAAGATCCTGGGACCTTGGCCGACGGCCTCGCATAAGAGCAAGGCCACGAGAGCTTTCTTGTGCTTCTTGAGGACCACCGGACTTCATGAGTGCTTGTGAACGAACAACACGAGACCGTTTGCTGTAGTCTCAAGCTGTCTATTTATCCATCTCTTTCTTACTCTTCTTTTTTCTCCATATCTCTTTCCTTTTCATTATTCCCATTTTTTCCACCTCATGTGTAGGGTAGCCAACCAAGCGGAGAACGAGTGCCTCTCTCAGTTTCCTGGAGAGACGCCGCACATGGCGGATCGTTGGTGCGCCATGGACGAATCATAGCGGCGGGCGCATTGAAGACGCTTGTGCTCGGCTTCCTTAGCTCACGTCTTGTCGGTGTTACCCGTGGGCCGTCTGCATTCTCGAATGCGATCGGATGCATGAATGGACCGATGGACACCCGGAAGGATTGACGGACGTACCCTTCGCCCAACTCATCAACATTCACTCCGTAAATATGCTGTGAGTCTTTACTTCATTAGACACAAGCGCGTTGCCGTTTTTCAACGACGAATATGCACAGCAATTGCAATACGACCGTAAGTGCAGTGCACAACGGCAAGCAGAAGGTAATACTTACAGTATATTTCAAAGACGTACACGGTGACTTGAAGCCGCTACTGGTGTCACTGGCAGAGTAATTTGCACAAAAAAACATCTCTCGTAGTCCGGTCAGGTTTCGAACATCGAAGGCGAATAACTTGTTTTTCAGTACACCATTACCTATAACTATTTTTAATTTCTTTCACCATTCGACGCTACACACAACACACTACTAAAGAATGCATCACACTAATTTCACAAGACCTTTTTAAGTGGACAAAGTGATCTCTCAATGACAAAACTGAACTTTTCACAAGATTATAATAACCAAATAAAGCGGTCTTACAGCATAATTGTGTGTTGCGTACAACAATAACATTATCATTACTGTAATATTATTATCATTATCAAAATAATAATAATAATAATAATAATAATAATAATAATAATAATAATAATAATAATAATAATAATAATAATAATAATACCATCATTACCATTACCATTATTATTATTACCATTATTATCATTATTATCATCATTATCATCATTGTCATCATTATCATCATTATCATCATCATTATCATCATTATCATCATCATTATCATCATTATAATCATCATCATTATTATCATTATTATCATTATTATCATTATTATCATTATTATTATTATTATTATTATCATTATTATTATTATTTAGGGTTTAGTGCCCTCAAAATCATGATACGATTGTGAGACGCCGTAGTGGAGGGTTCCGGAAATGTGGGCCACTTGGGACTCTTTAACGTGCACCCAAATATATGCACACGGACCTCAAGCTTTCTCGCCTTCATTGAAGATGCGGCTGCCGCAGTCTGGATTTGATCCCGCGACCTCCTGGCAAGCAGTCTAGGTACTAGAACGCCATAGCGGACCGTACGTCCTGGAACTGTTTCATGACATATGACTGAGCGGTACTCAAGCACACAGACGGGAGGCGAAATTGCGTACTTTCGAACCTCCCGTAAAACTGTTTCCACGAAAGATGCAATTACTCGCGGGATAGGCACGAGCGTGTTGACCCATGCGATATCTTCAACATACACCTGAACTGAAGCGCAACACGAAAAACAAGACAGATCGGGCACGACGGCGGGCAAGCGGAATAAGGATCTATATCGTGGCGATGTTTACCTTGGGCGTATATTCGGCGGTGTTTGGTCTCGCTGGAAATGGGAAGATTGTTCGGCCACTCTCACAGCTCAGCTTGTGCCTGCGTTGAGCCCGGGCGTAGACGCACAGAGACCAGCGCCGTCCGTGCCACTATATCATCCCACTTTAGGGGCTTGGGGATAAGGCCAATACATCTTTCTTGTTTTTGTGTTGGCGTAGAGGGGGGGGGGGGGTGGCGGCTGCAATAATTTCTTGCCCTCGGCTCGAGCCCACTCCTCGAAAATAGGCGCGTATAATGAATCACTCTCGCCAGAACGCGACGCAAGACAATCCCGAGACTGTATGCTCATTAGGCGCCGGAGTATTTGTTTTGGTCTACAGTAAATGAAAATATGTGTAGGCGTCTAAGCGCTGTGCAGCCTGTGTGACCGTCTCTATCAAGCCACCGGGACTGTAATTAAATCTATCTCCTTTGCTGATAGTATTCAGTTTTTATTACAAAACCATTGGACTGTACGAAATGCCCTCTTTCTTGTGTAGCCCAAAGTGGCGCCATTAGTGGCTATGGTGTCATCATGGTAGGCGCAACGTCATTAAAACTTGCTGTTGGGCTAGTTCGTAACTCCCTATATTGTGCGATGAGTGAGTGAGTAAGTGAGTGAGTAAGTGTGTGTGTGTGAGTGTGTGTGAGTGTGTGTGAGTGTGTGTGAGTGAGTGTGTGAGTGAGTGTGTGAGTGAGTGAGTGTGTGAGTGAGTGTGTGAGTGAGTGTGTGAGTGAGTGTGTGAGTGAGTGTGTGAGTGAGTGAGTGTGTGAGTGAGTGTGTGAGTGTGTGTGTGTGAGTGGTGTGTGAGTGTGTGTGTGTGTGAGTGTGTGTGTGTGTGTGGTGTGTGTGTGTGTGTGTTGTGTGTGTGTGTGAGTGAGTGAGTGAGTGAGTGAGTGAGTGAGTGAGTGAGTGAGTGAGTGAGCGAGTGAGCGAGTGAGTGAGCGAGTGAGCGAGTGAGTGAGCGAGTGAGTGTTTCTCGAGTGGAAGCCAGTGTGAACGTGTGAGCGTTTTCAGTATTTCCTAAGTAGCACTAATTTACAATATTCTCACGGTGTCGTAATGTGGACGATTGAAGCACACTGCGAGTCGAACAATAAACTGTTTATTTGGGCGAACCTGTGCATACTAAACGGAAAGTCTTATTACAGTAGCTGTCTTGGACTGATTGCGTTGAACGGGGTGTCGGCCGTCGATCAACTGACAAGCGGCGAAGCGTGTCGGCATTTATACCCTTGCCATCGAATATTCTAGCGTTATCGCTAGCGGCGACTTAGGTACCCGAATAATCTGTCTCACAAGCGGCGGAGCATGTTGGCATTTATACCCTTGTCATCGAATATTCTAGCGTTATCGCTAGCGGCGACTTAGGTACCCGAATAATCTGTCTCACAAGCGGCGGAGCGTGTCGGCATTTATACCCTTGCCACCGAATACTCTAGCGTTATCGCTAGCGGCGGCTTAGGTACCCGAATAATCTGTGACATTCCTGAAGTGGGCGTAATCTTAACAGAACGATCTACTAAAGCCTCGCAGCTTCTCGAACATCGTAGGCGTGGTTTGCGCTGAGCGTAGTGTAACGGGGTGATAACAAGACTTGCGGAAAGGAACGTAGCAATATGCTGAAGCACAAGGTCAATGCTTTGACGGCTGGCCATGTGAACTAAGTCAATAGGAGAAAAATGCGGCTATGCTTGTGTTGCTCCCGGAGGTTAATGCGTGGTGAAGAACATGTAACATATTGCCACGCGCGTTTCTTGTTTCAATTTCGCTGTGTGTGGTTTACGTCCCAAAGACAGACAAGAATGCTCGGCGCAGACCGTGCCACACCCCTGTATCAACGAACGCTCCTGGCCTCAAATTTCGTCCCTCACTCGACTGCCTCGCTGCTCGACTGATAATGACCTCCCGTTTCTCAAGAATCGCAGCATATTATTGCTGATATGTAGGTACGTGTTCTGCCTAGAGATGGCACTCCCATTGACTTTTAATGTGAAGTTGAAGCGTTGAGTGACGGGACGTTCTAGACTACGGGTATTTTCTTGGACGAGTGGGCCGCTATTTATTGTTACGCTATTGCGCACTGCTATAAAAAAGACGCTAAGAAAAAAAAAGACGAAGAACCAAACGAACATAAGCCCAAACTCTAAACTAACGTTTTCTTGTTACTATGGAATGTGATCGTGGAAAATGATCATCCGTCCGTCCAATAAATTTATGTGAACGTTTGCGCTTGTGTTTGTGTGATTGTTCGTCTACCTGAGTCTACGACTTTTAAATGGTGTGCAATAACGTAATAGTATATAGATTACGGAGCTCACAGCAAGAGAAACTTCGTGATTGCAGTATATCGTTCTATTAAGATTGCGCGCAAGACGCAAACAGTCAAGCTTATTGCAGAGCTTGCACGACCATTCCTGATAAGGCTGAAAAGTTCGATGTGGGACGTATAAAAGACGGCATGTCCCAACGATTATCAGTTTATCGATGGCCGACGCCCTGGTCACCGCTATCATATTAAAGAGTGTAATGCTCTTAGTTTTCATTTCCCATTCACAAGTTCGGCCAAAGAAAGTTTCATTCGTGGACACACCAACTGCAGTATTCATTGACATCATGGCCCCGTGAAAATATATTAAGAACAAAATATTATCACCATAGTTAGTAGTAGTAGTAGTAGTAGTAGTAGTAGTAGTAGTAGTAGTAGTAGTAGTAGTAGTAGTAGTAGTAGTAGTAGTAGTAGTAGTAGTAGTAGTAGTAGTAGTAGTAGTAGTAGTAGTAGTAGTAGTAGTAGTAGTAGTAGTAGTAGTTTCACAAATTAGAGGCCAAGTGCTCAGTTTTGCTGTAACCTGCCTGTGTACCACTCTCTTTTATGCATTTCTATATTTGATATGTACCATTCTACTTGATGCATTTTGAGGTTAACATTTTACACCCCAAGGCCAATACAGTTGCTCAAGTATTTTGGGGTATATGTGATATACGCAACATATTTTTTTGCGTATATGAGGGGGCACGGCAAAAGCGCTGGGCGCAGATCATTGACCATGCGACTCGTTTTTCTTGTTCAGGCTTTGTTCATGAGATCCAGCGCCTTCTTCGATGCGCCCACAGTCAAGCTCCTTCCAGCAGCGACAACATGCGACATCTATGACAAGGCTGCGTGACTCCTTTCAACGCTGTTTGACGCTGTTTGAAGGCAAGAAAAGCGTCGTCTGAAGAACATGGAATGTCGCATGGTTAAATTCAAAGCGAGAAATTGCGACTTTTGCGAATGCTTTGGCGTTGTATTATTGCATTTGTCCTTCCTGCATGGGCCAGCATATTGGCCTGCAGAATGAATGAATAAATAGAATATTTATTTTTAATGTGTGTTTAGAAGAACTGGTTAACAATTTAGAGTACTCGGTACCCTACCATAGAAGAGCTGAAAGCCATCCTTTGGAAAAGAAAGTAGATAGTTATTAATCATTTGATAATACATATGAAAGTGATAATTGGACCTAAATTCGGGAAACATTGCCTTCAATGCTGGAAGACAAGTGTAACAAGTGTTCTAAAAGAAGACCTCCTGTAACTGATACGCTAGGCGTAACAGTTACTCAAAATCAATCAATCTTTCGCATCATACATGGTAACATTGTTCACCGACGGCTCTTTTTTATTGTATTCATCATTATCATCATTACTACTTACCATAATCAGCTTCATTAGCAGTTAGATGCATTCAAAATTGTTATTGTCATCATAAACTGACGTGGCCACTTGCTAATGACTCCGATTCAACACATTTATCAACATCATTCATTACCGCCATCGTCAGCACGGTATTTTTCATTTTATTGTATTCATCATTATCATCATTACTACTTACCATAATCACCTTCATTATGAGTTAAACGCATTCAAAATTGTTATTGTCATCATAACTTTCACGTGGCCGCTTGCTAATGGCTCCGATTCAACACATTTATCAACATCATTCATTACCGCCATCGTAATCACGGTATTTTTCATTTTATTGTATTCATAATTATCATCATTACTACTTACCATAATCAAATTCATGATCAGTTAGATGCATTCAGAATTATTATTGTCATTATGAACTTTCACGTGGCCGCTTGCTAATGGCTCCGATTCAACACTTATATCAACATCATTCATTACCGCCATCGTCAGCACGGTATTTCTCATGTTCAATGTTTTCATCATAATTATCACCATTCAAGACAAAGTTGCCTTCCCGACTCTTCGTGAACGCGTTCGTCATCATCATCCTTATCATCGGTAATTATTATTGCGCATGCGTTCATAGTTACGCTTAAATTGAATTACTTCAACGTCAGCAGTAGCATTTTTCAGGAGGCTTTTTTCTTGTTGATGGCTCTACTTAAACAGTTTATCAATGCACTCCAAACATGAACATCCGTTTCCGCTTGTCAGCTTAAAAACTATGGCATGTATGTTTTCATCACTTATTCGCCGTCCTGAATACCGCAAATAAGTTCTAAATGCAACTTCAAAAAGGCGTATTTACCTATTTAACAAATCGTGTTTTGCTCAGAGCCGCAAGGCAACAAAGCATTTCCATATACCATGCGACATTCTACCAGCTTCTTACATGAACTCAGTATGCCCGGCGTCCAATGCCGCAGTGATAACTCAATGATAGATTGATATGTGGGGTTTAACGTCCCAAAACCACTATATGATTATGAGAGACGCCGTAGTGGAGGGCTCCGGAAATTTAGACCACCTGGGGTTCTTTAACGTGCACCCAAATCTGAGCACACGGGCCTACAGCATTTCCGCCTCCATCGGAAATGCAGCCGCCGCAGCCGGGATTCGAACCCGCGCCCTGCGGGTCAGCAGCCGAGTACCTTAGCCACTAGACCACCGCGGCGGGGCCAGTGATAACTCAAGTTCTGGAACTTTAATCGCTCACAGTGCAACAAAGCTCAAACGAAAACGGGATAAACCTGTAATTTTCTGGATTGAAATCCAACTGAAAAAGGTCTTACGAATTTATAGTGAACTTGTCACAAAAACGTGAGCACCGACCTCTACAGGCGACCTTACAGAAGTTACAACTGTTTGATTTTAACGTTCCGCGATATGGTTATGACGGACGCTGTAGAAAAAGCACACCTAAATATATGAACATGGGTCTCAAGCGTTTTCACCTACATCGGAAATGTGGCAGCCACGACCAGGATTCGATCCCGCGACCCGAGGGTCCGTAGTTGAGCACCATTACTACTACAACAATGTGGTGCATGTTCACAGATGACACATACGGATGTTTTTATTAAATGCTCAAGTAATTCCAACATTCCAAATCAACTTTCAAGGCAACGCGTTGGCTAGCCTGATACCATTTCACTTATATATTTGTCCTCGTATGTTGACGCTGGTATACAAAGGTGCAGTTCGTATTTTACTTCTATTACAAGTTTGTTTAACTGATAAGCGTTGCAAGCGTGTTGTTCGTATATTTTACGCTCCGTATTCATTCAAACTCACCATCAGAAAACTTTGTATATCTTTGTGGTGACTGCCACTGCACTATAATCCTGTTTTTTTTTTGTAGCGGGTTTTACGTAATCTTCTACCTACATTTGCAATCTACGTGTGCATCACCTATGGTCTCACAAATACTGGAAGTGTTATAAGGACGTTAATAAAATTAATTATCATTAATATTATTAGGACAACAATAATGATTATGTAGACTGCAGTGGCGACGTCAACCATCGTAATCATCATCTTTCCAGTACGATTTTTTCGGAGGCGCCATGTATGTTCGAGGAAATGACGGTTCATGTTGTTTGATTTCCCCATGCTAAATCAGATCAGTTTTATTTTTTTTAGTTAAGGTACCGGAAATAACTCTGAAGAGCAATGAATACTAGCGCAAGCAAACGGCGTCAGAGCCCAATAATCCTGCAAACGCTGTGACGCATGTGCAGCATTTCACCAATCACAGCGCAAACATTTGCGAGTCGGGCACATCGTTTATCTCCGTGGCGGTGCGCCACAAATATGGTTTATTGAATTAGCCGTCCCAAACTTCGGGAAACACTGCCCGACTGCAAACAGCACGTACAAAGCCGAATACCGCACTTTCTCGAACAGAGCACACAGCGTGCCTGTCGCTCAAGCCACCTAGAGACGACCATTCAATTTTCTCGGTTATTATGGGAAATGATGACCAAATTGAACGAGTTTATCGAGCAAATAACTTGTGTCAGATAATGTTCTTACCACTAGCATCATAAAATCAAACCCCACAATACCGACCAGCGACAACATACTATTAATTACATCACAGAGCAAAGGTGTATTCGGCCATTCTCAATTGTAAAGCAAAAATACTGTTCAGCCACGGTTTTGTCCTGCGATTTTTTTTATGCTTGTGCCTTTCGACATACAAGTGCCCGGGTAGAGAAAGGAAAAAAGCGGGGAGGTTAACCTGGCACAGCGCATGTCTTGTCGTGATCTCGTATTTTGCATTTGTCCCAGCGCTGCCTCTTTTCAGTCCTTGTGCTAGTAACCTGTTTGCTACGCTGCCCAGGAATGAAGAAATACGAGTTAAGGAAAACAGACAGGGAGACAGATTGATCTCAAACAGTTGCTCGCGCAATTTATGAAACCCCATATTTCGATTTATGAAACCCCATAGTCTCATAAATCTTTACACGAGGGCCCAGTACAGACACCGAAGTCGAAGTTCTAATCTTATATATATAATAAAAAATTGTAACAATGAAAATCGTTCAAAGTAAAACGCAATCGTCAATGTATCAAGAACCTCAATAAGCAAATATGGGGTTTCATAAATTGCTCGCGCAATTTATGAAACCCCATATTTCGATTTATGAAACCCCATAGTTTCATAAATCTTTACACGAGGGCCCAGTACAGACACCGAAGTCGAAGTTCTAATCTCATATATATAATAAAAAATTGTAACAATGAAAATCGTTCAAAGTAAAACGCAATCGTCAATGTATCAAGAACCTCAATAAGTAAATCCAGGACCATGGTGTTTCCTATAAATACACTGGACAAAACTCTGGCGCTGGTCTCTATGGAAGTTCCACCACAAGGCACTTCAGAAATTAAAAAAAAAGGCCGACATATTCACCAACCAAATACTGCCTGTTCACTTCTCACATAAAACACTAGCCTCTTAGAAAGTGAAGGTTTTAGTGAAATGCACGTTAGCGAAATTTACGACATTGTAAGTGAATAGTGCTGGTTAGTCCGTTACTAAATTGTAAGTAACCCATAAAATTCAGGTTTATGCCTATGCATGCATAACAAGGGATATATATATATATATATATATATATATATATATATATATATATATATATATATATATATATATATATATATATATATGGTATGATGAAAAGCAGAGAGGTTAACCAGAAAGCAAGCGTCCGGTTTACTACCTTGCACTGGGGAAGGTGAAATGGGAGACAGAAAAGTAAGAAAAAGGGAAGGAGAGAGAGAGCGGGACGAAAGTGAAAACACACAAACGCACTAAAACGTCAAAAACGTTCGACGAGGTGGGTCGTTCGCAGAAACTTCAGGAGGTCCTTCGTCGCTTTTCGGCGCGCAGCTCGATCTTTTCGGTATTCCAAAATTAATTTTTCGGAAAGCGGCTGGTCGTCGAGGACTGCAAACACTGCTGACAGGGACTGTCACTCACAGTTGTACTAAGAGCACCGACACAAAATATGTTCGGTGGTTTCGTCAGCGCCGCAATGATCACACGCAGCGCTGTCTGCCCAACCGATGCGGCGAGCAAAGGCGTTCGTAAAAGACACCCCAAGCCACGTGCGACACAGAACGATTGTCTCATATGTGGAAACCCAGATGGAATGGAAAGTCGTAGGTATGGGTCTAGACGTACGCAAACGTGCACGTACGCAAACGCAGGCGAAAATCTTCGATATAACACATTTTTGCTGTAGAAGTCGTTTGTACGCCCCTACTTTGGAATTGCACATCGTGTACTGGTTAGCAGCCAGAGAATCGCAAAGATAAATGTTATCTACATATCACCATGTGCCATTCTACTTGCTTATATGTGGGCCATTACGAAGCACAAAACTTTTATAAATAGTCAATGGGAATAAAGCTTGCCTAAGTTTGCTTACGGTGAAAGCAATACGGCAGAATCTACTACGCCATCTACGCAAAATATGGCAAAGTAAGTGGCTTGGTGGTTACTTAGTTAAAAACAATAAGAAAGCTTCCCTGGCTGGTAACGGCTAAAGTTACAAACGGTACTATAGCTGCTGGCTGGTAAAGGTATGCCGCGGAAGTACTAGTACTCCGGGTCAAGTAAAGAAACGCGTGAACTAACTGATTTCCAGCGTTTTTTTTTCTGAGTGTGTTAAGCATGGGAATAAGGCGTATCACATGGATTTGCCTAGAGTCTTCCTACTTTCGTCTCCGTTTGGCTTCACATGGCTTGGAACTGCTTCATTATAAAACGACAATCAGCAAATGTTTGGCCGTTGAACTACAACACCTTAACTTTTTAGTCTCACTAATTCACATTAGGCGACAAAGTTCAAAACGTTTCGTTCTTTTCTTCGAAACAACACCAAAATACTGTAATAAACGAAGTCACCAGTTCATTTGAATGTCATGAGTAGGAAGACTAGGCAAATCAATGCACTGCCCATCATTCCCGTAGTCTCTGGACGATCACAGCGCCACAGTTCCCTATAGATAACTTTAAGTAAGTATAAATGTCCAGGACAGCGCACAACTTCCGCGCTTTCATCCTCTCATTTTCTCTCCATTTCTCTCCAGGACAGCGCTCAGGGCCGCATCGAGCGTCACATAACTGATGCGTTCACATAGCAACTCAAAACACCTCACACCGTACAGACGGCAGTGCGAACTTCTGGCTAGAATATAGTTTCACCTCGACGTCCATAACCAGCTACATAATTTTTGCACGCAGTGACTAAACAAGCAATGCGTGAAGAACACGTGGGCAAAACAAAAAAAGTGCGCCGCGACCAGATTCGATTACGATCGATGGACCGAACGCGCGCACGCAACACCGCGCAGCGCACAAATTGTTCGCTAAGAAAGTCACGTTGGTTACGGAGTTCATTGAAATTGATTGTCGCTGTGCGATCATTCCCTGTTGCTTGCGCACGCATTCTCTCCTACCTACACCTTCCCCTCATCATTTGGCCATCCGCGGTTGCCTACTCAGAAACGCCCACCGCATCAGCATTCCCTTAGCCAGGTACTAATTCTCATATAGTGCCGCAATTTAGCGTGCGGCAACAACTAAACCAATGTGGCACCAACCGCTCGCCCTGGGGTCTATCGTTTTCTGGATATCGCGATGCTGCACGAACAACCATCGTTTTCCGGACAGCTGCGGCTGACTGCGGCGATCTTTTCGCATTACCGATTCCATCCGACTTACCGAGCTGCGGGGATACTAAGTTTCACCACTTTTTTTTTCTTTCCTCGCTATTTCGCTTTGGCTTTTCCGACACTAGCAGTTGCGCAACGCTGGCATACGTGATGGATAGGCGTGCGCGCGGAACAACCGCGAAAGCTTGCGGTACGCGCTGAAATATTTGCAAGTAGCGTTAATAATAATGATAATAATAATAATAATAATAATAATAATAATAATAATAATAATAATAATAATAATAATAATAATAATAATAATAATAATGTGTGGCTTAACGTTCTGAAACCATCATATGATCATGAGACACGCCGTAGTGGAGGGATCAGGAAATTTCGACCACCTGGGGCTCTTTACCGTGTACCCAAATCTGAGCACACGGGCCTACAGCATGTAAAATGCTGCCGTCGCAGGCGGGATTTCATCCCGCGACCTGCGGGTCAGTGGCTGAGTGCCTTAGCCACTGGACCACCACGGCGGAGCTTGCAAATAGCGTTGCAACTCCGAACAACGTACGGAGAAGAGTTATTGAAGAATGCTCTTCGCTTTCTATTCAGTGCGTTTGGTTAGGTGACCCATATTGAGGACGGCTCTGCCCCTACAAAAATTTATTTATGCAGCCTGTAGACCATATAAAAATGCGGTCAGTGTATATCCATTTCAACCGGCTCTACTGTACGGGAATCAGTACGTGCTACAAAAAAAAATTTGCCATTGTCTATTAGAGCAGCTTCAAAGCGCTTATTCTCGGTCGATCAGCTGAGCTGTCATGCTCAGTCATTCTAACACATTACTACCGCATTTATTGAACTACGCTTATAGTGTACAGTATTGTCCGATGTTAAAGGGAACACTCTAATGCATGCCGTCAATATTCCTGGCCCTCTATAAGAGCGATTGGATTAAGAAACATATTTTATGCAAGTCAATAGTCTGTCAAGAGGAGTCATAACTTTCAACCACCAGTAGTCTTATGCCTATCTAAGCCGCTATGATTCCGTAAGATAGTAAAACCTAAACGTGCTGCTCACGCAGGTGTTCCTTTTAACAGAGGACCCGTCTGTACATGAAAGAAGAGGAGGAGAAGTGCTTCGTTGTGCCAAGCTTTGTGAGCCTTAGTGGAAACTCTTCACACGTTTGCCTCTCTCGCCCTTTTCGCGCCCTACTTCTATTTCGTTCCAATAAATTTCTTTTCGGGCTACAACTATCGTACTTGTTTTGCTTTGCTTTCTGCGTGAATCTTGCAAAATAAATATTCACTCAAGCCATAACCAGGCATTTGCAGGCGCAGTTGAGCACAATAAAGAGGACAAAACGCCGCTATTTTCCTTCTGTCGAATTATACCGACTGCGGCCCCACTGCGGTGGTCTAGTGGTTAAAGTACTCGGCGGCTGACCCGCAGGTCGTGGGATTGAATCTCGGCTGCGGCGGCTGCATTTCCGATGAAGGCGGAAATGTTGTAGGCCCGTGTGCTCAGATTTGGGTGCACGTTAAAGAACCCCACGTGGTTGAAATTTACGTAGACCTCCACTACGGCGTCTCTCATAATCATATGGCGGCTTTGGGATGTTAAACCCCACATATCAATCAATTGTACCGATAGCGATAGCGAGCGCCTCACACCACACGTGTCGTACCTGTTTCGCAGTTAGCGGCATGTAAGCTGGCCCAACATCGTTCGCGCCGGCTTGTTGCATGGCTGCGCCGTTTGTGAACCTTGTGGAAGCACGTGAAGTAAAGCAGTGAAGTTAAGTGAACTTTATTTCGTTTTATACAAAGGGGGAAGCCGGGGCTAAAAGCTGAGTTGCCTGACAAAAGTCTCGGCTTCATTGTACAGTCTGGCGATAGTTAACAAAACAATCTAACAGTATATAGGCGCATTAAGTGTTTAAGCTGGCCTCAAAAGTTCTCATTTCCTCTTCTGACCCTAGCGCTGCTGACAGCGTTTTTCTAAAGCACCTGAATAATTCAGGGGCTTTGCGTTGTCCAGCTGACACCCGTATTTGTCACTCAAGCTGTCGTAATTTGCATCGCAGCGTTCCCCATTGTGTTCTACATGTAACAGAATCGACCACCATCAGCACTTCCGCATATTCAAATGGTTGCAGTTCTTGGAGATGAAAGGTTTGTCACTTCCGAGAATTCTGAAATTCCGCAAGCGGCAATAATCGAAAGCAAAGGGGAGTGCGTGGAGGGTGGACCATAATCAAATGACGTGATAGTTCCCTTGATGTTTTGGGGCAGTATATTTAAGGCATCAATAACAATAGAGCTTTCAATTCCGTATCATTAATAGTATTGTGGAGTGTGCGTAGAGAGAGGGGGGGGGCGGACGGTTTCTAGTAACACAACAGGAGGAGGGAGCACAAGCCTATTATACTGACGTTACATGAAGGAGGGTGCTTCGGCTAGAGGGGAGGCACAAAGTGAGCCTTATACATCGACATAATAGGGGGGGGGGGGTGCTGCAACCAGCCTTCGCCCCCCTCCCACCAACCCCCCTTGTCCTGGACTAGAACTATGCGCACGTATACGACTAATACGCTGAATCTTTTTTGCCAAAGGTCCCGCAAAACTGACACCACGATCTGCCTCCTTGAAATGACGCCCGTATTTCACACGTGTTACAACTAAGGTTGTTTCCTCTCTAAGCTTTCACGGAAAACTGGCTGCTAACTCTAATTTGTCCTACTAGTTCTGCCAAAACACGTATTCATTATATCTCTCACGTACTGCGTCGCAGTCTTTGCACTTCGAGTTGCGCATGCAAATAACCGTTTGAAATAGGTATCTTCTTACGCAAATTCGCAGAACTCCCCCGCCCCTTCTCCCCTCAAGAAAGTGAAACGGCCTGAACAATTTTTACTATTCTTTTTGAAGTGGTGGCAGTGTTAAAAAAAGTGTCATCATTATTGCCGCAAGAAATTTTCAGCTCAGTTATGCAAATGATTCTGCGGTATGGCGCGCTCGCGTGCATACTAATTCATTCACACTTCAGAGGCACTAAGTGGGATGTTCAAAGAAGGCGGAAGTACGGTAAGAACAAAAAAAAACTTGGAGAGTTTAGAAATCGTTGAACACGAAATGTCGCTCTAACCAACGTTTCCATTGGTGGTTTAGTTTTTGTTAACGTTGCAAGAGGCCTTTAACAACGGAACTTCTCACCGTAAGTTTTCTTAGCATGTTGTTGATCAAAAGAACGATAACTCTGAGAAGGGAACACGAGATATGCTGCAAACTATACTCTCAAAAGTTATCGAAACAAGCGACGTAAATATCTGTGGTAAGACGAACACGACTTAAAAAATTATCAGCAGACAAAGATTGTCTCAATGACGTGCTTCTTGAAGGTTTCACTGAGCGGCAAGTGAAGTAACCTAAGGTTTCGCGACAGATCAATCACCCTCATTGACACTACTTGCCACTTAGTTGAACTTTCTGGATATGTGCCATTAAGGCAATCTGTGTCCGAGATGAAATGATTGCATGTTTTACCAGCATGGAGTGAGCATATATAATTCGAACCACAAGTATCTTGTTCCTCGGCTTGTAGATCCAGGATGTGCTAAGGTCCTAGAAAAGCATCCCTCAATTTAAAATCTAATAAATTCCTCAACAGGAACTTACTATGTCAATTCAAAAGTATGAATACCCTGCCTTTGTCTTGGAAACAATGGCATCGAAACCCGATGCATTACTGCTTAAAATAACGCTCGTGTGGGTGCCGCTTCTGTCCCGGAGTTCTTACGCAGTTTTTTTACGATGCTACCGAACCGACAAGCTTTAATGGCGATAGCTGTTGGGGGTGTTAGGTTCCAAAACTAGGCTATAACAATGAGGGACGGCCTAGTGAAAACCTCCGGAAATTTGAACTGTCTGGTTCATCTCGCCTCCGTGGGAATGTGGTCGCTGGGGCCGAGATTCGACCCCGCGACCTTTCAGAACCATTGCTACTAGAACTCTATGACGGGTTGGTATTGGAGGAGTTGCTCTAGTTGCAATTTCCAGCCAGAGTAGTCATCCTCTTCCGCTGGCGCATCGACATTACCGCTGGCTTTTACCTAAGCGTTACAATGCACAACTTACAGCTCAGCAAAACCATTTTGCTATGCTTAGCAGCCAGATTCCTCATAAATAATCATAAATATTTTACAATGCACAAAAAAAAATTTTGGAGGCTCCTTTCGTTTTGTTTTATAACCCTAATGATACCAGCAAATAATGAAGCCAAAGGTAGGGTGGGCGTTAATTGTAGAGCTTTGAGTTTAGCGTAATAACTGTAATTGAAAAAAAGCCATAGGACAGCACGGAAAAGCAGGGAATTGGCCAGTCTAGAAGACTTGCACCGGCAATTATCTACTGATTGTTTTATCATGACTCTGAAGTGTGCGACTGTGAGTACGTTTTCTCCCCCTCTCTCTTTTTCTCCGTCTTTAAATTTTTCTCGTCCCTTTCCCCTGTGTAGGGTGGCAGTGTGATGCAGATGCCGAGACACTAAGGCATCTTTGCCATCTGGCGCCACCCCGGCTGCCAAAGGAAAGCGTTCCAAACTCGCCATCGTGGATACGAGCAACGATGATTAAAGTTCCCAGTTTGCAACCACTTAAGTACCCTATAAAGTGAACGTAGGAACGCCCGCAGATGTTGCTGAATTGGTGAGTACCCAGGTAAGGAAAGTATCCCTTACCTCGGTACTTGCCCAGTGCAGGGTAGAAAACTGGAAATTTCCTTCTCGTTAACCTTCTTGTCTTTCACTTAACATTTCTCTCCTAAAATACTTTCAGCCTTACTGTCGTAGTTTTTCTCTCGGCTACCTCCGGGTGGTCGCACGGATTGTAGAATACCATTTCATTACGCCGTGCCGTATCACGCCGACACCAAAATACGGGGTCACAGACCTTCTGACCCCTGGTTAACAGAATTCATTACGCTGGAAATCACATGTGCTCCCAGAATGCAAGGAAAGGCATCGTCGCTGAGACTACACAAGCACTTTCAGATGCTTCTGGGAAATGTCCGCGTTTTTAGGTGGCGTGTGGGAATCTGCCGTTATGCTATAACCCGTGGTGAACCCCGACAGCTCGGCACGAGAGCCTTCTTAACCGATGCATTATGAGAAAAGTCTGTGGCGTTATTAGAAAACTTTCCGGTCGATCGATACTCTCTGGGCGCCCACTTGACTGGTCCATAATCTAAGCGTTTTCTCGTAAGCAAGCCACAAACCCCTGTTCTCTAAATTTTTGTGGCGGATATAGGTGGGCTCGGTAAACGTCTGGTGCCGGGCGAACTTATTTACAGGTTAGAGAAGAAAGCGTTAAAAGAAGAAAATACAGTAATCAAATTATGAAACGAGTTCCCACCAACCCATGCCTTGAATTCATTACAGCATATAAAAGCACTAGATTCACCCACAGCCATCGCCGCAAAGAGAGCTTGAATATGTCGTGCATTCAATTACGTTGGCTTATTTCTCCGACCTCAAACACTTGTGCGTGTTTAAGATGGTTGATCTTGCCATACTTTGGCGCTTGTGAGCTTCAATGCTCCAGGTTGCAAATCCATAATTGTCGGTCAATTTCGCCGACATCAAAGCACATATTACAAGGTGATAAAAACACTAATTTTACTAACGATTACGATCTGCCCACCAAAAGGTAAACAGAAAAGAATTGACCTTTTAACTGACACTAACTGGCCCGGTTTTGTACAGCATGTTTCGAAGGCGGAGCCCAAACTTTTCTCTTCAACTATTTATTTTTATTTTTTGTGCTTACGTTGTACTCACATAAAGCGTGGGTGCATGGTTCCTTCAAAGGTTCTCGCTTCAATCCTGAGGCGTGTATTGAATTTTTTCAGCCATAATGAATGTCATCGCTGTCTCAATAGAAAAAAAAAGGGGGGGAAGGCAGGTCAACCAATCGCGCGTCCAGTTTGCTATCCTACGCGGGCAGAAAGAGATTAAGAGATGAAAAGAAAGAAGGATAAAAAGCCACACGTGAGCTTCAAGTACACTGCTGCGTCCGACAGTGATGAAAGCGAGATTTCCGGCTTATCCTATTTTGCTGTACATCATCCAGATCGCTGTCTGAGTTACCGTAGATGGTGTCGGTGGTTGCAATAACTCGTCTTAAAGTATTGTTCCATTGTGTACCTTTCTGTAAATAAACCTGTTTATCTCTCTCTTGATACTAGGATGGTTAAGCAGGGGAAAATTGGGCTGCATTTGAGATTAGTAGACTTGGGAATCCACATACATGGCGAAAATTTATTTAGCCATATGGAGGCTGGAAGGGAGTGTTCAGAGGCTTGTGTCTTTACATTTAATGACAACCAAACAGACCATAAAGCCAGGGAAGGTGCATGTGACGTTAACTGCACTGTTTCAAGTCTATTGCAAGAAATGTGATACGAATGTAAAGCAAGTAAGGTGAAAAAAAATAGACAACTCTTTGCTGAAACGGAACCAAACCTGCAACCTTTGCTTCACGTAGCCGTGTTGTCAACGTCACTCGAAAAATTATCGAGTAAAAAGGGTGTCTCTTCTTCACGCTACAATAATCGCTATCGGGCCAGCTTGCGCTTCATTTCTTGAAAACTCGGCACTGGCCACATTCCTTGACATTCTTGATTGATTTGTGGGGTTTAACGTCCCAAAACCACCATTTGATTATGAGAGACGCCGTAGTGGAGGGCTCCGGAAATTTTGACCACCTGGGATTCTTTAACGTGCACCCAAATCTGAGTACACGGGCCTACAACATTTCCGCCTCCATCGGAAATGCAGCCGCCGCAGCCGGGAATCGAACCCGCGACCTGCGGGTCAGCAGCCGATTACGTTAGACACTAGACCACCGCGGTGGGGCTTCCTTGACATTCTGATAACGCGCATGTTGCTGGTGACTAGAAAGTGCCGGGCGCGCGGCGATAATGCGAACAAAGGAACGCAACGCGGGCGACGATTACCGTTGCGGCACAAAAAGACACCCTTTTCACACGATCATTTCTTGGAGTCTCTACCTGCGTGAAAAATCGCAGCATATCCAGCCAAGTAATCTTTTTCCACATTGTGGGGAAATAGCTTCATTAGAACATATGCTCTGGCAGTGCACCCGAATTCGCTCATATATCGAACATCACCTCTGCCAGATGGGAGGCGGCAATCCAAAGCTCGTCCTTGGCAGATCAGCTCTGGGCTGTCCACCAAGCCCGCGAGGCGGCTGAGGAGCTCGGCATCTCAGTCCCCACGTGGGAGCGGCCCGCAACACAGTGATCTGTGTTTTGGAGGACCAAATAAAAGTTTATCCAAGCCAATCCACGAAGTGAAAGGCGGCAAGTGGGCGAAGCTCCGGGAGGTCATGAACCACCGACATTTTCTATTTCTTGCTTGGTTTCTTGCCCCGCCGCGGTGGTCTTGTGGCTAAGGTACTCGGCTGCTGACCCGCAGGTCGCGGGTTCGAATCCCGGCTGCGGCGGCTGCATTTCCGATGAAGGCGGAAATGTTGTAGGCCCATGTGCTCAGATTTGGGTGCACGTTAAAGAACCCCAGGTGGTCGAAATATCCGGAGCCCTCCACTACGGCGTCTCTCATAATCATATGGTGGTTTGGGGACGTTAAACCCCACATATCAATCAATCAGTTGCTTGGTTTCTTGCGTGCGTGCTTTCTTGCTGTCTTTCTTGCTTGTTTTCTTGCTTGTTTTCTTGCTTGTTGCTTGCTTTCTTGATTGATTGATGTGTGGGATTTAACGTCCCAAAACCACGATATGATTATGAGAGACGCCGTAGTGAAGGGCTCCGGAAATTTTGACCACCTGGGGTTCTTTAACGTGCACCCAAATCTGAGCACACGGGCCTACAACATTTCCGCCTCCATCGGAAATGCAGCCGCCGCAGCCGGGATTCAAACCCGCGCCCTGCGGGTCAGCAGCCGAGTACCTTAGCCACTAGACCACCGCGGCGGGGCTTGCTTTCTTGCTTGCTTTCTTGCTTACTTTCTTGCTTGCTTTTCTTTTCTTTCTTTTTTTTCCTTTCGTTTTCTTTTTTTCTTTTTTTTAACGAAGTGCACTTCATGACCATGAGAGAGAGAATCGCGAGCGAGCGCGTTTTTTTTTTTTGGGGGGGGGGGGGGCACAACGAAAGCAACAACGTGCCACAAGCGCGTCCGCTATCGTCGTTCTCCTAATTCTACCTACGATCGTCACGCTCGTGGCCGCCGCTCTCAGTGCGTGCAAGTGGGGACAACGGACATCGGAAAGACAAGGCTCGACGCTAAGCTGCTTTGCCCGAAAATGCTTCACCATTCTCCCCCTAATTAAACTTTTTTCATGTCCTTTTTTTTGAGCGTGGTTTTTACATTGCGCCCGAGCACCATCTTTACTTCATATTTTCTCGCTAATTGCTTTTTTCGTCTCTGCACACTGAGACTGATATATATATATATATATATATATATATATATATATATATATATATATATATATATATATATATATATATATATATATATATATATATATATATATATGTACGAGGCGACACATGTCGTCGACGAACTTGAACACGTAAAATATACGTGTGAAACTTGTAGGAGAGTGTTGTCCTTTTGCATTTTCAGAATCTTTGAGTTCGATTATGGTATTCAATCAAACCTGTGTGTGAACACAGCAGTCGTGCGAGCCGAGAGCAGTCAATCGCTGACAGTAAATATTTAAATAGATTACTTGCAAAGTCGGCATTTCAAACGTATCTGCGCGAAATCAAACACGAGCTCAGAATTTTTCTGCAAATTGAATAAACAGGCTCGTTCTTCACAGTCAGCGACAACTTTGTAATCGATTTAACTTCGGCTGCATCAGCCAGAGTATGTGGCGATTCAAGCAGTTGTAAACATTGATTCCTCGCGCGTTCACGGGAGGTAAAAAAAAAAAGATGATGGTGTGTAATACGGATCGGTGCTGCTATGCATACAGAACCAGATTAAAATCGATATTTTCTTCGTACGGCAAATCGCAAGCGTTAATATCACGATAAGCGAGCACGATTGAGATGCCTTAAAGATAATTAATTTTTGCTTCTTACTTATTAGACTGTAACGGTGAGGAGTAACAGCTGAATTTCGCCGCACCAGCCGGATATTTATGAGAAATTGGTTTTGCTAGAATGTTAAACGCCATATAGTTACAATTAGGCAGAAATGCTAGTGAAATACAGACATAAAAGTATGGTTCAATGGCTAAAAAAACAAGAGCTTTTTAATCCCTCTAGAGAAATACCCAATGTTGAATCCTGCTTTGCGGATACGTAGAGGCCGAATAGTATCAACGGGATTTGCGCTATGATTTAGTGTTGTGTTTCGCAAAACATATACGCGTTCATTTATGAAAGTATCTTACGTGTATACAAGGAATAGTATTTGTTTGTCGATTGCATTTTTTCTGTAATGTACGATTTACAGTGTCGCAAATCATAAATGTTCCTATCACATATGTTTCAATATGACTTGCAATGTTGTACGCCTCCTTCCTCCTGCTTGTTCCGGATGTAAGATACCTTCAACTGTTTCACATTGAGTGCATTTGCCGTTATTTCGAAATTACTGGTGTTGCAGACGGTGTTCATAGTGGCTCGACAATTTCGAAATTGTTCAAGCTCAACATCATCCTTATTTGAGTTAAATGTGTGTTTTCAATCAATTCTCAAGACATTTCTGCCGCTATAATAATAAGGTTTCATTAAAAATATAATTGAAAAAATAACATGCCGATGCTGTGTTTCATTTAACATGTCCTTTGTTAAACATTAACTCTTTCAGGGGCTAACTATGAAGAACTGTATGTATATGTGTGGATTTGGTACTACGTTACTTCAAGGTACTCAATATTCTATGGCAACAATAATGAGATAACTTGATTTTTTAATAATATAGCGACTCATCCTTATTAAGGGTTAACTAAATATATCTTGACCTGAATTCATAGATGCTCACTTTTGGCATAAATAGAATAAAGTTTCAGGCTAGGATTATAGTGTAAGTTCATTTTCAGTAATGTCCATGTTGAGCGAAGAAAAAATTTTTTTCACATTGATCGCAGGAACTGGCACGTCGCGCCACTCGTCGAACGTGGTAGCACGTGCCTTCAGAAAAGTGACCATATGTACCAGTACACGGCAAAATGAAGTTCCATGAAGACAGATTTATTTTGAAGGATGTTCAAATAAACCAAAGTAGGATATATATCTTGCTCTTTCATAGCATCTACTTCATGTAAATAGCAAAAACGTGTGATGTACACATTTGTGTACATAGCGTCTCAAACGAATAATCTCAAACGAATCTAATCTCGAGGCGTTACTTCATACGCGTTTTAAGAAATCGCAAACGTTTTTTTCTAAAAAATTGTAAAAAATACTTTAGCTACGTCTAAATTCTCTTCAAAGCTTTAGTTTAGGGGGAAATGGACGCTTGAAGAAAAGGCGTCCATTTCAAGAAAACGCTTGAAGAAAAGGCGATCAAAACCTAGCCACGGCAGCTGTATTTTCGTCGGAGGCGATAAGGCTAGAGGGCAGTGTGCTGTCAATGTGAGCCCTCGTCAAAGAACAACAGATGGTTGAAATTTGCCGAGCCGTCTACTACGGCGCCTTTTATAATGGCATCATGGTTATTGCAAGCGGACCCAATGCAAGTAACAATATTATAATAAGTGTTAAAATATGTTAAACCTATTAAAATGTTAACATATTAAACGCTCTTGAACCGCGATATGTTTATGAGAGACGTCTAGTGCACTCTTAAAAAAAAGGCAGTGCTACTTATTAAGTTTGAGGTAGTAGATTGTTGTCACAACATACACTATCTAAATAGTAACTTCAGGTAGTAGGCCACAGACGTTTACTACCTTAGATGCAAACCAGAGGTAGTAAATGACTGTTGTCTACTACCTGCAGTTACTACTTAGGTAGTGAATGTTGTGACAACAATTTACTATTTTGAAATTAGTAAGTAGCACCGCCTTTTTTTTAAGAGTGTACAGAGCTTGGGAAAATTTTGGCCATGTGGAGCCGTTAGGCATGCACTGGCTTCGCACAGTTTAGCGTTCCCGCCTCCATAAAAAGTGCGCTCCCCTCGGCTGGGGTTCCAACCCGCGACCTTCGGGTGAGAAACCAAGCACCGTAGCGACTGCGCCAGCGATGTGAATACCGTCATCAAGAAGACAACATCAACTGTGAAAGATATCCGCTTCAGCGATACCTCGCTTTCTAGGATTTTAGGGGCGAAACTCTTTGGGGTAGAGCTGTGTCTGCCGTTCGTAGTGACACGCCGTGACGATGACGATTAGGAACAAGCACGTTCTAGACCACACAGTCTTTTTCTGTCATAACGGCACAGCACATTCAAGGTACCCGCTATACGCCATGGCGATTATGCAGATGACAATGGAGATGATTACGATGATCACGGAAGACGACTGGCTTGTGCAGTATATGACGTCTCGATATGCTCTGCGATGCATTGAAAAGAACGAATGGAAACAACAAACAACCACAGGGGTAACATTTACAGACCTCGTTTTTGCCAACTTACGGCTAGATCCCACCAAGTAGTAATGATGACGGCAAAACAAAATTCACAACTCAACACAACATACCATTGATGACGAAAAAACATTGTAGATAACTGTGCACCGCCTTATCACTCATTCAGAGTGATAAGCTGCGATAAGCTGAGTGGTTAATGTCACGCGTGATTTACGGTAACACCGAATGATTTCACTGTTTCGCCCACTCATCATTCACTTCACAGATATGCCGTGATTTTATATTTTCTTGATAGTTTTACAATTTTGTAAACAAATATTTGATTGCGTCATTGTAGTGATTAAAAATATTCTAATACACCTCATTGCACTTAAACTCCACACAGCATGGCAACGCCACATTCACATGCAGATACCATACGTATACATGCTTTGATCATAGAATAGAACTTCTCATGGAAAAACAGATTTCCGCCATTTTTTTTTCTTGTCTCAGATAGAAGTGGTGTTGATAAGTCTCACCAAGCACGCGAAAACACACTCAAAAGCAACTCGGAAAAGTACCATCACAACATACGGTGGCTCGACATCGAGCTGTTTTTTTCTACGAGCAAAAAGCGTCACATTTGCGAACTTATGTAGCAATCTGTTGGATGGTGCTACGCATAGCGTGACCGCAAATCTCAAGGTCGCACCATAGAAGCTTCCTCACCTTCGCGACAGTCGCGCTCGGGTTATTGTGCTTGCAAAAAAGAGCCAGCACTTCGCATGAAAAAGAAAATAATATCGATTCATCAGCAAACCTTGGGCCCCTTGCACACCTCGTTCACTTTATTTTAAAAAATATATCTTAAGAACATCTGCTATCTTGCGAATCGCGAATGCTTCGCTCGTCTTAGGACGCTTGACAGGGACTCAGTTGGTTCTCCTGTATCGACGTCTTTGCGGCATGACCCACAAAGTTTCACAAAATGAACTAGAGCTGCCATCGTTCAGCCTATTCTTCGTGCTTACGGGCTTCCAAAGTACCTGTGGTTTTTATTATTACCGTGTTCTTTTTTGGTATGGTTTTGAATGAAATAACGAACCGCCATAAACTTCGTTACCCGATTTGAATATATGAACCGAAAAAGGTTAAGGTGGTGAAGCGCCACTGCTGAAGACTCGCTGTTTGTCGTTTCGTGACAATGTGGCTTGAAGTCACGAGAAGCCGAAAGAAGCCGTAAGTACGAAGATTAGACCGATTTGCGAACTACCTACCATACCTATGCTGGCTGAAGCACCCTGCGTTGCAACTAATGTAAGCACTAGCGCCGGAGTCTCCTCTGGTGTACTTATAAGAAACTTTATGGCACGACAATCGAAGTAAACTCTTTCAAGCATACCCTACCACTCAGTTACTACCAGCTTTCTGAACATTCACGAAAAGTCAACTAAAAGTTAGGTATCGATGCATATGAATAATGTTCAGAGCTATAATATACATAAAATATCGCAGCGAGACCTAAGCTCAAATTACCAGCCGGGAAGGACAAAGGAAACAAAAGATGGCTGGCAGTTTCACTAAAACTTACTAGGGGGAGCCCTACACTGTAAAATTAGAAAAAAGGAATAGAAAGATGAGAGCAAGAAAGAAAACAAAGGGAACAGAAGGAGAAGTAAAAAAGTTTTAGTTCAGCTTCGCACTATTACCGCCAAGAATGAAAAAAAGACCGGCGCTTGGCGGTGATTTTTGTTTCTTCATTTTCTCTTTTTCCTCTTTTGATATTTCTCTCTTCTCCTTTTATGTCATTTCTCTATACTTATTTCTTCTTTTTTTCACTATCTTCTTTTATTTATTTTATTTCTCACCTTTTTTTTCTCGATTGTACTCTCTCTTACTTTTTTTGTCTTTCTCTTCCTCCGATCCTCTCTTTCTTTGTACATATTTTCCGATCCTTACTTATATGCTGTGTTTTACTCTCTCCCCTCCTTCCTTCAACTTCTCATCTTTACTTCACATTCCCGCCCCTTGCTTCACTTCACCACACAAGGCTATTATATGTTCATCTGTGATCAAGCAGCATGCCCGGATCATTGACTGCTCAAGGCGCTCACCACCAAATTGTGGGCACGTGGATACGATTCCCGCCTCATCAAGAAAGGCTTTTCCACGAATATTTTCGTTTCTCTTTCTCTCGTCTTTCTTTCCTTTCCTTTTCCTTTCTTTTTATCGGCCTTTGTTCTTCTCTCTTTCTGTATTTGTTCTCTCGTTTATCACAGTTATTGAGTCTCATGCCGGACAAAGCGGCACAGCTGCTTTGAGAGCGAAGTTGAAGAAACAGACGACGGAAAGAGCGCGCGCGCAGTTTCTGGTTATGATAATTTATGTTCTGGGTGTACTGTACGATCAAAAACTGAGCTGGCGGGATCACATTGAATATTAAAATTAAGGCTACACGCGCTGTAGGGATGATAGATAGGCTTGGGCGGCTCCGTTCCGGTCTTCGCAGAGGTTTTTACTAGCCAACATAAGTTTTAATATTTAACTATTACACTGTAATGACTTAACTTTCGGAAGAATTTCATGTGACGATTACACCTCAGCTATTCAAAAATTCTATTATTTCTTTTGTTTCACTTTTTTTTCACGTTGTGCCAAAATAATCCCGTCAAGTAAAAAAAGTAATCCTATTTCCCAAGCCTGTATAATCTTAAGGTATTGACTTGTATTAACCACCGGCTTCTTGGCCGATCCCCTTAGTGGGTGAGAGCCACAAAAAAGGATCAAGCAAGCAAGCAAGCAAGCAAGCAAGCGAGCGAGCGAGCAAACAAACAAGCAAGCAAGCAATGTTCACTCGTCACAGACAAATGCCCGACATGAAGAGCTGCGTGGTTAAAACAAATTTCACTCCAGTGTGTGGCACAGCAAGGCAAGTCACAAGCTTTGGCAGACAAATGATAAAATAAGATTATTGCTTTCTCCGAAAGAATGTCGGCAGAAGAAATAATTGTGGCCCCTGGGAGAGCATATCTCCACCACGCGCTTGTTGATGCGTAGCCTCCGAGATCTGTTCCGGCCGCATGAAAGCTGCCTTGCGAGTGCCACTACAGGACACCCAGTTCAAAGACAAGCGTCACCTCCCGAATTTTTCATAAGCCAGGTTCACCTCCCTTCACTCTAGTGACTCATCCATGAAATTGTCGCCAAGAAGTGCATTAGTCTGATTTTAAGTAATCTACGCCATCTGGGAATTTAGGTAACGCATAGTTTAAGCAGAATGGACCTTAATGAGTAAAGGTTTTCTGGGTGCAATTTTTTAATGCTAATTGAAGCCATCGAGCTTCACACTCGAATGCTTGCCATCTACCATTGCAGAAGCAGTACCGCGCAGTGAAAATGGCGGGTGTGGTTTGTCCAGGCTACTATAACAATAAGGTAAAAATATATACATCCTTATTAGACGAAGATTGAGTTATCAGGTAATTGTATACAAATATAGTGAACAAATAAATATTAAAGTTGTTTGAATGTTTCTTCCTTAGTAATCTAACACAACCCAACGCGGGAACGGTCGCAAAACTGGTGGTACCTTGTTTTACAGATGAACATGTCCCATAACCTAGATATGTTTAGAAATCTATATATGTTGCGAAATATTGGGCTGCATGGATGTATACGCATATGCAGCAGAGTACACCACAACTAATATGAAGCTCGTACTACCTAGCCCAAAGAGGTGCTTCGCGAAATCATCTCGCGAAATAACTCGTTGGTATAACACTTGAGAAAAAATAAAGGCCAACGAATATGGTTGTCATGGTTTTAGGTATGCAACCTCTTTATCCGTTTGTCTTTGTGGCGTTCGAGAGGAAAAAAATTAATTTATCGCGAAACGGCACATTGACACAAGGCACATAGGGACACCACACAGAGATTAAGTAGTCATGTGTGGATTGTTTCGAGTTACATCAAAAATTTTAACATGATTCACCGACAAGCCCACATCTTAACCCTTGTTGAACAAAACACCGCACTTGAAAGAAGGCCACATGTGCATTCGTCTTTAAATTGTTTTACGTGCTTTCTGGCATCCACCATAAGGACCTTTAGGTGCACAGTGTGTCTAAAGGAGGAAGAAAGACCCTCAAGTTGTTGGTATTGCTATCGGAACGATTTTTTTTTGTTGCATGGCGTTTTCGCTAACGAGTGTGCAGAGAGTGTTTTGATAGCTAGAGGTGGGCAGATATTTTGTACACGTGGCTAGGTTTTAGTTGAGAGGCGTTATGGATCTGGAGAAGTTGGTACATCTTGGTGAGAAGATGGGTCTTTCTGGCGCCGAACAATAGAAGTAGGTGAGCCAGAAAAAAAAGGCAGCAGAAAGACAGAGGTTGGCAGCTGAGAGGGCTAAGGAGGAAAACTTAGCTGAGCTTGAGAGAGAGAGGGCGTTTGAAAGCTGAGAGGGCTGAAAAAGAAAGGCAGTGGCAGCCCGAGATAGAACTCAATAGGCTCCGTTTGCAACAGCGAAGTGAAACTCGCGTCCAGACCAGAGTTGAAAGCAGCGAAAGGGAAGATAATAGCTTACGTTTGCAAGCAAACTGCTCGTGGCGTTTGAAGAGAGGATGACCTTGATACGTAGCTTCACAAATATGAGAAGATTGGGATAAATTCGAGACGCCGTGTGAACGTGCTACGCTATCCCTCAAGTTTAACAATAGTGAACTTGAATTTGATTTTGTTTTCTTGTTTCTCGTTTTTGTGTGTGTGTGCGTGTGTGTTTGCGTGTGTGTGTGCGTGCGTGCCTGCTGTGGCTTTCGTGTTTTTGCGTTCACTTGCGAGCGCTCGGGGCCGTAGAGCAGCGCGAGTCGAGAAAGGTTTGGTCGTTTCACGCAGCTGACGTGCTGTTGGGCGACGATGCCTGGGAACAAAACACATTTCCCCACTGGCCATTTGCGACACGTTGGCATCCGAGACACGCCGTTCCATTTCGCACATAAATTTCACTTTTATTTCCTTTCACCTTTATAGTGCATTTTCTGCGCCTCAATGGAACTTTTCTTTAGGATGCAACTGGGATGAACGTGGGATGAAAAGAAGGAGGAGGATGAGTGAGCGTGAGGGGGAGGGGGAGCAAGCCGCACAATCCACTTCAACAAACGAGCTTCACGCTCTATGATGATGCGAATGCGAGCCGCGGCACAACCGACCGTCTGGTAAAAATGTCTTACATCTCCAGCCGCATAATAGGCCATTCCGGCTTCATCGTAACTCTCGCACTTTGCCTTCCAGGAACGCCTTTGATGACATTGCTCTGCTATATTCTGTTGTAACTTAGAATTGACTGCTGTGGGGAGGACTGAGGTGCATAGCGCCTAGGCTGCTCCATTTTTCTACGCTACTTACTCTGTAGTAGACGTGCGCGTCGCATTTCCATTTAGTTCGACTACAGCTGAATTTTGCTTTTGCCCACTAGGCCATGCGTTGAGGCACTGCAGTCGCAGTAGAAAACTAGGCCGCATGGAAGTGACGCAGCCAGGGGGTCACAGACTGGGCAGATGCCATCTTCTCACCCCCCAACTGCCCTAGGACATTTTTTATGCCACAAATTGCACTTCACACATCAGATCAGCGTCGAAATAAGACACATATTCACACTTAGGGTGCTCTCGTGGACGTCTCTAGTAAACTTTTTTCTGGTATATTGAGCTTCTTTACACATGTTGGACCCCATTTTGTCCTTGTGCATGCAAATTTATTATCCTCTCCGTATTAGCATATATATATATAATATATATATATATATCCTAAAGAAGCTTGCCTAAAAAAATCAGCACTGCCCTTTCGGGGGACACATCAC
The DNA here is from genome assembly GCA_013436015.1 of Rhipicephalus annulatus. Classification (NCBI taxonomy): domain Eukaryota; kingdom Metazoa; phylum Arthropoda; class Arachnida; order Ixodida; family Ixodidae; genus Rhipicephalus; species Rhipicephalus annulatus. Next base: position 1,443,455 of record WOVY01000504.1, read on the forward strand.
AAGAGTGAGCTATGCTTGGTCCCGCCGAGCGAGACACTGAAACCAACTGTTCTACTGCCATATATAGAGCACTCGAATACTTTATGCAGCTTTAGGACCAAGTAGGCAGTTTCCACAAAACGATCCCTAACCTTCCCGCATAATAGCTTGGCTGAATAGGCAAGTTAAAACGGGCAATACAAAAAAAATTGACGATTGATCTAGAAAGCGACAATAGAAAATATTGCATGCAGAATTGACTCATTATCTTCTATTCGCGTTAATGCTGCTTGAGAAATACATGTCTCATTATTCAGCAAAATAATAGATAACTAATGCAAAGCTTCCCACGCTAGCTGCCGAAAATTGTGTGTGAACTGAAGGTAAATACGAAGGAAATGTTAATTGAGATTTTATTTGAAACAAGAAAGAATGTTCTGTTCGTTGGGTGTAAATTCCAGCAGACATTCCTCGAAGCATTCGTTCTTGTAACGACGGCGACTTCCTGTTTCGGGGCATAGCATTGTCATATTTTTAGAAGGCGTGTCGTCATCCATCCTAGTTTCACCAGTAATCCATAAATTATTGCTTATATCTCGCTGACTAAACAAAGATTGCGTATGCAAAAGTGTATTTACAAGAACTTATCAGTCCATAGCGACGTTTGGTTTCATTCTACGTAATTTTCCATGCTGATACAAACATTATTACGATTTATTTATTTCATACAAATTTAGCGCTATCACAAGATCTCCTGACGTCTGCGAAAAACGTATTTGTAACAATTATTTCGCTTTATTAATGGCGTGTACAGCCGATTAAACGGTGATAGTGAGTGCTCCGTGCTTATCTAATATAATCAGCCCGCTCAATAAATACGTCAGCCCGCTCGATAAAAGCCAAGCATCAGCACATGAACGACTGCGGCGTAAGATGAACGAGATGAAAAGGGATTTATGAAAGTTCAAACGCGACGATCTAAGCACAAAACGCAAGTACATTTAGCGAAATTAACAATGTTCAAAAGTAGGACACGAAGATTTAGTGACCACAGTACGCAGACAAAACCGATATTAAACTGTCACACGGCACATGCACTTGGGGTCGTGTGTTTATTATCATTATCAACGAACGCTCATTACCAGAGACTAAATCATACTCTCGCAGCTCATTGACATAAATAGGCCTGCGCACCCTTCTTAAATGTCACAATGATACTGTCGCATCATAAAAACTATGTAGCAATGGAAGCGATTGAAGTCTTCTGCATTCAAAAGAAAAAACGATAGGTGTGTCAGCATGGCGTCAATTTTGCTGAGCGACGCAGAATTTATGCATCTTTGCAGTAGCTGCAGAAGATACCAATGTATATGTTTTTTTTTGTCCTTGCTCACGGCGTGTTTAGATGTTTTGCTGTTCGGGTTCTTTTGTGCTTTTTGTTAATTTGCACATTACCTATTTATATATGCTGTTCTTTCCCAAATAAATTTTAGTGTCGAGTCAGCGCCTGTCTGAGTTTTTTTTTTTTCTTCGTCATCATCTCGTTTGCACTGTTCAACCAACAGGTCGTGCGCTTGTTTAACGTCAACGTCATTTGCGTGCTGTTTGCGTCGGCTGAAGCCGGTGACAGATGCGAAGATTACAGCAGGTGACGCGCGCAACAAGCGGCGCTATACCGACGGTGAGTCTAAGCGAGGCTAATCGAGGTCTTAGTTTCGTGCCAGTTAAAAACATGCAATTTGCATGCAAATGGCAGCAGAAAACAGGCTTGTAACGTTCACTTACAATTCTATTACCACCACTTATTTTGCTGTAAATGTATTGTTTTAAGTATTGACTCTGTGACGAGTGCACCTTTGGGCAAGCGACGATGTCTTGCGACAACGTCAACATTTTCTGTTTTAGTGACGTCGTGATGGCGTCATCGTTCTGTTAAGTTTGGGAAGTCAGCGACGTCAAGATGACGCCCCAATATTGGTGATCTGAAACGTCATGGTGCCATTATCCCGTGACAAAAATATTTTGCATGCCTGCAGTGTTGGCGCCAATGACCAATACTCGCATTTAATTAGGCATTTAATGATTGGTTGATTGATATGTCGGGTTTAACGTCCCAAAACCACCATATGATTATGAGAGACGCCGTAGTGGAGGGCTCCGGAAATTTTGACCACCTGGAGTTCTTTAACGTGCACCCAAATCTGAGCACACGGGCCTACAAGGGCATTTAATGAGCGAAACTGTTCATCTAATCGTTCAACTCATAACAAACAAACTATCATCATCGTAAACGTATATACAGAAGAAAAAACTGCGTAGATCTCATTACTCCCTTTTTGTGCACTAAAAACGAATGCCGCAGTTAGCCGAACAAACGGGTTGATTCCACGGGAATTCGGTAAATTCCGCAATGCCTCACTGGTCCACTAAAATAAAGGAGGCACCAGTTATCCCTCCAACAAATGGCTGCGATGCCACGGTCGCGAGCCGAAGACCACACGTGCGTTCAACGAGATAATATTAAGAAACGGGAAACGCTAGACGGTGGCTGTGGAAAGACCCCGAAGCGACGAAATCACTACGCCGACGACAACGCACCTGTAGATGTATGTTAGGTGTGAACACTTGACGTCAGCGCGAGTTTCTCGGGATATCGGGCATCTGTGTGGTCTGTTATTTAACTTCAACCTCTATTCACTGATAGCATACGCAGAAACAACCAAGCATCGCCAAGCTGAAGCCTAGCAGTGACCTTGACTCAACCTAGACAGAACATGCATCACCTAGTCAAGGCCTATAGAAAAAACCTAGAATCAACCAGCCTTCGAAATCGCCTATTATCACTACTGTAAAGCTTCCAAAGCTTTGTCTTTTTTGTTGTTGTTTATTCGCGCACACAGCAAATCAAACTTCATACGCTGCAACAAGTGCGAATATAGTCCACCCTAAATAAACATTAAACCGAATGTTCATCCCACTAACTAGAGGGTCGTACGCACTGGAAAACAATCGCCACATCCGTATATCCGCTCGGGGTTTCCAGCGTGTTATCGCCTAGACAGGATGTTACGTTGGCGTCTGCGGGCAACAGTTCTTGCCGCAACAATGCTATTTCGTGCACGGCACTGAGCCGAAATTGCCGACTTTCGTATATTCTATGACGTGGTCTGTGCTTCAACTCACCCACCGTGGAGCTCATTTACGGCGCCAATAGCGAAGTCCCTGTCACTGCGGGTGCCGCCGCAAATCCTAGCTGAGAGACGCCACCTACTTTTATATGCGCATAATTCCGCCGAAAATCCGGTGCGCATATCGTCTGCTAAGGCCTCTGTAATCCGTGCGCAGATGGCCACCGTTCTTGGTGCCGGTGATGGGACGCACAAATGCCAAGCAGAAGTATCTTCTGCTCTTAAGCAGAATATACAGAGCGGGAAAGTTGAAGTAAAATGAAGATGTTCGTATGACATTCCCATAGGCGTACATTTAGCCTCCGCAGCGATTTTTTATCTTCGTAGAGCGTCCGCCCTAACCCAACCACACACTGCCCTACAAAAACACTAGCTTACTTCTAAGCGGCGGAATTTGTTCTCTTTTTTTTTTTGCTCTACACCTTAATGAAGATTAAGCAGGAAACCTAAGGCATGCAGCCAAAAGCCATTAACAAAAGGACTAACTGAGACTGACATTAACTATCTGATTACAAAAAAAATTTAAGGAGGGTTCATAGGCTAAGTAAGCTTGTCTTGGTCAATGTATATAGTGCTTAATTTTGGCCGTTGTATGCAAACATAGACAAATAAATTAGCTTAGCTTGCCCGGTGTTTTGTTTACAAATTTTAACTTTCTCGCACTTGTTCTTTTTTTTCTCTCTTCTTTGACTGAACAATGTAGCATGAAATCATCGCCTCATGTTAGCAACAAAGCCTAACTGTTGCCGTGATAAAACAAATATCGAATCCAAAATAAGAATAGCTGATGACTTGTATATCCGTTTTCCAGTTTTTGAAGTGAACGCGAGGCTGGGAAAGCTGCGTAAAGTTCATTCGCATGACATCAAGGAAAACGAAAGCCCCAGTACAAAGGACCACATTGACAAGGCACTGTCCTAGAATCTGTTCCTGCACTTCCGTATTTTGTGCTCTCTAGAAAGCCCAGCTTTTCCTCTGGTCTGCTTGTAATTTTCTTTTTGTCGTCTCCGATGCCATATACCCAACCATATTGCATGAGCTTCGACCACACGCTCGGTCAGCTGCTCACAACCGTGATATTATGCGCGAACGACAAATATATGCGCAGGTCACAAGGCACCTCCAACGCAAAACACGACCTGTTTACGCTGTGTTTTTCAAAATGACATACTCGTAATATCTGCCTTTGTTTCTTTTTAAAAAATAATGACAATAAAAAAATATCACTACGCTGCTGTCTTTTTCCCAAACAGGTAGGTGCATGCTGTCCGTATACAATTCATACCCTTGTCACACAGATTTGATTGATATGTGGGGTTTAACGTCCCAAAATCACCATATGATTACGAGAGACGTCGTAGTGGAGGGCTCCGGAAATATCGACCACCAGGGGTTTTTTAACGTGAATCCAAATCTGAGCACACGAGCCTACAACATTTCCGCCTCCATCGGAAATGCAGCCGCCGTCGCCGGGATTCGAACCCGCAACTTGCGGCTCAGCAGCCGAGTACCTTAGCCACTAGACCACCATGGCGGGGCACCATTGTCACACAGGCTGCCTAAACTGCAGCTAACGTAACCATGGTTACGTGTAACCGCAATTAGTTTGTGTTACACAGTACGCGAAACCACGGTTATGCTGCTAACCATGGTTGTAGGAAACTGAGCTTGGCAACCTCTGTTTGCTTGTTAACCAAGGAAATCACGGCGTTCATAGAGAATGGGATAGCCGCTTTGATTATGGGCGCTTTTGCGCTGTGCAACACTGGCCAACCGTACTGGGGGCTAACCGGGGTTCAACGCGATTAATCGTCGTTTGATCTTGCCTGTGTAACATGGGTGCATGAAGAAAAAAAAAAGCTGTACCGTGCATGCATTCCGTGAAATGCGTGTTCACATTACCTGCTTCTCGACGAATATTCTAGCATTACTTTTCTTCAACTTGACTCCCTCTTGAGGCTGCAGACTCCTGTGTTCTTCGTGTCGTGAACGCATTGTTGAAAAACTGAATAAACTGCGAAAAACTACGCCCGCATTACTGGTTCCGCACTGACTCGCAACGCTCTGCTGCGAGACACTTCAGTTTCGTCCGCAGTGTACGGCACGCAGTCTGCAGGCGTCGACACGGCCCACCGAATGCCGTCGCGGGTTCTTCCAGATAAAGTACATTCGCACTTGCGACGAGTATCCGGTGAGCAAGTGGTGCAAAATTCGGGCGAAAAAAGAAAGCATCTCGTTCCCATGGCAACCGTCAGGAAGCCCACTCGCTTATCGCGCGTAGAAGCGCTACGAATCTTTTTGCGTCGTCATCAGCAGAAGCGCCGTCATACCATTGTAAAGCTTTTTTTTTTTCGCCGGAAACGAGCTGAATGACGCCAAGACTTGCAAACGCGGGCACAATAAAAAAATAGACCAAGACTGCTGAACGCGTGGACTATCAACTGAAAGTTTGCTGCCTGGTGGAAAACAACGCTGACGCAAAAAAAAAAAAAATCTGCGCAGGCGCAGGTATGCTAGCGACACATGTCTATTCGGTGCACGAAGGAGAGAGGGGGCCACGCTCGAGATAATACAGGCACTTAATTTGTTTTAGGGGTGAAGCTCTTTACGCCGTGAATTGTTCTCTCCTCTGTAGTAGTAGTAGTAGTAGTAGCAGCAGCAGCAGCAGCAGCAGCAGCAGCAGCAGCAGCAGTAGTAGTAGTAGTAGTAGTAGTAGTAGTAGTAGTAGTAGTAGTAGTATGCGGCCACCTCTAGTTTGACTTGCTCTATAGATGGTGTTGTGTATATGTCCTTGGGAATAATATGACTATAGATGGCATTAGTGGTATTGAGGGGCTTGCAGTCAATTGAGGCGGATACTCAAGGTATCCTGCAAGTTTTTTTTTCTTGTGTTCTTTTGTTCGAACTTCACCGATAGAAATTATTGAGAAGATGAAGTTGGCTTTGGCCTGTCAGTCGTGTTTGACTAACGCAGATGAGAATGTTCAACTTCTCGGCGTTTCAGTGCCAAACACCGGGTAGTCGTCAGGTCGCAGGCAATGAATGACCGAGACAATCGTCGGGTTTTTCAAGAACACCTCAACGGGTTTCTCGGTACCTCAACTCTAGAATCATATATAGCAGTTAGTATGTACTGAAGAGATGGTCCGTCATTTTCAAAAAACCAGTGCAGAAAAAGAAGACCACAACGCTACAGCACAAGCGCTGTACGTGAGCTTGCGGCCAACGTTGCTGGCTGCTGCCATTCCACGCGCGAAATTCCGCATAACCACATCCCATGGCTGGTTGAGGAGATGAACGAACCAAGCAAAACGACCGCCTGGCTTTCCGAAATCGGAAGCCTAAGGTCCCGGCCACGCGCGTAGCAGCTGCAATCGGGGCGATGATGCGATTTGGGTCTTACAGAGAACGTATAGCTAAAAATACAGAGTAACTAGCAATGAACGCGCTCAAGATGCACTTAATATGCACTCAACCAGTCATGGAATGCGGTTATGCAGAATTTTTCGCACAGATTGGCAGCACCAAGTTTGCGTGTAGCGCGTGTTTGCGTCGTTTTGTATGTGCGTGACTGTGTCCTTCTATGCGCAGCTTCTTCGCAGTGATTAGCAAACCTCATTGTATCGTTATAGGGATACACATTTACCTAGAATCAAGCGCGTGACAAAAACGAGATTTGTCACTCTACGCAAACAAGAAAATCAGCGGACATGCTTAGCCGTTGTCCTAGGTTTTTGAAATCACTTTATTGGAGCAAAAAAAAAGAGAGATTACTATCGGTAGCTCAACTGAATAGGCAATATATTCACCAATATTTACACATTTAATTCTTATGGCCTTCGTACTTGACTGCTGACCCGTAATTAATGGTGTCAAACCTAAGCCACGGGGGCGGTGTTCTTGATGCATGCGAAAATTTTCGAGGCTTGTGTACTTTAGGTGCACGTTAAAGAACCTCAATTGGTCGATATTTTCTAGCGCGCTCTGCTACGCCATCTCTCATAGTCATATTCTCATTTCAGAACGTTAATTCAGTATGTTTATTCATGTTACTATTGTTATTTACTGTCAGACAAGATACAACATAATTTATCTTTCTTTCTGTTCTTTTTTTTATTGTGTTGACACATGTTTTTGGCTTGCTATCACGTGACCAAGTGGATTAGAAGAGCTTGCCTTGGGCCTTTGCGCAACGTCTCTCGTTGTCTAAGAGCAAACAGGAAATTAAACTTGACAAAGACGCACGTCTGGCGCAATACGTTTTAGACTATAGTTATTCAAACTCTTGACTCCGCATGCAGTTAGAATGAACAGATCAAGTTCAGAGCCCGATTATTTCTCACTTGTTCTGTCTCAACTCTTAGTCTCTTGTTTAGCACAGCAGCGGTCTCTTCCGCATTGCAGGGACGTTATGAACTTCTAAACTACGATCACACTTCTCGGTTGTTTTTACTGCGTTTCGTGCAAGTTTTGAACTTGAATATAGGTCAAGGAAGGCACAGCATTTGTTTACGAATTCAGTAACATACAGGGAGCGAGTTTGAATGAACTTCGTCTCTAAAAACAAACGCACAACACAGCGTAAAAAAAAAGACAACACAGGACCTCATGTTAGCCCCGCCGCGGTGGTCTAGTGGCTAAGGCACTCGGCTGCTGACCCGCAGGGCGCGGGTTCGAATCCCGGCTGCGGCGGCTGCATTTCCGATGGAGGCGGAAATGTTGTAGGCCCGTGTGCTCAGATTTGGGTGCACGTTAAAGAACCCCAGGTGGTCTAAATTTCCGGAGCCCTCCACTACGGCGTCTCTCATAATCATATAGTGGTTTTGGGACGTTAAACCCCACATATCAATCAATCAGGACCTCATGTTACTACTTGTTTTTGAATATGTGAATAAAAAACAAACACGGGAACGTCATTTCTCTAGATGTGAATGTTTTGCGCTCTCGTATGCCAACTCTGGAAGTGATAAGATTTCGTGCTACTATTGGGTGCGTCACGCTGCCATGCGCCAGTGATAACGAAAAATATTGACGTCTATTTTGTTATGTTAGGATGACCGTTGCCTTATTTTCTTGTGCTGCGTGACACAACGGAATGCAGTTGCCGAGGTTATATAAGCATCGACTTCTTCTGAGCTGACAATTTACAACGGAAAAGAATGACGCGTTTTCAGCTATGCGTACAATGTAACCCTGGCTAGTTCACGCGTATCACGTATAGCGAGTAAACAAAAAACAAAACGCAGCCATTTCAGATTGCGAAACCCTTTTTAGCATCATACGCGCTATGCCCTTTCAGCGCACTTTCAGGCATCTGCTGCAGCGCTCCCTACCCATCATGCTCGCGACAATAAATAACGGCGTACGCGTATTCTGACTTGGATAGTTTCCTGCTTACCGCAGGCGGTTAAGGGCTGCTCTACGCTGGCACAGCTGGCTCGTGGGCTTATACATGCGTCCTCGGCACTTCTGCTGCAGCATCAAATGATATTACCTCTTATATTGTTTTGTGAATTGGTAGACAAAACCTGCACATTGTGGCGAATGCGAAATTTTCCCTGTGTCAGCTCTAGTTCGTGCGTTTCTATGGAAACATTCTAAATCAGGAAGCACGTTGATTTTGGTGCGTATTTATACGTCTTAGGACCTGCTGTCTTCGTGAATGTTTCAGCGAAACTTTGTATCTAACTTTGTTTGATGCACCTAGAAGGATCAATAAATCAATCAATCAATCCATCAATCAGTTTATTATCATGTCATAAAAGGATGTTACGGGGAGTAAAATATACAGACGAGGGTCCCAAAGCACACGACTGCAACGGGACCCTGCAACGATATAAAATATAACCCACAGTTGTTGACATTATTTCATTGTTTTATTATGCACCTATGAAGGCCAAGTGTCTAATATTTCGCCCAGTGAAGATATCACCGTTTGATCTCCAAGGCGAAGCAGTGAATGATATAGCAAGAAATTGTAATGTTACATGAAGTAAGGCGTGCAGCTAACTAAGTCTTTTACATCTCATCGCACGTGACTCCATAAAAGGCTGGTGTAAGCGTTAAGCAATGTGACTACGACAGCCCTATAGGCGTTGATCCTATAAGGATATCGCGCCTTTAGACTACACGCTGTTACGAGCTTTTGCGCAGCCGCTAAACGCACCGAACGATGTGACAGAGCACGGCATAGTCCTGCGAGACCTGGCAGAACAGGTGCGCTACTGCATGACAAAGCAGGGGTTAAGCAGCTCCCAACTCAGAGTGCCCGTATATGGACCAATCGAGGGCTGGTTTTCTCATGACGTCACATCAACAGATTGTTAGCGTCTATAACGAAGCCGAAAAGAAGGGAAATGCCAGGAGAAAATAACAAGCTCGTTCTTTTTATTCTTAAGACTTTTTATGGGCTTTTTAAACACAGAAAGGTATACGGTAAAGAATATAATTCCTTTGGAGATATTATAAGCTAAAAAGGGAGCCTTTTTAGTGCTACATATAAGGGTTCAGGCGATAAAATGGAACGGAAATTTCTCGGTGTCGAAGCGCAATAAATAAATGCCACCTTCGGTGATAAGCCGGACCCATGAAACAACAATGGAAAGACACGGACACGCTTCAATAATAATATGCGGGGTTTTACGCGCCAAAACCAAGATATCCGCATGAGAGACGCCGTGGTGAAGGACTCCAGAAATTTTGACTATCGTGTGTTCTTTCGCGTGCACTCACAACACACAGTACAGCAGGGGCCCTAACCATTTCACCTCGGTTAAAATGCAATCGCATTTTCGATTGAATCGAACCGGCAACCTTCGGTCAAGATCCGAGCCCCCTAGCCACTAGGTGGACTCGCACACGCTTCGGCTGTCATCATCAGACGCTGCATGCACAACTGCGCAACATGCCTAGAAATAGCACACGCACAGCACCTATAGTGTGGGCAATATACCAATGCGCACGTCCTGAGCAGCTGGTCGTGGTGCATGCGCTGTTTTCCTATAATCGATCGATGCTCTCTCGATCGTGGGCTCCTGAGTGATCAATCGTATCCGATATGGCAGCCTGGTCTTTCATCGAGGTCGTTTGTCATTTCGCGTAGTCAGATTTGATTGTTGCCTTTATATGAACGCGTGATGATAATTGTTGCCTGTATGAAGAGAAGGGTGGCGCTGCGCGACATTTCAGAAGAACTCCTACTGGGCTAGATGGTGCATGTCTGTTGTTGAAACTGTTGTAGATACAATCGTACATACATGGGAAGAAAAATAAAGTAAATGAAAATGGCGCGAACTATCAACTGGCTTTGCTCGCTGCAGACATATGCATGCTCGCCCCCCCCCCCCACCCAAAAAAAAGAGCGGTGGGTGGAGGAGGAGGATGATACACATGTCAAGCACAGCATGTGGATGAAGGTCCAGCTCCTCGCTTGAAGGAACAGATAGGAGAAAAAATTACGCAATGAGAAAGAAAGAAAGAAAGAAAGAGAGAAAAAAGGAAGAAAGGAAGAAAGGAAGAAATAAATGAAGAAATAAAAAATAAAGAAAGAAAGGAAGAAAAAAAAAGAAAGAAAGAAAGAGAAAAAAGAAAGAAAGAAGGAAACAAAGAAAGAAATTCAGGTACGCATAACTACAAGTCTCACTTGCCCCATTTTCTCCTTTTGGGCAAGCGCTTCAAAATCACTTCGTCCTTTGTCCTAATGAAGGGTAGCTAACCGCGTTCAGCCTTGGTTTACCATTGTCGAATCTTTCATCCTTGTTCTCTCTCTTTCTCCAGCGTAGCGCGAACATCCTGCGGCACATACTATCTCACCTTTGCAGCTAATGCAATATATATATATATATATATATATATATATATATATATATATATATATATATATATATATATATATATATATATATATATATATATATACATTTCTGGTGGAACACTTGCTGGAATGTAAATATTTCGCTTGCCCCTCAGTGGTTGCTCTTGCTTCTGTAGCGTTTCGTGTTGGCTTGGTAAGCTTGTGAACATTACGAGATTACGATCTCGGTGTTCTCCATTCAAGGTCACTTAAACGCGGAAGTCGATCACAACAGCTCCGCTTGAGAAAAACGATTTCGTTAATAATGGCGCCGCTGCCGCATGACAAATGGATTTCTTCGAGCGAAACGATTCGAAATTCGAGCCGACGAACAAAAAAGAAGAGCCACAAACCGAACGCGACTGGAAATATCCGCCGAAATAATGGAAAATGGGAATGCCTCAGCGCTTTCCTGCATACATCGTTCTCCGATATTTCTAGCCATACACCCCCTGTGGCGTGTGAATGGGCACGGTGATTTTTCTTACGAAGCAAATGAACCGTCCTCGGTGAAGCTCTGGCCGTGACATTGCACGTCGTTTTATTTGTACTAAAGCATCGGTATACCTTCCAAAGCGCTTGGACCCAAGGCATATATACATTATTTCTTGGCACGTGTAGCCTGCACTGCAAGTCAGTACCACGCGCCAAGGGGCAGCGAATTCTCATCATAAGCTCATTGCAGGAATCACCTCTTTGTTTGCTACATTTCATTTTCCTTCATCGCCGTATGTTGGGCACGTGTGATTGTCCGTTTTCATGCGTATCTGAGTGTTGATGAGGCTTCAGTTTTTGATGCGAAGCATCTTATTGTGGTCTGGTTTAATCTGGTGTGCCTGCTGCGTGACCAAGCTTACTGCGCATGTGCGTTTCCTCCCCCTGTCGCTTTTCTCCTACGCTCCCTCCTTTCTCGCATCGCAGCGCCGATGGTGTAAACTTACTTGTTTACTTTTTCTTTTTCGTTCCTGTTTGTCCTTTGTTTTCGTATATGTTTGTTTGTGAATGCTGTAAGTACGTTAATAGGCTAAAAATAGACACAAAAATAATGCTCTGAGAGAAAGAAAAAAAGGTGGACTGCAAATGCCGAAACGTTCAGCTGGTACTAGTAATCAGTTTTTTTTTTCATATTTTTCACTGCAATATCTATCGTACACAAGAATCGAGCCATGCATTACATTGACATATTTTCTCGTGTGATCTTTACGTGTTCCCTCTAACAGACAGAACGTGCAATATGGAGACAAGAAAGAAGTCGAGACAATGCAAACACATTTTTATGCCGTTATTCCCACACCTGGTCCTTTAGAATAAATATTTACCAACTACCTTAAATCAACTATTCTAAACTTCGTGTATATTACGGGTAAAACAAATAATATGAGAGCTTCCCAGCTGTCTTACTACCTTTGCCTACGCAACTCATGGCCGGAACATGGTAAAGGTTATTCGTTACTTGAATGTTTCTCGTACAAATGCCCTTATCTTCTATTTTGTTTTTTTTTTTCAACAGCAAAACCACTTCGTGAATAGCACCTTGTTTACCTCCTTTCAAAAAGCTATCGTAATCGTGAATGGCTATACGTGTGCCACTGAAACTGGATAATCCTATTACACACAAATTTCGCTGAAAAGGACGAAGGGAGCGGTCAACCCAGTAAAATGGCAGCTGTTGAAGACCCCGAGTACTTAGAATGAGATAATACCAGAGAACGGGAAATGCAATGGGCGGCTGCGAGAAGATTTGGGAGCGATGGAAGGCCAGCATCAACAACGACGTGTCTCTGACCAAGGGGGAGGGGGGGGGGGTTAACTCGAACTTCTCTGTGCTGTGTATTAACAAAAAAACAACCTAGTTATAACCTAACAATGAGCTAGAAATGACATAGATAAAAGCTGCATCACCTATAGTTAAGGCCTAAAACGGAACTAGAAGACATTAGGTTAGTGTTTAGAATCGTCCAGTTTCGCAGTTTCAAGCCTTGCACGGCTTTTTGCAAGCTTTATTTATTTATTTATTTATTTATTTATTTATTTATTTATTTACTTTCCATTTACCCTCAAGGCCAGAGGCATTAAAGAGGGGAGTGGTTACAAAGATATAGGTCAAATACAAAATTGATTCAATGAGTACAGGCTTGTTAGGTTCCTGGGTGAACAATATTAGCTAGTGCGGTACGAAAAAGTTGGTGGTCGACAACGGTGGCTGTTAGTCCGGGAAGGTGGTTTCATTCTTTTGAAGTGCGGGGTATGAAAAATTGGAGGCAAGTTCTTGTTCGGCAGGGCTGGATTCCTATTTTGTGAACGTGGTCTACTCGTGAGGAAATGTACACTGGTGGAAGTATGAGTTCGTTGCGCAAATGAGAACTTTGATGGAATATTTTATAAAACTGGCATAGGCGAGAAAGTTGACGACGGGATGCAAGGGAAGGAAGGTTCACTGTGTTTTTCGTGGACGTTATGCTAGCGGTACGGTTGTAGTTACACAGTATAAAACGGGCGCGGAGTTATTCTGTACTAGCTCTAAGGAACTGATTAGGTTATCAGTACTAGGATCCCATATGGAAAAGGTGTGTTCTAATTTACTATGGACTAATGTTTTATATAACGTTATTTTTAATGACATAGGGGCGGAAGAGAAATTACGCCTAAGATACCCTAACGTGCTGTTAGCACTGTTGATAATCGTGTTAATATGAAATGATCAGCAAAGGCAGAAAGTAATATGAACACCAAGATAGCTGTAAGAAGTGACTGACTCGAGAGGGGAAGAGTTAAGGTAGTACGTAACAGGTTTAGATAAGGACCGAGAAATTCGCACTGATTTACATTTGGTAGTGTTAAGGTCCATTAGCCACGTGTCACACCAGTTTGAAATTGCGTTCATGTCAGTCTGCAGAATATGAACGTCATTTACATTGTTAATCTTTCGAAATATTACACAGTCGTTCGCGAATAAGTGAATTTTAGAAGAAACACAAGACGGAATGTCGTTAATATATATTAAAAACAAAAGCGGACCTAAAACTGAGCCCTGAGGGACGCTGAAGAATTTTCTTCCTATTCTTTCATTTTTCTTTGCCTTGAGAGCATCGTGATCCCATAAAGGCTCAGACTTCTGCTTTATAACAAATCAATAAAGAAATGCGGGTAATAGCAGCTGAAAATGATTCGCCACTTAACTCTATGTGGTGACGGGACCTCGCCCATCTCTTCATCCCTTCACCCGCAACACTCTTGGCTGTGTTCGTGGGCTGTCATTAATATAAGGCATAGAAGGCAGTGGTGCCGTGGTGCCTTCCTCGTTAAGGCAGCTCGTAAACCCAGCTGCTTTGATCGAGCAATAATTAACGAGCGAGCAAACACGCTTCGCCACTCTAGGCGGCAACGCTCCGCATCGTAATAAGGCAGATCGATATTTCGTGGCCGAGTTAGAGTTGCGAACTACATCGCCAGAGCCTCCTGCAAACATTTTCAGGCCTGTTCTGAAACCGAAGTTTTTCCTTGACCATCACAACATGGTTTTACCAGCGTGCCTCAGCTCGCCCAGAAGATCGATGTACAACCAATCGCACAATGTTTCACGAAACTAACCCACCAATGAGTGCTGCTAATCGCACCTGCGTTGGGTGTTGTAACGAGTTCAGATAGATAGATAGATAGATAGATAGATAGATAGATAGATAGATAGATAGATAGATAGATAGATAGATAGATAGATAGATAGATAGATAGATAGATAGATAGATAGATAGATAGATAGATAGATAGATAGATAGATAGATAGATAGATAGATAGATAGATAGATAGATAGATAGATAGATAGATAGACCTCAATCCGGTTCATAACAATTTATAAGTTATGTTCAACTCTCAATGGAAGACAACGATAAATATAACATTCTCTGAGCACATATTAGATGTGAAGCAGCCCTTTGACTAGCCTGTATAACGCTGTCCCTCCGTCCGCACCACACTCGTCGAGTCTCCTTGCCACTGGTGTTGGGGTGGTGCCAAGTACGTCACGCTTTCCCTCGCAGTGCGTGCGCGTTGACGTCACTCTCTCCATAGTCTGTCGTCGCTCGCCGCGTGTCGTCTATTCCGCTTCACCCTCTCCATCAATCGGCAGTTCGAGCGCACATCAAGCGAACAGTCTTTCTGCGAAGAAACTTACAGGGAAACTCGACCCGCCTCCCGTGTCTGTCCGTTTCAAACAAACATTCACTCGAGTAAACGCTACACCGAGTTTCGCTTCAAACCGTTCTTCCAGCACCCGTGTCGACGCCCGTTTCAACCGCGTCAACGCCGCGTGCACCGCTGCTGCTTCGCATTCCATCAGGGTTCATTTCGGGGAAATGGACCATAATTTTTTGACGAAATGCGTTTTTGGGATGCTCTAGGTCGTACAGTAGAAAACGTAAAACAAAGCCATTGTCCTAGTGACCGCTGCTGCACTATGTGCGGTCAGAATGATTATTAACACATCAAGCATAAACACCTATGCGTATGTCTTGTCTTCGTAGGCGTCTCCAAAAACACATGAACGTCTGAATTTGATAATATCAATTGGTGAAATTTAATACCTTAAAACCTTGATAAGATTAAAAGAGACACCATAGTGGAAAAATTCGGAAATTTCGACCACCTTGAGTTCTTCAACGTGTACCTAAATTTAAGTGCAAAAACCACAAGCATACTCGACTCCATCGTAAATGCGGCTGCTGCGACCAGGGGACGAGACCTCAACCTGCTAAATTAGGATAGTGAAGCATATTTACGAGCTTCAATGAAATTCAAAAGCAAATTATTTTGGGCATTCCGCCTTATTCAGTCACTCGGTGCTTGTCGCTCGGCGAGTACTGCCATTAGTGTGGAGTCAGGGCGTCGACGAAGCATGTATAAACATCCTGGAAGAAATCTACAGGGGATTGACTGCTACCATATTGCTTCATAAAGAAAGCAACAGAATACCAATCAAGAAGGGTGTAAGGCAGGGTGACACAATCTCCCCAATTCTATTTACCGCACGCTTACAAGAGGTTTTCAGAAGCCTAGAATTGGAACAGTTAGGGATAAGAGTTAATGGAGAGTACCTTAGTAACCTGCGCTTCGCCGATGACATTGCATTGCTGAGTAACTCAGGCGACGAATTGCAACTCATGATTACGGAGTTAGACAAGGAGAGCAGAAAGGTGGGTCTTAAAATGAATCTGCAGAAAACGAAAGTAATGTACAACAACCTCGGAAAAGAGGAGCGCTTCGAGATAGGTAATAGCCCACTTCAAGTTGTAAAAGACTATGTCTACTTAGGGCAGGTAATAACTGCGGAGCCGAACCACGAGATTGAAGTGACTAGAAGAATAAGAATGGGGTGGAGCACATTCGGCAAGCACTGTCAAATTATGACAGGTAGATTGCCACTATCCCTCAAGAGGAAGGTATATAACAGCTGCATCTTGCCGGTACTTAGCTACGGAGCAGAACGCTGGAGACTTACAAAGAGGATTCAGCTTAAATTGAGGACGACGCAGCGAGCAATGGAAAGGAAAATGGTAAGTGTAACCTTAAGAGACAAGAAGAGAGCAGAGTGGATTAGGGAACAAACCGGGGTTAAGAATATCACAGTTGAAATCAAGAAGAGGAAATGAACATGGGCCGGGCAAGTAGCACGTGGACAGGATAACCGCTGGTCATTAAGGGTAACTAACTGTATTTCCAGAGAAGGCAAGTAAGTTAGGGGCAGACAGAAGGTTAGGTGGGCAGATGAGATTAGTTTGCGGGTATAAATTGGCAGCAGCAAGCACAGGACCAGATGACTGGCACATCAAGCACATGCCCCCCCCCCCCCCTAAAAAAATTTCTGGCTACGCGCCTGGCCGCTGCCACTCAAAAATTTCACTAATGCCTTAATAGATTTCTGTAACGTCCACAATTTCGGTCAAGCATTCAAGTGATGTTCCGACCGTGACATGTATGGTCAAGGCAGACCAGCACTGTTGCTAGCGGAGCTTGTGTGTGCTCTAGAGACGACAGTGACAAATAGCGAGGTCAATAGTTTCCTTTTACCCGAACGCAGTGGATGCAAGCAGCACAGTCTTCCATGCCGATTGTGAAAGCAAAATATTTCGTCAGAGCCTTTGGGGCCCCTTTTGGGAAATCAGTTCGGTATTGGTGTGCAAGTTTGGTGTTGTTTTTGAAGCAGCATACAAAAGACCGCATGTCTCGACAGAAATCGGGAAAAGCCTTTGAAACGTGTGGATACACATACTTACCTTCCTGTGCTATGTTTTGAGTTCACCAGCTTTGCTTAGTTCATCTGACGCCATTATAAGCAGCAACCGACACTATGATATGGCTCCGAAGGAAGGAAGGAAGGAAAATAGAGGGAAAATAAAGGCAAGGAGGTTAACCAGCCTATAGGCAGCCGGTTTGCTACCCTGCGCATGGGAGAGGGATGGGGGAGATGAAAGAGAGCAGAGAGGGAAGATAGAAACAGCACATTCGGCAGCACATGCGCGCACACTCAGTCATAGTCCAGTCTTGTCTTTCGCGGTGTGTGACAATGCTGTTACAGTCGCTTGTTCAAGTCGGTGTCGCGTAGGAATTTCAACAGAGCTTTCGTCGCCTTCTGCTGCAGTGTCTTCTCTCGGGCACTCCACAGAATAGTGTCCACAGACATTTGGCTGTTGTCGATGCGCGCAAAAGCAGACGCCAGTGACTGTCTCTGGATTTCATACAATGGACAGTCACACAGGATGTGGTGTAGCGTCTCTTCGCAATGACAGGCATCGCAGAGAGCGTTGTCGGCCATTCCTATGACGAAGGAGTAAGATTTTGTAAATGCCACTCCTAGCCATACGCGATGAAGTAGGGTGGCTTCTCTTCGGTCGAGTCCAGTGGGCATGCGGAGAGCCATCAAATAGGACAGGTGGTGTTGACGATTCGTATCGATGCTTGGTGGGCACCATAGTGAAAACGTGATTTCACGCGCAAGTCGTCGAAGATTACTGGCAGCATCAGTCCTCGAAAGTGGTATGGCTTCTTTTCGTGTTCCTTCCGAAATTTTGCATGCACTTCGGATGTGCCTCACCATGTTTCTGAACCATTGGCGAGTTACCCACACCCACGATGCGTCCATAAGGTGACTCCCACACCTGCGTGGTTGCGCACTTTGTAACAAGTGGGAAACTTTAAGCGACCCACTCGTTTCGAAGTTCACACGTTTGACATCTGGTGCGATACTGGGGTTCCTTCATGCGACATTGCATGCGCTAAGGAGAGACTTCCCACTGCACGACATTTACATGGCATTGAAGCGGCGAGTGGAGCTTGTTGGTACTTTATTATGGTGCACTACAGCGTCAAAATCACACAACGGACGGAACACAAACGACGACGATGAGCGGTGATCGTCGTCTGTGTTCCGTCCGTCGTGTGTTTTCTGCGCTGTGGTGCACCAGAATTTCCATAGTATTCTTTTTTCGAAGCAGTTTCAAGAAATGACGTGGTTCTGTAGTATAACCGCGCAAAATGCCTGAGTTTAATTCTCATTCAAACTGAACATTATTTTTTATTCAGTTGCATCTCTCTCGAATTCTCACTCATCTACAACACTAACTTTTCGCTCCGAAACCTGGGCGCCAACGCCAGAATGTTTTTTTTTTTTGAAACGAGATATTTAACGATATTGCCATGGTGTTATCATGTCTTCCGAAGACAAACTTAAATGCGACAAAGGACGCTGTTTCTCCTTCACACTCCTTGGTGCCGAAGCCTATGCACTCATGCGGTTGGTTCTTACTCGGCAAGTCTACAGAAATAAGCCCAAAGTTTTCCCTTACTTCCTCAGACAGCAGTATCTCCCAAAAGCCGCGAATTGTATTTTTTTTTCCATTCTTGCCCAAACTACGTAGACACACTGTGGCCATCGCTTGACTATAGCTGCTTTCGCACATGTTCTATCTTACACATTTCCCGGTTTTCCCGCTTTTTTTTTTCATGAGGGTCTTTCTTTGCGCAAGGAATTCTTCCGCCTTCTGTTCCCTCATCGCGCATTCATCCGGCATTATCTCTCCCAAAGACACGCGTTGCCGCTGTCATCCATCATTTTCGTACCACCGGACGCTATTCTTCTTGGGAGAACCGGCGCGCAATAACACTCACTTCCTTCTCATCTTTCGAGCCTATTGTACTCACTCCATGGGTCTGGCTTTCCTCGACTTTTTGATGGAAGGGCTTTCCCAACTTTCGCTCCACACCAGAAGCATGTCTCTTACTTGAACATACTTCCCAAGGAGCAGCATGTACAGTAAATTTCATTAGTGCGAACGTCAGTTAAACGCACTGTTCAGCTGTCAGAACTTCTTTTTTTTTTTTTGCAATCCCCAGCCGTAGCAACATTCAACCCAGTGTTAACGCGTTTCGTTTACCAGAATTAGAGCAGAGCAAATTCACTTCTACGAGTGAGTGAGTAAAGTGAGTGAGCGGGTGAGTGAGTGAAGTGAGTCAGTGAGTGAGTGAATGAGTGAGTGAATGAGTGAGTTAAGTGAGTGAGTGAGTGAGTGAGTGGGTGAGTGAATGAGTGAGTGAAGTGAGTGAAGTGAGTGAATGGGTGAGGGAAAGGAGTGAAGTGAGTGAAGTGAGTGAGTGAGTGAGCGAGCAAGCGAACGAGGTGTGAGCGCAAGTACACGTGTAGTTGCACAGGTTTTACCACCCTGGCGTACTTATTATGTCGCTGACGTATCCTCGACCTCTGCACGGGCATTTTTTTGGGGAGGGAGGGCGGCAAGCAGAAGGTGCTGTCGTAAACCAGCACATTCTTCGTTGCGTTATGTCGCTTCGTGTGCTTGAACCGAGAAGTGGTACAAGGGCATTAGTTACACAAAAGAGCAATAAAAATTTTTATGTGTACCTTCTCTCCTCGCAACTCCTAAACATTAAAATTCAGAAGTGTCGAACAAGCCGCATTTTTATTACCTCATCGTGCTTTCTAAATGGCAGTGCAGTAAAACAGAAAGACAATAATCAGGAAATTCTGAGGCTAAAGAGGCCCGCCATGCAAGTTTTCTTCACGGCAATGCATAAAAAGGTATATGACCGTTCAGTTAACTTCACTTAGATCTCTAAAGTATGCTAATTTTGGAGCAATAAGCTGCATAGCAAGTACACATTCCCCACAGCTTACCAGATATTATGATGCAGACGCTCATAGGCTGTTCCACGCACTCGCGGCTGTTCCACGCACTCGCGGAGTGTGCATCATGCGATGCAGTGCTTGGAATATTACTCATTCAACGTCGAATTTGCTGCAAGTTCTCAAGCTGATCATTTTTCGTTATGTCGATGTTGATGATGTAAGTTAAATATTTCATATTTGTAATAATTATGTGTGATAACCACCTACACTAAGAACATACGACTTTTTCAGGAGAGATAAAAATGCAGCAACCCCTTGCGTTGTATGTGTACTGATGCCTGTGAACAAGGTAGTTAAGGAGCAGGCAATGCATTACTACCTCGTCTTGTAACTATAACTGCTCCAGACTACACAGTATTACTTCAGATGCTGTTTCTCGTCCATTCCTTTTTGTACAGAATTGTTGTAAATATGATATAAATGCAAATGTGAAGGCGGACCTGCTAGTGGCCTTGCATTCATGGCAAGTGCAGTCGTCGGGAAACTAGGCGTCTTCCTCTTACTTCGGTATATGTCCCTTTAAAATAGATAGATAGATAGATAGATAGATAGATAGATAGATAGATAGATAGATAGATAGATAGATAGATAGATAGATAGATAGATAGATAGATAGATAGATAATAGATAGATAGATAGATAGATAGATAGATAGATAGATAGATAGATAGATAGATAGATAGATAGATAGATAGATAGATAGATAGATAGATAGATAGATAGATAGATAGATAGATAGATAGATAGATAGATAGATAGATAGATAGATAGATAGATAGATAGATAGATAGATTAGATAGATAGATAGATAGATAGATAGATAGATAGATAGATAGATAGATAGATAGATAGATAGATAGATAGATAGATAGATAGATATGGGAAGCTAGGCTACGTTAGAGCCGGCTATACCAACATCAAGACAGTGTACAAGATGAACAAACAAACAAGAAAAATAAAATTAAAAGAAGAAAAACTAATCAGGGGCACTATGTACATCCTACATATATTAGAGGGCTTATATTACATGAATGAACATGATATCTATAGTCATACTTTAGTTCATATATTGGCATCACATTGCGGATATAGTCCGTACAAATAGCGGCAATGTATATTATGAACTAAAGACAGCTCAACAGATTTGTTTCCGTTCAAAAATCACAGAGAGCGCTCACTGCGCGCTTTTGATTATGGGAATGTGGCCATGGTACAAGTATTTTCGAAATCGCAAATCGTCAGTCTGTCTAGTCGGTTCAAGCGATTCGTAAGTTCAGCGCGTTGTTGATTATATTGCGGACATTCTATAAGAATATGCTTCTCTGACGCGTCGACATGATTGCAGTGGTCGCAGTGCGGGGAAGTTCTTTTTATGCAGCATAAGCAGTGAGTGTGTATGAAACACCGAATCGTAGACTGTGCAACAGCGTGTCGAATGGTCTATCGAACTTTGGATTAGGTGAAAGTCGAAGAGACCTATCTATTTATTATAAAAGTGAAAACTTTTCTATTTTTGTCAAACCAAGCGTCTTTGCATATTTTTGTGGCACAGTTCGGAAAAAACTTTCCTGCTCTCTGAGGAATAAACGGGTCAAGTGAACTTTTTTGTATGCTGCAGTGGCTAATTTGTCAGCAGTTTTGTTTCCTATCACTCCTACGTGACTCCGAAGCCACTGAAAACATATCTTGTGATCGTTCAGATAACCGATGGCAATTGTTTCTAACATTTCACCTAGGGTGCTATCATCCATACGAAAATAAAAATGCCTAATCATTTGCAACGCTCCTTTGGAGTCAGTAAGTATTACTCAGTTTTGCCTTTGCTAACTATTATTATTATTATTATTATTATTATTATTATTATTATTATTATTATTATTATTATTATTATTATTATTATTATTATTATTATTATTATTATTATTATTATTATTATTATTATTATTATTATTATTATTATTATTATTATTATTATTGTTGTTGTTGTTGTTGTTGTTGTTGTTGTTGTTGTACAGACACCGAAAAAATAGGGAGGTAACAGGCTTACATCTGCCACCTTATTGGCCACATCGCCTGCCTGTACCTTCGGGAAAGGAAAAATATAAAGGGAAGAAAGACAAGAAATAAGAAAGAACAAAAAATGAAATCCTTCATATGTGACTGAATAGAGCTTTGGCAACACTACTTCTGGGAATGATGAATCAAGCGTTCGCTAAGCCATTCTGAAAAAAAAAAAAACAGGCCGTGCAAACGCTGATAGAAGAAGGAAGTCAGGACATCACAAACACTGAAGTATTAGCAAAAAGTTTCCTGCTACTTCACGCAGTTACAAGCCTTCTGATAGTGTACTTTGAATGACTGTACGTTACAAAATAAAAAATTACACAGGAATACACCTTTCATACTACTATTCCTTCGATCGCGCTAAATTTGTATAAAGCTTCCTTCATTTCACGTGTCCTTAAATTTTGTTTCTTGGCCTCGTCTAAGTTATACCGACTTAATTTGTCCTTCCCAAGGCATCCTTTTCTCACGGCTCGCTTTTCTACACTTAGCTCGTAAAAAAAAATGATGACCTGAATAAACTTTCCCTATACCATAATTATAGCATTGCATACCTTCGTTCATTACTTCGCGTTGCTTTGAACTCACCTTTACCCTTTTTTTTTGTTTAACAGCCATGCAGCAATTCATTAACTCTATTTACGTGCACGTGGGTTTGGAAAAGAATTAAATGACAGTCCACCACTTTTTTTTCGTGTTATAAGCCCTTCGCGGTTACTATAATATTGTTGAAAATGAACCTTAATCTCGAATGATTGATTTCGTGTTTGGGTGCTCTAGACACGATACAGTTGCTCCGGCATGATGTAGTCCATGCTTATTGTTCATCCGCTTAAGAAAAAAAACACGAAACTTCAAGCTTTCTAGGTCAGATTAGACGTGGCATTTGTTTTCCGTTGCCTCCTAACACCACGTTGAGCTGTTTTTAGGTCGAGTCTTCCACCCATTGCCTTATGTTCTCCATGTTCGCGTTTAGGTGCACACGACACGGCACACTTTGCCCCGACAATCGCTCACGAATCGGTTTACCTAGATATGCGCTCAGGTAGTCCGGCCAATGATGATCACATACTCAATGCGCTACGTCGAGCCTCAAATATTCAATGGCCCTTCTGTATTCATTCCCTTATCAAAAACAGCTACGCAAGTGCCGAGAGCCAGAAGCATGCATGATTGCCACAAAGATGCCGGCGAATGATTTTGTATGTCTGTGTTTGTCGAAAGTGTAAACTTCTCTACTCTATCTCACATTCCAGGGACTAAACTGATTATGAGCTACAGATCTCCATGGTGGCGGCAGCTACACTGTATGCGGTGTGCCTCTGTGGAACCGTGGATGAGGTGTTCGGCTGCTGACCTAAAGGTCACGGGCAGCTACACTGTATGCGGTGCGCCTCTGAGGAACCGTGGATTAGGTGTTCGGCTGCTGACCTAAAGGTCACGGTGAGCAGCTACACTGTATGCGGTGCACCTCTGTGGAACCGTGGATTAGGTGTTCGGCTGCTGACCTAAAGGTCACGGGTTCGATCCCAGCCGTGGCGATCGAATTTCGATGAGAGAGAAACGGTCGGGTCACGTGTACTGTACAATGTCAGTGCACGTTATAGATCATTAGATGGTGAAAATTTTCCGGAGTCCTCCACTACGGTGGTCCTCATAATCATATGGTGGTTCTTGGACGTAAAACCCCAGATGTTGTTATTACACTGTACGCGAAAAATCCGGTTCCTGCAGTGCACAATAATGCGGTATTCGAAGGTGGTGACGTACATGTTTGTATGCGCCGTTTCTCATTTTTTTATATAAACCTTTCGAAGTAGAGAGGAGAGTTGTAGGAATCAATAAAAACGACTGAGAAACATAAAACGGCTTTCGCCTTCTATTTGACTGAAGCAAATGCCTAAGAGATCGTCTCAGTTTTTAATGACCTAGTCTGGAAAGAAAATGAAATATTGCAATTTAATGCTCCCTAAACTTCACCTTACAAGCTTGAACCTATAACCAACACCTTCTGTTGGTTTTAGTGTATACGGTTTTTATTTTCTTTTTAACATTGCGAACAACTTTTCGAAGCAAAAGATAATCCTAAAGCCGGGTTAGTTCGTTTTTCTAAATAATTTACTACGACTTAACTCACCAAAATGTAACAAAAAGAACGGATGTTCTATAATCTTTATTTATAGAGATGGCCATTCGCTTGTACATATAACGATCGTTGTCGACAGACAATCATCGCACATTATTGCATTGAGGATTGTCCGCGCAGACATTTTTTCTCTTTGTGTTTTCGTTGTTTAGAAACGGCACAGGCTATGCTTTTCATGCTCAAGGTTAAAAGCTGGGCCTTTTTACCGAAAAGCGCACTCGCACGGTCCTTAAAAGTTTGTCTCGAAAACTCGAGCCATTACCCCAACTCTTTGGTGCAGAGTTCAGCTGCACACAAAGCAAGGACCGAAGCCAGCAAGGCAGTGACAAACAACGTGACGTGAATGCATTCGCAATCTGCGTTTTATTTCTAGAATGAAGAAACCCTCCATACGCTCACTGCCTATTCCACAAAACACCTCAGGCTCAAGTGCATCAAATGGCCGGGAAACGGCGTTTGCTTATTTCATTTTTATACATATTAGGTTTGTAGATGTAGTCCTCGTGTAGGTTTTATGTTGCTTTTTTTTTCTCCCGTTTGAGCTTGAGGCAGAAATGAGACGAATAAACAACAAAGTTACGCTGCGGTGGTTCCTCAACGTGGTCCTCTTTTTTTTTTACCTTAAAGTGCGATAGCTTGCTTCCGTATCATACTGCATCGTGTCGTTGTTAAAAGTAGCACGCTCTTGCTTCATCGCAGCCCAACGTCAACAGCGCTTAGGGTTGCAACAAACATTTATCACTCCCCGGGGTTACACAGCTGCGCCAACGTCCCTTGCTTGATACAAACTCAAAACTGCGTTCCTAAAATGACATTTAGGACTGCAACGAAACGGTGAGAGAAGGGCATGACGAATAACCTCCTGACAACGGAGCAAGCAGGGAGCTTCATTTTTGGGCAAGCTACCCGAACACTAATTGCTCTAAAAATGGCTCCCTGATGCTCTAAGAGAGATAAGCGCAGTAACCCTCAAAACGATCGACGTTTATGAATGGCTGGGAAGATATTAAGATGCAATGTTCGTACACGATGAATTAAAATAGGTGGCACTTTTGGAAAAGGCAAGATGGTGCCTTAATCAGTGAGCAATTTAGCTCGACGGTCATGTCTAAAAAAGAAACTCCAACAACACGGCCCTGCAAAATATGCGACAATTTAATGAGAGTTATCTGCAGAAAAATATTTTAAAAAAAAACTCCCTAGGCGGCTTCTCAATGAAGAAACAGCTATTATTTTAGTGTTGAAAAAAAGGGAATATTTCTCACAAACACACTTGTCGGTAAGAAAGCTTTACTTTTAATAAAAAACGAGCAGTTCAGTAAAAAAACACACGCAATGAAATGTTGCGTTGTATGTCCCGACCGCATATAACCGACTGAGTACCCGTACACCTGCAAGTGTTGTGATGTCCCGGAAGCCATATGTCACATGGTACGGAGATTAAGACAAAGCCTCGGAAACACTCCACTACCTGAAGAGCAGCGGGAGGCCAAGTTATCGGACCCAGGCCTGAAGAATCGACGAAGTCTGGTTTAAAGGGCGCGGAAGATGACGAAGGCCCGCGACTACCTGGAATAGGGAGGCCGCCCACTTTGGGTGCAGAGTGCTTCCTAAAAAAAATGTTTACTCTCTCTCTCTCTCTCTCTCTCTGCTGATGGCTTTTGTGTTTCTATATTCAGCTGACCAGCATTCTCGGTGAAACATTGCCTCAGTACTGAACAAAGGTAATGTGATATACAAGATTGCGCCACACTACGCCCAAAGCATAACGCAGCAACAAAACCATCTGCGTGCACCGTCCACCATATTTTGCCCACTGGGCCACAAGGAAACAAGTATGAGTAACAAGAAAGGAGAAAAATAAATGAAGCCAAAAAATTAGGTACAAATGAGCACCAGCCTCATTAGCGCCTACTCGTTAAGCGTGAGCGCCCGCAGTGTGAATCACAAAAGGAAGCCCTCATCTCAGCTTGATGAACAAAGCAAACAGCAGCAACAATGATGCGAGGATTCGGCGCAAAGTTTCTTGAAGAGACTTTTCTCATCATTACGCTTTGGACGATCGAAATGTTGTAGCTTTTGTGGAGCCGACTGAACAAAAGCATGACATTTGAGTATGTAGAACCAGAGCTGTGCGTATAACACGTTGCAAGATGTCGATCAATAGCAATTCATAGCATTTTTGTATATTTCTTTGCGATTTGTTAACATTGTCACGTGATAGTGACGTTCACGCAGGCCGCAATCAGCGTGTTCAAATCTAAACTCTAAACTAAAACTTCGGCTATAAACACTGTAGGCCAATAGCGGCGAAGACAGCATCGGCCATCGAATAATTGTCAAAGGGTACAGCGCGTCGGCATTTACACATGTGCTATCGAACATTGCACCGTAATCGCTGGTATCCGGTCTAAACCAAGAGTCTACACCACGCAGCCCACCTATTTTATCCTCGTGACCCGCGGAGAGCACATTAAACTCTTTCAGCCCTGGATTTTTTATTTTGTTCGGATACAGTTTTTGTTTGCGTTTTTCTCGTAGTTAGGACCTCAGAAGACCACAAACAAAAATTAAGGCACTGGTACAAGCATTTTTCGATTAATTAACGTGGCATGAAATTAGGTAATTAGGACCCAGTGGTTGAAAAATGAAAGAAATCGCTTCTTTTTTTCTGCAAATCATTAGTGTACACAAAGAGGAAATCAACGTTAAGCCTAATACTCGCTGAAACAGTTTCGGTACGTCGTTCCAAAAATGGCGCTTACCCGCCTCAACTTACGAGCCTCGTCCACGGAAGACCTCGGTCGCACTTTTTCTTCTTTGTTGCGAATGCGTCTAGTGTGCTGCAGTGTGGGGCGCTGCTAATCAGTCACGACTGCGAGTGGCTGCGTAGGTTGGGAAAGCAGCAATTCGAGGGGATTAAGCTCATTCGCGATCAAACAGGAACGTTGCGTGTATGGCTGTGATAACAACTGCAGCAACGCTGCCGGCAAAGATGCCAAATAAAATAGATATGCATGAACTTGCGTGGAAGGCTCACGAGTACGAGCGATGAGAGCGTTGGCTAAAAGGTGGCGCAACGCGCGAGATCAGCAGACGCTCTTCACCCTTTAGCGCTTACTATTATTGCGCAAACCACCATCTGATTATGAGAGACGCCGTATTATAGGGCTCTGGAAATTTCGACCCCCTTTGCTTTTTTAATGTGCACCCGAATCTGAGTACATGGGCCTGCAGCATTTTCGACTTCATCAAAAATGCAGCAGCCGCAGCCGGGATTCGATCCCACGACCTGCGGTTCAGCAACCAGCCATAGCCAATCGACCACTGTGGCGGGGATATATGGGTAAGAGAGAAACAAATCCTCAACAAATTTTCAAATCAACGTTAAACGTACTTGTTTAGGGAGTCATACTCGTGACCAGCTGAGACTTTAAAAAAAAAGTCAAATAGTTTCTTTTTTTTATTAGTGTTGGTCAGGGTGGCCAGATTCGGCTACTTTACGCCAGATGGCCTACTTTTAAACGGCCTTGGCAACAAAAAAAAAGGAAAAATAATGGCTACTCGGCTACTTTTTGTCTATTGTTCTCGCACTGCCATGAACAGCTAATATACGCTCAAACAAAATGCAACTATACAATGAAGAAGTATTCAGCGTTCATTCGCACTGCCGGCTATGGTTCCCTCGGTGTAATTGCAATTTTTCACTCAGAATACGGGAAACAAGTGCTTGCGTGCGCCCAAAACGCGTGCCGGCCGCCATGGTTTTTCAGATTATTAATGAAACTGATAGAGGTTAGGCAACACTGTAACGTAGCTGGCAGGGGAGTCGGTCAGACTTTCGTGCCGCTATCCGCCTCACGCGCTAATGCTCTGAGCTGTATAGGTGGCGCCACCCAAGGTGAACGTTGGATGCGCACGGCTCAATGAAGCCTTGCGCAACACGCACGCATCCTGTTGCTTATCAGTCATTTTTTTTCTTCTGGTTTAATATTTTAACGGCCTACGCTGCTGCAATAGCCAGCCATGGCGTTGTTTTTTTTTATATATAGACTGTTCTACTATATGTGTTTGGAAACGACTAAGCCTATTTTTTATTACTGTGTGCGCGCACGATACGCTGTGCGTTTTTTTATGTTAATGTGTCTAAGCTGTTGTTTGCGTGATCTGTTAACACAGACACGCACACAAAAAAAGCATTTCCATGCGAAGAGCCCAGCCGCGGTCTTGTTTTTCCAGTGACACTAGCTGCAGACTGCACATCGCGTCATCTGTTATGAGACCGAGTACGGCGAACGTTTTGAAATCCTCGCCAAGAAGCGTATTTGGTGACTACAAGCCCATGTTGAGGAGCAAGCAGGGCACCTTAATCAAGTTAAAGATGTGAGTGCCGACTTGCCAGCAATGGAATCTTGGATCGACATATAAGCCTATCGGGATGCATCGGGTGCTAATCGTATGCAAGACATTGCAAGGATGGAAACAAAACTGTTCGTTTTCTCTCTAAGTCCATCGCAGAAGCGGAGCAAGTGCTTTCTGTTGTGCCTCTTATGAAGAGCGACTTAAGGAATCGAATGCCGCACAAACTTCTCCCGATCATCAGGATCAAAATCGCACTATACGTCTGAATAATGTTACAAGCTCTCCATTAACGTGATTGAAAACTGCACTACATTTACTGCAAAATAAAAAAGTACTTTGCTCACTCTACGTTAACAGTGCCGCGGGGCATGCTGGCAATAGTGAACTCGATTATGGTACGCTTCACTGCCGGTGCAGTATTGATTGCCAATTTTCTATAGTCTATATGCTTCCTCCTGAAAGTCACTTGATCTTTTTTTACTTGATTTTGACGTGATAAGCATCGCTGTGAGGCATATTTTTGTAATTTCAAGTGTCAGGACATATTGATAATTTAGCTAAACTGAAATCACGCTTGTCTACTTTCTTGCTTCAAAGTAAAGTAACGGATACTGGTTGGCTATTGTTCTGCCTACCTTGGTCAGTTTTGGGGCTCTTTATTTTTCTTCGACGATCAGGCAAACCTGGTGTTGGGGACTTCCACATAAACCCTGAGTTGTGACCGAAGTGACCGAAGTTTCAGCTTTGCCGGCTAAAACGTTGCTTGCTGATCTTACGCTAATAGACTTATATAAAAGAGTATCGCTCCTTCCGTCTTGCTACGGTGCCCCATTTTTGTCATGTCATCGCTCTTAGAACAGTCGGCTTTAAAATAACTTGAAATACCCGTTTGTTGCCCTGAACTGCCCTCAGCGCAAATGTGTGTTATACATGTGAAATAAGTTCTACACGATATCCATTCCTTTCGTGCAGTTCGCAGCCCCCCCCCCTTCCCCCAGGTTCTATTTTCGTCACGAAATGCAGCAATCAGAACATTCATAAATTATTCAACTCTCCGGACTGCTGTCTGCGTTATCCAGTAGCACTCTCAATCATTGAAAGAAAAAGCACTAAGACACGATTTGTTGTGGCGTCGCTCAAGTCGAACTACTGGCTGAGGCACTTTTTTTTTGTTCTTTCTTGGCCGGAACTCGGTGAAATAGGTTAACGGCTTCTGTGTGCCGTCCACGGCAGCTCGATTACCGCAGCGACAGTGACGCCACCCTGTTCTTCGCTGATCCATAATTGCACCTCGAGGCACACACAGTAGGACGAGGACACGATTACTACAGCAACACAGCGTAGCTACGATTACGCTTTAGTAACGATGTGCCTTTTAGATGTGATATATCACCGTTCAGCAGTGACATTCTCGCCGACTGGTGGAGCAAAGACGCGCGGGTCACTTCTTATCGAACGACAATCGTTGGGAGGGAACACAATTGGAGCAAATGCCCGCCATGTAAGGACACATGATTCTCTCGCAAAACGACTATTACGAGTATAGCATGGAGCGAGGCAGAGGCGTGGCGCGCACAATCTCCGCATTGGAAGGCCATAGTCTTTTTTGGAATACTTGAACGCGAAAACGGCCGGCAAGACAGACAGACAGACAGACTAACAATGGTTGTCACAAAGTGCACCCGAATACCTATTGCAGACACGTTAAAGGCCCTGGTTCGCAAAAAAAAATATACTGGCAACCATTGTTAGTTTGTTTATTTGTTAAGGTATGTATTTGTATACCTAGCTGCAAAAGACTGCTTTGACTTGTAGGTTTTATTATTAACCGTTCTCTGCCTACCGGCCCTAAATATCTAAACAAGCATTATTGTAAGAACAAATGTAAATAAAGCACTTGACGTGACTTGTATTGTTGTTGATACTTTTGACCCCGTTTCGGAGTGCCTTGTACTAAATTAGGCTTTCTCGACTTTGCGAAGACCTCCTCCTGTCTGGAACGATGTCGGTGTTGTAGGTGTTGAAGCAGTCCTAATGTGACAAATTACATTGTGTGCAGTTAACAATAATTGCAGGGGACATGGGTTCACGTGTTTTGACCGGCCAACCGGCCTACCCTGCCCTGCCCTGCCCTGCCCTGCACTGGCTTGCCTGCTTGCCTGCCTGCCTGCATGCCTGCCTGTCACATAATTCAGCCACCTGGCATTTAACCCCTTGTCGAACGCCCAGCCATCTTGAACTGGCGCGGCATTCTTACTTGTGAAATGGGCGATCAAAAAGGAAATATTGTCACAATGCAGAAACACCAGCAGTCGAATCCAGGAAACTCACTTTAATTGTACCAGAAGGCTGGCAAACTGATCGGAAGAGAACCTCGTCTTCTTCTCTCGCTGCGCGTGTTCTTCGTTGTTCTCTTGGCGCTGCTTATTCAATGTGGCATTTGCCCCCCTCCAGAGAGCAGCGTCCCGATGCTCTTCTACAAAAGACGGTGGAGTAGATGCATGGTGTAAATCAGT
Source organism: Rhipicephalus annulatus (assembly GCA_013436015.1). NCBI lineage: Eukaryota > Metazoa > Arthropoda > Arachnida > Ixodida > Ixodidae > Rhipicephalus > Rhipicephalus annulatus. The sequence continues at coordinate 1,474,756 of WOVY01000504.1, forward strand.
CCGAAAAGTAGGGCTTCATTCGCACAACGTGCACAATTTCTGGTTTTTGCTGGCGAGTTGTCGAGGGGCTGTCAGGAACGACCACGTAATTAACGTCGCTCAAGCGTTGTAAAACTGTGTAGGGGCCAAAATACTTCTTCAGCAATTTTTCGGACAGTCCCCGGCGGCGGATAGGACTCCATACCCAGACTTTGTCGCCGGCCCGATAGACGACATGTCGGTGTCGCAGATTATAACGTTGGGCATCATAATTTTGCTGCTGGGTGATTCGGACGCGCGCAAGCTGCCTCGCTTCTTCTGCTCGTTGGGTAAAAGATGCAGCGTCCAAATCAATGTCATTGCAGTCGTGCAGTAACATGGCGTCAAGCATCGTCGTCACTTCACGGCCATGAAGGAGACTGAACGGCGTTCTCCGTGTAGTCTCTTGCTGCGCTGTATTATAGGCGAACGTGATGTACGGTAGAATGTCGTCCCAGTTCTTGTGATCCACGTAAACGTACATACTCAACATGTCGGCAATAGTCTTGTTGAGGCGTTCTGTTAAGCCGTTGGTTTGTGGATGATAGGAAGTGGTTTTCCGATGGGCAGTTCCACTGAGCTCAAGCACTGTCTTCAGGAGCGCGGCCGTGAAAGCGGCACCTCGATCTGTTATTATGATTGTTGGAGCACCGTGCCTCAGGACGATATTTTCTACGAAGAATCGTGCGGTTTCAATGGCGGTACCACTTGACAAAGCCTTTGTTTCCGCATAGCGCGTAAGATAATCAGTGGCGACTATTACCCACTTGTTGCCAGCATGGGAAGTCGGATATGGTCCAAGGAGATCCATTCCAATTTGGGCAAAAGGTACCGTGGGCACTTGAATTGGTTGTAATAGTCCAGCTGGTTTTAACGGTGGCGATTTTCGTCGTTGGCAATCGAGGCACGTGCGCACGTAATGCTTCACGATAGCTGGAAGTCTTGGCCAGTAGTATTTCTGTTGGATTCTGGCCAATGTGCGTGTGTATCCGAGATGACCAGACGTTGGCTCATCGTGGCAAGCACAAAGTATCTCCTCACGAAGTGACGTCGGAACGACAAGTAGGTGGGTGCTTCCTCTGGGGGAAAAGTTCTTCTTATAGAGAACACCACTACGTAAGCAGAATGACGGCAGGCTCCTTGCAAGTCTTCTAGGGACGGTTGTTGTCCGGCCATTAAAAAATTCAATAAGAGGAAGCAACTCACTGTCTTCTTTCTGCTTGCACGAAATCGTAGTGGTGTCAACGACTCCTACAAACGCCATGCTCTCATCGTCTGTGTCATCGTCGCGCTTTATTGGTGACCTTGATAAGCAATCGGCGTCGGCGTGCTGCCGTCCGGACTTATACACGACCGTCATATCAAACTCTTGAAGGCGTAAGCTCCACCGTGCGAGCCGACCAGACGGGTCTTTCAAGTTGGTCAGCCAGCACAGGGAATGATGGTCGCTGACTACGTGGAAGTAACGACCATAGAGGTACGGACGAAACTTCATAACCGCCCATACGACAGCAAGACACTCTTTTTCCGTTGTGGAGTAGTTGGACTCGGCGCGGGAAAGCGTCCTACTAGCATATGCGATCACACGCTCGGCTGAGTCTTGCCACTGGACGAGTACAGCGCCTAAACCCACGTTGCTGGTATCTGTATGGACCATGGTAGGAGCATCTTCATCAAAGTGAGCAAGCACAGGCGGAGTCTGCAGGCGTTGTCGGAGATCGTCAAATGCCACCTGTTGATCGTCGCCCCATGTGAACGAAACGTCTTCTCTTGTGAGTCGTGTTAACGGCGAGGCTATGTGGGAGAAATTGGCAATAAACCTTCGGTAGTATGCGCATAGGCCAAGGAAACGCCTGACTGCTTTCTTGTCTTTTGGTACCGGAAATTTTCTGACGGCCGCAATTTTATCGGGATCAGGTCGAACACCTTCATGGCTCACCACATGGCCTAAAAATTGAAGCTCCTTGAAGCCGAAGTGACACTTCTCGGGTTTCAGTGTCAGGCCGGCAGATCTTATTGCCCTGAATACCGATAGCAGCCTGCTCAGGTGTTCCTCAAATGTTTTTGAAAAAACAATGACGTCGTCCAGATAGACCAGACATGTCTGCCACTTAAGGCCTGACAGAACGGTATCCATCAGTCTCTGAAATGTTGCGGGGGCTGAGCACAATCCAAATGGCAAGACTTTAAATTCATAAAGCCCGTCAGGCGTTACAAAAGCCGTTTTTTCTCTGTCTCGCTCGTCGACCTCAATTTGCCAATACCCACTTTTGAGGTCCATTGACGAAAAGTAGCGTGCATACCTCAGCCTGTCGAGTGAATCATCGATGCGCGGTAATGGATATACGTCTTTTTTTGTTACGCGGTTCAGCCTGCGGTAGTCGACACAAAATCGCAAGCTTCCGTCTTTCTTTTTAACCAGCACTACCGGCGATGCCCAAGGACTTCTTGACGGCTGGATGACGTCATCATCGAGCATTTTCTTCACTTGTTCTTGGATTGCTTCACGCTCTTTCGGTGCTACGCGGTATGGGTTCTGTCGTATTGGCCTTGCCGTCTCCTCCGTTATTATCCGATGCTTCGTCAGTGGCGTTTGACTGACCCTCGAGGTCGATGAAAAACAGTCTTTGAACTGGTGCAGAAGATCTACTAGACGCTGTCTTTGCGCTGGTGACAAATCCGAGCTTACGTCAAGAGGTGGTTGGGCTGACGTGGCTTGCGGCTCGTCCTGTTGTACTACACAGCACTCGCGGATTTCGGTGATCTCGTCGAAGTAGGCAACTGTAGTGCCTTGTGTAATGTGTCGTCGCTCGTTGGTAAAATTCGTCAACAGAACCTCTGCTTCACCGCACACAACATTGACGATACTTCTGGCAATTGCAACACCGCGAGAGAGTAGGAGCGTCAATACTTGTTCAGCGATTCCTTCTCCAGTATTCTGCTCGCTGCACGTGACTGAAACAAGGCAGCACGATAACGGAGGTACGGTCACATCGTCAATGACTCGTAGGGATTTTCGGTGTAGCGCTGCGCTTTGATCCGCTGAAAAGGTCAGTACACCGTCCGGAATATTGATGATGGCACCATATTCACGCAAGAAATCCATCCCCAAGATTGCCTGCTTGCAACACTCAGAAAGGATAACAAAAGTTGCGACGAAGGATGCATCCCCTATCTTCATTCTTGCGGTGCACTTTCCGGTAGGTGTGAGTAGCTGCCCTCCAGCTCCTCTAATCTGCGGTCCTGTCCATTCCATTCTAACCTTCCTGAGCGTGTCTGCCAGACTCTCACTCATTATTGAGAAGTCCGCGCCAGTGTCGACCAATGCCATGACGTCATGTCCGTCAATCGTAATTGCAACTTCGGCAGTAACAACCCCATCTTTCGTCGATTCATTGAAAATGTGTCTCTCTTCGCTCGGCAGTAATGGGGGATTTTCAGCACTTCGACGATTCGCAACCTTCCCCCCTGAGGTCGCTGCTTTTAGTTTCCCCGGCGTGGACTAGGAGATCTCCCTCTTGGCATGTCAGTGGTGCTCCGTCTAGAAGATGGAGAATAACGCCCAGGAGAGGGTGAGCGTGACCGAAACCCAGGAGGAACATCCCGCGGGGTCATGACATTCGTGTCGACGTCAGGTGTTCCGTTGAAATGGCGGCGAGGAACCGTAGAAGGAAACCCTTGGTACCCTGCGGCGCGATACGGGCAATACCGAACGATGTGGCCTGCTTCCCCACAGTGAAAGCACAGGGGCCTATGATCAGGGGTACGCCAGATGTCAGTTTTGCGAAGTGGTGGCCGCCTCGGCATCGAAGTTTCTCTGTTGTACCAAGGCGCTGTCTGCGGATGTTGCTGGTGGTACTGATGTGGTGTCGGCACGTTCGATGGCTGTCGGCGGACTACGTCTGCCGACAGCCATCGTGAGTGAGTTTCCTGGATTCGACTGCTGGTGTTTCTGCATTGTGACAATATTACACATATCTGAGGTGCAACATGAAGACGTAAGTAATGGGTGATGTATTCCTTATATACAACATACATAGACACGTAATTCTAATGACTCTAGTGTTGCTTACGATGCACTGAAAATGGGCGCTATGCACGAAAAAGACGGCCGCCAGAAGTCTAGCGTCTTTTGATGACATTTGCATCAAAGCACGCAGACACGCGGCTAAATTTTATTCCGCCATATTTCCGCCATGTCTGCTTGGAATGCCGTTGCTTTTTGAGTCGGAAGTAATAATGTGATGCCGACCACTGCGTTCGGTGGGCCACAAGCTTCAAATGGGTTGTCGTATGTTTTTTTTTCATTTCATTGGCTTTACGCACCCTCGTTATTGCTCACCCGAAACACGCGGGGTCATATCCTTGCCACGGTGGTCGCATGTATAGTTGAAGAGCCCGCCATGATAGACTAGTGGCTAAGGTACTCGGCTGCTTACCCGTAGGTCGCGGGATCGAATCCAAACCACGGCAGCTGCATTTCTGTGTGGTGTACTTTAAAGAACACCAGTTGGTCGAAATTTTCAGAGCCCACCCCTACGGCATCCCTCATATTCATATGATGTCGTGGGACTGAATCCCGACTGCGGTGGCTGCATTTTCGATGGAGGCGGAAATGATGTAGGCCCGTGTGCTCAGATTTGGGGGCACGTTAAAGAACCTCTGATGGTCTAAATTTCCGGAGCCCTCTACTACAGCGACTTTCATAATCATATGGTGGTTTTGGGACGTTAAACTGCAAGAAATATTACTTATGTAAAAAGTAAAATGCTGGAGGCGCGTGTGCCTAGATTTCAATGGCAAAATTTGGCTTTAAGATCTTGTTTAAGAGTAAACATGAGTGCTATCTTAGTCGGTAGCGCCAAAAGACATCACCACTAGTGTGACCTATAGGTCAGAAGCCCATCTCGCGATTAAAGCGAGAATCATGGACGACGCAATAGATTTGCGGGGCGTACACAGTATTATACCCCGAGTTACACGCTACGAGGACTTCCAACGAAATTTCAAAGCCTACCACTACGCCACCTCTCTTAATTATATCGCAGTTTGACACGTAAAAAGCGCAACAATTATTATTATATAATCAATTGAGCTTCGTGGTTCACAGTTATGGCTATTGACCGTGGGATATTTTTTAGAGTTTAATTTTGCGTACGCAAGAGCGTGTTTACAGAACACATCTTCATTCTCTCCACTCAAACTTACATTTCGTCAACGCTAAAGGTGAAGGATGTATGTTTTTTTTAGAGAACATGCTCAGCAGCGTAACCACCTGCGACAGCGCAAAAAACACTGACTGTTCACGCTTTATTTTGTCTCTCCTTGTACCCGTATATCCTCTGCTCCCCCAGATGTAAGGCAGCAAGTCAGGTGCAATATAAAGAAAACCGGCACAAATAATTTGTTTTGAAAACGTGTGGTACTTATAGCGAAGAATGGCAACAAAAACTGTATCAAACACGCAAGCCAACCAAGTCCAGATATGCGACGTCCTTTGCGCTCAGAAAAATCGAGGAGGCAATGACCCAGTTGGCACATCCCTTTGAAATCAGATTAACTTCGAATATGCCCCCTGTCTGGGTGTCCCTAAGCAAAACAACACACTCATTAAACCAATGTACATAACCGCAGTTTGATTAAGTCAGCGCCTTTACTTTATAACCACTCCTCCTTGCTTGTGTAGGAAAGACAAGATAACCCTTATGCATCTGTCTATATAAAATCTTCGATGGCAGATGGCGCAGTATCAGAACTGTTGTTCAAAGCATACGCAAATCTCTGATACTAAATGCTGAGGTCGGTCACCGAGTGCAACTAACATTATGGTTGGCTCGATTTCTTTACTTTCTTGCTATCGGGTCAGCGATCGATGCACGCTCGCCGCGTCCATTGACATCACAATCTCTGGCAACGTTAAAAGAGTGGCGTGAATGTCCTATAACGCCCCCGCACTATCATGAAGCGTCGAACGAGTGAACATAAAGCTGCGTATGAACCCTGTAGCCCTCTTCACGCAGATGTTGAAGCGCACAGCTCACCCGCAAAAGCGACGAAAGAAAGCGGCCCATCTTCCGTCTGGCCGAACCGGCATTCCTCACTGCTTCCAACGAATGCCACGAATGCGTGTTATACGCCGTGCACCGCCAACGCTGCTTACTGCACGCTCATTTCACGCGTACAATGTCGCCGTCCTAATTCGGGTTTACGACACTCAGATTAGTGCATGTCGCACAACGGAGCTGGCTTTTTTTTTTGTGTGTCGTCAGTGAGCTCCCGTACATCCGTAAGGGTTGGCCTTCGTTTAATTAGCGGGTCTTTTTGTCATTGCATACGTGTTTTCGTATTCTTTCCTTCTCGCCTTTCCCTCGTGTTAGCCTAGTCTGTGGTACCACTTCGGGGGCGTCGAACTCTGCAACAACGTAGCTAACACCAACGATGCGGGGTAGTCAGTAACTCTAATAATGAATGCCAGCTCTGCTACCAGTACTGCGTGGCACGCCTGTGATTCGTTCGTCTGAGAGAGTCGTGTTTGGTTGGCTTCGTTGTAACCACAAGTACCTTCCAGAGCCGAGGTTTCTAGACAGAGCATTGACCCGTGACAAGCAAACAGGAATGGTTTTTGCCACGAGCCACGCTCTCTTCAGTGTCTTCTTCATTTTCATCCGCTTCTGCTTCGCTTTTCTGCATAGGTCGGCGAACTCACTCAGACTCAGATCGAGTCGTGAGTCCGGATGAGTAGTATTTTCGTGAATGTGAGTCCGAGTGACTTCGACTCAGCAAAATTTCGGTTAGTCTGAGTCAGAGTGAGCCCAAAGTGCCGGGCATACTTGTAGTAAAACCTTGGACAGTGGAACACACTCACGATGGGAGATTGACAAACAACGGGGAAGTTTTCAGAAGTCTTCACTATTTGAATAAATGTCGTTCGGGTAAAGATGAAAGAAGTGGAAATGTAACTAAATTGCGAATACTATCAATAGATGAATACAAACATAGCTAGTGACTCTGAGCTGCGGAATTTGGGAAATCTGGGGAGTTCAACTTTTTTTTCAAAACCTACTTTTTGCAGTAGTATAAGGGGAGATACTGTAACAAACGCTTTCTTATTATCTAAAAACATTCCTATAACTAATTTATATTTATAAAGGGCTCTATTTATTATTTGGGAGAGTGTTAATACAGCAGGAGATGTTCATCTATTTGGTATTTATTTATTTATTTATTTATTTATTCCTCAAAGGTCCCATAGGGACATTACATGAGGGGTGGGCATGACACGGCACTTGAAAGAAGGGTAACAACATGGTAACGGCAACAGACTATGTACAGTAGTTATGGCAGCACTTCTATATAAGGGGTGCGGCACAATACTAGAAAGGAGGGTTACAATATCGTAGCGACAGCAACAGAATGGGTACATTAATTATGGGGGCACTACAATGGCGTGTTTGAAACGAGATTGGTCCATGATGGCAGCAACTTCAGCAGGTAGGTCATTGCAGTCTCGGGATGTGCGTATGAAAAATGATTGTTGGAATGTATTAGTATGGGCACGTTCCGGATAGACTGCGTTGGCGTGGCTAGTACGGGAAATACGGTGGGCTAGTCGGATGTACTGATTTCTGAGCTGTTGCGAGTGGAAGAATTTGTGGTAAAGACACAGTCGAGCTATTTTGCGGTGAGATTGAAGTGAAGGAAGGTTAAGGTCTGTTTTTAACGCTGAAGCACTTGAATAATGAGAGTAATCAGACAAAACAAATCGAGCCGCGCGATTTTGGACAGATTCCAGGGTGTTGATCAAATAAGTTTGGTAAGGATCGAAGATAGCGTTTGCATATTCTAATTTGGGCCGCACGAAAGTTTTGTATGCAAGTAATTTTATTGAGGGAGGGGTTAGGCCAAGATTACGGCGAAGGTAGCCAAGAGCACGGTTAGCTGAGTTCGTTATGTGGTTAATGTGACAAGACCAGTTTAAGTCGTGGAATATATGGACACCTAAGTATTTAACCGAGTCGGCAGAATCAATAGCAACATTGTTAATAGTATACTTAGGCTGCACAAAATTGTGGCGGCGGTGGAAAGAAACGTGCACAGTCTTTTGGACATTTAACGACATCAGCCAGTTATTGCACCAAACCTGTACGCGAAATAAGTCTTCTTGTAGCGCGGATATGTCACAGGTGCTACTTATAGAGCGATAAATGACGCAGTCGTCTGCGAAAAGACGGACGTTCGATGTAAGATATGTGGGGAGATCATTTATATACATGAGAAAAAGAAGTGGCCCAGAACAGTTCTTTGTGGAACACCGGAGAGCACGTGCGTGAGTGATGATATATGCGAACTGACGTGGACAAATTGCTGGCGGTCATTTAGAAATGCGCTTATCCAGTTCAACACAAATGGGTCCAGATTAAGGCAAGACAATTTTAGCAGTAGGCGATTGTGTAGGACTTTATCAAATGCTTTTTTCAAAATCAATAAAGATTGCATCAGTTGGAATGTTGCGGTCTAGGCATGAATGTACGTCATGAAGAAACATGGAAAGCTGAGTGTCACAGGAATGATCTTTACGGAAACCATGTTGATTAGGATTGAAGAAATTAACGGAATGCAAGAATTTGGCAATAATTTGGAATTTGGCATAGCAACAAAGCTATGCTGCTGAAGACAAAATACATTGCGTTCATTTAGGAATCCTTTCAATCTCTCGGAAATCAGTTTTTCACAAAAACAGTTTATGACACTCAGAACAGGCATTGGTCTCTCATTTTCTGACTGATTTGAATCCCCATATTTGTGCACAGGAATTAGTTTCCCCGTGTCCAGTATATCTGGATACGAACTTCCAGCAAACGCTAGATTAAATACTTGGCAAATGGTGCTGCAGAAAATGTGAACATTGTCTTTTAAAATTCTAGTGTGTATACCATCGTGAGCAGCAAGTTTTCTTGAAAGTATTTCATTTATCGTTGATTTCAGTTCGTCATGATTTATTCCAAATGAATTTCATTGTCGACTATTTTAGGCAGGGCACGGACGAGCTTACAGGTTGAAAATTGATTAGCTAGGTTACCTCCTCTGTCAGCGAAATGACATTAAACTCATTAGCTACTTGCTACGATGGTTCATGCCGTGTAATCATCTGTATTTGGCGTTTGCCTATATCTTCTTTTATAGTTTTCCTTATTTTGTGTGTGTTTTCCCATCGGCCTTCTGAATGAGGTGGGTGTAGTACTGCTTTTTCGATTTCTGATTAAACTGACCAAGCTATTTCTAGAGTATTCAAAGCTCTTCCTATAATGAGAATTTGATTTATTGCATCACCAAATAAAGTGTAAATAGACTTTCTGTTTGAATGTTTTCAGACTAGTGTTGGCTATCCAATGAACACAGGTCGGCAAAACTGGTGGAGTTTATTCAGACTCACTCATGAAATATATTTTGAGCTTTGGACTCACTCGGAATTCTGACTCACGAATGATTTCGATGTGAGTCTGAGTGAGTCCGAGTGAGTGGACTCATGAGTCCGTCAGCCTACATAATTAGCTTCTTCTACACCGTGGTTTCAATGCTCTTTAACACCGATATTCTGATTTGTCGCCCTGAGAGGTTATCGCTGGTAAAGGTGAACAAAACGGTGCTCAACTTCTCGAAGTTAGACTTGGAAGGCAATTATAGACTGACGGGGCCATAATGACTGTGAGGTGTGTGACTGTGTGTCCGTGCTCTGCTCTCTCTCTATCTCTGTCCCCCTATTTGAAATCCCCTCGTCCCTTTCCCCAGTGTTGGATAGCATACCGGTCCTTCTAGACTAGTTAACATCTGTTACTTTCCGTTCCCTCCTGTTCTTTCCTTTCTTCCCGTTCACTAACGTTCACAGAAATCCGGTCGGGATTTCATCTGTGTTTTGCATTTTGAAGAGTGAAACTGTTAAATTTCGAGGTTAAAGGTCCAGTGTCCGTAAAAAAACGAATAAAAGACCACAGCATATACATGGAGTGAAAGGTGATGAGTAGGGCGAAGCGTCCATCAGTCCGTCTGCGCTTTCGTCCGTTCATTCCTTCTTGCTTCCGTCCGTCTGTGCGTTCGTATGTGCGACCGTCTGTGCGACCATCCGTGCGTCCATCCATTCATCCGTCCGTGCGTCCTTCCCTGCAACGTCCATGTGCCTGTCCGTCCGTGCGTTCGTCTATCCATCAGTCCGTGCCTCCGTCTGTGCGTCCATCCATCCGTTCGTCGGTGCATCTGTCTGTCCATCCGTCCATCCATCCGTCCGCGCATCCATTCATGCGTCCGTTTGCTTGTTTGTCTGTCCATGTGTCCGTCCATCCATCTAATGAACACTCCACGCACCGTCATCTCGCATCTTTTCATCAGATATCCATCATATAGAAGTACCGCCATACAGTGGACCTTCCAAGGACTAAAAGAGAGGTGGCTACTTACTACTACTACTACTACTACTACTACTACTACTACTACTACTACTACTACTACTACTACTATACACATACATACATCGCGGACGTAGGACCTCCGGCCTAAGGGGCTTCGCACGACCCACGGCTTAAGGAGCTTCGCCCCTAAAGTAAAACCCCGCGCTTAACCTAATATTACCGATAGTAAGCCACAGCTGTGCGCCGCTTGGGTACAACCTCCCTTAGCTGCGCATGCATCGAGGAGAAGGCGCTACCAAGCCGCACGCACAGACGCACTGAGTTTTCCCGCCTTGGCGCGAGCCGAGTACGAGCGACAAAGGGTGTGCGCTTCTACTGGAGGTGCCACAGCTGGGTTTGCACGTTAGTTCTTGTCGCTGGAGTGTGGAGATTATTGCATGATCTACGACAAGATGGGCTTCGAGTCTATTCTGTCTACGCAAACAAAGGCCTAGAATCAGCCGAGAAGGCCTCGTTAAGGCCCTAAGATCTATCAACTTCAATGTTTAGTAAGCTTCACATGGCTAATCAGGACGTCTTGAGGGGCTAGTTGGTTCATTCTATGCAGGAAAAAATTGCGCTAAAATAAAGTCTAAAGCTAGTCTAAAGTTTTCTTATTTTTACACATTTGGAAAACATTTCGCAGCATATTCACGGAGTGAATGATGATGAGTGGGGCGAAGCTTCAATGGGTTTCATCTGTAAATCGCGAATCCTCCATCCGTCCGTATGTGCGTCTGTCTGTCGAAACATCTAGAAATGTACGAGTGTCATCTAGAGAACAGTTCGTGAACTAGGGGTTGCTACGACAGACAACTATGGCAGACAAGCCTGCGCCTTCAGGAGCTTCGCCCCTTAAAATTTATTCAATTGTTGTGTCGTGGTACGGAATAAACGTAGCCTCTTGATGGCATCTGGTTTCGTCACCTCAATTTGCCCTTAACAGGAGGTCCCGATACAGTCTTTCACTTTGGGACCTCCTTTTGTATACTAAACACATGTCACATTTTTGTATTCGTACCAATAAAAAATCTGAAATCTGCACTTAAGAGCATCAGCGGGCAAGAAGAGCCTTAGCGAGTAGCCTGCTGATTTTCCACACTTATCTTCTTTCGTTTAGCAAAATATCCTAAAATAAATGTTCTTTTGAGCTACTCAACGAGTACGAGCAAATTCTTTGAAATTTAAGCATCTTTCTTTTACATATGTAAAATCAAGGAGAGGCTTTGCTTAGCTTGAAAGAACTTCGCAACGAGATTTCAGTTTAGGTGTTAGGGGCTCACGAATGAGGTGACCGGAAGTTTTTGGGCGTACAACGCTTGTGGTTAAACACTACCACGACCTTGAAACCACTTTCTAGGCACCCTCAGGATGCTATTTTGGGTAATTTATAGGCAAAGGTGAATTCCTTGTTAAACGTAGCTGACTAAACTAGGTAATAAATCAAAACACCTCACTCTCGGACTATTACAGACAGATACGTATCCTAACCGGAGAGCCCTACGTGTCATTTATCGCGAGGTGTTCCCCAGTGACGCTTGCCCTGCATGCGGGGATTCATCCACGCTTCCACACATCTACTGAGAGTGTACGGCAATGTACACGAACCCCGATACTTCTTCGGCCAGACGGGAGGCGGCCCTCTACAGCTCCCTCCTCTTTGACCAACTCTGGGTCGTCCAGCAGGCCCTCTTAGCAGCTGACAGGCTTGGCCTGGTGGTCCCGACGTGGGAATCACCCACTGTGCACTCTTGCCACACAACAACAATGTTTAACACCCACCCACCCACCACAGCTGTAATGTAAACTTATTAAAATGCATTTGCTATCCGTAGCTATAACAGCATAGCATTGAGAAGCTTTCCAGGCTGGCGCTAAACACACAAAAAGTTTTAAGGACGGCGGCAGTCACGTGCAGTGTTTGAAAGTTCATTTACGCGTGGGTGGTTCCCCTTTCTATTACGAACATCCACATTTATCACTCGATATTTGTTAAGGGCTTATTCATGCCCTCTTCTCGCTGTTCTATTTGAAGGAACAGGTAACCCTATATTACTGCCATCAGCTGTTCGATCTGTGTTTGGCTTACACAGACTTTTCTTTTTTTTTAATAAATCAATGAAGCGGAAATACCTGCACTCCATAACTGTCAATAGTTTTTGGAATAAAAAGGTCGAGGTCGACCCCGTGGTTTCATCAGAATATCTGTTTTTATTGTATTTTGTCACCTTTATTACTTGTTAATACTCCTATTGAATTCATTCTCTGGCTGTCCTTCGGGTAATGTACTTTGGTTTCTTTTTCGCCTAATTTATTGTTTCACGGCTAGTGATCCTACGGCAGTTATTGTTCTACTTCAAGATTACCAAAGATGCACGTAAACAGTTCTCGTCATTTTTCTTTCTTTCTTCCTTTCTTTCTTGGGACGTCAATGCCGCTATACCTGAAATGATTCCACGCGTAAGCACCTACAACAAGTTTAGGCGTTGTAAAGCAGTTGATATTTTCTTCTATTTTCTTCTTTTTTTCGCTTGAAAAATTATCACAATCAACCAAGTATTACGATTATCAGGGCGATATTCTCAATGGTGTCAATACAACCATAATGTCGAATTCAGCCATCTTATTTCTTTATTTACATGTACTTTAATCACCGTTCAGCAATTTCAGCAGGGTGGCACATGAAGTTATTCATAAACGAATGGCATGTACATAAACGCACAATATATGCAGGGTATACGATGTGTAAAACACGGACACAAACTTCCACATGCAAGAAACTACAATTGGTGGTAGAACATTACACTTGCACAAGCATGTGCACTATAATTTAATGCGATTCAAAGGGTTAGTGCACTTTCTAATTCTGATGAATTCATTGACAATGGTCGTGCTGATGGTACAATTAGTTCGGTTATTTCACTCCACTATAGTGCGAGGAAAGAATGAATACTTAAGGCAACTATTGCGTGTGTTCAATTTGATCAGCATCAGAGTAGCCTTTGGGCTAAAAACAAGCGCAAGCAAAAAAAAAACACGAATGCAGCTCAATTCGCTCAGCAAGCCACACTTCTGAAGTTCATTTCGGTCCCATAGAAAATACCACAAATGCTATTGCATTTGAATTTTTGCATTGACGTTACATAGTTTATCGTATCGAAGGCCTCGGAGAAGAAGCGAATTGTTCAAGAGCAAGGAAGCCTTCAATAGAGATTATCAATGCACAGCAAGTCTCGTCTGAGTTGGTGCACTGGTTGACTAAATTTAAAAAAAAAACGGTTTCTCCATTCGCATGTGTTTATGTAGGTTTACACTCCGCGAAAGAAGTTTTCTCTTAATCTGTCATCGCATCTGTTATCATGTCAGGCATACTCTCTCGTATCTAGCAGTGTTTGCGTCATCCTTCGTGTTAAAATTCCCTATTGTCTCCACACAGCACGTTTGAGATTCACTTGGATTAGCGACTCTTGTTTTAAGCCGAGCTTGGGCAGGATCTCTTCGAGACGGTACTAATCCTTTCACGTTTCATCTCTACAACTTCGTCGCCGAGTGCTGCTGCTTGTTCGTGTAACTTGACGCTGCAGTGACACGCTGAGGCAGCGTCACTTCTCAATAGCCGCTTCTTTTTTTTTGTCTTTATTAAAACATCCACGACAAAAGGGAGGACACAGCCGCGGAATACAAAACTCGGGGTGTGGCAAGGACTATGTGTGTCCCAGAGACCGTGGCCTGTCGAATAAATCGGGCGTGCCCTTGTGTGCATTCATGGCAACGCAACGTGAGCAGAATGATGTTGTTTCGTTGTTGCGTGTCCCGAAGCCTTCTTTCACACGGCTCACTCCTCGAACAAAGGGAGACTGTGAGCATCCATCTATTTCACGAACCATTGCACTTAGTTGGCTTCGCTCACCTCTGTCGTATTTGTTTTTTTTCTGCCTTATAACAGGGCTTCTTCCTAAAGCGAGCCATAAGAATGGTGACAAACGCAACATTAAAACTGCAGTTTGATCAAGTTGGTTCACGTTTGAAACAGATTTACCAGCGCAAAAAGACGGAACGGTTAGAAACAGACGCGCGCAGACAGCGCTGAACTGACGACTGATTTATTACTTTGAAAGCAAGGCCTTCTTATGGCGCGTGTCAAAGCAACGGAAAGATAACTTGTTGAAACGAAGTGACGAAAAAACCTCGTAACAAGTTGTCGAAAAAAAAACACTCGAGCCAAGGTGACAGACGCAGTCGAAATTTTCGGAACATCAACGTCACGCCCGAGATTTACGTAAAGTAAGAAATGTAATTGATTTTAAAACCAACTGACAACCTCAATAAAGCCAGATCAGCCAGAAAAGCTGCAAAGACAACGAAAAGAAAGCAAAAATAAGAAAATGCGTTAAAAAAGGCACGCTACCTGAAGTGAAAGTACACTACCTATCTCCAAGAAAGAAGTGCACTACTTACAGCGCCTCCTTCCAAACGGCTTCTGTCAGTTCTGTTTAACCCGTTTCTTTATATTGCCACGCTGTGTTAGTGGCACAAGAAAAGGGAGTTCGTTTCCTCTCGTGACAATACATGTTATTATTGTTTTTTTATATTTGTCTTGTGCAGCTGCCATAGCTTGCCTGGCTTTATCATGGTTGTCAGTTGGTTTTCAAATGATGTTTTTTATTATTTTCTTATTGTATATCCGCGAACGTGCTTGATGTTTATTTTTTTTTTCAGCCAGTGTATTGGTCCCAACTTCATTCACTCCCATCTTAAAGCTTTCGGGACATCACGTGTCCAGAAACTGTACTACCTCCACGAATGGAACAGCAGATGACCAGGCATGATCTCCCGTGATGAAACAGTCACGTGATGACGCGTGGTGTGACGTCATAATAACTTCGAACGTTTTTGACAATTTGATATTTGATATGTGGAGTTTTGCGTCCCAAAACCACCATATGATTATGAGAGACGCCGTAGTGGAGGGCTCCGGAAATTTTGACCACCAGGGGTTCTTTAACGTGCACCCAAATGTTTTTGACAATTTGAGACGTCCTGATGACATCTTGTCGTGTTGTCGCCAACGCCAAAGAAGACCTTTCGTATTCGATGATATCAATTAACATGAGTGTTTGGACGCGTTGGAAGTTCATCGTCAAGAACACTTCAACAGAACGAGTGAAAAAAAGAACACGTACAGATGAAAAAAGAGCTCACATAGATAACCAATGTTTTGCAATTGATTTTTTTATTCGTAAGACACAAAAATGTGTTGTGAAATACTGCGCTGCCCAAAAAAGCACCGTTATCGGTTCTACAAATGCTTTCCTTTTGTCGAATTCAGTTTCGTCAACACGGGGACATGTTTCAGGGACTCTGTTTACACGAGAGAGCAAATGTTTGCACGACGCGGAACGTTTGAGAACGCTATATTTCTGATTCGAAACTAACGAACGCTATAAAAGGGACATAAATTAGAATCACACAGGACAGGCTCCCAAAAGCTCCTGCCTTGTTTCCTGTGTTTGCGCTTCCTGTGCGCCGCTTTTTTATGTCCTCTTTTTTTTAGCGCTCGTTTGTTTCGAATCAAGTGTGAACGAGCTTATCCAAACACTTGAGTTGTTAAGCTGTATTGGTATTTTCACTGTGCTGTGGCAACCCAACTTCAAAATAAAGGTTCCCGCCTGTGTTTGGCGGAAACAGTCACTCCACAGACTACAAGCATTTCGCACCATATTTTAGGAAACCTTCCTTGAAATGAGGCAAGGGCTGCACTCATCTGCTTTATAGATGTTTTCTTTGCACGCAGAGATTACCAGCAGGGACAGGTACCACAACGGGAGATGACGTCTCTACTAACCCCCTTAAATCTAACACACCAAAGATGGCAAGGCGCCTTTGACAAAAATAGATCCTCCTATCCAAACGTCGGCTGGCATGTCCCCTGTTCATCCTGCTAATCCCACTATGTGCTTCCATCCGTAAGCTCCCATCTTGATTTTGGAGTTCCACTAATACAAAAGAAATTCGAATTTCTCGTGAATCCAACGTCCCGTGAACTTCTTCTTCTGGGTCCACGTTTCGTAGATAAGTATTTTCTTAGGCTTCCAAGTGTAACTTGTTTCTACAAAGAAAGAGCATGGATACAGAGCAGACAGGACTATATAGCGAAACAGATTTAAAGGTTCGTCAACCTCAGTCTTCTTCCATCCTACTCGCCTCTTCTGTATCCCCCTCCCCCTCTAGCTCAATACAATCGATTGAGAAGAATAAGATTCCATTTGTCTTGGAGTCGGCTTAGGACAATACATTAGGGACCCTGAGTGCTTTTTTCTTACTTTTCGGTATCCCGATCTAAAGCCTCCAGTAATTTTCCGTTCGACAAAAGTAATCTTTAACGAGAGCTGAGCTTTTCCTTAGCATGAATCCCGTGGAGAAAGGGCAACATACTTAGCTTCTTGGCTGAGACATGCTCTCGAACATTACGCATTTTGCCGGTTGGTCTTGCTCGTGATGAATGACGTTAGATTGTGAATTTACATCCTTTCTCTTGCCTTTTCTTTCTATATTTTATTAAAAAGTAAAATTAAAGACTCAGAACCGTATCTCATTTTCTTACTCCCTAAGTAAGCACGGTTCTGAATGAAGGAAGTACTACACCCTTGAAACGGCGAATTCGGCTAGTTTGCGTTTACAGTTAGGCTACGAGATATTCTCCACCATCTGGCGTTTCATCCGTTTCTCTTTGTGACTTCATATATGAGCCAAGTTTCAATCAAGTCAGTAGAGGCACGCTGAAGGCGTATCTATTTAACCTAGACTACTGGAAATAGGAACACACTTTCACTTTCCATCTCGGGCATATTTCGGAATAAGAATTGCAGCCTCCCGCTTTCAATAAAACCGCCCATCAAAAACATCCGTTACCAGTTCCTTCATTTTGTTACTTTTTTTTTCCTTTGTGGCATTCACCAAACGTTTGTATAAAACAAACCAGCCATGATAATTCTGCGTCTACGGACTTGCACTGCTATTTTATTTATTTATTTATTTATTTATTTATTTATTTATTTATTTATTTATTTATTTATTTATTTGTGTCATACCCACAGCACCGCATGGCATTACAGTGGGCGGGGGGGGGGATGCAAAGAAAAAATTCAAAGCATACAGTTGGTAACAATTGCTAGCAGCATCAGGAAAACAAATATACAAGAAGATCACGAGTGTACACTAATGTGCATCATAGTGAATCATTACGCCCCGCCGCGGTGGTCTAAGTGGCTAAGGTACTCGGCTGCTGACCCGCAGGTTGCGGGTTCGAATCTCGGCTGCGGCGGCTGCATTTCCGATGAAGGCGGAAATGTCGTAGGCCCGTGTGCTCAGATTTGGGTGCACGTTAAAGAACCCCAGGTGGTCGAAATTTCCGGAGCCCTCCACTACGGTGTCTCTCATAATCATATGGTGATTTTGGGACGTTAAACCATACATATCAATCAATTAGTGAATCATTGTGCAAAAATAAAAAAACAAGATTGCAAGCAAACAAGAATACAATAGTTAATTTAACATT
Source organism: Rhipicephalus annulatus (assembly GCA_013436015.1). NCBI lineage: Eukaryota > Metazoa > Arthropoda > Arachnida > Ixodida > Ixodidae > Rhipicephalus > Rhipicephalus annulatus. Next base: position 1,492,774 of record WOVY01000504.1, read on the forward strand.
GAAGTGTATTATAGTGACAAAAACATAATTACATGAACAAGAACGTACAATAAAGTAAAATACAATTACAAGCATATAGAAGTCATCACTAGCAGTAACATGAGTGAACAGCAACTCTAATACAAGAAGAATTATTTTAGCAGCGAAAAAATATGTCATTGGACGATAGAGTTGCGACAGACCTGTCTAATTGATTCCAGTCCCGTATTGTTCTAGAAAAAAAAAGACTTGCTAAAGGAAGGTGCTCTGCAGGGAAATTCCATAACCTTATTCTTATGGTCAATCCTATGGGAATAGTAATTAGGCTCCCTTATGTAAAGAGTCCTATCAATGCCAACGTTTGAATAAAAGATGTTGTGGAAAAACATCAAGCGAAGTCTCGGTCTTCGACAATCTAGTGTATTCCATTGCAATAATTCTTTCGCGAGCGTAGGACTGACCTCTCTGTCGTAACGTCCACAAACAAATCGAGTGGCCAAGTTCTGCGCCCTTTGAAGTTTTTCTGTGTCACATGCTGTTGAGGGGTCCCAGACGACACACGAATAGTCAAGAACCGAATGCACATGTTTTATAAAGCAATTCCTTAGTCGACATATTAAAGTTCTTTGCGTTACGGCGAAGGAACCCAGGCGCTTTCCCGGCCTTGCCTGTTACATAGTCAACATGTCGCTGCCAATTTAAGTTAGACGATAGGTACACTCCTGAATATTTGTAATAATTAACCTTACTTATAATGACATTGTTAATTGTGTACGATGTCTGGCACTATAATTTCTTACGAGTAAATTCCATGTAAACTGTCTTATTCAAGTTCAACTGCATGTGCCATCGTGTACACCAATCACTGATTATGGTCAAGTCTCTCTGAATGAACGCTTTGTCCCACGAATCCGTGATTTCCCTATACAAAAAACAGTCATCTGCGAACAACCGTATGTAGGATTCTACGTTCTCAGTTGTGTCATTGACGTAAATAAGAAATAAAAGTGGTCCCAGTACCGACATTATTGGGACGCCCGATATTACCTGCGATGCGCACGAACTGGCATCATTAACGATTACAGTCTGCTGGCGTAATGTCAAATAATCAGCGACCCATGCGACGACCTGTGAATTAATGCCATACATAGTCATTTTCTTAAGAAGTAAACGGTGTGGGACAGTATCAAAGGCCTTCTTGAAGTGTAAAAAAATGCAGTCAATTGTTTTTCTTTTGTCTAACGCGTATGCTATGTCGTGCGTAAATTCTGTCAATTGGGTAGTCCAAAAAAAACCTCTTCGAAACCCGTGTTGCTGTGGCGTAAATAGTGAATACTTATTCATGCGTTCAACAATGGAGGTATATTTTAGGTGCTCAAAAATTTTACATGCCACACTAGTCAGCAATATTGGTCGGTAATTAGAGACGTCATTCTGTGGACCAGAATTATTGGGACAATCATGGCTTTTTTTCCAATCTGAAGGAAGGCTGGCATCTAGAAGGGATTTGTCAAGTAGTACCTTCAAAAACTGCGCTAGTGTTGGCGCACAAAGCTTAAGAAACGCGTTTGTGAGGCCATCTGGACCGCACCCTTTTGAGCTGTATAATCTTTGCAATAACACTCGCCTATGACTGTGATCACCGTTTCGTTGGCCTTCTTCACAGCTAAAATCATTGCGGTGTGGTCAAAGGACAAATACAGCCATAATGTACACTTATACTGCGATGGAAACATGGCGTATGTTAGAACATCAGATCATTCTAAACACCGTCATCTTCCTTGTTACTTTCCCACATTCACTCGTGTAACTTCACGCAGCTGGTTCACGTTAAAGGAAAACGCGATGGAACACAAAATTAAAGACTATATCGATTTGCAGGGGACCTCATGTCAACGCAGCAGTGGCTTTGACGCATAAGTATCTATTCTTTGAGCTACAGAAAAAAAACGAAGGTCACAAACACTCGAACAATTTAGTGGCCGCCAAAACAAGATTCCCTGCTTTACACTCAAAGGGCCCGCCCTACTGAAACAAAAGCAATAATGAAGAACTGGCGGTATCAAAGAAAATATAATCAAGTCGTATGCTCACGACTACCCCTTCAGGCTCAGGCTCAGGCTCATTTTGTGCGCGCGAAACAAGATTACGTCACCCCACGGCTGCTGGCCCGCAAGTCGCGGGATCAAATCCCGGCTGCGGAGGCTGCATTTTCGATGAAGGCGAAAATGCTGTAGGCCCGTGTGCTCAGATTTGGGGGCACGTTAAAGAGCCCCAGGTGGTCGAAATTTCCGGAGCCCTCCACTAAGGCGTCTCTCATAATCGCATGGTGGCTTCGAAATGATAAACTCCACATATCAATCAAGACAAGATTGCGTCGGTTGAGTACCCGAAGCTAATTCCAAGGGGCCGCCGATCTCCCTTGCGAAAAGTGACAACGAGAAACCAGACTTGTGCAACTGTGCTGACATAGCAATCTCGATAGATTAGGTTTCGTTTCATTGCGTGCTTAACGTCGAAAATGCACTCAGAGCATGAAATACACCGATTAGGAGAGCTCCAGATAACCTTAACCATCTGAGGTTCTTTGACGTGCACTGAATTCGCATGGTACAAGGACCACCAGCAGTTATCATGCATCGCAAATGCTGAAGCTGTGGCCGGGATACAGCCCGCGTCTTTTCAGAGAAGCAGTTGAGCAGCACAAGCACTGTGGAAAGAAAACAACATAATAAAAAAATGGCCCGAATCTACACGTTACACTGTAAATGTCGTCGAAAGACTATAGTCTTGCGTCTGGAGAGAGGCAACAAAACGTTCATTTGATGTACTGCGCAAGAAAATCGGTGAATGTTATTCTGAAAGCGTTGCGTTAGAGTGCCTCGAGCGTGTAGCGGAGGCGAACAAGCGCATCTAGGCACGTTAGACACGAGCGCCATCTGGCAGTTATCTTCGAAAACGATGGCGTGTGCGACCGCAGAGAAAGACGAGCGCCAGTCTCGGAGGTGATAAGGTGTAGGTAGAACCCAAAGCGACGGGCAGGTGCCACCACCGTGAAGTCGTAGCAAAGCGTTGGAAACACCTTTTTGAGCATCGCGTTGCACTGTCAGCGCAGCGCGATAAGCGCTACAGTCTTTAGAGACTTGTGTGTGCCTCTTTCAGTATAAAGGCAGACATACAAAACATTGACGTGTTTTTATGGCACTTCAGATATGCACAATATTTGCTTTTTTTTTGACAATCGCACAACTATGAATGCTAAATTTTGAGCACTATTGGTGGGCGCTGCGGATGGGGTCGGCCGTTTGGTACCTTTTGAGGTATTGTTAGGTCGGTCAAACAGACAAATGTACAGACAGACAGACAGACAGACAGACAGACAGACAGACAGACAGACAGACAGACAGACAGACACACAGACAGACAGACAGACAGACAGACAGACAGACAGACAAAACGACCAAAATTTTTCCGTCAAAGGTCCCCAAGAAAGACTATCGTCTTTAATATAAACACGACAGATTTCAGGGGAAGATTTAAGCTTGAAGAAAGAAAGAAGAAGAATTTCTGGAGACTGTTTAGCTTCACTTTTCACCTGAACGCGACAGTGATATCTGCACGCACGCACGCACGCACGCAAACTTAGAAGCCCTAAGAAGCACGCGCACACGTGCACGCGCGCACGCACACACATTCAATATCACCTTCCCGATAACAAGCATGCTTTCACTTCTCCTTGGAGATCTACGCTGTGCGTCAAGGTCAGTCTATATCGAATCTATCGAATTTTCGCTTATGGTCGGTACATTTAGAAGCGAAGCATCTCATGCACGAGATCAATCCGGTGTGCGGCGTGACCACCTCCGTTGCGCATGCGCGCTTCCTCCGCTTTCTTTTCACCTTCCATGCCCCCCCCCCTCTCTCACCTCGCAACGGCGACGCAAGCAGCGTCTGAAAGATAGTTTCTCGATTGAAAAAACCAACGTCTCACGCTGTACAACTATGCACTGGCCACCCCGTGTACAAAGGCACTGCATCTTGACCTCCAAAAGGGTGCTGGTCGGATATTTTTTCTGCGTGTCATTGAACAATAAAAACTTGCAGCATGCGCGTGAACTTAAAATGAACTGCGGGTATATGTGTCCAATCAGATTCTTCTGCCTCTCATTGCCTCTTAGCAGTTATTAGCATGTTCCAGTAGAAACGTAGTAGTAGTAGTAGAAACGTAGCAGTAGAAAAAAGTAGTTCGAGGCACTGGTGCCGAACAGTATTAAGGATATCAGAGTGAATCCCCGGAAAAATGATGTAGAAGTGGACGTCGCTCAAGCGTCAGCGTTAGATTCACTGAGCAAAGTTACCGTCCTTGGCGGCATGAATGTTCACACTATCATTCCGCTAGGAAATCGGGCAACTACAGGCGTCATATATGACATCGATGTGACCATCTCGAACGAAGATCTGCCGATTCTTATTAAGCCTGCTAATGATGGGCCCCAAATACTACAGGTGTGCCGTCTAGGAAAGTCGAGATGTGTGAAGATAGACTTTTAGAGTGATTGCCTGCCGACACATGTTAAGGTGGGTAATTTCCGACATGCTGTACGGCCATTTGTCCCTAAGCCGCTTCAGTGCCGAAAATGTCAGAAATTTGGTCATGTGAGCGCCGTCTGTGGAAATCCTACAACATGTCCCCGTTGTGGTGCACCACACTCTGCCGACAACTGTAAGGCTAATTCCTATAAATGCCCGAATTGCCAAGGGCCCCACGACGCCACATCAAAAGAGTGTCCGAAAATAAGGCAGGAGATTTTGGTTTTGAAGAAAATGGTGAGGGACCGTTCGACTCACCGAGAAGCAGTTGCTGTCGTCAGGCGACATCGTTCTCGTCGCCGACGCTCATCTAGAAAGCCTGCCCACAGTATCAAGTCTTCTGTAAAGCCTTCTTTCGTTGAATCGGCTTCACCACCACCGCCGGACAGAAGGAACACGTGCACCGAGAATGCTGCCCCTGAAAAGGAGGCTCTGGAAGAAGCATGGCCACCACTTCCAAGGATAACCCCTGCAGAAAAACTGGAACGTGCGCCGGTAGCACCACTTTCTGAATTTCGCCAAGATGAGGCGACAGAGCGTGACCGAGAAATTTTGACGATGATCAAGTCTCTCATCAATGCCATTCGCACATTATAGGCAACATGAACACGCCTACAGCACGATGCGCAGTGCAAGTATTGGATGCCCTGAGTCCAGTGCTTGCCAACTTCGCATAGACAAAATGGCTCTTTCACAGCCTTCATTCCGAGACGAAGCACGTAGTGCGACTGTTTTACAGTGGAATGCCAGAGGACTTAAATCACGGATCTCATGTTTTCGACATTACGTTTTCCGAAACAGATTTCCTATATTAGTAATATGTGAACCAAATTTGTCAAAAGCGATAAAGCTTTCTGGCGACGAAGCCTTCACTTCATCGACTTGTGGTGAGCCCAGCAAAGTAATTATATATATCCGCACAGATTTAACTTACATTCCACATTTGGTGCAACCCCATAACGGAAATCAATACGTATGCCTCCGCGTTGCAAAGAAGAAGGTAGCCTTCACACTTATCGGCGCATACATCTCACCATCTGGTCAGTTCGATGGTGAAATACTACATGACATCTTGACCGCTACACCTGGACCTTGGATTGTTATTGGTGATTTCAATGCTCATCACTTGCTTTGGGGAAGCACAAAGATTTATTCCAGAGGCCGGAAACTTGCTGAATTCGCCTCACGCCACGAACTTAACGTTATCAATGACGGCAGTCCAACGTATTTGCGTGGTTCGAGATATAGCAGTTGCTTGGATCTTGCATTGGTGTCACGGCAATTCCCCCAACAAGTGCGATGGTTCACTGATATTGAGACTCACGGCAGTGATCATATTCCAACGTATCTGAAGGTCACAGGTTTTGCAACTTCCTCCTCATCAACTAACAGAAGAGTTAATTGGACAATGTACAAGGCAAAGGTGGAAGAGGCATGTGATGATATCACGTGCGGCCTCGAGGAGGTAATGAAAAATGTGATGGAAGATGTTACGTGCGCCTTTAAATACACATCAAAGCATACAGAATTTGATATAGAACTTGAACGACTACGAACGATTCGTAGGCGGGCGGAGAGGAGGTACAGGCGCACTAATTCGATTCATAACCTCAGAGACGCTCGACGTCTACAAAAGAAAACCCAGCGTCGAATGGACAAGCTGGAGGACCAACGGTGGAAGAAATTTTGTGAATCACTCAATCCTCGCAAGCCTATGTCCCATGTATGGAGGACGGTGCGTGGCCTTGGCTCGACTCCACTACAACGTCCATTCAGCACATTGGCTCTCCATCAAGGCCACCTGCAGGTTGACGTTGCTGAAGATTTCTGCGTAAGGATTACGGGCAATGTGGTTACCATGAGTGACGAAGTTCTCGTGGATGTTCCTGTAGCACGAGTTTCTGAACTGAATATGTTTTTCTCACTCGAAGAACTAGATGCAACTCTAGCCACCAGCAGACGTTCATCATCACCTGGGCCGGACGGTATAACATACGCTGCTTTATGCCATCTTGGAAGACGCGGCCGAGACCAGCTACTAAAATGCTACAACCAGTCATGGAACGATGGCGTCGTTCCAGAAAGGTGGAAATCCAGCCGCTTGGTACCAATCCTCAAACCTGGAAAGTCGCCGCTTGATCTGGCATCATATCGACCCATTTCGCTATCCAGCTGCGTAGAGAAAATAATGGAAAGAATGGCTCTGACACGCCTCGAGTGGTACATTGAACGCTACAATATATACCCAGAGGCCATGGCTGGTTTTCGAAGAGGCCGCTCTTCTATTGATAATGTCATCGACCTCGTAACCTCTGTGCAACAACAGAAATACCTCAAGCGCATCTCGGTTGCAATGTTCCTCGATGTGAAAGGTGCATACGACAACATAACGCACGATGCCATCCTAGATGCCTTGGTGAACATTGGAATCGGTGGAGAAATGTTTCGGTGGATTCGGAGCTACCTGCAGAGGAGATCCTTCTTCGTGCTCACTGCGGAAGGCCGCACCGTTGGTCATTACACCACTCGTGGCGTTCCACAAGGCGGGGTTCTCAGCCCTACGCTGTTTAACCTCACGATCATTGGCCTTGTACAAAGCCTACCTCGATCAGTCAATATATCTACATACGCTGATGATATATGTATCTGGGCTTCAGCAGTGACACGACTCCAGGTACGCGCACGGCTCCAAAAAGCAGCGAGAATAACGTCGACGTACCTCCATGCTCGAGGCCTCACAATTTCCACCGAGAAGTGCGCCTTAGTCCCTTTTACCCGCAAGCCCATGATCTGTTATCCTGTCTCTATCGACAACGTGAACCTTTCGTATATGAGACGTCATCGATTCCTGGGTGTCATTATTGACAGAGATCTCTCGTGGAGTGCTCACATCTCGCACTTGAAGAAGAGGCTCAGCTCTATCACACACGTGATGAGATTACTCGCTCGTAAAACGTGGGGCACATCAGTGTCATCTATGCTTCAGCTGTACACAGCGCTCTTCTAGGGATATTTGCGGTATAGCACGCCCGTGCTTTCCAACGCCGGAAAAACTAACATCAGTGTCCTGCAAAGCATTCAAGGCCAAGTCCTCCGCACATGCTTGTGGCTATCTCTGTGCGCTAATACGTTAGCAACAATTGGAATTGCTAAAGACCATCCAATCACGACATATATAACTGTTCACACACTCCGGACACATATCCGTCACATATCCAGAGTGTGTAACCACCACCTTGCCAGCCTGCCACTAGAAAGACCAAAGGCAGCGTTTTCCAAAGTTGTTGCGGCTAACCAGAATTCCATCTCGTGGAGATTCTTGCCCGCAACCATACCACTATCTCCAGAGTGGTGCATGAAAAGACCGACTGTGCACCTTGAAGTGCCGGGGATATCTAAAAAGGCAAGCCTGTCATCTGCAGCCCTCAAGCAGATCTCACTGGACCTTTTGCATTCGTCATATGCTAACCGAATTCATGTTTACATGGACGGTTCGGTCTCGGGAAGTTCGACAGGTGCCTTTGTCATACCATCTCGATCAATCACCGTCAAATTCAAGACATCACATGTCACGACATCTACGGGATCCGAGCTCGCCGCTCTTCGAGCTGCCGCGGAGTTTGTTACGCAAGAATCCCTTAGTAGATGGGTCATTTTCTGTGACTCCAAGGCAGCCCTTCAATGCGTGCGAAGTCTACGACGTGGAAACTACCACCAGATGGTGCATCGTATTAATGAAATTTGTCATCGCGCTGCTGATCAAGGACACGACATTGTTTTACAATGGTTGCCGGGCCACTGTGGCATCAGTGGTAACCACCTCACCGACGACGCTGCCCGATGTGCCCACGATGGAGCGCCCACACTTTTAATACCCTTGTCAATAGTAGACGCAGCTAGAAAACTTCGTCACATCGCGCATAATGCCACGCTTGCGCACTGTAATTCTCCACCTAACTCCAATCAACGCCCTAAGAATCTGAAGTCATTACTTCAGAAACAACTGCCATCCAAGATTTCTCGACGTGACGCTACAATGCTGTGCCGGCTGTGGACTGGGGTAGCGTTTACTAAGTCATTTAGCCATCGCATTGGCATGGCGGATTCATCCATGTGTGAAAGCTGCAACTGTATAGAGACTATTGAACATCTCTTGTGCCACTGTGCCCAATTTGATGAAGATCGCCGGACTCTCCAGTGTGCCTTGAATAGACTCGATGACCGGCCATTTAATGAAGCAAAGATCTTAGGAGCCTGGTCGCGCAGCACATCGGCACAGAAAGCCACACGAGCCCTCCTGAGATACTTGTCAACAACTTCATTGAGGGACCACCTGTGAAACTCGGCATTGTGTGTGTGTGATGTGACATGTGTCTATCCTTCTCTTTCTCTTTTACTCTCCTCTCCCCCTCCCCATGTGTAGGGTAGCAAACTGGACGCATAGTCTAGTTAACCTCCCTACCTTTCCTACATTCCTTCTCTCTCTCTCTTCCAGTAGAAAACATTAGAACATGACTGTTCATCACAAACATTTGTATAATTTAGCGTCCGCTATATTATTCAGCAGATGTCGCGTACTATGGGAATCTCAGTCAAAAGGTGACGGTGGTGTAATTTTTTCATTGAGCTAAACGTTACGATATGACGCTGAATATATCTACAAATGTTGTACGCACAGGGATACGTGCAACGGTCGCATATCCAGTTGTTTATGGTGGCGTAATACCAACATGCCCACAGCAACATGGACATTACCAACACCAGAAGCGGTAAACTGATATGTAGCACTTTTGCCTGCGAGGATGCTAGCCCTGACTTGTGTCACGTAGACCAACTTCAGTGGATGGCACTTTAAATATCGCAGTTTCGTACTCGCAGGAAAACAACACTATCTCGCTAGTTGATGTCATTTTGGGTGGTTTCGCAATGCTACCTAGCTTAACCTGACATAACCCAACCTAACCTAACAGCACTTCTAGCGTCACAAAACGTAAGCATACAATTGACGCTAACACGATGTGGCGCCTGTATCATAACAATACATATACAATGTTTTTTTTTAATAGGGGACTCCTAAGCTTCATCTTTAAAAGTTGAACGTGATAGCGATATACTGTTCCTATAGCGTACTTCGAACACTTAGTGCACGGAATCGTTTCGAACTTGCTATGCATCCACTACGTTGCCATAAGGAAATAGGCGCAGTTACACGCGCGCCGTTTGTAGTGGGTGAGCGGCTTTAAACCACGAAATAAGTATGATAATCGCATGTTCTCCTTACCGAAGGCAATGTATACGCTTGTACCACACAATATTACGACAATATTTTATGTTGTATTGCGAAGCATGTATACAGTACGCATGTGTTCGTAAAGCATGAAAGTTACTTTCACTACATCTTATGCAGAGGAAGTTATTTTCATTGTAGTCTTAACCAGACGCGTGGTTGTGGGGTATAACATCGCTTCCCACACAAGCGACCCGGGTTCGATCTCTACTCTGACTCAGAAGTTCTTAATATTTATTTTATTCGCGTCTTTCTCCATTTTTAGGTCAAGCCGAAGTTCATTTTTCACTCGCGACCAGCGACGCACGCCTGCGTTTCCGTCAATCTGAGACAGCCCCGCCGCGGTGGTCTAGTGGCTAAGGTACTCGGCTGCTGACCCGAAGGTCGCGGGTTTGAATCACGGCTGCGGCGGCTGCATTTCCGATGGAGGCGGAAATGTTGTAGTCCCGTGTGCTCAGATTTGGGTGCACGTTAAAGAACCCCAGGTGGTCAAAATTTCCAGAGCCCTCTACTACGGCATCTATAATAATGATATGTTGGTTTTGGGGCGTTAAATCCCACATGTCAATCAATCAATCAGCAATCTGGGACATCAACTAGTGCGGCAAAGCCCACCCCAACTGGAAGCGCTGGGTGTAACGCTATGGGGAACGTTCTTCTAAAAATAATTACTGGGCAATGCCTGATTTTTTACCAATTGCATTTCAGGCACTAAATGCTGACAACTTCATTATGCTATACAACGCGATTAGTTTTATTGGACGGCTAGATCTTCTTCCCGAGACACTTTTGTGTAACCATTGAAAATGTATGGGGTGATTTTTGAAAAGCTAATTGTAGCGTAACGATAAGTTATTCACTAATTGCACCCTAGTGGCATGTATGGTAGGAGAACCTGTTTTTGTGTTTGCAATTTCGTGGAATAACGCTTGGTGTATTTTTTCCTGAAGAGCTTTCCAAAATTGTTAGTGCAGGAAAGCAGCATTACAGAAGTAAAAGAATCAATCACTTGTCTCTAAATTGATGAAAAAGTGGACGTTGATCATGGTAAAACCTCAGCAAAAGTCTGGAGATGTGATGTACATTACGATGTACAGCATGAAGGTCTCTACGCCACGTGGTGTGAAAAATGGTGAACTAAAAGCGATGTCCCGAATCGCTGGGTATGAATTCTCGCGAAACCAGCTCTGTAATGCTATCGTGTTAAAATGGGCACCACAACTATAACGGACGTTTCACCAATATCACGCCTGCATAGAATATTTTGCCAAAGTAGTTGCGACACCAGGCCTGTATCTGTGGTAGTATGCTTGATTGTCATTCAGAATACTGAATAGGCATGTAGAATGCTTCTGTACATTCCTGCTGGGGCCCTTGTATTCATTCTTTTCAATCGTCGGGTCAATGTTGCCGATGTAAGTTTTTCTTAGCGCTCTCGAACGTTAAGCAGGCGATCATGAGAACTCCAGACGTAGATGTTTAGAGAGATAAATACTTAGATAGAAACGCTTAAAATGCCTGTAGTTCACTAACAAAAGCTTCGCATTTAAATTTTTCGTAAATCACACGTCGTTTTTTTCTTGGCGTACAATATCAATAAGCAAGAACAAAAGCTCTCCTGTCCTGGAAAAACGTGCCCTATCATGTTTGTGTGCTATTTATCTTTATCTACTAATTAAAGCTTCTCGTCTGTAGTCGTCCGGTCCTGTCATTCTGTGCGAGAGCAGATCTCCACATCCTCATACAAATCGCTCCCGCCTTCCATTTCAGGGGTTTAGTGCTTATGCACTAAACCCCTGAAACCAGTTAGTGGTTTAGTGCTTATGCACTAAACCACTAAACCAAGCCACGTCGGCCACATTTTGACGAATGCTTAAGCATACCAGCGGCCCATTTGCTTAGAATACTAGAGCCCTGTGTGCTTATATTTAGGTGCACGCTTAAGGTTTCCATATGACCGAAATTTCCGGAGCACTCCACTACAGTATCACCATCATACCATGATGCTGAGACGTGAAGCTCCAACAATGATTACTACACGTCACGCACGTCTTTTGAAAATGATGACGACAAGTTGTCGCCATCATTAACTGGCTCAATCCCTACAAATTCGCCATATTAGTTTTTTTTTCAAATTTGCATTTAAATGCTGTGCACACATCGTTCACAGCGGTGAACGGCTTAGTGGCTGGAGCATTCACTAGATTGCCCGGTCAGTTTTTTCGCTGTGGAGACCACGTTTAGCAAAGCAATAATGTGAAAGATCTTTGTGGATGAAATTTTGACTATATTTATCTACGCCGTTTTAAATTGTCACTGCATCACTTCCATACTTTCTTTCAATATATAAAGCAATCTATGTCATAAATTTTGAGTCACTAAACTATAAGGAAACTCAAGCAGCCGTAGCAAGCAGCAGGAGCTCAGCGTGAGGGCCAGTTTCAATATTTCACGGCCGCCCAAACAGAAACTAACGAGGGACAGTGAGGCTAACATAGAAGCTCGAACCCAATGCTCCTCCGTATTTGCACGTCCTTGATCTGGCGGCACTCTAAGCTGTCTCATTTGTGAATATACGTATTACTTTCCGCTATTTACCTCCTTGTCGAAATCTAACCTCTGACAGTAAGGCGACGAACAAGACGGTTCCTTTAATTAGAGAGTGAACTGTACACAAGGAACAGCATATATCGAACACCGCTTTCAGAAAATAGGAAACAGGCTGCAAGAGCTGCGCGAAACTTAATAACACGTGTGAAGCGGGGATTACCGCAGCAACGCACTTTATTAAACTGAGTTTGATATTGCGGGCAAGGTTGAGGTCTCGCGTCAATATTGTAACAGAGGCTGACATTGATTCGGCTACAGAGACTGCTATAAGAGAATGTTTTGTGGCTAAATTTGTAAAAAGATCTTTCCCGAATGTTCATTTTTTTCCATTGCTAATAAACGATATCCTATGTGCGTTGTGGCTTGCTTGTTTTGCCTAATTATTCGAATCCTTAACTTATTCACTTTGTTAACTGCATTGGTTCGTAAACTAACTCACTTACCATTTGGCATGATCAAAGTTAGTATGAGCTTGTAGTTAAAATCATTTTGCTCCTTCGTCCGAATTTTAAAGTAGTGTCCTTACTTTTGTCGAATGCTAATACAAAAGCACCAAGTCTGAGGTTTTCCGTACCAGCTCCACGATTTTATTATGAGGCCCACTTTAGACAGGCACTGCGAAGTAATTTTCACCACGTGAATTTTGGACGTGAACTCGTTTTGATATATTTACGTCCTTGGTTTAATAAACGAAAAAAAGTACAACACAAGGACTTGTACACAAAAAGCGAAGACGACAAACATGCCAAAGCTAGTGACATGTGTAACGAAACAATCGCACAAAATGTTCCCACGAAAGTCAAACGCGCATGCGCCATACATTAAGGGAAAACTTTTTATTGAAGAGCAGAGAATTTGATATTTGCATATGCCAAAGAAATGGCGAATGATTGTCCCTACTAATTTGCTACTGTGTCTGGGGAAGGGGATAGGGGACTGAAAGTAGGAAGACAGAGAAAAATTGACAGAGCATGTTAAGATGAAACAAAATATTTAAAAAAACGGCTGACCTTTTCGTTTATTGGGTGGAGACGAGTGTCGAAAGTTTCTCATTGCGTAGTTTGAAAGCACAGCTGCAGTTTGTCGAGCCTGCTGATACTGTTCAATTGCGCCAATAAAAGGTTCATCGCACGCCTAACTTGATCCAGGCTAACGAATTCACGAGGGTAAGAAAGACATCAGCAACCGCATTCTTCTAAATAATCAATCTCTTTCTTTGATATTGACAGCGAAGGTACTCTAGTGAATTTGTTCGAAACCAGGTTTCCAGGCTTGATACGCTTCAATCACTTCACGTTCGTATTGCGAGGAGCTTTTAACAGCAACTGACGTGCCTTAAAGATCAGGAGAACAGCCACATGCTCAGCTGTGACCATTCAGATCTGCTCATTCCAACTAATGCGTTAGCGCACCTTCGCTATTACTATCAAAAAAGAAATTGCTTATTTAGAAAAATGTGGTTACCGATGTCTTTGTCTTCTTTGTGAGTTCCACGTGTTTTGCGTACAACGCACGCTGGATGGCTTTTCATAGTGCGTTATGTGTGGTTCTTTCGTAAAGCCTTTTCCAAGTTCCAGTGCGTGTCTACCGTCTTCTCTTCTTAAGTACGCATCTGCAAGCCCGTTTTTTTTTTTGTTCTTGTTTTTTCAAGTTTCCACCAACAGGTCCAGCAACAAATTTTTCTCCGTATCTGGTGTTTCTACGTATCGCCTTCCTTGAAAGATGGACGCCGTAACTAATAAATGAAACCGTGGCCTCGACCTCAGCGAGACGAGGTACGTTAGCATATAAGCTATTTATCAGGAAACGCTGGCATGTATGAGCAGAAATAGGGATGGAGCCGTCGCAATGATTCCTCGTCTAATGACATAGCCGAATGGCCTGCACTGGGACTTCCGCGTTACTCCTTGACTAGCACTAACTCGGGTCGACGTGAGCCGGCTCGGAAAAAACGCCGCAACACTTACATACGTAATCGAAGTCCGTGAACACTCGCACACACGCAAACGCACGGGGCTTAGATGTTACACAAACAAACCCCGCATTGCCACATAAATCAGCAATACCGTTCGCTTTATATTATTCATACACATGCGGACTCATCGTCACGTAATCACAAGTCGCGCGAAACAAGCCAAACCCGCAATGACGGAACCTAACTTAGAACACCGGTCCCATGCGCCTCATACGCAACCTCGACTGACCTGTGCGTATTACCAGCCCTGGGCTGCGGCACATGAAGTATGCATTCACCCGGTAATTTTGGGGGACGCAGCCTGGTGCTTGCGGCGCCATGACGTATCCTCTACGAATGCCACAACGTGCACGAACGCACGGCGATATATCAGGCACTCGAGCCGAAGCCCAGAGAGTGTATCGCGCGGAACGTATACTTCCCGACGCGAGCCGTACATTATACAACGCAGAAGCTGTTGGCGCGGCGGCGAATAAAAACGATCGTTTTACATTCGCCGCACCGCGGAAGCGTTCACCTGCCATCCGACTTAATGAGGCAGTTGTTGCGTGCAGATTTTGTGAACCTGTGAATCATGTCTCGGAACCTATCACTCATGTCTTCTATTGTATAGAAGGAAGCTAAACACGAGTATCTGAAAAGAAACGTTCTGTTTCACATAAAAGCAGTGCAGAAAGACGGAGGAATGGTGAAAAAAAGACAGAAACAGCTTTCACCGGTTCTCTGTCTTCTTGCACTGTTTTTTTTTTCCTGTGCAGTTGTCAGCAAGCTTAACGTGAACGCTCTCCTGCGTGTCCTGAAGCTGCTTTATTGGCGCCAGCACTGCGTAGCTTTGCGTTCCAAAATAATACCAAGATTTTACCCATACATGCCTACATACTATCCAAGCACACCGACGTATTATGTCGAATACAGTGCCCAACATTTCACGGCAGGTATCGATCAACCCAATTAGGTTCCTGCTTCAGAAAGTGTGAGTTTATCTTGTTGGCGACTGTTCCAACTTGCTCAAGCAACCGCTGTAACGTATTTCATTGTGACTTATCAATTCATTTCAGTATATGCTTTACTTGATTTTTGTTAAAGTTTTTTTTTGCTTGAAATTGTTCAAACTTATATTTTGTTGTATATACAGAAACATTAAATAACGGAGACGTTTTTTAGCTTAATCTATCCACAGCAAATAACTGCCGCATTTTCAATGGGAACGACAATGCTGTAGGTCCGAGTGCTCAGACTTGGGTTCACGTTAAAGAACCCCAGGTGGTCGAAATTTCCTGAGCCCTCCGCTACGGCATCTCTCATGATCACATGGTGGTAATTTAAACCCCACATATCAATCAATCAGCAAAAAACTACCACAGTGGCTCATTTCGGTAGCATGCCACTTTTTTTCAGTAGGGAAGGGGGAGAGTGATCTAACCATACTTTATGTATGTTTGTACGTGTATTAGTATGGGTGCTTTGTATATATGCCCATAAAAAAAAAGTCCAAGAGAGGGGTCTGGTTCAACCATATTGACCACTAAGCTACCGGCTGCCAAAGTTATAGGGTGGAGAGGGGATAGGTAAATTTTTTAGCCCACTTTCCATTAGTAGTAACTGCTTGGAGAGAGGAAATAGCTAAGAGCAACGTGAAATGGTGAAGGCATACTACATAAAAAAAACAGTGGAGATAACTGTATCAGCACATCGTAACATTTGCCTCCTTGACAAGAAATTTACAATTTTCCAACAATGCAAAAAAGAGGCTTGTGTTTTTTTTTTACGCATGGTGACGTCTTAGGCGATAACGACGAATTTCACGTGCGTTGCAAGATTTCTTAGTTCAATGCTTCATTTAACTAAAAGCGCAGTTATCAGTTCCAGCACTCTATGCGTCAGCTTCTTTCACGTGAGGCGTGAATATACTGGCTTTTCTACAAGCGTCGTGAACCAAATGGCTTAGATTTCAACTTTTTTCATCCCCGTGGTTCAAAAGGGGAGGTGGCTGAAGCGCATTTACTCTTCAACGCCCCCACGTTCCGCCCCTTCTATCTACGCCAATGTTTCAGCGGCTAAGGTCTTCAGCTGCTGACACTAATGACACGGATTTCATCTAAACCGTGACGGATGCCCTTCAGTTTAGGCAGAAGGCAAGGGGACCACGTACTGTCCAATGGCGGTACGTTTTAAAGAACTCCGGGTGGTCGAGATCACTGGCAGCTCTCCGGTGTGCCGTCTCTCAGATTGATAATACTGTGAAACACAGGGTGCGTAAGAGATAACACATTCGCATCAGTTTTCCTGGGCCCATGCTTTGTTCTTTGCACCAGGCTGAACGTCGTTGCTTTGCATCAGCGCTTTTACCTACATCAATGTTAGTTGCTTCCACGTCGACGCACGCCATCATTCCTAATAACATTGATCATTATATGTGGGGTTTAACGTCCCGAAACCACCATATGATTATGAGAGACGCCATATAGTGGAGGGCTCCGGAAATTTCGACCACCTGGTTTCCTATCAACATTAAACTTGCATTTGTTTCTTTGTTTCTATATAAAAATATAAGTGAAACTCGGCGACGTTATATAACCGGCTATCCCAACATTATAGTAACATTAAAATTACATACATAAATACGAAAAATTAACAATAAACGGAGAAAAAAATGATCAGAAGCACTGTAAGCATACTATCTGTGTAAACGAAACTCGAACAGCGGCAAGTCTTCGTGGTGGTATAGTGCGCGCCGTCCAGTTATCGCCATGGAAAGCCATAGATACGCATATACGCGCAGGGCAACCGAACAGCATGCGCGCGCCTAGCTGTCAATGGGGACAACTGAACGGGCGCGCACTATACCACCGCGACGAAGGCTTGCTGCTGTTCGGATTTCATTTGCCACAGATAGAACATACCATTCTCCTCTCTGAAAAAAATCAACATTACGCCTCAACGTATTTTCGAAGGCTCGGTGGTTGGTGCTCAGCGCGAAACACTTTTGGCAGTGCGTTCTCCCCTGCGAACATTGCGCACAAAACACTTCCCTATCACTCGGACCACCTCAACGACGCGCGTAAACAATATCCCGGAAGCGGCCGAATCTCATAACGTTCTTTTTTTCTCTCGCCATCTTTCTCTTAAGCCATAGTTGCGTGATCCAACATGATCGCTCCTTTGATCGCTCCCAGAAGGGCGGACATCCAACCCACTTCAAGCACAATTGTGCCTATAACACTTAGTGATCGTTTACGGCTGCATAGTTCCGAATTGTTTGTTTGTTCATTTGTTTGATAGTTCATTTGATTGATTAGGTAATTGACTATTTTTCTTTATTTTCTTCTTTTCTCATTTCTTCGTTTGCTTGTTTGTTTGTTTGTCTCTCTTTTTATTTGTTCCAACGTTTCCTGCTGAAAGAACCGTGCATCATGCTGCGAAAAAGTAAGGAATTCTAGCCGTTTGCCTTCAACGGGCAATTTTAACCAAATCCGCGAACTTTTTTTTTCATAAATAGGTGCTTTTCGTGGATATTTTACCATGAGTAAGTAGCGGGTATTTCGGTTGCACTGGAACAAACTTTATTCGTCCTACGGTCATTGCTGGTGGCCGGGGCATATATATTTCTCAATACAAAAATCACCTCGGCACGCCTGCTCGGCATGCCCTCAAGGAAACTGCATATGGGGGGGAAGGGGTCTTTTATGGGGATGCACAGAATTTCGTGCCATTTATATTTCCGCCGTTCTCAGAGGCATCTCCTTCTGTGAGCCTTTACGGCCAAGCGCAGCGCCTTGACCGTGGCGTACCAGGCGAGCGATGCGAAAATAGCATCAGTAAAAGACAGCTCAGATGTGCGAACGTGCACATTATTATTATTATTATTATTATTATTATTATTATTATTATTATTATTATTATTATTATTATTATTATTATTATTATTATTATTATTATTATTATTATTATTATTATTATTATTATTATTATTATTATTATTATTGTTGTTGTTGTTGTGTTGTTGTTGTTGTTTTATGTGCTACTGCTGCTACTACTACTACTACTACCAAAACGTCGACGGTGGCACAGGGTATACAATAAGACAGCGTCGCTGTAAAAAACAAAAAGAAACAAATACAGCCACCTAGGCCAGCTTCTGTTCAGGAACTTCACGTCTTGAGTTTCATTCTGATTCGTGCAGGCAAAGAGTCACGAGATGAGAGAAGCAACAAACACTTCTCCCGCAAATGCACATAAGAGCAAAGGAAGCGAGTTAAGTCGAAGTAAAATAAAAAAGGGCGCAACAATAGCCAAATGTGTTGCCCAATTCGGCAATTCGGCGTGACAATGGACCGGCGAATGCGCCTCTCTGCGTCGGCACCAGCGGTGGTGTCGTGCAAGCCCTGCTGGGAATACGAAGGCTGTCATCATCATCATCATCAGCCTGTCTACGTCCACTGCAGGACAAAGGCCTCTCCCATGTTCCGCCAGTTAACCTGGTCCTGTGCTTGCTGTTGCCAATTTATACCCGCAAACTTCTTAATCTCATCTGCCCACCTAACCTTCTGTCTCACCCTACCCCGCTTCCCTTCTCTGGGAATCCAGTTGGTGACCCTTAATGACCAGCGGTTATCCTGTCTACGTGCTACATGCCCGGCCCATGTCCATTTTCTCTTCTTTATTGCAGCTATAATATCCTTAACTCCCGTTTGTCCCCTAATCCACTCTGCTCTCTTCTTGTCTCTTAAGGTTACACCTACCATTTTTCTTTCCATTGCTCGCTGCGTCGTCCTCAATTTAAGTTGAACCCTCTTTGTGAGTCTACAGGTTTCTGCTCCGTAGCTAAGTACCGGCAAGATACAGCTGTTATATACCTTCCTCTTGAGGGACAGTGGCAATCTACTTGTCATAATTTGAGAGTGCCTGCCGAATGTGCTCCACCCCATTCTTATTCTTCTAGTTACTTCAATCTCGTGGTTAGGCTCTGCGGTTATTACCTGCCCTAAGTAGACATAGTCTTTTACAACTTCAAGTGCACTATTACCTATCGCAAAGCGCTGCTCCTTTCCGAGGTAGTTGTACATTACTTTCGTTTTCTGCAGATTAATTTTAAGACCCACCTTTCTGCTCTCCTTGTCTAACTCTGTAATCATGAATTGCAATTCGTCCCCTGAGTTACTCAGCAATGCAATGTCATCGGCGAAGCGCAGGTTACTGACGTACTCTCCATTAACTCTTATCCCTAACTGTTCCCATTCTAGGCCTCTGAAAACCTCCTGTATGCACGCAGTAAATAGCATTGGGGAGATTGTGTCCCCCTGCCTTACACCCTTCTTTATTGGTATTCTGTTGCTTTTTTTTATGAAGCACTATGGTAGCAGTTGATCCCCTGTAGATTTCTTCCAGAATGTTTATATTGCCACCTGGCCATGAACTGCGGCGAGCACGAGCCCGCATCGAGGAGAAAAAGGAGGAAGAAGTTGTTGGGCTAGCGCGCTCTCGCCGAGGCTGTTGTTTTTTTTGGATTGTGGTGTCCCTGACCTGCGCCTCTGTGACTACGCGGTATTCTTTACCTGAAGTCCCTCTTGTTCACGCGCGACAACTGGTGGAGTCGCTGGGTATTCCCAGTCAATGATCCAAACGCCTCCTGGGAGCCCTATACCCGCAGTCGCAACACCTGTCCACCGGGCCAGCCGGAGAATCCGAGGATTGTCCCCCGAGCGTGAACCTCTACCGGAGATGGCATCAACTGCACCACCCCAGAGCGGTACGGAAAATATTCCGATGGCTAATTACACGCTGCAGAAGCCACGAGTGCCGAAGGTGTTCCGCGGCTCCATGTTGGAGGATGTTGTGGACTGGTTGGCTCACTTTGAACGCGTTGCGGCTTTCAACGAGTGGACCGACGCCAACAAGCTGCGGAATGTATATTTCAGCCTTGAGGACGGAGCTCGTACTTGGTACGAGAACCGCGAACCCTTCTCGTCGTGGACGATGTTTTGCCGTCAGCTGCTAGCAAGTTACGCTGACCCCCATCGCCGTGAACGAGCGGAACGGGCCATCCAATCACGCATCCAAATGCCGAACGAGAGCGTGATGGCGTACGTGGAGGACATGACGAGCCTTTTCCGTCGCGCTGACCCAGGTATGGGAGAAGACAAGAAGTTGCGCCACCTAATGCGAGGAGTTAAGGAGCAACTCTTCGCTGGTCTCGTGCGAAGTCCCCCGAATACTGTGGCAGAGTTTTTAACTGAAGCAACGACAATGGAAAACATGCTGCAGCAGCGATCAGCTGTGTACGACCGCCACGTGAATGTTGCCTCGCCGGTGGACCAGATTGGAGTTGCGGGGAGTAACGTCAATCTCGAAGCTCTCTGCGACCTCATCAGATCGGTGGTACGCGACGAGCTGCAGAAGATTCACGGGCCGCCTCCACCTGCTGCGGGATCCATCTCCAGCCTCATCAGGAGTGAAGTACAGCAGGCTTTGCAAGTCCCGCTGTCCAACGATGCTTCCCCGCCTGTACCGATCGAGCCTCACCGTGCATCTTATGCCGAGGCTGTGAGCTGTTACGTCGCTCCTGCATCGTACGCCGAAGCTGCGAGTCGTTACGCTCCTCCACGCCGTTTCGTACACCCTGCACATCGCGATCCACTCCCAGCAGTTCAACCAGTCCAGCATTTCGAGAATCGGCAGCTCCTCCCGCGGAAATCGGACGTATGGCGCACACCGGACAGGCGGCCGCTGTGCTACCACTGTGGCGAAGCCGGACACGTGTACCGCGAATGCCAGTACCGTCGCCTCGGACTTCAGGGTTTCGCCGTCGACTCACCCAGGCCAAGATTTGGCGAAAGACCCAGAGCGATTGAGGAGTACCTGTCCGAGCAGCGCATGCCACTGCTCCCGCGGCGCCAGTCACGATCACCATCTCCAAGAAGGTCTTCGTCAAGTGTCCCGAACTACCCAGGGGCGGCGCCAGCACGGCCGCTCAGCCCTAGGCGGGAAAACTAACGACAGCGACCTTCGGGGGCGGGGCCGCTGATAAACGACACGAACAAGGGCCCCAATCCATGCGAGTACGTACCAGCAGTGGTTCAACGACGACAGCTCCCGAATCAGAAAGCCGACTTTCCCTAGATATACCTGTAGTGCTCGACGGCCGCCACGATATTACAGCTTTATTAGACACAGGGGCCGACTACTCCATCATGAGCAGAAAACTGGCGACGCATCTCAAGAAAGTGGGTACGCCGTGGTACGGGACACAAATCCGTACAGCCGGCGGGCACGTCGTCACCCCTCTCGGTATCTGCACGATTAGAGTCGGCATTCGCAAACGCACATTTCTCTGCAGCTGCCTTATACTTCCTGAATGCTCCCGAGACCTCATCCTAGGCGTCGACTTTTTACGTGAATACGGTGCTATCATTGACCTCCGACAGCGCACAGTGACGTTCTCTACAGACAAAGCAGAAAAGCCTGATGACAGCCATCTCAGTTCGCTTCGTGTTTCGGCCGACATAATCACGTTGCCTCCACGTTCAAGCATCCTGGTTGAAGTCGTGTGTGACGAGATACGTGACGGTGAGGCAGTCGCCGAAGGCAACTTGACACTTTTGTTTAGCATAGGTGTCTGCGCAGCCCGCAGCCTCATTACGCTTCACGACAGACGTGCCACGCTGCTTGTGACAAATTTTAGTAATGAGCAGCGGCACCTGTTTCGACGCACCGCTATCGCTTTCGCCTACCCCATCGAAGACGTTGCTGAATGTTTTTCTGCCGCATCAATAAATAGTGGGCTACAATCGACATCGACCGGCGTTTCTAAGGCTCTTGAAAAGGTGGACATCAATTCGAGCCTCACGCAGAAAGAACGCGCAGCGCTGCAGGAGCTGTTGCTTGAATTTCAAGAGTGTTTCGCTTCGTCCTCAAAGGTGCGTCAAACGCCCCTTATGAAACACCGGATTATTATACACACCGATGTCTCGCCCATAAAGCAACAACCCTACCGAGTTTCTGCCAAAGAACGTGACGCGATCAATGCTCAAGTCGAAGAGATGCTTCAGGATGATGTTATACAGCCGTCCAATAGTCCATGGTCATCGCCAGTCGTTCTTGTAAAGAAAAAGGACGGAACGTTGCGTTTCTGCGTGGACTACAGAAAGCTGAACGACGTGACAAAAAAAGACGTGTATCCTCTGCCACGCATCGATGATTCACTAGACAGACTACGGCGAGCAAGGTATTTTTCATCCATAGACTTGAAAAGCGGATACTGGCAGATTGAGGTTGATGAAAGAGACCGAGAAAAAACTGCTTTTGTTACACCGGACGGCCTGTATGAATTCAAGGTGCTTCCCTTCGGCCTGTGTTCTGCACCAGCGACATTCCAAAGAATGATGGACACTGTTCTTACCGGTCTGAAGTGGAACACCTGCTTAGTTTATCTCGATGATGTCGTCGTATTTTCGGTCACTTTCGAGGAACACTTGAAACGTCTGCAGGCTGTTCTGGAAGCACTCCACTCTGCGAACCTCACGCTGAAGCCAGAAAAATGCCACTTTGGCTATAAAGAACTTAAATTTCTGGGGCATGTTGTGAGCGCAGACGGTGTTCGACCTGACCCCGACAAGACAACCGCCGTAGCCTCCTTTCCCGTTCCCCGTGACAAGAAAGCAGTACGCCGCTTCCTCGGTCTGTGCGCCTACTATCGTCGCTTCATCGCCAATTTTTCTAGAATTGCCGAGCCTCTGACTCGTCTCACACGTGACGACGTACCATTCGTTTGGAATGAAGAACAGAACGCGGCTTTTATCGATCTACGTGAGCGTATGCAGGCACCACCAGTTCTTGCTCACTTCGACGAGGATGCTGCCACGGAAGTTCATACCGACGCGAGCAATGTAGGTCTCGGCGCCGTGCTTGTCCAACATCAAGAAGGCACCGAGCGCGTGATAGCTTACGCCAGCCGTGCCCTGTCTCGCGCCGAGATGAACTATTCCACCTCGGAGAAAGAGTGCCTAGCAGTAGTGTGGGCCACTATGAAATTCAGGCCTTACCTCTACGGTCGTCACTTTAAAGTAGTTACTGATCATCACTCATTGTGCTGGTTAGCCAATTTACGAGACCCGTCTGGGCGTCTGGCACGATGGAGCCTTCGTTTGCAAGAGTTTGACCTTACCATTGTCTATAAATCAGGCCGCAAGCACGAAGATGCTGATTCCTTGTCACGTGCACCTACTGGAGTTTGTGATCCCGACAATGACGATGACTGCGGCTTCCTCGGAGTCCTCACTGCAACAGACTTGATCGCACGACAACACGATGACGTCGAGATTCGCGCAATCATTGACCAACTAGAAGGACGCAACACACCCGTACCTCGGCACATCTCTCGCAATCTCTCTTCGTTCTGCCTGCGGAACGGTGTCTTGTATAAATCAAACTCGAACGGCAATGGGAAAGCCTACTTGCTAGTGGTCCCATCTGACATGCGAGACGACATTCTTCTGGCCTGCCACGACGAACCCACATCCGGGCATCTAGGTTCTTCACGAACTCTCGCCAGAGTTCAACAGGCGTACTACTGGCCGAGACTTGCTATGTACGTCAAGAGATATGTGAAAAGCTGCCGTGAATGTCAACGCCGCAAATCTCCGCCACTGAAGCCTGCAGGCCTGCTGCAACCAATCACACCACCAAGGTCGCCGTTCGATCAAATAGGCATGGATTTACTGGGGCCGTTTCCTCTGTCATCTGCCGGTAACAAATGGATAGTTGTAGCGACAGATTATCTAACGAGATACGCCGAGACAAGAGCCCTGCAACGAGCTACAGCTTCCGATGTTGCCCAGTTTTTCGTCGAACAGATCGTTCTTCGCCATGGCGCCCCGTCTTGCGTCATCACTGATCGCGGAACAGCTTTCACGGCTCAGCTCATTGACGATGTATTCAAGCTAAGCTTCACGAGCCATCGCAAGACGACGGCGTATCATCCGCAGACTAACGGCCTGACGGAACGACTTAACAAGACCATCGCCGATATGTTGTCCATGTATGTAGACGTTCAACACAAGACGTGGGATCAGGTCCTTCCATACGTAACATTCGCCTACAACACTGCCATCCAAGAAACGACACGATTCACACCGTTCCGTCTCGTCTATGGGCGTGAGGTCCAGACCATGTTGGACGCTATGTTGCCACACGATTACGACGGGTCGCTCACACCTGACGCTGAGCAGCTTGCTCAGTTTGCCGAAGAAGCTCGACAGTTGGCACGCCTGCATATCACGCAACAACAAACTGCAGATGCACGCCGCTACAATCTTCGCCATCGACAGGTCGAATACCACCCAGGAGATCTAGTTTGGGTATGGACTCCGGTTCGCCGCCAAGGGTTGTCCGAAAAGCTCCTGAGTCGCTACTTTGGACCCTACAAAGTAGTGCGTCGCATCAGTGACGTGAATTATGAGGTGGTTCCATATGGAACCATGTCACCCCAGCGTCGAAAGCACTACCCAGAGATTGTTCACGTTGTACGGCTCAAACCGTACTTCGTACGTTAGTGGGACCGTGCCTCAGCCTTGTTCTTTTGTTGTTGTTTTTTCTTGAGTGTGCCCACAGTGTGCATGTCTGCTTTACTTCCGCTTATCCACTACCATTCGCGCGAGCATCGGGGCGATGTTTTTTTTTTTTTTCAGTGGGGGAATAATGCCACCTGGCCATGAACTGCGGCGAGCACGAGCCCGCATCGAGGAGAAAAAGGAGGAAGAAGTTGTTGGGCTAGCGCGCTCTCGCCGAGGCTGTTGTTTTTTTTGGATTGTGGTGTCCCTGACCTGCGCCTCTGTGACTACGCGGTATTCTTTACCTGAAGTCCCTCTTGTTCACGCGCGACAATATATATTTCATCTACGCCCTGATTCCGCAGTGTCTGCATGACGGCTGATATTTCTACTGAATCAAACGCCTTCTCGTAATCTATGAAGGCTATGTATAGTGGTTGGTTATACTCTGAGCATTTCTCTATTATCTGATTGATAGTATGAATGTGGTCAATTGTTGAGTAGCCTGTTCTAAATCCTGCTTGTTCCTTTGGTTGATTGAATTCTAATGTTTTCTTTACTCTGCTAGCAATTACCTTTGTAAATAGCTTGTATACTACAGAGAGCAAGCTGATCGGCCTGTAATTCTTCTAGTCCTTGTCATCTCCTTTCTTATGTATTAAGATGATGTTAGCGTTCTTCCAAGACTCTGGTACTTTTCCCGTCAGGAGACACCTCGTAAATAGAGTGGCTAGTTTTTCTAACACAATCTGTCCTCCATCTTTCAGCAGATCTGATGTTACTTGATCCTCACCAGCAGCTTTGCCTCTGTGCATGCTCTCCAAAGCTTTTCTGACTTCTTCTATCATTACCGGTGGGGTGTCGTCTGGGTTACTGCTAGTTCTTATAGTATTAGGGTCGTGGTTGTCTCGGCTACTGTACAGATCTCTGTAAAACTCCTCCGCTATTTTAACTATCCTATCCATATTGGTAGTTAATTTGCCTTCTTTGTCCCTTAGTGCATACATCCGCCTTTTGCCTATCCCAAGTTTCCTCTTCACTGCTTTGACGCTTCCTCCGTTTTTCAGAGCGTGCTCAATTCTCTCCATGTTATACCTTCTTACATCGCATACTTTACGTCTATTAATCAGCTTCGAAAGCTCTGCCAGTTCTATTCTGTCTGTTGTACTTGACACTTTCATGATTTGACGCTTCTTAATTAGGTTCTTCGTTTCCTGGGAAAGCTTGCCGGTGTCCTGTCTAGCTACCCTGCCTCCAACTTCCACTGCACACTCCGTGATGATATTCGTCAGATTATCATTCATTGTATCTACGCTAAGGTTGGTTTCCTCGCTAAGAGCAGAGTACCTGTTCTGCAGTGAAACTTTGAATTCCTGTACTTTCCCTCTCAGTGCTAGCTCATTTATTTGCTTCTTGCGTATCAGTTTCTGTCGTTCCTTCTTCAAGTCTAGGCGGATTCGAGCCCGTACCCTTCAATGGTCACTGCATCTTACCTTGCCAACCACTTCCACATCCTGCACGACTCCTGGGTGTGCAGTCATTATAAAGTCTATTTCGTTCTTATTTACGCCATTAGGGCTCCTCCATGTCCACTTGCGGTTTTCTCGTTTTCGGTAAAAGGTATTCAAAATACTCAGATTATTGCGTTCTGCGAATTCTACTAGTAGCTCTCCTCTGGCGTTTCTAGTGCCGATGCCATAATCTCCTACTGCCTGGTCTCCAGCCTGCTTCTTCCCTACCTTTGCATTAAAGTCGCCCATTACTATAGTATACTGTGTTTTCACCTTACTCATTGCCGATTCCACGTCTTCATAGAAGCTTTCAACTGAAGCGTCATCATGGCTGGATGTAGGCGCGTAAGCCTGTATTACCTTCATTTTGTATCTTTTATTCAGTTTTATTACAATGCCTACCACCCTTTCATTAATGTTATAGTAATCCTCTATGTTGCCAGCTATGTTTCTGTGAATTAGGAACCCTACTCCCAGTTCTCTTCTGTCTGCCAAGCCCCGATAGCAAATGACGTGCCCATTCTGTAGCACAGTATAGGCCTCATCTGTCCTCCTAACCTCCCTCAGCCCTATTATATCCCATTTAATGCCTTCTAGCTCCTCGAATAATACAGCTAGACTTCCCTCACTAGATAACGTTCTAACGTTAAACGTTGCTAAGTTCAAGTTCCAATGGTGGCCTGTCCGTATCCAGAGATTCCTAGCACCCTCTGCTGCTTTGCAGATCTGACCGCCGCCGTGGTCAGTTGCTCCGCAGCTGGTGGGGACTGAGGGCCGTGAGTTAATTGACGAAGGCCTATGGGAGGGGGAGGCCAGATACTGCACCAGGGTGGCCAATCCTTCTCTGGTGAGATCATCGGTGCGTACCGGCTTTAAGCCGGTACGATCAGACAGTAGTGGGAATGCTCCATGCATGTCTTCCTTATTGTTGTTCAGCAGCGTTGGCGGCCACCCACCACGGAGCCCAACGAGGGGACGCTACAAGGTTACAAATGCTGAAACCTGCAGACGCCAGCCGTACAACGCCACTATAACCCAATGCGCCTAGACCAAGGTAGGCTATTTGCACAGGGTTAACCCTAGCCGCCAGGAAGTTTGGAAGTAAACGGAAGAGAGTAGAAGACAGGACAGATAAATAGTAAGAGATAAAGACGAAGATGTAGGGAGAGAGAGATAGGAAAAGGCGACTGCCGATTCCCCTGGGTGGGTCAGCTCAGGGGTGCCGTCTACGTGAAGCCGGGGCCGAAGGGGTGTGTTGCCTCTGCCGGGGGGCCTTAACGGTCCAATCACCCAGCGTCGGCTCAACCCCCAGGATCCCCTTTTCCTCGAACACGGCAAAGCCACGCACGGCTAGGCGTGGGAGGGAGTCGAAACTCCCCCGTTAGCTCGGGTTCGTGGTGTCGCTACACACCAAACGCCTACTTGCGCAGGCGCCCCTGCGGTAGAAACATTTTTACACCTAACCAATAGACATCTGAAGGGGGACTTCAGAAAAAGTCGTTAATCTTAAACATCTTTATACTGAGGTTTGCTATAACGAAATTTGACTGTACTTGAATTTCAGAGCAAATTTAATCGCATAGCAAACACTATTAAAAATATTCAAAAGTTCAAAAATTTGCACAAGCCTAGTTCCATTTATTTCTCAATACAATCTTCACCATGTCACAGCTTTGCATGCTGTAATTATTTTTCCATTTTTACTAAGATTTCATTCATAAAAGATAAGTTCAATTTAATTAAACTTTTATTTTCCTTGATTACAAGGAGTCATACATAACAAGCAATGATGCTTTCATTTTGCACAACATATTCAAGAAACCTTTTGAGTTGTACTGTATGGATCGCAACAAAAAGAAACTTTCACTGCACATCACCATATCAGAAAAGTGGCTACTACACAACAGCCCACCTGAAAGGAAACGGTTGACGCCCTCAGCAACGTCAACGTCCTGCAGATGTTGAAACGTCTCAGTATGGTACAGGCTGATGCGAGATGAGTTCTTCAGTGCAATCCAAAGTCCCGTGCCCGAGTGAGCCATGAGGTAGGCTTGGCCACCTTCCTCTTGGTTCAAAGTATGCGTCCTCTGCATGGCAAGCAGTCAACAGTTTCAAAGACACGCCTACACCCAAGGATAGATAGGTGGACTAGTTGGCGCACTGCATTGTTTGTAATAAATTTAGAGGACAAGAAAGACCTCAACTGTGTCATGGTGTACTCTCTTCGTCTCTCATCCATCCCGCACTCTCAAGTTTGGTACACTAAAAGTATCAAGTATATATCGCCCAATGCTCTCAAAGATGAAGTGCGTACCCATAATCCAGCGGTTATGATGTCCGAGTGCTGACCTAAATGTCCTGGGATCAAATCTCTGTCATAGCGGTAGAATTTTGTGATCAAGGCAAAATGCTAGCTCACGTGCTTAGTAGATTTAGGTGCAAATCGAAGAACCCCACATGGTCGAAATTTCTGGAATAGTGTCTCAATCATACCGTAGGATGTAAAACTATAATCATGCTTAGGAATTCATGCCCCAGCCATTATTAAGAAGACATGTGCCTTATACAGTTGAGCCTTTTTAAAGGGACACTGATATAAGAGACACTGTTGTGCCTACAGTTAAACACGGGTTGATAAGAAAATGCATACGAGGTACCCTGCTTATAAGAAATATCTCATATAAGAGACAAAAACTGCTGCCCAGATCAGGCTTCTTATAAAGGAGTTTAACTGTAATTAGTAACTACTTCCCTCATCAATTTAAGTCTAGCAAACGGTGCACTACATGTGAAACCTTAATTTGAGCAACTGATACAAAGGTGGCCTGACGTAATAAAAACAACAGCTGTTGGAGTATATGGCAACACAATGACGCATGCAACAACTATTGTGCAATCCAATCGCCATTCAAAGCAGAGTTCAGGTGGAAAACGCTCCACGGGCCTACCTGTATGTCCGACGTAAATGCGTCAAGCACGTAGATCTTGTCAGCACAGGCACAATACAGCAGCGTTCCTAGGCGAAGCAGAGACGTGTTGGGCTCTGTCCCAAGGACAAGAACACCGGGAGATTCCAGATCCCAACCGCCAGTTGCTGGGTCCCTCTGGTAGTTGCTGGGTCCCTCTGGTTACGAAGGCTGTAAACGCTGGCAAAGATCCTCTCAGACCTTCGCAGCGAAGTAGCTCGGGAGCTCGTCAGGGTCGATATTGGAACTTCTCTCTTCGACGCCCCGCCGCCTACGCCACCACGAAGTGAACGCTCGTTTCGAGATTGGCTCCCTCGGCCTAGGTGCTACGAGACCCCGAAATCTTTTAGGGGCGAAGCTCCTTATGGCGTGGCTTGTGCGTCCCTCGTAGTGCGTAACCACCAGTGGCACGTACCCGAAATAGCGGTCCTTACAATGTCTGCTGGATGGGGGCACTTGTATATGATGAATACATGATGAAAAGATGTGACATGGCTGTGCTTGGAGTTTTCTCTAGACATATGGACGGACGAACGGACTGACACACGCACGGACGGACAGACAGAGGGGCGCACGGACGGATGGACAGACAGAGGGATGGCCGCAAAAAGAGATGCACGGACAGACAGACGAATGAACAAACGGACGGATGCACCAAGGATCACACAGATAGGCGGACGCAAGAACGAATGGACAGACAGACTGACGAACGCTGCGCCCCACCAATCATCATTCACTCCGTGGATATGCTGTGATTTTTTTTTTCCTTCGTACTTCTCTTTCAAACAGATTAGCCACTAATTCCCGTCCATGTTATTTTTTGGAGGCGTTTTGACTGTGTATACCGGTATAGCCAGAGCAGCGCACAAACTCCTAAGCCAGAGAAGATGATCTCTTCAGTGCAGACGCAAGTTTTTACGTTAAAACGCAAAGTTACATACTAATGAATTAAAATTGCATTAGAAACAATTACGTCACTTCCCCGCCATTAAAGCGTCGAACGGCGAAGCGATAAGCAAGCGAGCGGGTCACATTGAAGCAAGATCACGTGGTGTCGCAAATCTGCAACTATATTTGAGATGCGCTTGGTTACACGTGTGGAGCACCGTAATCAACATCATTTCGGGCATCACAATAGCCATCATCATGCTTTATTAATTTCTATATTCACTCCCCATTTAGTAACGTGAGCAGCATGAAGCTTACAAGTACGGCTATCACAACAACAACCGCTACTATTACTACTTCTAAATATAATACTACTACACAAATACTGTTACTACACTTACTATTCCTAGCAGTGCAGTTACTACTACTAGTGCTTCTGTTAATACTTCTGTTAATACCGTCCTCTCCAGTTGGCTCCCCGTTTCCCGACATTATAGACGCGATAAAGAAGTGCTCATTTTTTTTTTAAGTGACAGAGAAGCAAATTTTACAAACGTATGTCTCCCTGGTTAATGTGGAAGTCCGTGGAATGGGGCGCTTTTATAATGGGGTTGCAAATAAGGCGACCTAAAAAAAAATACTCGTGGCGATCAGCTCAAACAGAACGTGGTCGAAAAAAGTAAATGACGGCACATGTTCTATGCAGCTTACAATTCGCTTGCCTACCCTTACTCTTCCTTATCCATCGCATCTGGTACCCTTCTCTTTATGTATCCTTTGCCTGCTGTACCATTATAATTATGTATCATTCACTTAGAGGGGCTGTGACCCCCCATTTTTGCACATGATCTATGCTACGCGAATTGATCCTTGGGGGTTCGCGAACACACTGGCGAAATTTCGATGCATTTGGTCGAGAACTTAGCTTATAACAACCACTTTCATAAACAATCGAGTGTAACAGTCTGACAACACTGGTGCACTCGCGTGCTATGACGTAACAAACCGATTCCTTTGCAAGCGCCTGTGCTCCGGCCAACGATACTATCTTTTGGTTCGCTGCACGTGCAATGGAGCTATCACTGCTTTCTTAAGTTCGGCATTGAAAACGGAATGGTTTGCATCTGCCGAAACTTGAGTAGAAGACGACGGCTGCACTTTATGAAGCACGTGACGTCACACACGTCGTGGCATAATAGCAGTCGCCGGCGGTGGGCGGGGTTTCGAGCCGGCAACTTCATTGGCTCGTTTTGTAATGAAATATTCTTTTTCACTTCATTTCTCCCGCATGTACAGACAGAATATGCCATCGTTTTTTTCTGTTTTTCGCGGAAAACCACAATTTGGTGGGTGATCGTTTCATGGCCCCTTTAATATACTTTTCGAATCATGTATCTTTCACTGTATGTATCTTTTTCTGCATAACGTTTACGTTTAACTAGCACAATGCTATACATTAAACGCGTACGCGCTGCGTAAAAAGAACTAGCTCGACAGTGGTGACGAATCTTGGCGTTATTACGATATCTGCCGATGTCAGATGTCTTTTCGGGGCAGTCTCTACACAGACTCAGCCAATCAAATACGTAGTTCAGTTTACAGAAACAGCCCTGCCGCGGTAGTCTAGTGGCTAAGGTGCTCAGCTTCTGACCCACAGGTCACGGCATTGAAACCCAGCTCCGGCGGCAGAATTTTCGATGGAGGCGGAAATGCTGTAGGCCCGTGTGCTCAAACTTGGGTGCAGGTTTAAGAACCCCAGGTGGTGGAAATTTCCGGAGCCTTTCAATAAGGCGTTTCTCATAACCATAAGGTGATTCTGGTACGTTAAACCCCACATGGCAATCAAATCAGTTTACTGGAATAAAAAATAATCATGCAAATACGATAGTTTTACAATGATAGCTAAACAAATAGATAGCACGCACGTGGGCTGATTCTGCGTGGCTGTATATTTTGTGAAATGTGAACCACGTAATTTACACTCCTGTCACTGTTATCTTTCTCACTTGGAGAGTTTCGTCATTGCGCTGCTATGATGATGATTATATGTGGGGTTTAACGTCCCAAAACCACTACATAATTATGAGAGACGCCGTAGTGGAGGGCTTCGGAAATTCCGGTCACAATGTGGTTCTTTAACGTGCACCCAAATATGAGCACACGGGCCTACAGCATTTTCGCCTTCATCAAAAATGGAGCGGCCGTATCCGAGATTCGATCCCGTGACCTGCGGATCAGCAGCTGAGTACCTTAGCCACTATACCACCACGGCGGCGCAGTGTCAGTGGTGTGCTAATACAAATAACAATTAAAGCAATTGTTCTCCTCTTGTTTTTTGAGCAATGTGAAAGTTTGGTTACGTAATATAGTGTTTTTAAGCATAAGAAAAGTAATTATAGAAAATAAGATAGCTTTGGCATCTCGAAACTGGCGTTGCTCATGAATATAAACGAGGTCGGTTTCTTCCGATTAACTTTGCGAGCAAACCATTGCACCGTGAAGAGTCGTTCGATTTCCTCGTGTCATTGGGGGATTCGGGGATTAGCGGCTGACCGCCTTGTTTCATCCCTTCGAATTAAGTAGGGGCCGGAGGAATCGGTAGAGGCTCTGCGTCTCGGAAAGAAGCTGTTTTCTGCGAATTTTTCGTTCTCCTTTCTTCTCTTATTTTTTTCCTATAGTTCTTCTCTCGACAACGAAGCAAGCACTTACGCGCATAAGTAACTAGGAAGTCCCTCCTGAATTAACGGGAAAGAAGCTGGAGTGACGATGACTGAGCAGAGATTACGCAGTTCTCGGGCTGCTTGCCTCGAGGATATGTTCCCAGAATCTCAGTAATCTCGCCTCACTTTACTACTCCTTCAATTTAACAATTGAGGCGGCTGACTTTGATGGAGTTAGTCACTGTGGTCTCTATATGCTTCCTGTGCCTTCACCCATTTCAAAATTCAACACTTTTATTTTGTATTGCAGGCTATACCAAATCTTACCTAACAAAGGTGGAGAAATTTATCGCCGCCTCGTTTCCACGTGATACACCAAGACACCACTTAATGACACTAACGCACAATGAATCTATAGTTAAAATGAACAACATTTGTTACATAAACTAAAATAAACATAAAGCTAGCTAGCTAGCTGGAAAGCAGACATGTATCAATGTCAAAGGCAGCGTGCCCATGACGGGACATAACTTGTCACAAAAATAAATGCTTATTTTCTTATTTTTAGTTGCTGTTGTAGAGTTTCTATGTATTCATCGCAGGTGTTTTGCATTTTAAGGTATTCGACTACACACCCATTGTCGACATATTTTCTGCCATCTTGTGTAATCCCAGTAGAAGTTAGATTCATGGTCCATACTAACCTCCTGTTACCGAGACTTCGCACGAACAACTGCGGACAATGAACATGGTTTCTCCACATTCCTTCATCATATTGCTATCCCGTGATCTAAAAGAAATAATGAACACTCTTGTCTTGAAGCGAAAAATAACAGTGTTTATTCCATGACAAACTGTATAACTGCTGCGTTCAGTTAATACTGCAGAGTTGGTTTGTGTGGGTGCAGCTTATCAAGTACTAACGAGAACATGTAGTGATGACCCTCTTACAAGTAACACTTTGAAAAGTCTCTTGCTATTGCTTGTTCACTATTTAGATTTCCCATTTTAATGGCCTAAGGGGTGCCGCCTGTGGTCTGTCGCCTTGGCACTTCCTCGTGCATACATACCTGCAATGTGTCTTAACGTTCTGACGGGACTAATGAAGATTGATTTATTTGGTTATTTATAAATTATTTATTTGGTTATTTATAAATTATTCTTTGATTGATTGATTATTCGATTCGCACTTCCAGTGTCCAGTAAAACCTGTGTGCATCCAGCATCCGTTACATCTCTTTTATATTTTTATTTATTTATTTATTTATTTATTTATTTATTTATTTATTTATTTATTTATTTATTTATTTATTTATTCGGGAGGTACGTTTGTGCTACAAAATGCGTAATATCAACAAACGAATTAGTCCAGCCAATTTATTTCTCGAGCGTCTTCCACCGTCGTTCGTGCAGCTTTCGATTCGGCCGCCCTCGTGCGCGCCGCGCCACATAATAGATCAATAGAAGCTACGTCACGAGCTGTACGGGGCCTATGTGACTTGCATGCAACAAAGGCCGCGCGTCATTAGACAATCTGTGTTTTCACGGTTTTTTTCTCTTCCTTTTTTTTTTTTTGGCAGGAAGTGGCAACGCTTTCTTTCCGCGCGACACTTGCCAAAGATAGGCTGCAGATAGCGTGCCAGCAGACTCCGAAATGTATTGACATGAATGCCTCTCACGTCCTTGAAATACACGATCCCTACATAGGCTTGATGACGAAGCCGTTTCAGTTTGGTGGAGGCCTTATCAGCTTGTACGTAAACAGAGAGGATGGCATCTCTCGTGTAGAATAAGCGTGACTTTTGAAGATAGCGCTCATGTATCCTTCTTGTTCATTCTCGTGTCATTTTCACATGGCTCTCCTCGCTCAGCGTGACAATAGTATATCAAAGCTTCTGTGTTCTATTCGTTGCAGCCCCCAGTGTGTTTCTTTTCTGTCGTTCGATCCGTGGTGGCGTGCTTTCTGGTTCTCCTAGGTGGTTCCTGGCTCGATTCGTGCTCGAAACAGTGGGTGTTCCCTTGTTGAAAATGCAGTGTGCGACTTACGTAAAACACCTGGGCATGGTGCCATACTGAGGGGATAGCTGTTTTACGCCCCCCCCCCCCTCCCACAAAGCCTGTCCATCTACCCCGCCCCACAAAAGCAAATATATTCTTCACTCGAAGCACGAGTTCTTCATACCCCACCTACCCCTTCAAGTTAAACAGTGCCCGCAGCGCCCCTGTGACCCCCCTTCCCCCGCCATATTACCACCTGATCCATATCTAGTTGTCCAGATTCATACGGTATCTGTTCCGTTTTCTTCGTTTGTGCTCTTTTCAAATTGTCGCCTCTAATATTTTTCCCAAAACTTTCAAGTACGCACGCATCTAGATTTTACAATGCTGCCACGATTGGCAATGCCAAACTTGGCAGCGCTACACGCAGCGGGAAAATTACGAATTCAAAGAAACAATACCGTCTTCTCTCCCTTCCTTTCGTCGTTCCTCGTCCCCTGAACGTTTGCCGTGAGGTCAGCATGTCATCTGCTCATCGAAAAGGCCTCTTTCACGCTGGCAGGTTTGTGCGTTTGCTGCTCTTCGTCGTCGCACAGTGACAAAGAACACTCGACCATGAAGAAGGACGAGTCGACGAGCGTACAAAAGAAAGAAACAAGCGAAAAAGACGGACGGCTATTTGGTCTATTTGGTTAAAGTGCAGATTGAAAGCGTTTACATTGCAAGAATGAAAGTATGCTGAAAGAAAGACGTAAAAGCGAGAACTGCAAAGCAAGGAGGGGACATTGTCCCTCCTTGCTTACAGTTCGTCAATCTAACACTTCTCCTTGAGTACTTCAATAAGAAACAATAAGAAACAAGGGAGGGTGTCTTTTGTCACATCAAACGCGTGTGACCCAACTATTACAACACCATTTCGAAATATCTTCACGGCTAAGTGTTCGTTGTACACTCTAGCAGTTCTGGTTAACCTCCCTGCCTTTCTTTGCATCTTTATCTCTCTCTCTCTAGGAACTCTGCAACTCCACCCTTAACTTTCGGCCTTTGGGTGATTTAGGGACCCTTTAGCGCGAGAGCACGTTTTTTTGTATGTTAGTAAAAGCGCACTCCCAGCTGACGTCAATAAAATGCGTGTATTTAAAGCACGTCCAAAGCAACTGATGCTGGCACATACTTGAGCAGCAAACATACACAGCCCCTGTGGTTGGGTAGAGGTGAATCCCCGCAGTATAATAGTAGGTCCTGACTTCAGCGGGAGAAGCCAAACTTACAGGTAAGTCGGCGGATTGTGGCTCTGTGTCTGCAACACGTGGCCACTGACGTAGCGGCTAAAGGAGCACGCCGTTGTCCGCCATATAAGTTGGTATAGGCCCGAGCATCGTACTCTACTATAAAGGAAAGGGGGGGGGGGGGAGTTTAAAGCTAAGCCGCAACACACCCCCTATCTTGCCACGCAAATACTCTTACGATCATGATGCAGCTCAATAAAGAAGAAATGAGTGGGGTGCCCCCCCCCCCTTCCTCCTTGCACCCCAATCGCGCTCGCCCATATAGGTCAGTTGGCCTTCAACACAACTCAGCAACAACGTTTTGCAGTACCTCTCCGACACAACAACCTAAACAAAATTAATGCTTTCCTGTTCTCAGCTTCTGATCTGATAAAAATAAGCAGAGGGTCCCTCTGAGCTTTCTTAAATACGAAGCACTTCTTTGACCCATGTGTGTAACGCCGTACTGCGTTCAGCCGTATGAACGCGTCGCAACCCGCGTTCGTACGGTCCCCCCACCGCAGGTATTGGAGCGGTGGCAAACTGATCTCGCCGCAGCTGCGCATTGGCGTCATGCTCCCCTCGCAGTGTGCGCTGACGTCACTTTCTCCCTCGCCTGCCGCATGCTCAGCGCAGCCGCTGCCTCGTCCACTGGACCACAGCACCTGCCGCTAACGCCCCTCGCTCCGCTTCAACTACTGCCGCTCGCTACGCCGCACACTATTCGGTTCATGCGCAATAAACCTGACACGCACCTAACGAATGCGTTCAAACATGTCCGTACGTGTCACAAGACCTACGCGAGCCAACGCTGCAAACGAATCTTCCAGCTCTCACCGCAGCACCCGTGTTAGCGCGGTTCAACCCATGGCGCCACCGGTGCGCAATGCCGCTGCTTTGCATGCCATCAGGGTTGAATATTGTGGGAATTTTTGTATACTTCATAATACGTTTAGATGAAGTTCAATCGATCTTTTGACTGCCACGCTCACGCCTTTGAACCACACATCTGCGGCTACTGTGTCAGTAGAGCCTTTCGAGAATGAATTCTCGTCTGCAGTGGAAAACAAAAGTCTCTTCTCTTGAGCTCATGCTTTGATTACAATGCACGTACGTCTATCCACTTTGCAATCCTATTTAAATTCATCCCATCATTAACGTCCACGGCACGTTTGCTACTACCTTATGCAGATTTCCATCTCTCTGATTGCTTTACGTATTGCCCATCATTTTTGTTTTACATACCTCTTAATAATTGCGGAAAATTAAACTATAAGAACGAATTTGGTTACAGCCGTAATTAAAACAACAACAAAACACATAAATCAGAGTTGATATGAGAGAAAAAATACCGTTAAGGGTCTAGCAAGGACACACAATCTACTATATCAGTATATAATCAAGATGAAACACTTTATACATTAAACCGATCATTTTTTCATATTATGTGGCAGTGTCTGCGAATTACAACTTAATCACCAGCGCGTCATACTTTGTTCATGAAGGTTTTATAACGTTACTTCCACTGTTCTAACCATATTGTAAAGTACTACGTATGTACTACCATACCTTTATTAAATTATGCGTGCGCCGAATGACAGTCGTCATCAAAAATTCTGTCGTAATTGTTTTTTAGTGCAAGAGAGAGAGAGAGAGAGAGAGAGAGAGAGAGAGATAAATAGAGAGGAAAGGCAGGGAGGTTAACCAAGCTTGGCTCGGTTGGCTACCATACACTTGGGGTGGGGAAAAAGGGGAATAATAGAACGAAAAGAGACAGAAAAGAAGAGGAGTAAGAAAGAGAAGCGTAAATAGTCAGCTCTAAACTACACAGCACGGCCTCGCACAGTTCTTTCACAAGCGGTCGTGAAGTTTGGTGTTCCAGAAGCATGCAGTGAGGAAGGGGTGACGCTAGAAGGTTCGACTCTATTTTGATAAGCTAATTACCTTCACTAATGCCTGTTAGCTTGCGTTTAACCTGTCTTTTATTGTGGTATCTCGTACATAGTGTTGTTTAAGTTTGCGATATAGTAGGCCCTTTTAGAAATTCGTCGTACGGCAACCTAATTCCGGTGAAGGTATGTTCACACCACAGACGTTTCTGTAAAAAGAATCAGGGAACCAGAAAGCTTCACCTTTAGGAGTTGAACACGATAGCGACATCATGTTCCTAGTACGTATTTCAAATGCTTATAGTGGATGAAACCTTTTTGAATTTGATATGCACCCATTATACGTGGCCTTAAGGGAATAGGCGCAGTAGCGTGTGTGCCATATGTAGTGGATTACCGGCTTTCAACCACGGAGCCATTATGATAATCACATATTCTGACGCCCGTTGGCAATGGACGCTTATACCACGCATCATTGCTGAAATATTTCATGTTGCATTGTGAAGCATGTATACAGGACGCGTGTATTTGTGAAGCATGGAAGCTACTACTTTCACTCCCTTTCCAAGCAGAGGAAGTTATTTTCACTGTTTTCACAAGCAGAGGCATGGCCGTTGTTTTCTTGAAAAAGTACACGGGCTTTTTGAAAGAAATGGTGTCCAGTGTAACATACTTATGTGTACAATTTTCTCGAGGATATCTATCTAATGTCAAACGTAAAAAGCTTTATTTTGATTTAAGTGATATTGTTTTCCCTGTGCCACTTTACTGCTCCTTGTACAGTGGAAGAAAGATGGGGAAGAAAGATGGTAAAGAAAGCGAAGAACGAAATAGATGCGCGAAAATTTAAAAAAATAATCGAGCTAGGGTGCTATAGCCTATACAATGGACCGCTACCACGCAAAAAAGTTCAATAAGGCCCTCACTGATTTACTGTGCGAAGACAGATCATGTCGCCTTTCAAGCACTAATTGTTCTGACAAAGGTCTTTCGTCAAGGCGAGCTACGGCTTTACCACAATTTTAATGCGACGATTACAGCACAACGCTGTTTGACTTAACAGTTACGATGCGTACATTGCACTTTGTGTGATTTTACTGTAAGTATCGGTGGCGCAATGTGTTGATCGCCAAAGCGAGGTAGTAAATATCAGAAAAAGAAGCGTAGTCGTGTGGTAGAACATCCTCGTGCCGATCAAATGACCCGGGTTCGATCCCCAGTCGGACCCAAACAGCCCTGGTTTGGTCCCCACTCTGCTGCAGGAATTTCTAATCATTTATTTCTTTTATTTGCATCGTGCTCAATATTTCGGTCACTGTGATGATGTGGATTGTGTGGCCCGTGACGGGGTGAAGAGGGAACGGCAGTTCTGCTCTGCGGTACGCCTTGGAGGCGAAGACGAGGAAAAGGAAGCGCGAGCGGCGCGTGCGGCTCGAGGAGTTGGAGCGGGACACAGTTGGATTGGGAGACCGTGGGACCACCACGCGCAGTCGAACGTTGTTGCAGTAGCTGGTTCTTTGTCTCGCTCGGAAGAACAACGCAAGTCGCGTCGCTCGCCATCGGTGATCGGCTCAACGTCGAGCGGCAGGATCCTTGTAGCTAAGATTTGGTTCGCTTTTCATTCCTAGTATTTCTTGTTAGTTTCTCTCAACTGAAACGTTGTTGCAGCCCTTTGGAGGTCAGGCAAGTCAGAATATTCTGATGTCTTTATCATCACCCGGCCAAGGGCACTCCCCTTGGCTGGCCTCACTACCGGTCAAGGATTGGCCGCTCGATACCTTGCTACGCAGTGGAGATGGCCACGTCCCTGTGGCTCTGGTTCCTACAAATGGGGGTTTCATTCCAATGAAGAATCCGAAAGTGATCCAACTGGAGCTTCAGAAAGCCTCGTCGCTTTTCCAGAATATTACGGAGGTCCGCCAGTTCGGCCGAGGGGGTGTCCTGTGCTGCTCTGCAGACCAGGATTGCGTCCGAGAGCTCCTGAGTTGCTGTGAATTCGCTGCACAGCCGGTGAGCCCGTTTATTCCAGCTCATCTTGCATGTACGAAGGGCATAGTCCGTGGGGTGGATACGAGTCTGACACCTCAAGAAATTCTTGACTTATTTGCTGTAGCTGGGGCAGTTTCAGTCTATCGATGCACCCGAACGACTGATAAAACAAAATCGCCTACTGAATCAGTTATAGTAACTTTTGCAGGAAGAGTTAGGCCAACAGAAATTAAGGCATGGCCACTAATCTACAAAGTAGAACCACTTTCCCCGAAACCTTTGCAGTGCTCAAAATGTTGGCGATTTGGCCACAGCATGAAAGCATGCAGATCACAGGCTAGATGTCGTCTGTGCGGAGAGAGTCATGACAGCTGCGATTGCAAATCCGATAACCAGAAGTGCTGCTTGTGCAATGGAGCGCACCCTGCAGACTCTGCTGAATGTGGTGCAAAAGAAAAAGAAATGGGTGTTCTAGAAATCATAGAACGCAGGCGTTGCTCTAGGAGGGAGGCGGTAGCAGAAATGCATGAAAGATCGAAAGGTTACGCAGGCATAACATCCCGTCACACAGCGGCGATGGATGCATCGCTCGCAAGGTCGATAACTGAGGCTATTGAAAAGTCCACTGAAAAGGCAATGCAGCGTCTGGCAGCTACTCTTTTTGAAGCCTTGGCTGATATGTTAACACAACAGCTGACACAAATCATTGGTACAGTTTCTGTGCAAAATCGGGATTCCCACGCTCTGTTGATTTCAAGAGGTACAGAGGAGGAAAATCAGACAGTCAATCATAGATCTATCTCTCCGAAAGCAGGACCTTCAAAAATTAGAGGTCAGGCTGAGTCACAACCTGTGATAGATAATTCAGGAGACTCTACAGATATTGACACAGAATCTCAAGGAACTTTAAAATGTAACAGGTCTCCCCCTTCTAAAAAGTCTTCTCAGAACCCAAAATCCAAGAAATACTTGTCAAAGAAAGACTTCTTTGAGAACCTTTCAAAAAATGATTTCTTGAAAAAAGATATTCTGGATCAGGCAGTTTCTTCTGCCGGTATAGCATCAAAATAGGTTCCCTAAAAATTCTGCAGTGGAACTGCCGGTCTATTTGGTCGGAAACTACAGATTTACAATATATTTCTTCGCAAATTTCTCCCGACATAATTGCCATTCAGGAAACCTGGCTTGGTAACGGTGAAAAATTTTACATGAAAAATTATCGATTAATACGGCTGGATCGGCCGAGTAGAGGCGGCGGTCTGGCTTTCTTAATATCAACTAAATTTAGTCACAGAGCCAAGATATCGTATCAGTGTATGGATAAGAATTACGAAATTCTGGTGTTAGACATAACACTACCAGACTGCTCGCCTTTCTCTTTCGCAAACGTATACTTTCCTGCAGGAGTTCCAGACACGAGATGCCTCGATATTATGGTAGCTTCATGCAGAAAAAAAATAGTACTGTGTGGTGATTTCAATTCTCACCATGTGTCTTGGGGCTTCAAATCTGATGTATGTGGAAGACGTTTGTGGGAATGGACGCTGGATAATAACTTTTCCTGCTTGAACTCACACGTTGCTACATTTGTAAGAGGTAACTCTAAATTGACTATTGATTTAACATTTTCCAGCCCCACTTTAAGCATATCCTCGTGGAATATATTAGATTGGGCTACAAACAGCGACCACTTTCCCATTACGTTTGAAATTAAGTTCCCGAGGTTTAGTTCGGCATAGAAAGTTGGCTCACTCGTAAATTATGCTAAATTACAAAAAGACTTAAAATCTACGTTAACTTTTCGCGAGGAAATGCAGGAAGACCTTAGGGCTATGAGTCTATCTGCGGTGTTGAAACGATCACTAAAAAAATTCAACGTTTACTGTAAACTCGAACACAGCGGGATCTTTTAGCCCGTGGTGGAATCTAGAATGTGTCAGGGGGTATAGAAAGCGAAAAGCAGCTTGGAAAAAGCTTATAATTAACCAATGCCCCAAAAACTGGAGTGATTATAAATTCATGGCCACCGATTTTAAGCGTCTAGTGCGCAAAGCAAAAGAAGACTATGGTATGAATAAATTTAATTATCTGTCTAAATCTAAAAATAAGAAAATGCTTTTCGGGTTTTTACGTGCGAGGAAAATGATTCCACAGACAGAAAGCAGTCATTCCACCATTATGTCTCCTCGCGAACTCTCTGAATTCTTGGAAAATATTGCTAAAGGCTTGCAAACTAGGTTTACGACAATTATGCCAAAGTCCATGGAGAAATTAAGGGTGGATTGTGATTTCCAGGAGGCATCTTTAGCTGAACTGGCGGATGTGATGAAGAGCTTACCGCCCGCTGCTCCGGGACCTGATGGGGTGACCTCTACAATGATTAAAGTGTTATACGAAATATCGCCACATGAAATCCGTAATATAGTTAATTATTCGCTGAAAAATTCTTGGATTCCGGCCGATTGGAAGCTTTCCAAAATAATTCTGATACTTAAGAAACAGGGAATGGAGTTTACTCTGGATAACATAAGGCCTATTTCATTGACATCTAACCTGGTCAAGCTTGTAGAGAGAGTCTTAAATACCCGTATAATAAACTACATTAATGAACATACAATACTAAACCCCAGACAAATTGGCTTTAGATCGGGATACTCCATTTGGTGTGCACATGTGGATTTGGAAAGTCGCATACAGCTGGCTCGGCATCGCCGCGAATACTGTGCACTAGTCACTCTAGACTTAGCTAAAGCGTACGACAAAGTGGAATATCCTATCCTAATCCAGCAGATGCAAAACCATCGTTTTCCAAAATATATAACAGCATGGATTGCAGAGTTTATGAAAGACAGAGAATTGTATTGCTTTTTGGATGGATGCTCTTCTAAAAAATATAAGCAGACACGAGGTGTACCTCAGGGCTCAGTATTATCCCCGGTGTTATTCAACATATTACTAAGTTCCATTCCAACTCATCAGGATATCCAAATTTACGTATATGCAGATGATATTGCTTTCTTTGCAACAAACAGTGATCTTCACTCATTGTATCAGGCATTACAGAATTACATGAACATGCTAGAAGGATGGCTTGACAATATCCATATGTCATTGAACGTCAAAAAAAGCGCGCTTCTGCCATTCTTTTTTAAGGATCGTGTCAACATTTCCCTGATGTATCGTACCGAACTCATTCCCCAGGTCGATTTCCTGAAATACCTAGGCATTGTATATAATAGGACGCTAAATTGGAAAAGCCATATAGACGAGGTTGGCTGTAAAGCGTCACGTGCCTTGGGGTGGTTACGAAAATTGGGAAACAGAAAAATAGGATTGCGTAGGAGTTCATTGATAATGATTTACAAGATGTATGTACGGCCTATTATGGAATTCGGGTGTGTATTATTTTCAGGCAGCGCGGCTTACAAGATGAGACAATTAATATTATTAGAAAGAGAAGCTTTGCGCTTGTGTCTTGGACTCCCAAAATTTGTGGCAAATAATGTTTTGTATGTGGAAGCGCGGCTTCCACCTTTGTTAACTCGGTTTAGAATTCTTACAGTCCAAACTTTCTTAAAAATATACAATTCGCCTCTGCGACAAGCTCCATACGTTTTTATTGAAGAACCAACCGCATTCTTTGGAACACAATGGTCTAGACTACACTCCCCTCAGATTAGGTTCGTCCAAGCGTTGCTAGAGCCTCTCATTGTAAATATTTATCAGATTTGCATAATGAAGACACCTAATTTAAAACTTGAAATTAAATTTGATGGTATTTTTCCCTCGAATGCAAAACAACTGCCTCTTCAATATTTAAATATTCGGTTAAAAGATTACTTGACTCATCTGTCCATAAACAACATTATTGTGACGGATGCATCCGTATTGAACGAAAAGGCTGGAATAGGCATCTTCTGTACCTCTCTCGACTGGTCTTTCTCAATTCGATTACCAGATTACACGCCTATATTCATCGCTGAATTATTTGCTATAATTCTAGCGCTTCGTAAACTTCCTGCAAGCGAATCAGAAGCGGTCATACTTACTGATTCTCTTTCAGTATGCACTGCACTATCTACAGCAAAAAATTTGACATTAATGAGTATGATTAGC
The DNA here is from genome assembly GCA_013436015.1 of Rhipicephalus annulatus. Taxonomy (NCBI): domain Eukaryota; kingdom Metazoa; phylum Arthropoda; class Arachnida; order Ixodida; family Ixodidae; genus Rhipicephalus; species Rhipicephalus annulatus. Next base: position 1,537,047 of record WOVY01000504.1, read on the forward strand.
AGTTTATTACCAGAACACCTGAAAAATTTTCACTTGCTATGGATACCCGGCCACTGCGGAATTTATCCAAATGAGATGGCAAACTCGTTAGCCAAAGCATCTTTAAGCGGACCAATCTTACCTATTTTACCTGATTTCGCCTACGTAACAGCACTAAGATATAGAAAGGCTTGTTTGCACAAAGAAATAGAAAAATTATCATTGGATAAAGTCAGAGACTTCGTACATCTAAGATATTGCTGGAACAAACAGTGGTGTATATCTCGGCAGTTAGAAACTACAATCACCAGGTTACGATGCAGAATTCCACATCTGAATTACTACCTACATAAAGCTGGACTAACAGCATCTCCGTTGTGTCTCTTTTGCAAGGAATCGGAATCAATAGATCATTTCTTTTTATACTGTAAACGTTATGCTTATCAAAGAAAAAGATACCTGGTCGAACCAATTGAGAAGCTAGGTTTCAAAATAAACGTGGAACTAATTTTATCCTTCGGAGGGATTACATTAGGTTATAGCCACAGGGAGGTTTTCTCTGCTGTGTGCGAGTACATAAGGGCAACAAAGAGATTACCCTGTTAGCCCATTGTTACTACTTACAACTACGAGACTTCCTGAATGCCTGACTGAACACACTTGATGATCCTGCCGCCCGGTTCTTGGCCGATCCCCCTTTGTGGGCGAGTGCCAGCAAAAATGAAGGTACATCATCATCATCATCATCAGTTGGAACGGCAGCTGCTGGTCGGCGGTTCGGGTCGCGACATCGCTGAACCAGGCGTCCGGCAGCCTTGCGGACCTGGTGAGCTGGCTTCCCGCTCTGTGGCCGGCGCTGACACGGGGACCGGCAGCATAGTCTGTTCGTGGCCTGAGGTCCTGGGGCCCGAGTGGTGGCACGAGGTGGCCGCGGCTCATGTTGGCGACGGGCCATTAACCTGCACTGCAGTGGCCTGGTGATCTACCGGCCTGCAGCACCACCATCACCACCACCACCACCTCACCACGGTCAAGGCAGCGTGACTGCACAAGGAACACCGGTGACGACCGACCTCGCCGCAGCGGCAACAGTAATAACGGCGAGTAGGACAGTTCGTGTGCCGAGGCGCGTAGGACGTTTGGCATGTAAATAAGGAACGCTATAGTGTGTTGTGTGTGAATTGTAAGAGTTATCGGTTGTGTTAAAGTCTGTGTTGTGTGTACAGAGTCCCCTGACTGCCTGACTGCCGGTTGATTTAATCCGGATCCTGGGCCCACATTACAGCATCACAAACTTGGCGAGCCTGCCAGGATACCGCCAATAACATCTCAAACGCAGAAATCGCCAGTCAGGTGTATGCACGCAGCACAAGACGAGAGACATAGATCTTGATAAGTTAGTGGCTGTAGCAGCTCAGTTAGGCTTGTCTGGCGCGGAACTTCGCGAATGGATTGAGCGAGGGCAAGTTAGGCAGAGAGATGAGCGCGCAGCTGAGAGAGAAGAGGCCAAAGAAGCCGCCGAGAAACAACGGTTAGCGGACGAGAGGCAACGGTTAGCAGACGAGAGGCAGCTGCAAATCCTCCAACTTAAGCTTTAGCTTCAGGAAAGTGCTCAAAGTCAGCCATCTGCGGCAGCAGCACTCGCCCCATCGGCAAACCCGTCATGCCTGAATCCGCAGAAGTTACTACCGCTATTTGACGAGCGACGCGATGACCTGCACGTGTATTTGCAGAGGTTTGAACGCGTGGCTACCGGGCAAGAATGGCCAAGAGATAAATGGGGAGTAGCCGTAAGCATGTGCTTAACTGGTGAGGCACTCACTGTCATTGGTCGAATGACTGCTGACGAGGCCCTCGACTATGATAAAGTGAAAAAAGATTTACTTCAGCGCTTCAGATTCGAGGCACAAGGATATAAAGACAAATTTCGGAAAGCCCGGCCTGAAGATGGCGAAACAGGGAAACAACTAGCAGCAAGGATCTCGAGCTATTTTGATAACTGGATTGAGATGGCTGATGTGCCCAAAACATTTGAGGGTCTTCGTGACCATGTTATAGCCGAGCAATTCGTGCGTTGCTGTAATCCGAAGCTGGCCATCTTCCTGAAAGAGAGGGAATGCAAAACCCTTACATCCATTTCAGAGTGCACCGACCGCTTTCTCGAAGCACAGGGAGTCAATAACATTGGTAAAATTCCAGATGATACAAAGGAGGCAAATAAACCTGGCGCTATGTCACAGTACAAACAGCCGAGTTGCTTTATGTGTCACCGCAAAGGACTTAGCGCTCCGGATTGTCGTGCGGTTCCGAAAGAGTCTGTGAAATGCAAAACATGTGGGCGGTTTGGCCACAAAGCCACCGATTGCAAGGATCAGAGCAAAGACAAGTCGGTGTCTTGTGCCATGATAGAACAGAAAAAAACAGGATTACTTCCCTATGGCCAAGTCCAAGGATGAGACATGCGCTGCTGAATGCCCCAAGAAGTGCGAGAACCAACCTATGTTCTTAGTCGACAACATGCCAGTGGTCGAAGGACGGGTGCTTGGACAACGCGCACGTGTCTTACGAGACACAGGGAGCAACACGACCATCGTCCGACGCGAGTTCGTGCCGGATCGATGCCTGACCGGGAAGACGGCAAGAGTTATGCTTTTGGATGGAAAGGCCAAGGAACTACCGGAAGCAAACATACAGATACACACGCCCTACTTCGTTGGTGATGTAAATGCTTTATGCATGAATAACCCTTTGTACGACCTCGTGCTCGGCAATATTCCAGGAGTAAAAGGACCACAGGAGCCAGATACTACCTGGGAGTACTCTGACGCCCTGTTCCCTGAACCGACTGGTTCGAGCAAAATCCCGGCATGCTGGGAAAAGTCAACCTTGCTTTCTGCCGTCGTCCGAACGCAGGGGAGGACGGAGAGTATGATGAAGATTCCGCTAGTTGGTTCTCTAGAAGTGACCCGAGTGCAGCTAACTGAGAGCCAAAAAGACGACCCAAGTCTGAAGAGTTGCTTCAGCAAGATTGGGAAGGAGTTTCACTCCAATAAAGACACGACGTACCACTTTTCTGAAGAGGCTGGTCTACTGTATCGACATTACCGCCTTTCTACGGGGAGGACCTTTAAGCAAGTAGTCGTGCCAAGGACACTTCGACAACACATTTTGAAGGTTGCACACGAGGGCATTATGGCTGGTCACCAAGGCGTGCGACGTACCACAGACCGTATCCTTGGGGATTTTTACTGGCCAGGTATGCATGAAGAAATCAGACGGTTTGTCAAGTCGTGCGACGTCTGCCAGAAGACAACGCCGAAAGGGAAAGTCGGAGTCGCTCCGTTGGGCAACATGCCTCTCATACGGACACCATTCCAAAGAGTCGCCATTGACCTGATCGGACCGTTATCTCCTCGATCAGATAAGGGAAACCGCTATGTGCTTACCCTCATTGACTTCGCTACTCGCTATCCTGACGCAGTAGCCCTACCCAGCATCGACGCTGTCAGTATTACAGAAGCCCTCCTTGAAATATTTTCCCGAGTGGGCCTGCCTCGAGAAGTGGTTACCGATCAAGGTAGAAGTTTCACATCGGAACTCATAAAAGAAGTGGGCCGACTACTAACTGTAAAGTTTTTTTCGTACCACCCCATATCATGCCATGGCCAATGGATTGGTCGAGAAATTCAACGGTACGCTGAAGGCCATGCTCAAAAGGGTGTGTCAGGAGAAGCCGCGGTCATGGGATCGCTACATTGCTCCTCTTACCTTCGCTTATCGCGAAGTACCGCAAGCCAGCTTGGGCTTTTCACCATTTGAGTTAATTTACGGCAGACATGTGCGTGGACCTTTGAGTGTTTTAAGAGAGCTGTGGACGAACGAGAACATTGAGGATGAAGTGCGAACAACGTACACTTACCTTGTGGACCTTCGAAACCGACTCGAACACACCTGTAACCTCGCTCATGAAGAGCTTGGTTAAGCACGTGAAAAGCAAAAGCTTTATTACGACCGTAAGACCCGCCACAGAAGGCTATGGCCTGGTAGCCTTCTTCTCCTTCCTACATTCTTCTCTACATTCTTCTCCTTCTTCTCCTTCTCCTTCCTACAGACACCAATAAGCTTCTCATGCAGTGGAAGGGCCCGTTTAAAGTTGCTGAAGCCAAGAATGATGTTGATTATGCAATTGACTTAGGGCAGAGCATCAAGGTCTTCCACGTGAATATGCTGAAGAAATATGAGGAAAGAGAAATAACGTCTCCCCGTCAGGTGGCTGCAGTGAATACTACAAGTGCAACACCTGTGGAAGAGGCGAACAGTGAGAGCAACGACTCTGAGGATACCATCCCCTCTCTCAGTCTATGCCAAACACAAACGGCATCAGACGTCAAGATATCGCCCAAACTGCAGACAGACCAACTTCAACAAGTTCGACAATTGTGCGAAGAGTTTGCAGACATATTTTCGGACCTTCCCGGCAAGACACAATTTGTCGAATGCTCTCTTGACCTCGTCATCGAAAAGCCGGTTGACGTGCCTCAGTATCCGATTCATCTAGCGCTGCGTGAGAACGTCGAAAAAGAGGTACAGGAGATGCTTCGAATGGGCATAATCGAGAAATCAAAGTCGCCATATCATGCGCCGATCGTTGTCGTCAAGAAGCCCGACAACACCATACGGTTGTGCATTGACTTTAGGGAGCTGAACAAGACCTTGGTTTTCGACAGTGAGCCAATTCCGAGAATTGGTGTTGTTCTAGCTCTTGTGGGGAAACAGAAATTTTTCTCGAAATTCAACTTCACGAAGGGCTATTGGCAAGTGCCCATGGCTCCAGACAGTCGTGAAAAGACGGCATTTTCAAGCATGTCGGGGCTCTACCACTTCAAATACATGCCTTTTGGGATTAAGACTGCCCCAGCGGTATTTGCACGCCTTATGAGGAGAGTTCTAGGCGATTTGCCGAATGTGCATCATTATTTTGACGATGTGGTCATCGCTACTAGCACACGGCATGAACATATGGAAGCCTTACGACTTGTCTTCGAAAGAATCCGCAATGCAAACCTCATAATCAAACCGAGCAAGTGTGAGATCGGAGAGCGTACCATTACATTCCTCGGACATCGCATTGGCGAGGCTAAGGTAGAACTAATGCTGAAAACGCTGGACAAGATCCTAGCTGCCAAGCGCCCCACGACGAAGAAAGCTGTACAATCCTTTCTCGGTCTTACGGGCTATTACATGCAGTTCATTCCGAACTACGCAGAGATTTCCAAGCCCTTGACTGACCTTACCAAGAAAGGCCGACATCACATCGTATCGTGGGGACCGACGCAAGAAAAAGCATTCACCGTGCTGAAAGACAAGCTCGCCGCAAGTCCCATACTGCAAGCACCGGATCTTTCGAAGCATTTCGTGCTCCGTACTGATGCCTCAAGCACAAGCATCGGCGCAGTGCTTCTGCAAAACAGTGGGGACGACATTTTACATCCGGTTGCTTATGCTAGTCGTAATCTGCTGCCTAGAGAGGCCCGCTATTCCACAATAGAGCGTGAATGCTTAGCGCTCGTGTGGGTTGTTCAGAAGCTCCACATTTACTTATGCGGCAAACCCTTCATTATTTAGTGCGACCACCAGCCACTCCGGTACTTGCAGTCAGCCAAACACGTCAATAATCGAGTGTTACGATGGAGCTTACTAATGCAAGAGTACAGCTTTACCGTAGAATACATAAAAGGCTCAGACAATGTAGGAGCGGACTACTTAAGTCGCATCTGAATTGCTCTACTCTTTCTCCACTTGTGTATTTTTCATGTGTTTTTTTTTCATTACGTGCTGTGTGGATCACAACTATTCGGATTCGTGTGAACTTGTTCCCTCTTTACAAACGCGCCTGCACTTTTGCCTACTCACCGCCTGGCGTGGAGTGGAATAGTTGCTCACAACTATCTTAAGTGGGGGGTGGTGTGATGATGTGGATTGTGTTGCCCGTGACGGGGCGAAGAGGGAACGGCAGTTCTGCTCTGCGGTACGCCTTGGAGGCGAAGACGAGGAAAAGGAAGCGCGAGCGGGGCGTGCGGCTCGAGGAGTTGGAGCGGGACACAGTTGGAACGGCAGCTGCTGGTCGGCGGTTCGGGTCGCGACATCGCTGAACCAGGCGTCCGGCAGCCTTGCGGACCTGGTGAGCTGGCTTCCCGCTCTGTGGCCGGCGCTGACACGGGGACCGGCAGCATAGTCTGTTCGTGGCCTGAGGTCCTGGGGCCCGAGTGGTGGCACGAGGTGGCCGCGGCTCATGTTGGCGACGGGCCATTAACCTGCACTGCAGTGGCCTGGTGATCTACCGGCCTGCAGCACCACCATCACCACCACCACCACCTCACCACGGTCAAGGCAGCGTGACTGCACAAGGAACACCGGTGACGACCGACCTCGCCGCAGCGGCAACAGTAATAACGGCGAGTAGGACAGTTCGTGTGCCGAGGCGCGTAGGACGTTTGGCATGTAAATAAGGAACGCTATAGTGTGTTGTGTGTGAATTGTAAGAGTTATCGGTTGTGTTAAAGTCTGTGTTGTGTGTACAGAGTCCCCTGACTTCCGGTTGATTTATTCCGGATCCTGGGCCCACATTACACCATCACAGTCACGCATAAGATGATTTCATCGCTCACAGCCACTGACGCCAACGCCAGAATTTCTGCGAAACGAACCCTTTAACGCTATCGCGTTAAAAAATGCCGTGGTGTTTTCACACCTCACCGTTGCCGCTCTGCCTACGATTGCTGAACGAGAAAACTGTCTTGAGGGGACGCACTGTCACTGGTAATCGAAAGCAGCTAAAGGCCAACCATGGAGAATGGAGGAGTGGTACTGTAACATCACCCCCTATTTCCGTGACGTATTACCGTAATTTATGAAAACATTCTAATCGTTTTTTTCTAGCATGATGTTTTAAGTTGTACGCAAGGGTTCGCTATTATTATTATTATTATTATTATTATTATTATTATTATTATTATTATTATTATTATTATTATTATTATTATTATTATTATTATTATTATTATTATTATTATTATTTTAAATGAGGGCTTATAGACCCTAAATCATGATATCATTATCAGGGACGCCGTACTGTACGGGTCCGGAAATTTCGACCACCTGCGGTTCTTCAACGTGTATCTGAATCTAGACACAGGAGCCTCATACGATTTCGCCTCCATAGAAAACGCGGGTGCCGCTGTCATAATTAGATCTCGCCACCTCCGGGTCAGCATTCGAGCACCTCAGCTATTAGATCATCGTGGCGGGCGAAAATCGGTGATGCAGAAACCCGCACGTAAAGTTCGCTAATACAACGACCCCTATAAATGATCGAAATTCACAAGGGCCGAATAAATAGCAGCCACGTCTAAATCACGCGTGTCTCGTTTCTTGAGCCTTTGGCTGCCTGCCTAAGAAGCAGGAATAAAGGCCTCCGTTCTTGGGAACACGTTTCCCACTGCTTTCTCGCGGAAAAAGCATTTCTCCAGGCTGGCACCATATTCTCAGCCCTTAACTACCCGCATAAATCCCACGCTGAAGCATTCTTTGAAATCTAATGCATCCGCCTGTGTGCCTGCGTGGATTCCTACAAAGCGTGGGTGTTTCCCTATTCCAACTTTCCGCGTCTCCATCCTTTGTGTAAGGATTTTCTGTGTTCTACTAAGATTAGAGTTAGGGTGGTTGCGCTTGGCACAAACATATTCCCTTTTGAAGTTTCATTAAACATTCTCTATCTTGAACCCCTCCTCCGTACTTTCATTTTAGGATAAACACCGCACTTTATTTTGTTTTGTTTCGTGTTACTTTTTTTCAAAACTAATCTCCTTCAATAACGCTGTTTGAGAGTGGAAATCTGGCCCCAGTTTTTGATTAAGGGGAAAAAACGATAACTTTCGGGTCTTTTGGCTCCAGCGATGGCACGTTCACACAGCGCCTATTTGAATACCACATTATTAAAATATGTATTAAGCTGAAAACGAACAAACACGGGAAACGAAGTGACAAGATGGGAAAGACGCCGTTCCCTGTGGCTTTTTTTATATACCATATTCACACGCATGTAAGTTGACGGGAATGGATGTCAACCCCTCCCCCTTCATAAAAAAAAGAAAAATGCATACTTACGGGGTCACTGGGGTTAGAAAAAAAACTACGTATATCCAATGTGCAAAGAAAGCTTCGCGGCGGTGTCATAAATTAATGCAACAAAGCTAGCTTTACGGCAACAGATGGAGATTATTTTTAGAAAATATTTCGGGAATTGCGTTTCTGGTTGAGGGGGGAGGGAGTGCAAGCGAGGAAGTACAGTATATGCTATATGTTGAGCTGGAACGTAACCACTATTTGACAACCACGCCACTGCGTTCCTAATTTCTTATTAGTTTCAGTTTCAATTGAACTCAACTCCCCAACTTGCGAATTCAAATTTATATATAATGGGTCGACCTACGATCGTGTAAATACGGTACTTCATCGGCGCTTTGCACCAAGTGGCCTAACAACATGTTGTATCAGAATTCGTAAATAGAGCGATGTGAAGCGAGGCGTATGCATGTGGGAGGATTAAGAAGTTTGCGGGTATAAATTGGCAGCAGCAAGCACAGGACCGGGTTAACTGGCGGAACATGGGAGAGGCATTTGTCCTGCAGTGGACGTATTCAGTCTGATGATGATGATGATGATGATGATGATTTTGATGATGATGATGATTATGATGATGATGATGATGATGATGAGAGGCGTGTACCGGCTCGTGAGAGATGGGCGACCGTATCCACCTCGTAGCTTCCTAGAGCGCTAAAACTCCGCGTGCATCTATCTGCCCGCGTAGAGCGCGCTCTATTCGCAGATAAAGCCAGCAATGTGAAAGGCTTAGACGATGACGGTTACGTGAATTAAGTGGGCTGTGATAGTCTCCCTCTGAAAACATCGCCATGGGATGTCAATCAAGGTTTTGGGGCCTTAAGCCAGTTCTTGTGTCAGTAGCTCGGTTCCCATTCAACTACTCGGAAGCTTTTGGCCCTACGTCTACTAGGGATGCTTGGAATTCGTGGTAGTCTTTTTTTTTCCTGAAACAAGAAACACATGATAAAGCATGCCTCTTTTAGACTTGTATTTCACAAGCTCAGGCTTAATGACATAAGCATATGCCTAATGAGAGAAAAAAAGTATCATATTAATTTCTAAGAGCTAAGCTGAGTTGTGGGGTGCCGTGGTATTGCTGTTTGACATCATCACTCGCAGGAGATATCACGCCACCTTTTTTAAATGTCTTTCAAGTCAGCATTGTATTGCAGATTAACTAAGTAGGGCAAGTGGCATGTGGAATATCAGTGCTTATGTGACGCATGACTGTTCGTTGGATGATGATGATGGTGATGATGATGATGATGATGTGTTGGAGTCTCAAATGCGAAAACCACCGCATGATTACGAAAGACACAGTAGTGGAGGTCACCAGAAATTTCGACCACTCGAGGTTCTTTAACGCTTCAAGCAACTTCGGCTCCATTGAAGATGGAGCCACCTCGGCCAAGACTCGATACTTCCATCTTCAAGTCAACTATCGAGAACCACAATCACAGGACCACTGAGGTAGTGTTAGCAGAAGCAGCAGAAACAAAAAAGAAGAAGAAAAAGAACTAGGAACAGGAAAAAGAAAGAAGGAGGAATAATAAGAAGGAGAAGTTTGCGCATTCTATTCGACTTAGGCGAATGCATAAGGCACGCCGTAAGTATTTATTTTGCGACGTGGGCGGCGCGAAGACGAACCGATCGCTCAGCTCGCGCGCTTCGGACCACGCTCGAAAGAAAGCCAACAGTCCGAAGCAGCTATAATATAGTCATGCTTTACTTTCTTTTTCACTCTTTAGGTCAGTCACAAAACCGAACAAAAAGAACGAACTATCCCTTTGTCACTTGATCGATGGCACTTCCCCCGAGCTCGTAAGGGTGTGCGTAGTTGTTCGTATTCTTCCAGCTCCATAGGGAGGCCAGCGTCCATCAGTGTCAGATGCAGCAGCGTCCGGCGCTGTCAACTGCGAGTTGATTTCTTTCTTTTCTGCTTCGTTCTGGGGCACATCTTGTCTCGGCTTGCGAACTGTCGAATATTTCCTCGTCCTTTTCTCATTAGGGCCGTCAGACATCCACTCCTGTGACAATGCCGCTTCACTCTTGAAACACTGTTTTAAATTTACACTCCGCCTACATCCCCAACATGTTACCCTTTCAACCGCAATGTTAATTAAACACTAAAGGAACGGATGGCTCGGGGTCGAAAGTAAATAATTTTGACAACCGCCCCAACTCCTAGGTCTTTGCACCACGCATGCAGCTCAACCGTCAAAGAGTGAAGTATCGTAAGATGTTGAACGACATCCTGACCATACTTCATACTTATACGCAGATACTGGGACCATTTCTAAGCTAACTTTTGTCATCTTGTCAGCGAAAAACCAGCCGCAGCGATTTCCAGTGAGTATACTGCCCAAATAACGGCCCGGAAATCGCGGGATCAAATCTCTGGTGCGGAGGCCGCAATTTTATGGATGTGCGTACACGTCTACGTGCGTGTTAAAGAACCCCATGTGGCCTCAATTTCCGAAACCCTCTCGTACGGTGTCCCTCAAAATCATATCGTGGTGTTGGTACGTGAAACCCCAACAATTATTTTAGGGTTAGCGATAATCAACACAACTTACACCTGTCGACAATACATTCGTTCAAGGCCGACTTGATTCAAACATGCGTGGCTTGTGCGAGTAGCTTATTATATTTTGTTTCCTCTCTTTTTTTACCATTCCTCATTCACACTGTTTAAAGCCGCACCGTGGTGGTCTAGTGGCTAAGGTACTCGGCTGCTGACCCGCGGGTCGCGGGATCGAATCCCGGCTACGGTGGCTGCATTTTCGATGGAGGCGAAAATGCTGTATAAGCCCGTGTGCTCAGAATTGGGTGCACGTTAAAAAGCCCCAGGTGATCCAAATTCCAGTAGCCCTCCACTACGGCGTCTCCCATAATCGTGTAGTGGTTTTGGGACGTAAAACTCTACATGTCTATCTACTTTCAAAGTGTTTAAAGGCCAGCGGTGCTACCATGCTACGTTGTCAACATGCCCTCATGTGAGGAATACATTTCGCGATTATCAATTCTTCGAAACACTGTATTGGGAAGATTCCCAAACGTGTGGGTATGGTTGCGTAAGGCAGTGGTTACACATGCGTAACGGGCTAGTTACAAAAAAAACCGTAGAAAAAACGATCAGTACACATGTCAATATTTTCGTTCACTCAAAAACAAAGCGGGTTTCTCGTAGGAACCATAAATGATTTATGTCTTTCCTTTATTCTACTTTTTCGCTCCCGAATTCCTTCTTCAGTGCTAGGGCACCTTCTTATATGATTCAGTATTATCTCACAGTTTAAACCAACAAGCTCTTTGAGCCGGCTGTGCAAACTTTGGTGGTGTTCAAAAAAAACATCATCACCTCGAACCGGTCCCAGAAATTGAGCAAATCCTTCTACTTACCTTTAATCCACGTAAGTGAAGAAGGCAACAGACGGGTGGCAAACACCAATGAGGATTTTTAGACAGATGTACCCAGTAATTGAGGAAAAGTACGATAAAGCATTGTTATGAACCCAAAGACAAACACAGTGGCCAGGCGTTCCACCTTCGCTGAAGCATCTGTGTGGAGTGCTTCAGGGGTGCGTACTACGAGATAATTCTAGGGAACGTGGAAAGCAACGGTGGTTGCCAGAAGACACCGAAGCGATGCAAGCCCTACCGACCACTTGCCCGAGCGCCTGCACGATGCGCAACCACTCGGTTTCAGCACGAGTTTCTGTATCTGGAGTTTGGACTCCGGCATAGTGTCCAACTGCCTGTGATCCAACTCGGACCTTTCTGCACTGAGAAGCAACCGTAGGCGAGCGCACGAAGATGGTGGGTGGTTGGTCATTTTTTTGCACACCTCGATACGTGGGAGGTCAAGCTCGCTTCGGAGGACCTGGACCAACAACGACGTCTCGTCGCCAGGACCAAGGAGGCAGCGAAGGCCAGAGGGTTCCTGGAATGAGGAGACCTCCCACCTAAGGTGGACGCGGAACCTACACCGTTCCTAAAATAAACGTTTATTCCTCCTCCTCCCACCTGAGAATGAAAAGAGGGGGGGGGGGGTCAAAGAGAGCCCCACACATTTACATAATAGGGGGTGGGACACTGTTACTTGTGAGGGGGGGGGGGGGGGGATACAAAGTCAGCCATATACATTGACATAATAGTGAAAGAGCGCTGTGACGAACCTTCGCTTATGAAGGGAGACCCTACGCATGCCTACTGGAAACAACTTAAAGTTATCCTACCGTCTCCTTGCAACAACCTAGAAGAAATCATATTAGACTTCAGAATCATCCAGCTTGGCTTTTGCGAGCCTTGCGCAACTTTGTGCGAGCTCCGAAACTTCTGACATCTAAATTGTCTTTATAGTCGAGCCTTTCCTGTCCGGGGGCTGTCGAACATCGTAAACGTACATATGCCACGGAAAATAGGTAATTCCCCCCGCAGATATGTGCCGCGCCTCCAACCTACCGCACTAAACTCTAAATCAAGTCTCGTATAATGTGCTAGCGACATTAGGGAAACCAGAGGGTAAAGGTGTAGCATTCTGGATGTATGCGGAACATTGCCGAGAACATGATTAGGAGTTTACTCGCTCCACCCACAAATCCCGACTACGCCCCCTACTACTTCCATCACTACTCCCACTTCAGTAATTCACTTCATTTCCAGTTCATTCCCATTTAATGCCACTTTACTCCACTCCGCTGCATTCAACCAGCTAAAATAATTGGCGAAGGCAAGGCTTCTTAGAAGATCTATAGGTGGGCTAGTTGATGTCGATTTATTTTTTAAACTTGGTTTTGTGAACACGAGACGAAAAGACGCAGTAGAGGGCGTGACGAACGCAAACCACCAACTGGTTTATTGAGTGTGAATAAAAACGTGGTCCTGTGAAAGAGATGTCATAAGCAAACCTTATGTTAAAGCCACCGGCTTCGCTCATTCATCAGTGTGCTTTAAGGGGAGCCGGGTGAATTTTCTTTCCAATTGAAATAATATTTTTATCGATCGCTCGCATCTCCCGTTTCCTTGGTTCTTGTCACAACTTCCGGCTACCTCGACGTCACCTACAACATAATGCTGAGCCCGCAGACCTCAGCATATTATGAAAATATTTGAGCTCCCTCGAGATCGGGGCTGAAAGCAAACGGGGGTGCGGAAGTTGAACTCACTTCGAAACTTCCCGCGTGCTTAGTCGGCGTGATGAGGCAATACATCGCGCGCGCAGCCCGAGACGCGGGCAAAAAACACAACGCTGCGTCTCGACGTCCGCGTTGCACAAAGGAGTATTGCACAAACGACGCACAAAGTCGACCAGCAGAGCGGAGTTTTGAAGTGTAAATATTTACTGACGCATGAGTCGTGCGGCGAGAACAGCTCGACGAGAAGCCTTTGATGACAACCTGGACGCCTACAAATATGCTGTGGAACAAATAGAACAAAGAGCAGTGAAACTTAGATAATTTTTGTTTCTGTATTTTTTTCTGTCCTTTCAGCTAGCGTGCTCTTCGCCCTCAGGGCAGTTGTGCTTTGCTAGCGTATTTTATTCAGACACGTGGTGAAACTACATTAATCACAAAATAAATGGTGACCTACTTTTCTTTTCAGACACGTGGTCACAAATAAAATGGTAGTGAGGGGTTCGTTAGGCCAGTGTGGTAATTAATACACGTGGCAACGTTCATTGATTGATATGTGGGGTTTAACGTCCCAAAACCACTATATGATTATGAGAGACGCCGTAGTGGAGGGCTCCGGAAATTTAGACCACCTGGGGTTCTTTAACGTGCACCCAAATCTGAGCACACGGGCCTACAACATTTCCGCCTCCATCGAAAATGCAGCCGCCGCAGCCGAGATTCGAACCCGCACCCTGCGGGTCAGCAGCCGAGTACCTTAGCCACTAGACCACCGCGGCGGGGCGACACGTGGCAACGTAGCAATAAATATCTTTCTGATGTTGAATCACACATGTTGCACTGTTGCAACAATACCCAATAAAGTAGCCGTAAACACGCTTTTAAGGAAGCATGTTTACGACTGTGGAAGTGTACTTACGACTTCTTACAACTTCTTTTATTGAAGCAGCCATAAAAAAAGTCACTACCCAATATGCTAAATAAAATTTTTGTAGAAACTTATGTCGTTTAACAGCGACATAAGTTTGAAGACTGATTTTGAAGACTGATTCGAATGAACACCTTACATGCCTCATCAAACGCCCAAATTGAATGTTAGTGGCGTCGGCGTCAACAATCACTGATGCAAAATATCACTGCGCGATGACGTCATCACATGACATCATTGTGACATCATTCGGAACAATTACTTCAATGGTATTTTGTGTACTGACGTGTTTTCTGCTCATCATTTAGCTTGTGCAGCATGGTCAGATGCCACGTGTGCCTTGAAGTCAAGTCCTGCTTTGTACTAAGAGCGCAAGAAGGGACAAGGGTTTACGTAGAAACGCAGACGAGTGTTGAACTTACAATTGAAGTTATTTTTTCCTGAATGGAACAGAATATAAAAAAAGCCACACGTGAAAAAAAAAAACTCGGCAGATCCCACGTACCTTGGGAGGAGGAATAAATGAGGAAGGACAGGGAGGTTAGCCACCATGTACCTTGGGAATCGACGTTATGCGAAGCATGTGGAGGGAAGGTGACAATGTTGTAATTTAAAAAAAAACATTACGACACGTTATGAAATGACGCTAAATATATATACAAATGTCACACACACAGGTATATATTGAACAGTTGTAGGTGTTTATATAAACAATTGTTCACATTTGCGCAATGATGTCATTCAGGAACATGAGTATTAGCAACAACAGAAGCGAAAAGCTCATATGAAGCGCTGGTGCTGGTGACGATGGTAGCCCTGGACACTGCTACATAAATCAGCTTCAACGCATGGCACCTAACCACAACTGACAATAACCCGACTAGATGGCTGTATAATAATAATACATATGTGATGCTTATAAAACTGAATAGCCAGCAGTGCAACCACATTTGACGTTTCATGAACTCTGTGGGGTCTGTTTGAAAAGTAGTTCCGGAACTTGGCGTGGCTCTATGGAATACTTGATTGCCACGCCGAATGCTAGGATTCTATTCCTGCTGGGACAATGGCATTGATTCGTTTCATTCATCCGGTCAACACTGCCGATGTCCGCTTTTTCTTAATGATCAAGTGTTAAAATTGCTCATGTGTGTTTTCACCGTTCCTGGGTAGACAAACTGTCTAACACCTGGGGCACACACACGCATAGTACTAGCACATACTTAACCTGTGTGTTCACCACTGTTTTTCGGAAAGTGTTTGACAACATACGCGAATGGATTGTGACATTATTCGTGTCATGGCCAGCGAGTCATATTCCTCAAACTATTTCACCCTCCCAATACTAATTTTGGTTTAGCCTAAGTTAAAGGGTTAATCATGAGAGCACTGAGACGTAAGCGGATAGATAGATAGATAGATAGATAGATAGATAGATAGATAGATAGATAGATAGATAGATAGATAGATAGATAGATAGATAGATAGATAGATAGATAGATAGATAGATAGATAGATAGATAGATAGATAGATAGATAGATAGATAGATAGATAGATAGATAGATAGATAGATAGATAGATAGATAGATAGATAGATAGATAGATAGATAGATAGATAGATAGATAGATAGATAGATAGATAGATAGATAGATAGATAGATAGATATAGATAGATAGATAGATAGATAGATAGATAGATAGATAGATAGATAGATAGATAGATAGATAGATAGATAGATAGATAGATAGATAGATAGATAGATAGATAGATAGATAGATAGATAGATAGATAGATAGATAGATAGATAGATAGATAGATAGATAGATAGATAGATAGATAGATAGATAGATAGATAGATAGATAGATAGATAGATAGATAGATAGCCTACAATCACACCCCTTAAGCTGATGTCCCCGACTCACTGCAATAAAATTTCTTTCTCTCTTATCCTCTCAATATTGCCGCCACCACCACATGCAAGCATTATTTGTAAGTATTTTTTCTTCCATCGCAAGCTAGAAAAGTTTCTAGTGTTGACTGTCAAAGTGGTTGTTTCATCATTTCCGTTCTGTTTTGCTTTTCTTTTACGCAATACTGCTACTCCCTTGTGTATCTTAACTGTTCACTTCGTGTATGGGCCCGTGCAAAAGCTCAGCTTCACAGTACTGTTAAACAACCAAAATTACCATAACTGTGCTATTTTCCAGTGAGTTAACAAGCTTTACGGAGCCAAAGACGAAGCCTTAATGATACGTAGTCTCCTCATTATGCTTAATGAAGTAGACGCGGCTAATCAGCGGGCATACATCACATCTACGTCATTAAAAGCTACGATCCGCCGGGAAGCGTGCCTGGGATTAATTAAGCATGCCAGCTGGGCCAGCCTTTTTGTGGTTGTCCTATTACTGTTTTGTCAAAACATTTAGGGCAAAACATATGCTACTCGGCAAAATGAAGAATTGGAATAGTCAACTTGTATTCATATTGGAACAGCACAGAGACGAATAACCAAGGAAGAATGAACAACATGAGTGCTGGCTGACAACAGCTTGCTTTATTCAAGTGAAACAGAAAAGCAAAGGGACGAAAGAAGAACAAATAAAACCACATAAGGCCAAATCAGCAAAGAGGCTAATGGGGGTTCCATAAATTCATAGTATTTCTCATCGCATAAAAAAAAAGATTGCCGACCAGTTCGACGTTGATATTCATTTTTACGTCAAACCGGGTCCCCACGCAGCGTGTTGGAAGTATCCAGGCAGAGTAAGCTTCACCAATGGGGCGACGCGTCACAGCCCCTCGAAGCCCGCCTGTACCCTGTTTAGCTACCGGTGGGTGGCCGGCCGGCACTGGGGATCGAACCCCGCACCTCCCGTAGCTGAAGCATTTACGTCAAAAATAATCTCCACACCCTGTGTGCCAGAATTTATCAGTCATCGTAGAGTGTGAATATGTCTTCTAGCAGAACGTGCACAGTCAAGCACCGCTTGCCATTTGTCCCTTCCAAAAGCAATGTCCTCCATTCTGTTCTTCTGTCATGTGGTGAGGTTTATGTGGGGAAAACTGGGCGCTGCGTCAACATACGCCTGTGAGAGCACCATAGCTCTTTAAAGTGTGCGCCGTTCTTTTATTTGTCTGCCCACTGCGCCACCTGCGGTTGCACCCCAGTATTTCGCCGCACGACCACCGTTTTCAGACACATTGAATCTCGCATGATAGAAATAGCGGAAGCCTTTCCTATCCGCAAAAATGGTCACGCCTTCGTTATAACACAGTTAGTTGCATTGCTTGATTTTGAGCTAACGTATTTGGAAACAAATTTAATGATGCTACGTGTAGTCTTTAGTTACGGGCATACGTTGCGCGCGTATGTTTCGTTCTTCTTTCTTACCTTTGTTTTTCTGTTTCGCTTGAACAAAGCAACCAGTTGTCAGCCAGCGCTCGTGTTGATCAGTCTTCCTTTGTGATTCGACTTTGCCCTGATGCAATATGAATATGCTACTCAATCTACTGTGTGAATTGTACTATTGTAATACGTCTTCGAGTTTGCTTGTTTTTTACCCTTTTTTTTACCCAGTGTTCTTGTTGTCCACGCACATGTTAACAGGGTATGATTTCCAAATTCTATAGGAAAGCTTGGGCTAACGCTGAAGGCAGTACAGCCCAACAAATTATTTCGTTGCCTCGCCTGACTTTTGCTACCGTACTTTTTCCCACGAACTACCACCACAAGTTATCACTGGATTATTTTAACTGGTGCAGAGTAAAATAAAATAAATATCTGTTATTTTTGGTTGAAGTTGGCTGAAGATAGCTAAACGTTAATGCTAATATTCACTGTCCACTTTAGTAACACGATCATAGAGTGCTTTCAATCTCATTAGAATGACTGAGTTTTCTTTGAATTGTTGTTCCTAAGGCAATATAGCTATGATGTCTGCTCGACGTCATCAATGATTTTTGTCAAGACGTCATTGCAAGCCACCATCGTCGCTTGATCAGTTGGGAGCAAATCCCGGAGGCCATGCAAAGAACAGAAAGCTTCAGCGTTGTGGCAGATAAGAAGGAGATGGTGGGCGGGAGGTAATGGAATAAAATAAAGTCCTCAAAATATTTCAATAAGCGACTCACGAACGCATATTACTCATGTGTTCTCCATAGCGTTCTTTCCAGAGACTGTGACGTTTGTACACACGGTTTATGCAGCGTGCGATTCGGTTAGTGCAAATATGCACACGATTGGATGCACCAGAATTCTCACGCATGCAAATCTATTCATGCTATTGTGACCAATGCGAACGTGTGAATGTAAGCAATAATATACGGGGCCTTGCGTGTCAAAAGCACAATGTATGAAGTTGTGAAGGGCTCCAGAAGAGTGTACCATCAGGTGTCCTTTAGTGCTCAATAGAATATTGCGCAGTGAACAGGCTTCTATAGCATTTCACCCTTATCGAAATGTGGCCACTGCGGCTGATACCGAACCCGCAATTTTCATGACAGCACCTGAGCACCACACGAACTATATACCACCGAGGCTGGTGAACATGCCGATGAGTGCGTTATTTTTAAAGACGATAGTCTTTCTTGGGGACCTTCAACAAAATTTTGGTCTGTCTGTCTGTCTGTCTGTCTGTCTGTCTGTCTGTACATGTGTATGTTTGTCCGCCCTAACGATACCTCAAACGGCACCAAACTGCCAACCCCATCCTCAGCGCCCACCAATATTCCTCAAGGCTTAGCGTTCATAGTTGTGCGATTGTCAAATAAAAAGCAATTATTGCGCATATTTGAGGCGCCACAACAACGCTTCGATGTTTTCTATGTCCGCCTTTATACTAGAAGAGGCACACACAAGTAACTCTAAGGAATGCAGCCTTTAATCGCGCTGCGCTGACAGTGCAACGCGATGCTCAAAAAGGTGTTTCCAACGCTTTGCTACGACGTCACGGTGGTGGCACCTGCCCGTCGCTTTGCGTTCTACACCTTATCACCTCCGAGCCTGGCGCGCATCTTTCTCCGCGGGCTGCACACCTTCGTTTGCAAAGATAACCGCCAGACGGCACTTGTGTCTCACGTTCCATAGATGCGCTCGTTTGCCTCCGCCACGTGCTCGAGGCACTCTAACGCAACGCCTGCAGAATACCATTCACCAATTTTCTTGCGCAGAACATCAAGTAAACGTTTTGTTCAGTCTCTCCAGACGCAAGACTATCGTCTTTTGACGACATTTACCGTGTAACATGTAGATTCGGGCCAATGTTTTTACAGAACTCTCTCGATACGCGACAATAAACTATCATATATATTTTTTTAATTGAACATACTGCAGGCTTTTCACAACCCGTCCAGGAGTGGAGTCAGGAAAATACATACTAAGCATCGAAAGAAAATACATAACAGAATAACAAGAAAGAATATACAATGTCAACAGCTCATAAATCAAATTGGACACACTGTATTATGTTCTTAAATGATCGAGTGGCGTTACAGCACACAATATTGTTATCTAGTTTATTCCAATGGTGGATAGCTGACTGAAAAAGGGAATGCTCGTGAGCCTTAGCACGACTGAAAGGTTGGTGGGGAGTTTCAGTATGGTTCAGTCGAGATGAGTGTTTAGGCAGGTTCAGCAGGTAATGAGATTGTGATATGCGGAATCGACCATAACATGATTGGTAAAGAAATTCTAGTCGTGACATAATTCTGCGTTGCGAAAGAGGTTTTAAGTTTGCCCTTACGAGCAAGCCTGCAGAACTGGATTACCTCGAGAAGTCTGAATATACAAATCTAACTGCCAATTTTTGTATTTTTTTCTATTTTACTAATGAGGTGCTTTTGATGTGGACTCCAGATGAGATCGACGTACTGTAAACATGGTATCATGATGATGTCAGAAAAAAAAAATTGAAGAAAAAATTACGTGGCAAGTAATACCTCGGCCGGCCCACGCACTCTTCGTCCTCTTCTTCTGCTTAGCTCAGAGAACGCGCGCGTCCGGAGCGAGCTATCCCGCAGTGCCGAAATGATTGTCATGGTGTGTAATGACTCGGGCGGGCGAAAGAACGGGCATATAGATAAAGAAAAAGGTAGAAGAAGGAAGAAAGTGAGGAAAGTGAAAAAAAAAACATCGTAAGACAACAAAAGAACTGAATAGACAGAGAAACAGATGGAAAGAAAAATATACACAAAGAAGCTAAAATAGGCAAGACAGAAAGAAAGAAAGAGGAGAGAAAAACAAAAAAGAAGAAAACGTAGAAAAAAGAGAAAGAGAGAAATCGAAAAAGTGATGAAGAAGATTGAGAAAGACAAGGTACAGAGAGTTAAGGAATACA
This sequence comes from Rhipicephalus annulatus, assembly GCA_013436015.1. NCBI lineage: Eukaryota > Metazoa > Arthropoda > Arachnida > Ixodida > Ixodidae > Rhipicephalus > Rhipicephalus annulatus. The sequence continues at coordinate 1,557,593 of WOVY01000504.1, forward strand.
AAAAAACAAAGATAAAAATAGAGATAAAAAAGTTTTGAGAAACAGAATTGAAGAAAAAAAAACAAAAAATCAAGGAAAGCCGACAAGCTCCGCGTTTCTTCAGGCTCAGCACTACAAAGGCGAAGATGTCTTTTTTTTTTCCTCATGTGTTTGTGTTTATCACGAAGTCCGTGCGTATGTCTTGCATGTGTATGCTCGTGCACTGACAAGTTTTGCGCGTCCATGTCAAAAAAAAAAAACGTACGGTAGACTCGCGCTCATGGGGCTGTGAAGGAAGTACACGCGATGTTGATTTGAATGGAATCGATGACCTGAATGAGCCAGTCGGTACCACACACGACGCGACGGTCGCCGACATCGCGCAGGGCATCCAAGCTGCGTCAACTAGGACGATTGTCTCCGAGCATAGAAGTCAGAAAGTTTTCAGACACTCTCCTTTTTTTTTTACTTCCAATCGGTTTGTAATGGACCTACCTGCACACACCGGTGCAATTCGGGTCACGAGTTAAAGATTTTCGCCCCCTCCCCAAACTCTGTACTCCTTCATGAACGCGTTTTCCAGTCGATACTTTTTTCTGTAAATTATTTTGTCTTCACCATTACCTCTTTCTAATTACACTTGATATATGTCATTTTCGTTCGTTCCAGTCTATCCTGTTGGGGTCAATTACCGCACCGATCGAGTATAGTGGATTATACTTCTTCTGGAAAGACGTTACATCCGAGTGTGCGCTCGTAGCGACGGAAAAATCTGCAACGTTACTTTACGAAACGAGAACGCCTGTCTACTTTGGACGCCGTTCAGGTCACACAAGCATTGAGAATTTAACAGTATTTTCGCAATTCTGCGAGTGACTCATAGACCAACTACATGCAGAAAGGCTGAGTGACTGACCTACCACGGATCAATTTTGTGTCTGACTTCTGCACGCCTACAGAGCACGTGTGTTTGCGCGTGTGTAGAACCCACGGATTGAAAAAGAAACATTTAGGGCTAAATAACTGACGTGCTTTCGGTTCCACCATGGTAATTTCAAATCATACCAGTGTAGTTTCAACTGAAATACCTGGATAAGAGCGACAATTACCTTTAGAGACCAAATTCATCATTACATGAAGTGGTTATCTCAAGCGATTTGGCGAACTAATTGTTGTTCTAAAAAAAATTCACGTCACCTTTGCATCCGTGAGTACTTTGAAATCTAAGGCCTTAGGCCTCATCAAAAGAGAAAAGTGACCGTCCACGTCGGTGTCCCACGACAATGGTGTCAATGCCAGTGATGCCAAAAAAAAAACGATCACGTGATGTTGTCTCCTCGTGATACTATCGTTACGTCACACATAGAATTTGTGGTGACATCACTATGACGTCCCCAAACGGGGCATCGTGGGAAGACGTCATCACATGACAGCGTCACTTGTTCAAAAGTGAGACCATCATGGAGGACGCGCGGAACCACATTAGTGTAGAAATTTTTCGGAGGTGGGCGGGGGAGGCTTGATGCATCAACTGAGCAGAAACAGATGAAGATGGCTTACGCTGTATAGAGTTATCTTTAGCGAATGCATAAGAGACCCTATTGTTTTACCACGATAGCCTTAAAGAGCTCGTTTCGCATGAAATCCAGCGTCGGCGTCATTGGTCGTGCGCGAAAAATTCTCTTTGAGCGACCGGAAAATCAGGAAAGATGCAAATAAATTAAGTATTAAAGCTTCTCGGTCTCCGTGGGGATCGAAACTGGTCGTTTGCGTGGCAAGAGGATGTTTTATCACACAGCCAGTCCTGTGCTTGTGATGATACAGTTTAAATAAATTCCTCTGCTTAGAAATGCAGTGACAGTAACTTTCAAGTTTTACAAACACGCGCGTCCTGTACACGTGCTTCACAATACAACATGAAATAGTTCCGTAATAATCCGTGGTGCAAGCGTACATTGCCCTTGGGCGTCAGAACATGGGATGAACGTAATGACTTCATAGTTCAAAGCCAGTCACCCATTAAAAAAGGCACAGATGCTACTTCACCCTTAAGGCCACGAAGTGGTTGCACAGCGAGTTTGAAACGTTTCCATGCGCTAACTGTTCGAAGTACGCAATAGGAATAGCATATTGCTATAGCATTCAACTCTTAAAGGCAAAGCTTAAGGGTCCCCAAATTTTTTTTTTTTCATTTTTGTGAGGCTCCATTTTCGGCCACTCATACGTAACACACGGCCAAATGTAAGCTCTCATAGATGTATATCCTCTGGTCACATGGTTCACGTTTAATTTTAAAGATGTTCAAAGTGAGCAGTTCTATTGCTTTCTCGGCTTCCTGATTGGAACTATCCACACTATATTCTATCCTAATACCAACCTATGTCACTAGATAAATTTACGGCATGGCAATCGTAGAGATACCGGATTAACTAAGGCCGGATAATACGTATCTTCGTCTTAGCATCGTGTTTTCGGCTTAATCGAGGTGTCCGTGTGCTTTCGTGTACTAATAATAGCGTTATCAGTAGCGTGACGCGTCTTCGCAACGCTGATGGAATGACATCGGCTCGCAGTTCGCTTGGACTTGCGTGCAGACAAGCAACGCATTACTAAACATCAGTTCTAAGTTTTGTACGATTTGTTCTCGTTCATATCACACGTGCGCGTCTCTCCACCACTTAAATGTCGCACTCATCGGTTTTGAAAGACATTGACGGACTGTTGGTGCTGTAAAAAGTTGAAATTTGACGATTTTTTTTTCTCCTTGCCTATACTACGTTACCGTCATGACATCAGAGGCGTGAATAAAAAGAAAAGAAACACGTGCTCGAAAATTCCGTATTCATTGGCTGTTGCCAAAAAAAAAACATCGATAGCAGAACAAAACATAAAGAAAATTTATTCTTTATATTCACGAGGTATGCCTTGACACAAAAAACGCATTTCGTTTGAAAACGCATTATTTAAAGACGCAACGCGTGATGGATCAGCGAAGAAAGGCAGCCGCTAGTGGTACAAGGCAGAGTGATCGATTGTCGCCGTTTTGCGGCGTTCATGTAAAAAAAGAAAGCAGGTGTGAATCCAAGTTTCTACGTCGGATGGCTTTTTCTTGGGGCCTTTACTCGGCTGCTGCATGAGTATTTCTCCGGAACAACCATCGTTCGTGCTGTCGGAAATACCTTTGTGGCTTTGGGAGCAAACTTTAAAGTCGGCCTTTAAAGACTCTTGCATACATGAAAACTTCATGGCCAGATATTCCTGCTTGAAACAGCGGACTAGAATAACATTTGTGGTGCTAATTATGGGTGGGCTTCAGAGAAAGTGCGTTGTCTTAATGCGTAAAACATGGAAGGGCATGCAGCAAGTACGTGTACCATCGCTACTATGCGTGGTTTTTATATGCAGTACAAGCATGACTTAAGTGGGTTGGTCCCAATGCAACATGACCTCAATAGATGCGACCTGGCGTACCTTCCAATTTGACCTAAGGTAAGTGCTTCCTGTTCAATATCAATTGAAAATGAGGTGCTGCGCAGAATATTTCGAGCTTGTCGGGAACACAAGTTTGCAGCGAGCTCGGAATAGGGCGCTCATGATAGGATGGCAATGCGGAGCACGCGATAGTGTCGTTGATGGAAACGGCTACAACAATAAAGAAAGAAAAATGGGAACGGCTACAATAACGAGTATGGAATGATAAACGCAGGTGCAGCGTTTGAGGCTGTCTTCAAACGAACACTCCACGTTCCATTCTGTAAACCTCTCAACAGTGCAGCGACGTCAGCGTGATTGTTGCGTTATCTTCTGCCCAAATAAACATCACACCTCCCAAGGGTGTCAAGATAAACTGGTGGGTGCGAAAACGTACAAAACACATTAACTAAGTTCTTTTAGTGTCCCCGTATTGTTCTTGTATACAACTGTTTCCTTCGAATCATGAACCAACTCTCCCAAGTTACAATCTTTGTTGGCCGCATTTGTCACCTATGGGGCACTGAGTTCCTTCGTTCTACTGTAGCGGCATGCAATTTTCCACTCTCGAGCGTCACAATGGCGCATATGCAGCTCTCTTCTGTTGCCCGTTGCACTTCTGTCGAATATTACAGATAAATCACAGCTACTTACATTACACGTCTGAAGATTTTTCTGTCGTAAGGTATGGGTGAAAACTGTCTCTACAAACAAGCAAGTAGTACAATCTTGCGCCGAATAAGCTACCAGGTGTGCTTTCTTCGTGGCTGTGAGTAATACATCATGAGCGTGGTGAAACTGAACGCGAGACACCGTAGACATACGATGACATAGCTTTGAGTTCTTCGTGCATGCATGGGCGAGCCTACTGTTTGTGATTAAACCGTTAGATTATTCACGCTACTCAATAGTGTTTGAAGAGCACAGTTCCTCGGCAAGAGCAAACGAAGTGGGCGGACTCTACCTTCACCACGGATGTCTGTCAGTCAAACGAACTGACGCGTATACTCGGATGCAAACTCGTTTATTCTGAGCAGGCCTGAGTTTCACACATGACTGTCATAGTGCCGGACTCTACTGTCTGGTGTTTCATGTGCCGTAAGCTACACAGAACCTTCTTAAGGTATTAAATGGTTTGGCTAGCTTGCATTACTTGTGCAAGGTCAAAGCCATCAGAGGAGCCTGTTATCTCGCCATGCTTCTTCTAGATTATCACGTGTCTTCTCATTTTGCTCAGCCTGCTTCGGAATGATGACTGTGCCAGTTCAGTCTCTATATTGATTGTAATAATTAGCTAGGTTGTCATTAACATGACGTTCAGTTGTTCTATATGAATTGGTAATATAATAATTAGGTCAGGTTTAGTCGTCATGGTCTTATTTTGAACTGAATAGCATGATTCTGATTTTAGTGAGCAAGGCTCTAAATAGCTTTGTTTATTGGTATTTTATAATTAGCACAGCACTAAATTACACTATTTCAATTAGCTTGGTCTAACACTCACTCGGCTTTAATGCATGGCCTCGCAATATCTAGAATAATCAGCTTGGTCTTAGCATGAAATAATTTACCTAGCTAGGTCCTAGCGTGCACTGACCTAATTAGTCAGGTATGCCACCCATTAAATCAAGTTTTCAGCTAGTCACACTTGCTCTAGGGGCGAGTAGACGACGAAGAAGAGGACGAAGAAGGTGCGCGTCGGCCGAGCAACGTGCTAGAATTATCAGGCCCGTCATGATGACTATACACGTGGCCTAGGCGCGCTGTTGTAAGGCGCTCAATCGCTACTAATTTCACTGACCATGGTGCTGATTATACTTAAGAACACCTAGTGCACGCATTAAAGTCTTGAACTGAAACAGCCTATGCCTCTCAAAATATGATTAGCAATTAAGCATTTTGGATACTTTTGTTACATTGGTACACTTATTTATTTATTTATTTATTTATTTATTTATTTATTTATTTATTTATTTATTTATTTATTTATTTATTTATTTATTTATTTACATATACTGCCAATCCCAATTAGGGATTATTGCAGGAAGGGCACATACATTGTGAAAGGGCAAGATTTATACAGAGTGTACTCCCTGAATTATTATAATAACGAGCGAGACAAAGCCGACAGAAATACATTTGATGACTACATCAGTACCACTTAAATACATTCAGTAGCATAGGACATAAATTCCAACTAGTACTGAAAAAAAAAGGATAGTGTGCACTTCAAACAGTGGACAAGAAAAAAGCAGTGTTCGTCAGTTCTGAAGACAATAAGTAACATTCGAGCAGGGATGAAAAAGTTTCCAATGATTGACTGTTTGTTATACTGATTGGCAAGTTATTCCACTCGCTTTCATTGGAACGACCAACAAATGACAGCAGCTGGTTTCAAGACACCACCCAACTTTGTCAATCAGCCTTGACGGGAAGGCGTGTTCTATCATAACGAATGAAACGCAGCGAGATGTGAGGGGTGGATTTGACACTTTTGTACTGTTAGCTCGTTCAAGAGGGGATGTCGCCAGAACTCGGAAAGATTCCGAGTTACGGCTAACTCGGGCCACCCGGCATAGCAATAATATTGTGCGCTGCGTACGTGCGACGTCCGAGACCGCATAACCCACATATTTTGCGCACACGATAGTTACCAAAGAAAACACACAATCGCACCAGTTCCACGCTTTGAGAGTCGTACAAACAGCGGAGCAGAGTATGTAGGATCCGCCGGTCTCTCTTGGCGTTCGGCATGTGTTTGTCCGAGTCGAAACTGCCGGTTCACCAGTCCTTGCGCTCGGCTAGCCTCTGTGTCTTCCGCGTTAGTTTGTGGTCTGCCTCAGCTTGTTTCTTTCGTAGATGTGCGCCCTAACTCCCGGCGCTGGGTTTTCGCGATCGCTTCGGAGGCTCGTACAGAAATTAGCCCTTTGGCGATGCTGGCGTTTCTAGACAATCGCACCTCCTTTTCCTTCTGTTTTTCTTCTTCTTCCGGACAGTTGCGCTCTGGCTTTCCAAACGTACAGACTGCTCGACATCCATGGCGAAAAAGGAAGTCTTCAATTTCAAATGCACTGGCGCCTTCTCTAGAGCTATTTTAGTATTAGTGAGTGCGTAAGCAGCATCGGGTACGGTGTTGCACACACGTATAAGGGCACGTGCGCACAAGTCTTGTTCATGCGCAATATGCGAAACGCAGGCTCCTTACGTACGCAACGCCGTTATGGACGCCACATACGTAGTGCTAAGCTCGCTATTAACTTGACATGCAGCATCTTCTATTGGGTAGGAAGCCTTCAAGTGCGAGGCGAGGAGCGCACGTGACGACTCCCCACTTTTGGGCTATATTTGGTACTTTTGGCTTGAGGCCAAGTGACGGCATGAGACCATACAGTTTTGTACAGTATATTCTGCAGAGAAATCCAGTGGTGCGATCGTTCAGCTGCTGTGGGAATTATGGGTAGTACACGGATTTGCTTAATCTTCGTACTTGCGGATTCGGAAGCACTTGTGGCTTTGTTTATAGTTGTGCTCTGGCATTTCCTTCACATAAAGTAGTTTATCGTTGGGAACTGCATAACCCAACCTAAATTGGTGACCCAAAAGGTCAAGGTGGTGAAGTTAAACTGTGGAACGTTTGCTGCGACAAAACGGCTACAAACCACGCGAAGTCAAATGGAGCCGGAAGGACGAAGTTTAGACAAATCCGTGCACTACCCATCATTCTCATGCTGGCTGCAGTGCTGTGCATTGCAGCTCCCAAACACACTAGCGTCAGAGTTTCCATTTAGTAAATATTGCAGCAAACTGCATGCATAAGACGACAGTTATGGTCACTTAAGTGCTCCGAACTTAAAATATCCTAGTGTCTGAACTGAACACTCACCGAAGGCACACGTCTGAGCGGCGACACGCTTCATGCTGTCGCGCTAACGCTGCTTCGGCATTTCACGCAACGAAACGCTCTTGGACATTTCTAGACACCCGACTCGTCAGGACACTTTTGTTTCCTGGTGAGGCGTGTTTCGCAAGCGTTTTATATCTTTTGCTGTCTTTGCATGCAATATAGGCTCTTCTGCGTTTTCTGTGAACTAGTTGCATGCAACGTATTATCTTTTCAATTCTCGTAGGAAACGACGCGTGTGGAACTGTGATACGGCAAACTACACACAATTGCAACTTCGCTCGTGTGTCGACTGTCCGCTTCTAGTTAAGGATACGTATTCTCTTTACTCCGTGTTGTCTTACTCAGTTTCAAAACCTGGAGAAGGCGGGAGTAAGCGTGACAATGACGCACTTGATTGATTGATCGATTGATTGATTGATTGATTGATTGATTGATTGATTGATTGATTGATTGATTGATTGATTGATTGAATGATTGATTGATTGATTTGCGGGGTTTAACGACCCAAAACCAACATATGGTTATGATAGACGCCGCAGTGGAGGGCTCCGGAAATTCTGACCCCCTGGAGTTCTTTCATGTGCACGCAAATCTGAGTACACGGGCGTACAACATTTCCGCCTCCATCGGAAATGCAGCCGCTGCAGCCGGGATTTGATCCCCCGACCCGTGGGTCAGCAGCCGAGTACCTTAGCCACTAGACCACCATGGCGGGGAAAAATACGTACTTGAGGCGCCGGAATTCGTGTGCTTTTCTGTCATTGAACTACATGTTGCTTGTGTACTATGTATTTAGTGGGAGCGTACATCGCTAGAGGTCACTTCTAAGTAACTTTCTTCAGGGGTGTAGGCAGAAATATTTTTTCGTAAGGCGGAAAGCACCTTGTTCTGAAGTGCGGGCCGAGCAGGGAGTTGAGGTCGATTGTCATATTGTGCTTATATGATGAGGAAAAAGTTTAGACGTTTAAAACGGCACAGGAAGAACGAAGAAATTAAAAAAAAGCGTCTGAAGCCTTCGTTCTTCCTGTTTTGTTTTAAGCGTCTAAAATTTTCTCTCATTATGATGTACCAACGAGCCCAGGAAAAAGTATTTCTGTTTTTATATGGCATCGCCAAAAAATCTCCGAGGGATGGAGGGGGAGGGAGGGGCACGGACCGGTTGCGCTGCCCCCCTGCTACGCTACCGCCTGCCTTTTAGAAGCTGTTTTAAGCTAATCACCATAAGACCCTTTGCATGTGACAGTTTACACGACTTGTCATTTATTTATTCGTCGCAACTCTCCGTGTTCAATCAAAGAAGCATTGCAGTGTTTACGGGCGATATTTAGACAGGTTGCTTCTTTTTGTTTATTTACCACAATGCACGAGCTGAAAAAATTCTTGGAACAAGGTTCTTTGAATGATTTTTCGTCGCTTCAAGCCCCCATCTGCCTTGGAACTTCTGCTTTACTTGAATACACATGCTGTGTACACCCAAGCAAAATGACGAACCGTCCACAGTGTTTTATTTGACCGCTGTAGTTCTTTGTGAATTCACGTCACCAAACTCTACATGTAACGTTTCATAATTCATATGTACTTTTTTTTACACACACAGCTCCTTCCTTTTTGCCCCCTATGCACCTGACTTGTCATTTTATTTCATTATGAGTTATTCTCTGTGTAAAACGGTAGCATATATCACCCACAACAACCAATGCCTCCTAAATCTCACGAAATAAAATAAATAACGTCAGGATCTCTTAACATGAGGTTGTCTTCACTGCATTGTCGCAGCGAGCAATAATTTGCGGAAACACAGTATATGTTGATACCGAACACTGAGAATGTCGCAATCATAAAACTCTTGTGACACAAACTTAACTTACTACTCCGTACGAGCTTCGTTTGAAACAGACAAAGGGTACCTCGAGTCTTCCGCAATAAATTAAGCCCCGAAAACAGGCAGTGAAGAATGAATCGAGCATGCTCCAACAAATGAGGTTGCGCTCTTTGTAAACTTCCCCACTCCCCAACCCAGACAGACCTCCGGTAATCTTCTGAATTTGTGTACAAAATGTCTAAGACTTCAATTTTTCAGCGTCCCCGCTTACAAACAACCTCTCCCGGCTCAAGGGTGCCTCGAAAGAGATTTCGGGAAGGAACCTGATGACGTGCCTCGTGCGTCTTGCGCCTTACAGTTTCTCTCACCATGCGGGCGCCCTTGACGGTTTTGATAGATTGCACCAAGCGAGATCGTTTACCCCACATCTCTTGCGACAAGCAATTTTTTTATTATTATTGTTTCGCAGCTTATATATCTAACGCAGACGCTGCTCCAAGCCGCCCCCTCCCTATTCGTCCTTTCCGAGAAAGCGCTTTATGGCTATTTTTTTTTGTTCTCCGAGCTTAGCATTTTCTTCCCAAGAATTAATCGTAACGTGATGTATTGTTGACAAGCACTATGGCATTCTGCTTTGCTTTTTCCTCTCGAATGTTTTCCTAGTGCCGAAAAATCTCGCCCCCGGCCGCCTCACCTGAAGGAACACTTAACAAAGCTTATTCATTCATTCATTCATTCATTCATTCATTCATTCATTCATTTAACACGCACTTTTCTCCAGCGTAGGTGCATTCAGTTTATACCACTACATCCACATCTTACGTAGCAGTTAGAAGGGCCAGCGTAGGGGTTGTACGTGGTTGACACTCGTGATGTGCTGAATCGCACACCGAAAAAGACACACGGAAGGCACCTACCTGTTTTCTACCTGTGCCTTCCGTGTGTCATTTTTCGTGTGCGACTCAGCGCGTCGCGACTGTCAGCCTTACGTAACTGAACCCTTTTGATTGTAAAATTGATAGCGATTGTCCAACGGTTAAGGCTTAAGACTGGAACTTATTTCATTAGTTTTTGTCAAAGCGCCAAATATCGGCGAAACAAGAGAAAACGTCATAGTTGATTCCGGTTAGGCACAACTGAAATGCAGTTATAAATGCAGTGACAGAAAAAGAACTTCCTGTGCACACACCTTAATCCTGCACGCATGCGTTGCTTTAGCCTGCAAGGTCAACACCTTCTAGTCTTCTTTTCTTTTTTCTTTTGTTGAAAGGTCGTAATAAATGAGCTTGTGTGTCAGCTAATGGCAGAACGACTTGCCCCCGTAATCCTCTTAGTTTGCCAGAATCAAAGACATCTCGCGGGACTGTTAGCCCTTCGCCTTTACTTCTTTTATAAGGCTGCATGTGAATTGAGGCCAAACAAGTGAACGAAGCCTTCTTGTTTGCGCGTTGGCTGAACGTCGGCTTGCCGCCCTTCGTCGCAGATACGACGAGGCCATCACTGCTTCGCCGTTCACTAGCAGATCTGGCTTCATTCATTTGCCATTTATTTGCCTTAACGCCGTGCGAGTCAAGTAAAGTTATGTCTCGTTAACGTGGACCCCGTATATTCGAACAATATGACCGGCTTCTTCACAAAGCCAAATTGGTAATTAAGTTCAAGGTCTTAAATGACACTGTTGACAAGGATTTTCTTCCACTTCATTCAGTGTCGACCTATCCGCAGTATACAATGGCCGTGGTCAATAAATAAATTAATAAATATAGAATAATTTAATTAAAGCTTCGCCTTTAGGAGATGAACGCGATAGCGAAATCTCGCCCATAGTGCACCCTTCCACCGCTAAGAGCACACTTATTATTGTGTTTTGTTACGTACAAACGCACGCACACAAACACGCACACAGTAGATTGGACTAGCGCGCTCTTATCGCCGAATGGGCTCATTCTCGTCGTGACACCTGTCAAACAAAATGCGCTAAAGGGGCCCTGAAACACTTTTTCAGGTAACCACGGAATGAATTCAGTAGAAGAGCTTACTGCCTCACGAATTCAACACCCAAAAAATTTTAAGAATTTGTCCAGTGCGAGTGTAGTTAAAAAGGTTTGTCGCATGCTACAATTGCATTATCTCTACTCTCGTCCCGACGATAGCGCTGGAATAAGCAGGGAGGGGTTGCAGGGCAAGGAAACTACAGCACCTCGTGTCCTTGAGCACTTTTTTTTTTCTTCGAATGCGCGGCTTTTTCTGTGTGATAGCACGCGCACGCGTGGACAAGTAGCGACCTCCCGTGGCTATCTCGGTAACTTGATTTTTCGGTCACACACACACACACACACAGACGATTTTCCGCTCACAACCTACAGGGCCGACGCCGGCGGCGGGTTTTCTGCGAAATGAGCTCTCTAATGCTATTGCGTTAATACTGTCAATACTGTTGTATGGCTCTTGCAGGAGTAGAAAGGAACAGTATAATGGTAACGGAAACTCAAACTCGTATAGAAAAAAATAACGAATCTTTTTCATTAAAAAATATATGGCAGTAGGATAAACCACACTTATAGGATCTGATAATTAGCTCCATGTTTTTTTATTTTTATTTACAGATACTGCAGGCCCTTCTCGGGCCCATGCAGGAGTGAAAGCAAAGAAATACATTGACAGAAATTCGACATACAACTTGACAATACATCAGTGTTGCTTGACGTAATTTTAAAACGTACAACACACATAAAGGGAGGCGTAAATATACTTACACAATCGCGTGTAAGCATGCGATACGGTATGCATACGGTAAAAGAACACAATGATGTCTTCCAATTTTGAAACGACACTTTAACCAAAGCTTATATTACAAATACGCTGAGAAAACACCTCTAATGACACAGAGTTGACCGTCTCTTCAGGTAACATATTCCAATAAGAAATCGCTCAAGGAAACAAAGAAAACTTATGCAAATTAATGTGGCTAATCGGTTGCCTAATAGTCTTACCGTGATGAATTCTCGCTGATCGTTTGAAAGGCTCTTGCATGTAGTGTTCCCGGGACGTATTGAAGTGACCGTAGTAAAGCTAATAGAGGAATTTTAATCTAGATATGACCTCACTATTCTCGAGTGTTTGAAGGTTTGCCCTTTGATGTTTTGGATAGACACTCGCTGTAAACTTTTTGAGAATTGAGATTTAGCCGATAAACTCCACTTTTAGCGGCCGTTATTTGACCCTGTCATTTTTCTTTATTATTGAAAAGGCGGGTTCTAGACGGCCGTTGTTGCGTCAGGCCGTCCGACCGGTATGAAGTTTTGCACGTGTCAACGACATTTAGAATAACGTGCTCACCAGGCATTCAACGAATCGCTTGTCGCACGAGGAGCAAACGACAGCAACCCACGCGGGGCACCGGGAACGCGAGACGACATCTTGATATGACGATCTCACACGCCCTCCCACCCCCACCCCCCCCAGTGCACTGACGGTCATAGGCGTGTGCACGGTGGGGGAGGGGGGCTAAGGGGGGGGGGGGCGCAAAGTCACCTTCATACATACTCTTCACCTTCGCCCCCTCCCCTTCGTCCTGAAAGGGAACCCTGCACACGCTAATGCTAACGGCACTGGGGCGCGGCAGATGACATCAGATACACAAACCCTCGTAAAGTATACTTGCGTCTTTCAAACCAGGCGTTAAGGTTCCAATGCGCACAAACCTAGGTGTTTTGTATTCGATAGATATGTGGGGTTTAACGTCCCAGAACCACCATATGATTATGAGAGACGCCACAGTGGAGGGCTCCAGAAATTTTGACCGCCGGGGGTTCTCTAACGCGCGCCCAAATCTAAGCACACGGGTATACAGCATTTTCGCCTCCATCGAAAATGCAGCCGTCACAGCCGGGATTCGGTCCTGCGAGCTACGGCTCAGCATCCGAGTACCTCAGCCACTAGACCACAACGGCGGGGCGTGTTTTGTATTCGAGTATTTTTGCTTGTTTGTATACACATCAGGACGTTTAAACCTTCCGGACACCGGAAATACGCTTCGCGATATTTTCTTATTTTGATATTGTTTCATCTCAGATGTTGGAATATTGAGAATGATGCAAAATAAACTATGAATTTCACGGAATGCAGAATTAACGAAAAACAGACTGCGGTAAACGCCGAGTTCCCACCAGAAAAAAAAAAGCTCCGAAAAACACATTCTGAATTTCAATGTAACATAAACATTGAAAACATAGATCTTCACTCCTTCACTCATAATGTACTAATACAACACCAACACAAAAAATAATAATGAAATAACGCTACTATAACACTCACTGGGGCACAGTTCAAGTAGGTACAAGAATAAAAAAGTTATATATATATATATATATATATATATATATATATATATATATATATATATATATATATATATATATATATATATATAAACATGGAAGTTTTCGACGGTATTGGAAACATTCACTTTTCATCAAACGCAGCACTGTTCCAGTAATCTTTTGTTTTGCACAGCACCCACTATTTGGACACATCGCTCGGAGCTAACTTCCCTGCATTCTCCGATTCTGTTCTACCTGCTTGCAAGTGTGTGTGTTTGCGTGTGGGGGGAAGGGAAAGAGAGAGGTGGGTGCAGCTGACAAGATAGAATATTTCAGGCCATGTCCAATCAAGGTGAATCGGACAATAGCTGCCACGCTGAACCGCTGAACCCACACAATCCAAGATACAGAAGTGCCGGCAGTTTATATTTAACGACAAAACATTGTGTTGGAAAGAAGGAAGGCTCACATATGGGAGGATCTGCTCGCCGACGTGAACCTGGAAGATCAGTTGAGTCTGATCGACCGGGTTCGCAGAGCGGTTTCTGCAAGCGGATCCCTGGACTAAGGGCTCCCCTAACCACAAGCCAAGACTCTCCGGCTACTCGGAGCTTCTCCACAGAAAATTACCTGTAAATAAATAAATAAATCTATCTCCTCTTTTTGTGTGCCTGCTTGAGCCGCTGAATACTTGTTCTTTGAGGCGTTTACACTGTTTCCTTGCTCGTTTATTATAAGTGTCACTGTTTGTGCTTCGCAATGCTCCCCTGTGGGAGTGGGAGCGATAGACGTCATTCTTCCAATACACACGATTAAACAAAACAAAAACTAAAAAACGCATTCAGTAGTTCTACTTCCGACACCCGTGAACTGTGTAGTTTCTCTCCAGTTGGAATACTTCCACAATAATTTCCATCATACCAGCTGAAAAAAGGAGCTAGCCATGCATATAAATCTTTTTTGAATGTTTCCGGAGAAAACACTTCCATTGTATCCGCCAGAAAGAGGGAACAATCTCAGAAAAATTAAATATAAGGGAGGTTCACGACAGATTGCATAAGTAAAGATGGCGCGCCATACACTCACCATGCATAATTTCGCAGGGTCTGGTTTTGTGAAATGAAGACTAAGGGCGCACCTGTTGAAAAGAAAAGAACGAACATGCAAATACAAACGGGTAATGCCATGATTAGTGAAACTGCACATAAAAAAGTTCTACGGCAAAGTTCCATGAATCATGCAGATTACTCGATTGACATTTGTCAAGCAACACATTTATTTTTTATGGTTACCACCTCTCCGTTTTTTTTTAACCGCTGGCTCATACCTGCCTAACAGAACTGGCCAATGTACCTACAAAATTAAGTGTGAGGTGCCTGTTACGAGAGCACAATACGAATGTATGCAAAGTTATTCGAAAAACAAAAAAAAAGTTAAGACCCAATAAATGTAAAAGGAGAGACACCAAGATTCTTGTAAATATGCATGTACAAGGGCAGCACTGATTCGAAGTAGAATGACATTAATGCTTTTAGTACAACCACGCATAAGCCGGCATTATCCACAACATATTATTTATTCGCCAAGCCCAGCGATATTTCGCCTAAAATGTGATAATAATAGCCAATGTTTGCTAATAGAAAGCCAATGTAAAATAATGGACAGCGTAACAGATTAGAAACGGACTAAAAAATCGCAAACTGTCCTTTTTTTTCTCTCCGTTTTTAAGCCGTAGCGCTGTCAAATATTTTACATTGAACATCCACCAACTAGCCCAAATCGCGATCCTGCTTTAGAAAGCCGTCGCAAGCCAACATTTGCCCAAATTTAGGTAATGCTAGCCAACATGGACAAGGGCCGCTCAGCGCTGGTGGCAAGCGAGTAGATATGGCAGGTGAAAAAAAAAACGCCAGTCACCACATATTCTAAAGATCGCAAACACTAAAGTTATTATGGGGCAGTGTATGAGAGTCATGTGACGTCATTATTCTCTTGGCGTCACACATGAACTCACGGGACACTCATGTGTGACTTTCTAATAAGTGACGTGACGTAAGATGTCACGGGATGCATGATGTGACTGGTGCACCATGAGTCCGTCACTGGGGTACGTCATCCGTGAGTTCTGTAACGTCATATCACTCGTTTCCCTCTACCGGTGGCGTCGTGAAGCTTGTGTGGCCACAACGTCACGAGACTGACGACATCATTTGTATAGAGCGGAACGTCGTTGTCACCACTGTAGTCAGTTTACCGTGTATAAGCTCATGATCCGCCCACAGTCGTCGCTGTCCTAGCTACCCTGTCAGAATTCGCAAATCTAGTAAGATACCTGCTGTAGTCGGTTACAACTTTAGAATAAATTCATGCTCCGCCCCCGGTACTGCAGCGTGCCTGTCATTCATCTGCGCAACAGGGCAACGAGTGGCAATTTCAATTTCAACCATAAGCACATTTTCGCTAGTAATGCAAAGTCCGCGCATATTATGAATAAGAGTTCGTTTTTATTTATGTATATTTTTATTTATTTATTTATGTATTTATTTATCTATTTATTTGCTTATGAATACTGCGGACTTTCTTCAAGATCTTGGTATTGTAGTAAAAGAATACATGTCACGCATGTACCACGCCACATGTCATCGTTCTCTGTTAAGTCATTACGTTTCACAGATATTCAAGTCAGACTTTCGAATAAAATTCGCCAAGAAGTAATGTTTTTTTCTGCCCAAAACTAGCAAAATAACACCAGGAAAGAAGGAAAGATGGAAGGTAAAAAGGCAGGAAGGGCGACCAAACACGCGTTCGGTTTGCTATTCTAGGCTTAGAAAAGGGAACTAGGGCATAAAAACAGAGATATAAAGAAGGAGCCTGTATGGGCGAGGGATATGCCTGAAACCTGTTTAATCTCCCTGATTTCACGTAAATAACGAACTGTGATTCAGTAAGACATTTATACAAAATTTTCTTGGGTGGGACGCTGACCACTGTGGGCGGAGCTTCCGTTCATGTGTGTTTAGAAAAAGTGTTCAACGATTTAGATCACATGCATGGTACTCTACTATGGGAGAGCATCATAAAGCCTTCCCACGCTAGGATAGAAAGCTCTAGGCCCAAATTGGATGTTTTGAAAAACTTGTTAACGATTTAGAGTGCTTGGTATTCCACTATGGGTGAGCGAAAAGCCCTACCGTGGGCATCACATTTCATAATGCGTGTCGACAAAAATTACACGGAAGTGGTGAACGCAGTTCACATGGAATTGCACAAAATGAAAAACCATTGACAATGGCTATAACCGGCTATAGATTTTATCACAACATGCGCATTTCGTGTGTTTCTCGTGGATGAGTTTTCCATTTAGGCCCATGTCTGTGTCGCTTGTTCTGACTCAAAAGCTCGAACATTTTGCCGTACTTCAGCAAAAATTACGACACCTGCTCAGAAAAAACTATTAT
Source organism: Rhipicephalus annulatus (assembly GCA_013436015.1). NCBI lineage: Eukaryota > Metazoa > Arthropoda > Arachnida > Ixodida > Ixodidae > Rhipicephalus > Rhipicephalus annulatus. Next base: position 1,574,549 of record WOVY01000504.1, read on the forward strand.
CTTGAGATGGACGTAAACCTTCTAATTCTTAGCATACATAGTACTTACATTTGCAGCCAAAAAGTGCTTAGGGTGATAAAAGAAACCACCTGGTGCGACTCTCACGTGGATGAATAGAAAGCGTGTCGCAGTTCTAGGATGGAGCTTGTACTTACTTTAAGATTGTAGCCGACTATAAGAAATTTGCCACGTGATTATGACAGTGAAGAATGCTCCAGCAAGACTGTGAAATACAGGACTCTTTTCAACACGAAAGTGTTTTTGCCGGGGTCACCAAGATTTCAGTGACGCATTTCCGTCACAAAAATGACGTCGGAAAAATACACATGGTCAGAAGGCAAAAAAAAACGTGGCTAATCCCCCTATATAGGAATCAGTATAACACAATTCTTTCTGCGTCGTGTGTCGACAGCGCGCTCCTTTTGTAAAAACGGCCGTGGCAGCGTGCGAAGTTACTTTCGTCCTCTCCCGAATCAAGAATCTTATAATCGCGCTCGCAGGAGAACCCACGCTCCGTGGTGGTGGCGTTCCGTGGAGACGACGAACTTTAGAACACGCCCCACCCCAGCTTGTCGCGCCATCTCGCCACTGATAACAAAAACTCTCAGACATTTCGAAGGTCTGACGACTTTCAAACGGTTTATTGTGCATATATATCGCTTGCCGTTAGCATTCCAGACAACGTATGCTTTGTGGCGTAGTGGTTAGCGCAGCGCGCTGAGAATCGAGAGGTCGCTGGTTCGATACAACGCGACAGATGCTAATGTTTTCATCATCACTTTTATGACGAGAGTACGTCAGCGAAGCCGTGGTGGACCTGGAATATAGCACTTTCATGTTAAAGTTTTCTGTCAATGGGATTCAAGCCCATGACCCCTCGGTCCGCGACAACAAATGCCGGGCACGCTATCCACCGCGCCAAAGCTTCATAATTGGTACTCTTTAAATAATACGCCTTTTATATTTACCACTATGGTCTCACGGCGTTCTTAGTAAAATTCAATTGTGCGTCATGACCGTGGCATTCACGATTACTTCCTTCAAAGCGTCGTTTCTAAGTGTCCATCCCGTTCAGCGTGTCTCCGTGGGAGCATAGAGTTTTCTAAATATACATTAAAGGGAACTCCGGCACTAGTGTCTACGGGGGCTGCTACGCATGGCGCTTCAGCTAGCATGAGAACTACGGGTAGCATAGATATATTTCGCTAGTCTCCGTATCCTACGTTCTTTGGCTTCGCGTGGCTTGAAGCTGCCTTGCCACAATACAAAAATCGGCAAATGCTCGGTCGTTGCATTTCACAATCGTGACCTTTTAGTATCAGCATTTCAAATCAGTTCATGAAGTTCAGAACGGTTTGTTCTTCCATTTGAACCAAAAACAAAACAAAGCAATAAAGGAAGCCGCAGGGGAAATTCGCCGCCCGCAATTACCAAGAGAATGCAAATCCATGTCATACCCCCAATTTTAATGGTCGCTGAGTGATTTCAGTCTGCGTGCGTGCATGCGTGTGCGCGCGCGTGTGTGTGTGTGTGTGTGTGTGTGTGTGTGTGTGTGTGTGTGTGTGTGTGTGTGTGTGTGTGTGTGTGTGTGTGTGTGTGTGTGTGTGTGTGTGTGTGTGTGTGTGTGTGTGAGAGTGTGTGTGTGTGTGTGCGGCTGGATTGAACACCACTTACGTCATACTTGACAGCACGCTATGGAATAAAACGTACATTTGCTACGGTCTGAAAAAATGTCACTTTTGTGTTGTTTCTGCACTTTCGGTTGAAATGCCTTTCAAAACTCATCTTGACGTATACCAATACAAGTTGGCTTCACACCTGCATGCTTCATCTAATTCAAGCATTCGACTTTTTATGTGACTTCAATGCAGTTGCGAAAAATGAAAAGGACTTCGCGCGGAACATGCACCTACGAATTCTATAACCAGTTTGGCTTCTCTATGGCTTATTTTAATGGCTTCCCCAAGCATGAATATATACAGAAAAAGACGTCAGCATTTTTTCGCCCTCATTTCGTCTCTAACTAGATTTGCCCGGCGGGCTTGTTGGTTGTTCGCCCCCTCCAAAGCTGTACCGTGTCGTAGACGGGACAAAGCGAACACGAAAGCACACATACACAGCGAGTCCCCCCTAACCCTCGGAAACCCGCAAAATTTGCCTAGCAGCAAAATCAATCCTGCGGCGAAATTTTGAGGTATACGCAAAAACTGAATATTTCTTTTTTCGCTGAACCCGCTGAAGCTATTGAACTCCTACCTAAGGATACGAATTCCTTCTACATTTTGTTCCGGCTGTGCTTCCCGCAATTTATATATGGCTTCTTATTATACAATAACTGTGGAGCGTGTACCGTACAAAAGCTGAACTACTCCGGAGTTGCATTTCTTTGAGAGGCACTACAAACATGCACCATGCACACGTATCTAGTCTATATGAAAGCTAACAAACTATATTGGAGAATGACTGAACTTCTCGGGATTTTTTTTATATGTTGAGTGCTGTAAAATGTTCCGCTTGAGCCCCGTACGCTTTGCCTGTCTTGTCTTACCATAAGCTAATAAAAAAATCAGAATGAGTTCACAAATATTTCTTATCGGAACTTCAGAGCTTTTATTTCGTGCCCAGGGTAGCCATTAAGTTTACATCGATCTAATGTCCAGGTTTAGAAGACCCCATGCAGTGCTTGAAGCCTTGTGCTATAGGAAACCGAAGCTCAAGTTTCCGGAGTGATGACAACGCCGCGCTGGCCCTGGCGGCGAGCTCGGGAACACTTGAGGATTGACGCGGTAGAGGTCGCAGGCGAGTGAGTGTGTTTCGCAGAAACGGGAGCACGTGCGAAACGCGCTCAACAGCTCTGCAGTCGGTGCGGCAAACTTGGGCGCCGTGCCGTGAATGTGTGTGAAATACATTCATTCATGGAGAGTTTGCAGGCTCATAAGAGCCCTTCACAAGGGAGAGTCTTTATTCCGGGACCCCGCTGGACAAGGCCACTACCCACGCCCGTTGGACTAGAGCTCCTTGAGCCTCAAGTCCTCAGCAATTCAGTAGGGCTGCCTCCCGTGCCTCTCTAGTGGGGGAAAGGTCAGCAGGAAAGCAAGGATCCATCTGACATGTCCATATCATGTGAAAGTTATCCGAGACTTCCCAACAGTGACGGCACCGCCTATCGACTCTCGGGTCAAAATGCTTTATTATGGCAGGATACAAGAAGGTGTTGGTCTGCAGGCGCCTTACGGTTCGTTCACCGGCCTTAGTCAGGCCCTTAGCAGGCACCGGGAAAAGCCGCTGTCGTTCGCAATAATACAACAGAATTTCTTTTAATCGCAGAAGTGGTTGGCTATATATAGTCTCCGAGCCGGAAAAGCCTGGAGGAGGTGCCCGATAGTCAAGCACGCGGGTGACCGCATCCGCAGCCTCGTTACCTCTAGGGCCCTGGTGGCTCGGAGTCCAGACAATGCGTTTGGGCAAGGGGTCTGCATCCCTAGCGGCTCGTTTTAAAATATCGTAGGCTTAAGGTGATACCTTGCCCACCAGACAATTTTCACAGGCTCTGCATGAATCCGTAATTGTTACTCTAGAATTCGTGTGCGACGCGGCAAGCACTATTGCTACCTCCTCAGCGCGCGTGGAGTTGGAAGTCCGATAGGAGAGGCTGTTAACGCGTTGGTCTTGGTGAACTACGGCGGCCATGTAGAATCCAGTGGGCGACGGCCCTGCCACATCAACGTAGTATACACCCGGCTTAGATCCATATTGGTGTTCAAAGGCCAGAGCACGCGCCCCTCGTCTGCCTTCTAGTTTCCAAGAAGGGGAGGAACCCAGAGCTTGTGGCGCCCCAGCTCAGGAAGTCTGCATGTCTCCTCTGGAATGCAGTCATGTTTTATGTGCAGGCAGCCAAACAGGCGGCGCCCAGATACCGTCCGCAAAAGTCGCGTATATCGATTGACGAGATGCGCCTTCTTCAATTCCTGATAAGATTTGAGCACCCCCAGAGCCGACAACCGTCAGCTTGGTGCGCTAAAACGAGACGCTCGCTGTGCGAAATTGCCTTTCCGCGATGGAAGAATCGGCCCCACGGAAGCATCGCCGAGGCTGAAGTGTTCTGTTGTGGGCTGCCACAACAATGCAGAAAACACCAAGGGACGCGCTCTACGTGTAAAGCTGTATCAGTTTCCCATCTATTCACAGCCGGCGAACACAGCCGCGTTCGTGAAAGATAGCGCAAGCGTGACACAAGAGCCGGGGAAAAAAAGGCGAGCACTTCAACTTGACTTGCTGTGGTTAAACTTAGCTTGCTGCTTCGCGGCGACGTCAGCTGGTCATGCGCGGCACGGAGGACATGACTCTAAAACTTTTCGGACATTTTAATGCCAAGACCCTATAACTCTAGTTTTTATTTCTTTTTTCAGCACACCGCAAACTTTTGCCCATGACAGTACATGGCTGCTACTGCTAGATACCACATCAAAACAACAATTATATGCTTTTCATAAACGTCCACACCGAACATCGATAGAGTACGCGGCTTCATGTAGGCAGAATGAGGCCTTGAGGCATACGTCGTACGCGGAGGACCCGAGGAATGCATTTCGCAGCGACTCGGGCGTCCTCGTCTTCCGTCGTCTGCTCCAGATCATAAACTTGACTAACGAACTTTACACTTCTGGTTTGATTCACTTCTCGGAAGTGCTTGTCCAGCTCAGAGATCTTTGTGAAACCACACCTCAGGCGATACATTGTGAGGTGATTCAAACGCAGCGCGCTCTCTGTGCACGAGCACGTAAGCGAGCGGCAGCGCATTGGAGCTAAGGGCAAATGCGCCATCTACATCCACTATTTCTTCTTTTCTGCCAAAGATGGCGCTGCCTGTCCGGAGTTGCAGCGCCACCATGCGTTGCTTTACCTCTGTACATGTTGTGAAAGATGTATTACTCTACGACATGCATTGAGACATGGTGTACTAGCGGCGATCGCTATTACGAGAAGGGCCTAAACTAACTTCTGTTTGTTTTTATTTATAATTACTTCGCTAGGCCTTTCATTCTATAATTGACCCTGTAGTATTTGAACATCATCCCTTCACTGATCGACACTGGCTTAAGAGACAACGTTTCACATCTTTCGCAAGGTGGACGAACGGGCATGCTGATGATGCATCATTGTTTATAAGTGCGAGGACTGACACCAAAAATGCCCCTACTTCCCTGAAGAGAATCATGCGGAAATGCGATGGCATTTCTTGCGACGAGAAAGGGTATAGGTACCGTCAGACAATCGCCTTCGCTGACTTCTGCCCTCGCCTTGAGAGGCGCCCAGCCAGCGAATGGTCGAGAGTGAGGAGCGAGCGCACGGGAGAGTGGGGTGCCAGCTTTCTCAGCTCGGCGTTGGCATTTCACAGCGGCGTCTCGAGCACACATTTCCGGATGTTTTGAGAGGCATACAGCCAGTGAACGGTCGAGAGAGAGAGGGGCGCGAGTGATGAGAGAGTGTTGCGCAGGAAGGAAAGAGAGCGAACGGCAAGAAAAGGATCGGCGAAGAACTGCACCTATCCTCTCCTACACTCTCTCTCACCACGTGCACTGGTTGCTAGTGGCGAGGATAAGCGCGCGCGCCCACAGCTGTTAAGGAAAAAGGAGTGAGAGCGAAGAGATAACACTGGCAAGCGGGTACGCTGTGGACAACGCCGGATGCCTGACATAGCCCAACTAAGAAATGAATTCGCATTTAAAAGCATCCGTGCCTGGCTTATCACACGCTGTCGCTTATCAGCCACACCCACGGACAGAGTCAGTGCGCGCACCCACTGCGCCCGGTCTGCCCGCCGCACAAGCCGAGCGCGAGCAACAAAACTGGGGAGGGGAGAACCATGTAGGAAAGGGCATTTCATCACCGCTAACGTGAAACCTGTGAAGGGGCGACTGATGCAGTCCGCTTTTAGTTAGCGTGCCAGCTGCGAATTTTTATTGTTTAACTGTGCACAAGAGAAATGTTCAACTGGCACTACACGGCAGGTCAAGGTCCAGTGCCTATATACACGGGTTGGCTGGTGAACGGTTGTGCTGAGGGAGCGTTTCCATAGTGGAAGTGCACCGTTTGCTCTCTCTCACCAGGCAGCGTGCTTAAGCAGTGGTGAGAGAGCACGAACACTTTCTTGGTGAGAGAAGGTGGTCTTGCTCTTGCGCTCAAGCAAATCGACCGTCACGACAACTGCAGACGAAAGACGATGCACGCAGACACGCTAAAACCCTAAAGTGCTTAGCCTATCAGACGCGCGATGAAAATTTTGAGGAGGATTCCTAAAGCATGTTCTTATGAGACCACGAAGGCGTTTCTTTTAGCTAGATCATGGTAACAGAAGAGTGCTGCAAAGAGGTATTGCGGAGTTGTGTTGAAATCCAACTGACATGGACGACGAAGGCCTGCTTCCTTTGTGGATGTTATGTCGGAGGTTACGCATTGCAGACGTCCGTGGTACTGCGCATTGCTATTCACTTTCCTTCTCCCCTTCAAGTCGGGACACCTTCCCTTCCAGTGGTTCCGCTGTTCTACGCCTGAGCCGCTGTGATACAGGCTGGAGGAGAGAAGCAAGGAGGCTGCTGCACAGCGTAGCCCACGCCAACTGTTGCCACCGCCCTGTCAGCTAGACGTCAGTTCCTGTGAAAAAGGTTACGTGCTTCCCGCGCACGGCTTTAGCAGACGCCTCTCGGGCGCACACCTCGGGCAACCTTTCCAAGCAGGGCATTCGCGCGAATGGCAGTAATTAGGAGAATGCAGCGCTCTTTTCTGTCCCCTCTTTTTGTTAAAAATGCAGAAATTGTTGATGTTGCATGACGCTGGCTACTACTCTTATCTTATCTAATAGCTGTCGTCACAAGCTAGAAAACACCGGAGTGTACAGGGGCACATTGTACGAAACTCACGCAATTTGTCCGCTCAATGCAAAGGTCTGAAAAACTAAAGTATTCACATGAATGAAATGTCCACTTATATTATAAAGCTCCCTAAAGTGTCGTGACAGTCGATAATATGTCGCTTATGAATTCTCTCCTATTTACCACAACCTAATGTGGTGGTTATGTTTTCACACAAAAAAAAATCAGCACAAACACAAACTTATCAAAAACAAGCAGCCAGGAATGTCAGTTCATAACGATGGTGGCAAGTTATGTTATATCAGTTCTTTATCTTCGAAGATAAGGCGGTAATGGAAATATGGAAGCTGGTGGTGGAAAATTCGTAAACAAGGGTTGTTCTGGAGCCAACATTAAGACAACTGCTATCGTCATTTTCAGAGAAAGTCCACTTGTCACCCCACCGTGGTGATCTAGTGGCTAAGGTACACGGCTGCTGACCCGCAGGTTGCGGGTTCAAATCCCGGCTGCGGCGGCTGCATTTCCGATGGAGGCGGAAACGTTGTAGGCCCGTGTGCTCAGATTAGGGTGCGCGTTAAAGAACCCCAGGTGGTCTAAATTTCCGGAGCCCTCCACTACGGCGTCTCTCATAATCATATAGTGGTTTTGGGACGTTAAACCACACATATCAATCAATCTGAAATTGCACTATGGTGCACGCAGCCATATTTTGAAGGAGGAAGAAGGGAAGAAATGAAAGACAGGGAAGTTAACCAGACGTGTGTCCGGTTTGATACCTTGCGCTGGGGTAAAGGGGGAGGCATTAAAAAACGAAATAAAAAAATTGTCTGTTGGCCCTAGGCATTGAATTCATGCTATCAAAGGGGGCGGTTTTACAAACAATGTAATTCTTGGAAGATTGCTTCTCTCGCCAATTTTTATTGGTTTCCACGCTGCCAACCTAAGATAGTTCTTTAAAAATATGTGTTACTTTTAGGAACGATGATCTTTACGCCATGGGTCCTTTCATATACCGTTCTCTATTGTAGAAGCCACCCCTTCTCACAATATTCACTAGATGTCGCTGCACTGTTGCAGTACGTGAAGTGATCACTAGATGGCATGGAGGCGCGCGTTGCGTGTTGATTGATTTGTGGGGTTTAACGTTTCAAAACCACCATTTCATTATGAGAGACGCCGTATAGTGGAGGGCTCCGGAAATTTCGACCACCTGGGGTTCTTTAACGTGCACCCAAATCTGAGTACACGGGCCTCTAACATTTCCGCCTCCATCGAAAATGCAGCCGCCGCAGCCGGGAATCGAACCCGCGACCTGCGGGTCAGCAGCCGAGTACCTTAGCCACTAGACCACCGCGGCGGGGATGCGCGTTGCATGTGGTTTAGTTTGATAAGAGTTAGATAGGATGGCGGACAGACAGACAGACAGACAGACAGACAGACAGACAGACAGACAGACAGACAGACAGACAGACAGACAGACGGACAGACGAAGAGACGACTCAACTGAGAGCAGGCGAAGCTTCGCCCCACTCATCATCATTCACTCCATGGATATGCTGTGCTTTTTTTTTCTTTTTGTGACGCTGTCAATTTCTTATCGCCTGTCCGACGACCAAACCATGATGTCAGTGATAGCGGGAGCGTGCTATCAGTCAGCAATAGTCGGCATACCTAATATAATAATAATAATATTTAGGGTTTCACATGCTCAAATCAAGATATGGCTTTGGGGCATGCCGTGAAGGGCTCTACAAATTTCGGCTATCTGGCGCTCTTATAGGGGTCTTGCAACAGTTTTTGAGCATCGTAAGAAAACGCTGCCGATCGGTAGTCGGGGCTTCCGAGAACGCAAGTCGGATATTACAGCGCAGCACGCAACCTACAATTCACAATAAGTTCTCAAAGTCAGCTACAAAAATTCTTTCTTTTCTGTCGGCAAGTGACGCTCCAAGCTCAAAAATCACTCGTCACAGTCATCGTATCAGCGATTGGCCATTGGAGCACGGCGGGTTAGGTCATTACAGGGACCGCCACGGGAGGCCGCGACTTGTCCACGCGTGTGCGCACGATCACACGGGAAAGGCCACGCGTTCGAAGAAAAAAGAAAGTGCTTAATAATAAGGCTTGCGTGACGTATTTTCTTTCCCCGTGCCGTCCTTCTTTGCTTCTCTTCCTGGGCTTTCATCGGGACGAAAAAAAGACATGCAATGGCACCGTGCGACGAATTATTGTAACTTCACTCGTACTGGACGGACTCGAAAAAAATCTCTGCGGTGGCGAATTTGTGTGGCAATAAGCATCTTCAGGGAATCTCTACCATGGCCCTGCCGCGGTGGTCTAGTGGCTAAGGTACTCGGCTGCTGACCCGCAGGGCGCGGGTTCGAATCCCGGCTGCGGCGGCTGCATTTCCGATGGAGGCGGAAATGTTGTAGGCCCGTGTGCTCAGATTAGGGTGCACGTTAAAGAACCCCAGGTGGTCGAAATTTCCGGAGCCCTCCACTACGGTGTCTCTCATAATCATATGGTGGTTTTGGGACGTTAAACCCCACATATCAATCAATCAATCTCTACCATGGCTACTTGAAAAATTGTTCCAGGGCCTTTTTAATTGTGCACTGACAGCATACAGTGCACGTACTAGATCTACCATTTTGCCGCCATCTTAATGCGGTCGACGCAGCTGTGATCGAACCGACGAAATTTGGACCAGCAGCTGAGCACTATACCTGCTGCTCCTCCACTCCGCTCAATAAAACCAACATGAAATGAAATAACCATTTTCAAGCTTTTACGCAATCGCACGGGGACAAAGATGAGAAACACAAACGGGCGCGATTCAACAACAACAAAAGAATCATGTTACTGAATAGAAACCCAGGTATGGACGGCGTCTTGCTGTCCAGCTGCAACTGCCTTTCTCTCGGGTTTCTCTAAGTAGGTTAACGACACGTCAAAACCGCCCACAAAGATCGATGGAGCCACAAACGTCGTCTTTTGTTTTTGTGTGCCCTATAATTAAACTCGAAGGCACCGAGGCGAGCAGCTAATGACGCAACCTTATCTCCGTGACCGGACAGCTCGAGTTTAGTCACGAAGCCAGTTTTAAAAGCCGAAACGGCTGAAAACGCTCCACCCTCTTATCCCGCTTCCATGAACAACTTGCAGGCGTCCAGCAACAATTAGGAGATAAGTAGTAGTGCATGAATAATGATGAACACGCAGAAATTTGCAAGTAAGTTAACCCTAGCTCTACCATTTTATGGCAGCTGTACCCGTGGAAATGACGGAGGACGCGTCAAATAGTACAAGCTGTGCCTTTCACTTTCAAAATACCTTTTAGCGGCTAAATGATTCACTTGCAGCACAATGTAACGTTATGGATCTGATATATCATAACACTTAATAAATGAAGTGATCGAACCTGAATAGTGGTTCTTTCAGCCATGACTATATATACAAGCTAAAATTGAAGTTATTTTGTTTTTCCCGCTGCCATCGGTGTACACAGCACACGTTTGCGATTTAGAGGCGTTTAAATATATATATATATATATATATATATATATATATATATATATATATATATATATATATATATATATATATATATATATATATATATATATATATATATATATATAGTGTGTGTGTGTGTGTGTGCATTGAATAGTGAACGAATCAGGCTGCCTCATTTGAACTTTGTGTAATAGAGCATATTTGCACGTTTTCGGGAGGGCTTTGGTGGCCCTACCGAACTCATTTGTGTCCGAGCACCTTAGCCACTAGACCACCGCGGTGGGGCTGGCATACCCGTAAGACGAAGATACGGTCATCGTTCAAAATTGGTGTGTAGTAGGCTCTTCGTGTATTACGCCCGAGGCTGCTTATTGCGTAAGAGCAGCCTATACGCGGTGAGAGCCCTCCGGGTGCAATATGGCTTCCATAGAACATGTGTTCAAACTCTCGTTAGCTGGTGGTGACCCAACGCTCCCGCTTCAGTTGGTGAACAGTGGCCTTAGCGTTTCACCCCCGATATTGCCTCCTCGGCCTCTGCTGTGTGTTTTCTCCATCCACTGCTTGTATAGCACTAAGTCAGTGACCGAGATGCGCAAACCAAACAGAATCACGCGTCCCTGAAGGCGTGCCAGTGGTTTAAATATTTCAGCGCTGCTTCCATCATCCATTTGCGGTGAATGAGACGAGAAGCTGGACGCCACTACCCCTCGGCTCTAGGCAAACACTATGCAGAGCTGCAGAGGGGCCAGCTACTTAGTGGGCGTTGCACTCTTTAAAAAGTATCGCGCTAAAAGAGCCCGCAAGAAAAAAAAGGCAGCCAATCCTGATGTCAAGCGTATTATTACAGAAACAAGAATTGGAATATTAAAAGTGCTTAATACAAAAAAGAAACCTTAAGCGATTTGTAACTCTTGTACTCATATTATATAAAATAATATAATTACAGGGGTTTTACGAGGTAATATTACCATACAATTTAAAAGTACACTATTTCTTGAAAGTGCACATTAATTAAAGTTAATTAGTATTCCGTCTCCATGTAAAACTTCCACGGAGACAAAAAAAAACACAAACAGAACGCTTGTTTTTTTTTTGTAACAGTGAAAGTACGGCGTTAACTTACGCTATTTAGCTGTATCCTTCTTACGCCGTCATTTAGCCAACATTAACCTAAATTAGCCGGCATAAGTCTCCAACTACATGACCTTCTATATTCACTCCTTCCTTTCTTCACAAGTTTAACATTGTCATACCGAATTCATTCTCAATTTAGAAGCAATCCACGGAACAACAATAATCATTGACTGTGCCCTTGGTTAACGCTAGAAAGAGAAGCAAAACTATATGCCCCTATGAGACAGTTACTTTTGAGCTTCCACACCATATCGGTTGCCTCCAGGATCAGCTGAATAATGATCAACCAACAATGTCGTGTCATAGCGTCATATTAAGCCAGTACGGACGTCATAATAACGGCACAAATATTATCGATCTGTGTCGTCTTCATGACGTAACAGGTCATCAATCTGGCGCTGTCAGAGACTCTCATCCTGACGTCATCAAGACAACCAGTAATGTCCCGATGACGTCAAGTCATGTATGACATCATTTGTGATCACGTCATATACTTTCGCCGTTTGTATAGACGTGGCAGCGTCAACTGGTCTCGCGAAGTATCGTCCCGTCTCGTCAAATCTCACAGTTTTTCTTGACTCGCGAGACGTACAAGGATTTCACAACAAAGAAAAAACGCTCCTCTATTTTTATTTCTCATCACAAGGATCAGAGAGACTGATGGAAAAGGCTGACAGACACTTTGACCGACTCCGACCGCCCTAAATTACCCTTTGGCAAAGTAAGGTGGGCTGATATCGCAGACGATTGAAAGTCGTAACAGTGATTCATACAGCAAATTAGACGAACAGCATTAAGCTGAAAAAGAAAAATAGGTAGAAAAAAACATTACCAACAATAATGTAACGTTATACTATACATCTTTGAAAAAAATAATCAGAGCGCTATGAAACGGAAGTTACGCTACTTCTGAAAAAAAAAGAGGCCCAATTTAGAATGATTCGCATCTAGGCTGCTTCGTGATCTTGCACGTCGAGGGGTTGCACACACCTTTAGACACACGTACGAAGCAAAGAAAAGGATGGAGCGCTGACGCAGACTCTATCAATGACCTATAAGTTGAAATGTCTCAGAAAGAAATTGACTACCTGCATGACGAGTTCCCAACTCTCGTTAATCTTATTTAACCCTTGTAATCTTTGACCACTCAGTTTAAAGTGTAGACAGCCGTAGCGGGTTTCAATAAAACATTAGTTGCTAGTATGATGTTGGTGTTTTTTTTTCTTTGTCCGTGCGCTTTTATATTGCCACAACCACTCGACACGAGACGCTGGAAACTACATAATAGAGTGTGTTACGTTTTTTGTGAAAACAATTTATATGTACAATGTTTGTGAAGAAGCGAAGCGAATATGTCTTATGTACTGACCAAGAAAAAAAAACAAAGAAAATGTATTTGAGAGGTTTTTTCCTGGTTAGACTCAACATGATAAAACCAATGGCCAGGGAAAGCATAAAAGCCATTTATTGTCTTTGAACTGTAGGGCTGTAACTACGCTACAGTTACAATGCAACAGTTATTGGCATCCGTGGTGCTACCGGCCTACATGTCTCTTAAATTGACTTGGTGGTGAAGCGAGACTTACGAAGACATTGTCCTTAAAAATATGTGAATTCAACCGATGATAGGCCTCAAGATCACAGTACCATTAGACTATACCCTCTTTCATCCGATAACTCCACGTAGGGATCGTGTTTCCAAAAATCCAGCCCACTTTATCTCGGGCCAAATGACATGGTGCAAGTTTTTGTTGCTCTAATTAGGTTCTGCTGACGTCAATGAACTTTCATATAGGAAGGAAGCCAAGCTTTGTTGCCGGGCCCCATTGGATATTTCGTGTGGCAGACCATCCTGGCAACGTCGTTGCATGGTTTCTGTGACGTAGGTAGTCGGGCTTAACAACATTACGATTGCGTGTACCTTTTCAGAACAGAAATGGGAGGGAGTTAGCACGGACGTTCGTACCTTCACGTGCTGCGCACAACCACTTGGGAGAAACAAAAAGTGTTATGCACCGCAAAAGCGTGCCTTTGTTAGCACTGCGTAACCGAGGTCCCATTCGTTTCGGATAGGTTGGATAATACTATCGCATTACGCTAAATATAGTTTAGGGGCATTTTCACAACCACGTTTGGCTCACCCAGCTACCGGCAAGAGTTATTTTTTTCGCACCGCTGATTACTGAGCGGGGATTATTTCAGCAACAATGTAGTATTCGTCTCAATAATATTTTTTACATTTCGTTTAGCGCAGGTTAATAATACATGCGTGAGGCAAAAGGGCATAGACAAAAAAATCACGTTGAATTAATTGTTTTTTAACACGAAAGTATTTTAAGCCAGGGTCCACCAAGACTTCACTTATGTATTTCCGTCAAGGATATGAGGTCAAAATTTACGTGAGCAGCATGCAAAAAAATAACCAAAAAAATTTCTCAGCTTGAAACCCCCACGGTCTCTCGATCAGCGCCAGAAGAAATCCCGCGTTCAGCCGACTCGGCTATCAGTGCATTTCCGAGACACTCTTCGGACGTGCCTTACATGCCTCACACTCCTTCGCTGTCTACCCGCACTCTTCATTTGTCGAGGTGGTGCTGGCGTCAAGATTGGAGAAGAGAATCACGGCATTATGACGGCAACTAACACCGATAGCAAACGCTGCAGTAGTCTCAGCCATTTGGCGCCTCGACGCCACAATTCAAACAGACGCTATGGCACTGGAGCATAGACCTTATTTTTATTTCTCTATGACTGGAGCCTATACCTCGACGGCGTTGGTCATACTTGAAACGGAGTGCAGCACTGCCTCCGCAATCAGCTCCGACAAGGTTTATGGGGCTGATTTCGCAGGCCGCAAACACAGTTTGCAATTGCGACGCGCTCTATGCACTGATTTGACGCGGCGACGACGCAGACATTTCTCTTTAGCGTTGCATTGGTGTCAGTTACGTGCTTCGTCTTTCACGTTGTGCTTGCATATGCAGTGTATAGTGCAACTTCAATATGCAACAGCACTGTATCTCCGACATCTACTAATATGAATATGGTGGTACCGAATACGGAAACTGTTACATTAAGTGACACTGAAATACAATGGTATCGACGGGTGAATATTGTACAGGTGAGTTCGGTGCAGTTAAGGACATGTCAGGGAGAAGCGGCAACCCTTTGCCCATTGGTGGCACCATAGCTGAGAACTCTGTCTCTCGCGTCTGTTACGTTGAGTGCATCGCGACTCAACTGGCTTCCCCACAGACACCAATACAAGACCGAAATGATCGTATCTTCACCGAAGCAACCTATCAGCTGGATGCGGCTCACAAACACGACGCTGTTTGCTAAGCACATATCCACGGGAGGGTCACTGACACGCAAATCACTCTCCGCTGCAGCCGACCGCGAGTTCATAAACGACTGAGTGAGGACTCGTTTGTTTTTGCGTGTACGGTTTGCAGACGCTGTGGTTCAAGTGTGATTCGCCCGGTGCTCCGGTGGGTGCAGTGACTCGGGAAAGTCTATACCGGTCACGAGTCGTTGATTGTCGTGGTGCAGATGTGCCTCCAGGTAATAACATGGGCGCATCAAGACCTCAGGTGCTGTGGCCACTAAACAGCAGTAGACATTGAATATCAATGAGTAATAACCATTGAACTGCTTCTGTGAAGACAGGTTCAGCTTTCGTGTGTTATACCGATTCCTATATCAGAGGAATCAACCACATTTTTTTTTCTTCTTTGCAATAGAGCGCTAACTTTGTGAAGACTGCAAAGGGCGGGTTACGTGCGGAACGGCCGTTTCAGCAGCGATATACTGCGTCTGGCTGGCTCTCTAACAGCCTGCGTGACAAAGTAATGCATTCCTGTAGACCATTGCTGCCTAGTTAACTTGCGAAACATGGTAGACTTTTCTTTTTCGAGCTTACCTATCGTTCTCACTGTCGATCAATAGCTATTTCTGTCCGGTCTTTCAGCTAGATGACAGCCCAGTATTGGCAACAGACACGTTCCGCCTCTGCGAGTGGACCTTCTGTAGTCAACACCCAAAGAGTGGCACTCACAGCCGCCCTATAAGGCAGTTGTACAACTGTACACTCACCTGCTGTGCCACTGTCCTCGATTTGCCACAGACAGACAAGTACTTGCCAACGCAATGCGGCGACTGGATGATCGGTCTCTTTCTATGCAGGTGCTATTACAGCTGCGTCCACATCCCTAGACAACCCAAAAGGCAGTGAAATCCCTCTTGTGTTTCTTGAGAAAGACGGGTTTGTGTGAACGCCTCTGACATGCGGTGGAGTTCTACACGCTGCAGTGAAATTACTGCCAGTCTCTCGTTTTTTTCTTTTCCTTCTCTTCCCTCTTTCTGATATATGTTATTTTCTTCCCCAATCTCCCAGTGTAAGGTAGCCAACCGGATGTCTTTCTGGTTAACCTCCCTGATTTCTCCCTTTTGTTGCTCTCTTCCATCGTACACTCACAGAATGAAAAATTCTAGAGCAACGGCCTACACTGACTTCAACACTAACGCTAAAAAGTGTTGCTGCAGCTTCTAAGAGTCAATAAACTAACCAATAATTGTGACACTGTATTCGCTTTTTTGTTATATTGGTGTCACATGGAAATTATGATCATGATTAGGGCCGGTCCGCTTTACGCTCCATGTGGATCAGTCGCGGCAACACGGTCATCTTTATTTGCAATAAGGTCTGGTCACGATCAAGAAGATCGCGATCTGCGCATTGTGATCTGGCTCCCACTGTGATCTGGTGACTTGACAGGCATCTCTGCCTAACTCGGCCAGGATCAACTTGAACCGTGTAGCAGCGATGATTGTTAATCGCAATTGAGAAATCCAGTCCGCATCATCCCTAATCGTGGTCAATACTTCTCGGGCAACACTGGTATCCCGTTATAGCTATATAATGTCGAAGTACTATTGACATCGGTGACCGCAGATTCTTCTCTCGCATGCACACGTTAGCCTGTAACAAGTACTGAGTAGCAAAGCGTAGATTTACTCTAGTTAACCTCTCTGTCTCTCTTTTACTTTTCAGTCCCTCTCACCCACTCCCTCTCTCTACTATCAGGCTGTTTCCACATGTGAGAGTACAGAGGGAATCATACTTGTCTTGAGCGGTGGAGCTCTTGCCTTATTGCTCGCAGCTGCTACCTCACCTAAGCTTTCGAGCTTCCGTTGGAACTTCAATCATAGTACAAGGACCTAGCATGCTGTATGCCAATGCTTGTTACCATTACGGCATTGATCTTAGCTAATTAGCGCAGTAAACAGCCGCCGAAGCGGTTGGCAGGCCGCTCTTGACAAGTGTGATTCCGCCTGTACAAACTACTTAGCATATACACCGACACGTACCAGTACGAAGATGCAGGAAGCAGGTGCGAGTAGCGTAACAGCAGCAGTCAAGAAGACCTTATTTGAGCGAACTTGAACCACGGAACGAAAACTGAGAGGGAGCCACACTGCGCTGACAAACAGCCGATAAGAAGCGTGGAACCGGTGCTGAATGCCGCCTTTCGATTCCACACCGAAAACGGCTCGAACAACCTCCTCGCCTTTTTTTCACGTCTGTCATCGGGCTTGAGATCAGCGCCTGCGTAGAACTTGTTCCGATGTGCCTCGTTTAACTGAGAATTCTGTGCCGCACAGACACATTCGGTGGCGGTGCAGACGCACCGGTGGGAAAGATTACAGCCCGTGTAATTACGCGTGGCAACATTTAACTTTATTTCTATGAGTTTTCGTGTGCCAGAAAGAATTCCATTTGCGGCACACCAAAGATGAACAGCCAAGCAGAAACAGAGAAGATTTCAAGCCCTCACCACTAGGGCCCGAATCCACGAAGAAACCCACAGAATCCCTCAAACGCATTCGCCTAACGTGACCTCAAGGCGAGAGCCGTCTTTCTGTTTAAATTCACAATGTGTTGATCTTTCCCCGCATCCTTCTGAAAGGTTTCGCACGTGGTTACAGATCACCTCCGGGATCGGAGCCACTGTAGGCTTTGTGCTCCTCATCTGGTATAGACCACACCATCTCAATGGCTGAACCACCACGTTTGCGGCTCGCATACACTAATTCCACACCCATAGAGACTCCTTTTTCAGGAAACTCCATAACAGAGCCCGCATTCACTACGTGGAAATTTACTAGTACGTAAAATATGGGTCAGCAAAACTTGTGGAGCTCTTTCAGACTAACTCGTGAAGTATATTTCGGTTTTTGGACTCACTTGGAATCAGACTCAGGAAAATTTTTCTTAACCAGACTGACTCTGACTCGGACTCACTGCTCGATCTGAGCCTGAGTGAGTCAACTCATGAGTCCGTTAGCTTAGAATTGGTTTCTTAGAACATGGTGTGAATGCTTCTTAACATCAATATCTTCTGGGCGCTGTTAGCGCATTGTATTTTCGAAAACGAGTTCTGAGTGCTTGCGAACCAGAAAGGTATTTTTTTTGAAGAGGCAACAGCATAAAATATATTTATCAATCAATTTTCTTGAATAGTAGGTGGGGGAGTTCAAGACAACCTCTACGTATTTGACGCCTATGATCAACAAACAGTGAAATGGTGCATGAACAACATGGCTTCGAAATACCGGTCAGCAGGAGCGAATATAAACGTGAATTCAAAAAAAAAGGTTGATAGTAAGGCTGAAGATTACTAAATATGAACTTAGGTCAGCAAAAGAAAGTGGAACTCACTCGCACTAACTGAAGAAATGGCCACTGCGCTTTGGACTGACTCGTACACACACTCACCAAAATTTTACTCAACCGGACTCACTCCGACTTTCACTGACGGCATGGTCTGTGTGAGTCAACTAATGAGTTAGTTTTCCGGCCTATACGACATCGACGTATACATCTATCTATCTATCTATCTATCTATCTATCTATCTATCTATCTATCTATCTATCTATCTATCTATCTGTCTGTCTGTCTGTCTGTCTGTCTGTCTGTCTGTCTGTCTGTCTGTCTGTCTGTTTATATCTATCTATCTATCTATCTATCTATCTATCTACCTATCTATCTATCTACCTATTTATCTATCTATCCGCTTACGTCTCGGTGCTCTCATAATCACCCCCTTAACTTGGGGTAAACCAAAATTGGTATGGGAAGGTAAAATAATTTGACAAATAGTACCCGCTGGTCACGACACGAATAATGTCACAGTCCCGTCGCGCGCATCGTCAAATACTTTCAAAAAAAAAAAAAACAGGGACACATATCCAAGGAGCACGTATGTACCACTGATATTCGGCTATGCGCCGCGGGTGTTAAGCAGTCTATAGATATATATATCTATCCACCCATGAATGGTGAAAACACACATGGGTAACTTCAACGCTTGATCATTAAGAAAAGGCAGACAACGTCAGCGTTGACCGGACAAATGCAACGAATAAATGTCATTGTTCCAGCAGGAATTGAACCCTAGCATTCTGCGTGGCAATCAACTATGCTACCACAGAGCTACGCCAGGTCTCGTAACTATACCTATCAAATTGACCCTGATGTTCGTGAAACGCCAATTGTGGTTGCCATGCTGGCTTTCCAATTTCATAAACGTCGCATATGTACTCTAAGGATGCAACCGTCACGTCGGGTTAACATCAATTGCAGTCAGTTGTCATCCTCTTAAGTTTATTTATGTAGCAGTGTCCAGGGGTACGATCCTCGCGAGCAGAGGCGCTTTATATTGCCACCTGCTTCAAGTAGTGGGTCGTATGCCAAGGTGAAGGCACACACCACGAAGAAGAAAGAAGTGCGCGTGAACCCCCGCTCTAGAAGACAAGCCCAACCGGCGCGCTTGGTTAGAGCCCTGTTGCTCGGACATCAATAGACCTTGTCGACATCCCCTGGAGCGACGTGACAATATCAGCTTACCGCTTCTGGTGCTGCCAACATTCATGTTGCTGCTGGTATCGCTACGCAACTGTAAACTGTATCGTATCAGGCCCAAGATCATGCATTTTTTTTACTACACGTGCATTTTTTTACTATCTACTATACGCCTCCCTCTTACGCTCGTTTTGCTATAAAAGACTGATGACCATATACAGAGGCATTCGCTACTGTCCTCACATGCGTGTTTGTTTCATTGAACCTGGCCCGGCTGAACAAATGATGTTATAATAAAACATATGCGGCTGTTCAACGTATGTCTGTGCCTGCATTTGAACATATCTTTAGCGCAATCGTGAACTTTCTTACAGCGCAACACCAAAAAAAAATACAGGACAGGGAAGGAGTAGAACCGAAAGAAAAGACGGCGCTTCACCCCGTTTTTTCCAATAAACAACAGTTGTGAGTCAGCGCCGTCTTTTCTTTCTGTTCTACTCCTTCCCTGTCCTGTATTTTTTCTGGTGTTGCGCTGTAAGAAACTTCACGATGGATCCTAACCAACTGGCCCGACTTACCGTCTTACTACAATATATCTTTAGCGCAATTTTGTAACAATTTGCTCAATAAAAAGAACTACATCACAGTCAGCTTGCAGGCGTATACTTCGCTTACTATTGATTCCCAATGTAGGTGAGATGTGCCGAATTTTTTATAGTGCTGTGACTTTTCATTTTCGTTTCTTATAGTTAACATTTACTTTGTTGTTCGCAAATGTTTTTGTTTTTTTACATGTTGTTGGTGTTGTTTTTTTTTTTTTTTGCTGCTCCTATAGTGTTGTGGCCTTCTATACGGTTCTGGATAAGGGCCTTTTTTGTACTTGTTAACCTTTTGCTCTGCCATACACTTTGATTGATGGGTGTTTTGAAGTGGGTGTTTTTACGGTGTTGTGACTTTCTATTTTGCTTCACTTTTTGATTTAGTTTTTTTTTTACTTTTCTTAACCATCACAGATGTTTTCGCAACTGCGCTACGAGCCGGAACGGCACCGGACACGGCACAATTAAGGCTTGGTCCTACGAAGCGTCGCCCCTGATATCGGAAGCCCAACATGGCACTCGATAGCACGGCACATTGAGAGACATGCTACTACCTCTACGAAGAATAGCTGCCTTTCGTGCAGTGTTACTAGATTCTGCTCGCCACACTGGTCACAATTTCCTTATATACAGAGCCTCTTTTCTCTTTTGAACAAAAATATTACAACAGTTTCAGCACAGACAAAGTTGCTGTAAAATTAGTATTCTAAAATTTTCACTCATGGGTGCCTGTCGTTGGCGCAACCGGAAATGAGAGAATGTGTTTATTCCCATATAGCTTTTCTTCTTTCTTTTGTTTAATTTTCCGTGTGCATATATACGCGCACAAATTACGCACACAAACAAGCATAAAGCTTGGTTGAACCCCCTTCCCCCACCCATTTTCCTCAAAAAAAACATTTATGGCTGCGCCCCTTATGGCTGAAATTCGAACGTTTTGAAACGCCGTGTCACAACCAGCCAACGATCGAACGCCTGCATCGGCTACCGCCTTTTTTTTTTTATTGGCGGAGTAGGTGAGGCTTCAGCTTCAGAAATGTCCTACTCACGCAATGGCCCTTCAAGTGCCTGTACGCTCAACACTCCCTTTATTATCGGGCGCTGACCTGCTCTCGTAAACGAAGAAGCAGCAAAGTCGGGCGTTCGCGTGAGCCGCTGCGCAGCACGCAATTGTCGGTGGGGGGGGGGGGGGGGGGCAACCAATTCCGGACGATATGAGAAAACCTGAGCGATTTTCGCTGGCTTCACGTGACCTAGATAGGTAGCGCGCCCTTTTACGGCTTCGTTCCGGAAAGCACGATTCCCTCACGGCACGTTTTCTTTCTTTCGTCGGCGTCAACCTGTAGCCAATGGCACTTCCTGGACGAGCCTCTCCCAACGCGCACACGTGCCACATCGGCGTAGATATTGTTACGACCTCAGTAGGCGTCTGGGGGTTTATTGATACACGGTTCGAGGGACGAGCCGTATCCGCGCAGGCAGATGGTGATGATCTTCTTCTTCCACCCTCCTTGCTTCTTTTTCATTCTTCGTCCGGCACATACGTGGCGTAACATTTCCCCCCTCGCAGACAAAGCGCGCCGCGCGTTTCATACAGTGTCGCGTTGACTGAAAGGCTTCAGGCGAGCGACATGCGTGACCTCTGTCTTTCTGGAGCGTCTCCCGCTAGCTGTAAGACGTGCGATGCGGTAGTCGACTGCGCTCAGGCGGTCAAGGATAACAAAAGGTCCGATGTAGTGCGCGAGCAGTTTTTGGCACAAGCCACGTTTGCGTAAAGGCTTCCACACCAACACGAGATCTCCCGGAATATATGTGGCCTGCCGGTGCTTGCTGTCATAACGAACTTTCGATCTGTCTTGCGAGGCTATTGTACGTAAACGAGCAAGACGACGAGCTTCTTCGGCGAGACAAAGAGCTTCTGCTAGGGAGATTTCTGATTGGTCCCGATCAGAGAAGGAAAATATTGTATCCAGAGTATAACGGGGGGGTCGAACATAGAGGAGGAAGAACGGGCTGTAGCCGGTGGTCTCATGTTGGGAAGTATTAAACGCGTATGTGACGAACGGCAAGACATCGTCCCAGTTCTTGTGGTTCGAAGCAACGTACATAGAAAGCATATTCACCAGTGTTCGAATTGTTCGCTCGACGAGACCATTCGTCTGCGGGTGATAAGGCGTCGAGTGTCTGAGTTCTGAGCCACACATACGAAGAAGTTGTTCGACAACGTCTGCCGTGAATTGACGTCCACGGTCACTTATGATGACGCGAGGGGGCCCATGACGCAGTATGATAGAATGGAGAAGGAAGGACGACACTTGACCAGCAGTCGCGGATGGCAGGGCAGCAGTCTCGCAGTACCGAGTAAGATGGTCAGCACATACCACAATCCATCTGTTGCCTTTCGATGAACGCGGAAAAGGGCCCACCAGGTCAATGCCAATTTGTTCGAACGGAGAACTGGGAGGCGTCACAGGTTGTAGATGTCCGGCCGGAGCTGCTGAGAGAGATTTGTGCGCCTGGCATTGCGCACAACTGGCCACGTACAACTCAACTGACTGGCGCATACGTGGCCAGTAGAAGCGTTCCTGGGTACGATGAAGAGTGCGCGTCGTTCCGAGGTGACCTGAAGTGGCGTCATCATGCATGGCGTACAAAACAGATGACCGTAGTGCCTCTGGAACCACCAGCAGGAAGCGGGAACCGGTGCCGGAGATGGATTTCTTGTACAGTAGACCATCACGGACGCAAAAGCGGCTTTCCGGAGTGGATGCTTGTGCGATCACGAATAACGGATTCAAACTCACGTCCTTCCGCTGCTCAGTTTCAAAGGTGGCCTTATCCGGGAACGCTGGTGCTACGGACGCAATCAGATGATCGAAATCGTCAGCGTCGCAAACTGAAGCATCAACTGGCATCCTTGAAAGGCAGTCTGCGTCCGCGTGTTTCCTGCCGCTCTTGTACGATACCGTGAAGTTGTACTCTTGCAGCCGGAGGGCCCAGCGTGCTAGACGGCCTGACGGATTCCGAAGGTTGATAAGCCAGCACAAAGAATGATGATCCGTAACTACTTGGAAAGGACGACCGTACAGGTATGAGCGGAATCGCTGCACAGCGAAGACGAGTGCAAGGCATTCTTGTTCGGTCACAGTGTAATTGCGTTCCGGCTTACTTAAAGTGCGACTGGCATATGCGATCACGTGTTCCACTTGATTACATCGCTGTATCAGGACTGCACCTATGCCAATGCCGCTTGCGTCGGTGTGAACTTCAGTCGCCGCAGAAGGATCGAAGTGCCGCAGGATAGGCTGCGACGTGAGCAAGAACTTCAGTTGGTTGAAAGAAGTTTCACAATCAGGAGTCCATTCAAAACTAGCACCTTGGCGGAGAAGACAGGTCAGTGGAAAGGCAACTTCTGCAAAGGCGGGAATAAATCGGCGAAAGTAAGAGCAGAGGCCCAAGAAGCTCCGAAGCTCCTTCACTGAGCCAGGTGGTTTAAAAGCTCTAACAGCCGCTGTCTTATTCGGGTCGGGCCTGATGCCATCCTTGTTGACGAGATGTCCCAGCACCAGTGTTTGTCGAGCTCCGAAATGACACTTCTTTGCATTAAGAACCAAGCCAGCATTTCGAATACATTTCAAAACCAGCTCTACCCTTTCGTTATGTTCACTGAATGTACGCCCGAAGATAACAACGTCGTCAAGATAACACATACAGATGTTCCACTTCAGGCCGCGCAGAATGGTGTCCATGAATCTTTCAAATGTAGCGGGCGCGTTACATAGACCAAAAGGCATCACGTTAAATTCATATAGTCCATCCGGAGTAACGAAAGCCGTCTTTTCTTTGTCCATTGAATGCACAGGTATTTGCCAATAGCCTGAGCGTAAGTCTATGGACGAAAAGTAGGATGCTGAATGGAGGCAGTCTAGAGCGTCATCAATGCGTGGGAGAGGGTAGACATCTCTCTTTGTGACGGAGTTTAGACGGCGATAGTCCACACAGAACCTCCAGGTACCATCCTTCTTTTTGACTAGAATCACGGGAGCCGCCCAAGGACTCGATGATTCTCGAATGACACCCTTCTGCAGCATATCACGCACTTGTTCATCAATTATCTTGCGCTCAGACGGCGACACTCGGTAGGGTTTCTGGCGGATGGGCTGTGCTGTTCCCGTGTTTATCCTGTGGAGAATCCGAGACGCGGGAATCGAGGGCGCATGGTCATGGGAAAAATCGAAAATCGCCACGTATTTTGACAAAACGTCCAGAAGCATGCGGCGTTTGTCAGTAGTAAGTGACTTGTCGATCATAGGTAAAAGTTTTGAATCGGCCGTAGAAGTATTGGCTGAGGCCCCACCTGGAGCATCACTGAGGGCAGCCACTGCCATCGGTGAGTATGTTTTGAACTTGGCAAGCTTCAGTCCTCCTGGTAGAACCACCGACTCAGCTGAACAGTTTACCGCCCATAGTCCTGTGCGTCCTTGAACGAGTGACACTATGCAATGCGGCACCAATGTGTTCTTCTTAATGCAACTAAGATGAAAGGGCTCCACCAATGCGTCGAACGCACTGTCATTGTTTTCAATGCGTGAAGAGTATACAGGAACACATACTGCAGAGAATGCCGGCACAATGCTATCTTCACTGACCCGGAGCGCACCGTGCTCCCTGTCTGAATTCTCTAATAGTTCTCCAGGGGCAGCATCACATATGTACACCTCTCCATTTCTACAATCAACAGTGGCGCCACACATTCGAAGGAAGTCAATCCCCAGGATTATGTCGTGTGTGCTCCTTGGAAGAATCGTAAACTCTGTGACAAACACTTGATCACCCAAGCACACTTCTGCGGTACAGACACCAATGGGACACAGCGAGTTACCACCAACGCCACAGAATGTTGTTGCCTTCTCCCACAAAAACATCACCTTTTGTCCTAAACGGTGTTTAAAAGCAGCACTCATAATCGAAACTGTAGCACCAGTGTCCACCAAAGCCATCGTACACACACCATCAACAAAAACTTCTACCTTGTTCTTGAACATCAACACAGACGGGGGTATTTCGTTTTGCAGCAAGTCACCAGCGACCTCACCCCCATCGGCCGCACTGTTTAGTTTTCCTGGTGTGGTGACGATGGGCGGCGCCGTGGCGATGGAGACCGGTGGGATCGAGGCGCAGGAGGTGGCGTCACACTTCGATCAGAGGCAGGGGAGTTGTTGCGCCAGTGTCCGTGCCAGAAGCTGCTGCCGGGTCTTGAGTCGGTGGGCCAGTGTCCTTGAAAAGGTGGGACAGCAGGTTTATCGGTCAAGCTTGTCCACTGATCATAGCGTGGTATGCGCGAACGATCGCAATACCTCGATATGTGACCAGTCAGACCACAGTTGTAGCACACAGGCGCAGGACGAGGTCGTCGCCGTTCTTCGAAGTGTTCACGTCTGCGAGCGTTCGCGTAAGCCCGAGATTCAATGAAATCAGTTGTCGGTGGGTGGTATGAGCGTACGGAACGGAAACGTTGAGGGTACTGTGATCGCTCGTAAAAAGCCGGACTTGACTGCTGAATACGCCGAGGCCCTGCAACCTCCGTTGCGTTGACGGATGGATGTTCATAAACTGTAAGCTGTGGGGCAGTGGTGTCCTGCGGGAAATAGGATGGAGACGTGGCAGCTGCCCGTTCACGTGTCATTTCGCCATGTCTGAGTAACTCTTCCCGAACAATTTGGCGGATGGTTGCCGAAAGGTCAACAGTTGAGGCCGCTTCTATGCTGGCTACTGAGGTGACATTTGCCAGACGACCAAACTTAGGCGCTATTCTGCGCTGCTTCAGGGTTTCAAACGTGCGGCAGTGCCGTACAACGTCAGACACTGAAGTCAGGCTTTCCCTGCTAATAAGGAAGTTGTAAACATCTTCTGCAATTCCCTTCAGCAAATGCCCCACCTTGTCCTCTTCCGACATGCTGGAATCGACTTCCCTACACAGCCTCAAAATCTCTTCAGTATACACGGTGCAGGTCTCACCGGATAGCTGGGCCCTCTGTGCAAGACTCTGCTCGGCAAGCTTCTTTTTTGCAGCTGAGTTGCCGAAACACTTCTTGATTTCTTCAACAAAGCGTTCCCATGTTGTCAGAATATCTTCATGGTTCTCATACCAAACGAGGGCAACATCAGTGAGGTAGAAAACAACGCGTGACAGTTGGGAGGCAGCATCCCATTTGTTGCAGTTGCTTACTCGCTTGAAATGTTTGAGCCATGAGTCCACGTCGTCGTTGGCCCTCCCGGAGAAGGTTCGTGGCTCTCTGTGATACGGCCAAGAACTGCTGGGGACTGGTTCCCGAGCTTCTGTTTCGTCAGGCATGATGGCCAAAGAAGGAGGCAGGCCGGCGAGGCGACGACTCCGGCGAAATCCGAGGGGTAGCGGTCCCGTCGTTGGTTCCTATACCCAGCACCTTCCACCACTCTGTTACGACCTCAGTAGGCGTCTGGGGGTTTATTGATACACGGTTCGAGGGACGAGCCGTATCCGCGCAGGCAGATGGTGATGATCTTCTTCTTCCACCCTCCTTGCTTCTTTTTCATTCTTCGTCCGGCACATACGTGGCGTAACAATATTGTAAGACTTCCCTTTTTTGCGTAGGCTGACCTGAATCTTGTCTAAATGGTTCTCGCATTTTGTGAGAGATTAGTAAGCAATACAGCTTTCTGACGCAAACCATGTCGCCGGAACATTCCATTTGGCTTTGCCCACAGTTTGATGTGCAAAGAGCAGCGATGATCCGCACCTTGCGAAAAGGCTGTCATAGGCACCGGACAGTTGATGACGTAATCTTCCCCGAAGGACCCGCGGTAACTAGGAGGAACGTGCAACGAATTTTGTTGGTCTTCCTGCGAGACACTGGGCTGTCTGACACGTGGTGACATTTTCCAAATTCAGGAGATGTTCAGGCGGAACAATTGCCGGCCATGCAGGCCAGGCTCACCCCGCCTGCTGCAACACCACCACCACCACCACCACCAAACCATGTCGCCGCATACATAACTCATGACACGTGTCGGTGACATTGTTTAACACTCTGATATGCCCATTTCATTTTTTTATTCTAAGATGACTGCCAGTTGGGCATGTTGGTATGTAAGTTCATGATGAAACAAGCGCCAAAAAGCTTATTTCTTCTGCAATTTATATGACTAAATTTTTCCCCTTCACGTATTCATCATTTCTATTTTGTACGCAAGTCTTTCCATGCTCGAAACAAAGCAGGTTGCGCATCACCCTGTGCTGTTTCTCATTTTTTTCGGTCCTTGTCGCCCCGCTGGTGGTCTAGTGGTTATGCCGCTCAACTGTGTGCTATAAACCGAAGGTCGCGGGATATAATCTCGGCTGCGGCGGCTACCTTTTCTATTGAAACGAGAACGTTTGAGGCCAGTGCGTTTAGGTTAAGGTGCGCATTGACAAACCCCAGGTGGTGCGAATTTTCAAAGCTTTTCACTACGACGTCGCTCATAAGGATTTCGTGGTACGTTAAACCCCAGCCGGTATAATTATCGGTCCGTGTCATTTGCATCAGAACATAAAAACGCATCAATTAGCATTATTGCAGCCTTCTGCGCAATACGACAAAGGCGTTGTTGATGCCTGCTTATCGCCTATACTTACCGCGTTTTCGAAACCGTGCTATATATTCCTTCCACCATTTTCTTTTTCTTGCCTCACCTGTGATGCAGAAAAATGAGAGAGATCCCGTATCAGATCATGTATTTTAGGCTCAGTCTGAGCACATCCTATGTCATTGCCCAGCATACCAGACCAAACGACGTATTATGGAAGCCAAGCTCTGTCAGCTGGATTCACGGCCGCTTACAGAAGAAAAGATCCTGGGACCTTGGCCGACGGCTTCCCATACGCGCAAAGCCACGAAAGCCCTCTTGTACTTTTTAAGAACCACCAGACTTCAGGACCGCTTGTGAAAGAACTGTGCGAGGCCGTGCTGTGTAGTCTCGAGGTGACTATTCATGCTTCTCTTTCTTACTCCTCTTCTTTTCTATCTCTTTCCGTTCTATTATTCTCCTTTTCGCCCACCCCAAGTGTAGGGTAGACAACCGAGCCAAGCTTGGTTAACCTCCCTGCCTTTCCTCTCTATTTATCTCTCTCTCTTTAGGCTCAGTCGTGGTGACTCAGCTTCCTAGTTTACTTCAATATCGTTTTGTATATGCCGTGTATAAGTTAACTTGGTTAGAATGAGATGTAGCTGTTGTTGTTGTTGTTGTTGTTGTTGTTGTTGTTGTTGTTGTTGTTGTTGTTGTTGTTAACACGCTTTTAAGTGCAGATCGCCTTTGGGGATCGGGTAGTTGACTTACGACACCTCGTGTCAAAGGTTGACGTCTGCAGGCAAAACCTTGTGTGGGTGTTAAAAAATGTAAGGGTGGCAAGGAGGGAATCTGCAAAAATACAGCATAGCCATGCGTGGCATCAGGCAGACAGATCACGAATTCTTTCATCTGTAGGGGAATTAGTGTTCGCCGGGCCGATGCACCAGTCCGGGCACAATGATTGGCTTGGCTCCACGCGAAGCGCAAGCAGCAACTGCACAGCGAGAATCCGGCTACCTTTCGAGTCAAATGCAAGCGACAACAGTGAGTCGAAGAAGCGGCGTTGTAGGCAGAGAAGCGTCAGCGAGGCAATGAGGGAAACGCGTTCGCCAGGGCCGCGATAAGGCCGGATTGAACTCCTTATATGGAACAACCGTGGCATATATGGCTGTATATAACACCGCATATGAATCGACCCCGCCAGATATACATCCATATATGGTAAACGGAAGCCACATATGCTGACATATAAGCTCATATGTGGCCGTTACCTAAAGAAGTCCCATATATGGCATTTCCGTAAAAGTTCCACTTTCGGTGGGAATTTTTCCAGTGGCTTCGGCTGCGACGTCCACACATGGCTGCACGTTTCACTTTCGCTGATTAACCATAGTGCTTAATGGGTTATTTCTTATGACTTTAGATAATTTCGCTCAATTTATGTTGGAAAGTGAAACCTTTCAATATACGTTGCAATATGACTGCATTTGCTGTAGCCTACGCAGTGCAAGGCAGATTGTACAAAATGAAACAAAGCAATTGTGCATGACAGGCAGCTACGACGAACAGTAGATGTAACGGCAAGGGTGCAGTAAACGCAACGAAATGAACTAATACCACTCGGATATGGAGCGCTCAATAGCTGTCGTAATGGTGACGCCGCTTTCGGGATGAAGTTGGCGTCACGACTTTCTGTAATTAATAATACGAGTTTCCGGAGCTTGATGGGCCAAAATCGTTACGAGGCATGCCGTGGTACGGGGATTGCGGATCCACTTCGACCACATGGTGTTCATTGGTGTGCACCCAAATCTAAGTACGCTGTTGTTAATTGTAGTCCGCCCCCATGGAAACATGGTAGTCGCGAACCTGATCTCGTGCACGAACCTGCTGTGAAAGGCCAACCAGCGGGAGACGAACTTGCGACCTAGTGGGACAACATTCGCATGAAGGGCCAAAAAGGGCTCATACGTGGTCGTACTTCTTAAACACCAGTCTGGACTAGGCTTCTCTTAGTTAGGTAATAATAGACAAATACTTTATTAAAATGTTTATGTAATTAAGCGAGGTGGTTATTTTTGCAATTGCGACGTGAATTACAGTCGCCAATAGCCAAAACACTGCTTAAAGCTTAACGAGCTTTAGTTATAGTATTCACAAGTCGCAAATACAAACACGGTTGTTTTTCACACGTGACGTGTTAACTTCTTTTCGGCTCTACAGTCTTCGCACTCTCGCTTCATCTTATATGACGCACCCTAAGCAGTGGTCAACCTCAGCCCTATGAAAAAAACGACGTGCCACGTTTTCATCTAGGCAAGCCAGTAAATTTTCATCAAGCGTGTTCGCTTGTCAGACATCCCGCTCCGGTTTATAAGGTTGTGTGACACTTAGCGGGACATAAAAAGTTCAGTGCAGGTTGAGGCTAGCGTCGAAAGGCAATAAGTAAGGCATGTCGTCACTTTAATGTAAACGGTGCCTTGTGCTGTGGGCGTAAATTACTTCCAATAAATCGCTGTGGTCTTGTCAGACGCATCTTGACGTCGCATCTCCCATCCACCCGCGACTTGCACAACGACCCAAAGAAAATAACCGACGCTTAAGGAAGTCTCACCGCGAAAGACACTTCATGTGAAGTGCTATACTATGATCATCATAGCTTCAGCAAGCATCCTTTCGGTTAAAACGGTCGTTACGTTAGATTGGGGCACTCTTTAGCAACCATTTCCATAAGGGCGAAATCAGGCGCAACGCGTCGTGGGGAGCTTTTATGAATCGTCACAATGTCAACGCATCGTTATGGAGACAGTTAGGCATATTTATTTATTTATTTATTTATTTATTCATTTATTTATTTATTTATTTATTATACCCTCAGGGCCAGAGACATTACAGAGGGGAGTGGTACAGAACAAAGGCATAACATGAGGTAGCATGGTTACAAAAAACGTTGTGTACATAAAAAGGAAAAGGAAAGACAAAACAAATTAGTATTATCGCAACAATGTGGTCACACAAACACAGATTAAACATCAGATATTTCTGCATATACAATATTGGCTAAGGCAGCACGGAACAGTCGGTTATCGGTGATACCCGCAATTTCAGCGGGAAGGTATCTGTGAATCTGGTGCGCATCTCTTTTTAATCACTGGTGCGAATGAATATCAGAATAAAGTGAGAAAAGTGACCATCGAGTGGTTAAAACACCTGCACACTAGATAAAATGTGGACATTCATCTCCGCAAGCTTTTTTTTATGGACAATCCCGGCTCTGGTGCCTGATAAAAGGATGGATGAAAGTGCTTTTTCATGGCATCTGAGAACGCACTCTAACAGGTACTGGGCAGCCATGAGGCAAACATGGAGAATTATTTCTACATATTGTGGCATAAATACCTGAAAAATTCAGAAATGTGTCCGGGGTATCTTAAATACACCAGTGCAAACATAGCTAGTAGTTCTTTCATCATCCTCTTCCTCTGAGCTCTGGCAAGTTGAAAGCAAGATGGCGGAAGACAGAAATGACAAACGCCCCAACCAAATATTTTTATCACAATTTCCCGAATAACTACCCCACCAATATCTATCATAATTTTTTATTTTGTTTTTATAAGATGTAGCACGGCTTATTTACAAAACAAAATGGGTCTTCCCTGAGAATCGCACGTCACGCGCAGCCAAGAGCAATTGTCATGTTCTAAATGTAGGACACCAGGGCTCAGTGATCGGCCAAACTACGAATGCAGTGCGTCCCGATCCAAAACGATAACACTTGTCTAATCTTCTAATTTCCTATTACTCTGACCGGGAGATCAGGCCATATTTTTGTTAATTTTCAGGAGGACTTCAACGGTCAGATTGTACTAAATGTATGTGAACACGTTTCGTTTTCTGCACTTAAGTAATGGTGCGTGAGGTAGCGGGGGGGGCGGGGATAAACGCGATTACGTGCAGTCGGCCAAATCTTGCCCTATATGAGTTGCATTTTGTGTGTACCTTTGCCATATGACTGAATTAAGTGTCACTTGAATTAAGTACAAGGGCATACCTATAAAGCACATGTCCACGACGCATTTTTTTTGTAACTTTGTTCCGTAATTTGGCGCTGACAGACAAAAAAGTGGCCTCTACGCGCAATAGCTAACGTTTTGTCCGACTGTACAGTACGATCTGCTTGCCTAATGAAGGCATAGGAAGAAAAACGAAAACAGTTTCGGCGCAGTAAAAGATGATTTGGCACTCTGGTTTCATGTTAGATCTTACGAAGCGTCCAATGACTGGACGGCGACCATTCAAGTGCAGTGAAAAGCTGTTTTCATTACCACAAAGCAATAGTTGCTCTTGGCACTTTTAAGTGCGCGTAAATGTTGCTGACGTCCCATTTCACTACAGTTACACGTTTACTAGGGCACCAATAAGTATCAGTACTGAAATTTACTATGTTTCACGTTAACATCATTAGGCTCTGCTGTAATACATAAAGGACAAGGTGCCGTCTTTCTTACACGCTGCTGGTGTTCATGAATTAACATAATAGCGCAAAATAGCACGTTCGCAAAAGTTTCATTGTCGGCATCATTGGTTGTACACGAGATATCAGCGTTTTCCGTGACCGAAAAATCGATTGATATGTGAGGTTTAACGTTCCAAAACCACCATACGATTATGAGAGACGCCGTAGTGGAGGGCTCCGGATATTTCGACCACCTAGGGCTCTTTAATGTGCACCCAAATCTGAGCACACAGGCCTACAGCGTTTCCGCCTCCATCGGAAATGCAGCCGCCACAGCCGGGATTCGATCCCACGACCTGCGGGTCAGCAGCCGAGTACCTTAGCCACAAGACCACCGCGGCGGGGCGACCGAAAAATTGAGAGATTCTAGTAAAATAAGTAATAAAATTGGTTGGTTCGAGTGAGAATCCAGCCCAGCTCTTCTGCATGACAAAAAGATGTCCTACCACAGAGCCAGCTCTTTTTTTTATTATGGTGTTCATTTTATTGTGTATAAAAAAGATTAGGAATCTTAAAACTTCGTTCTAGAAGTTGTACGCAATAGCGACATTCTGTTCCTAGTGCGTATTTCAAACACTTAGTGCATGAAACCTTTTCAATTTTGCTATGCGCCATATATACGTGGCCTTGAGCGAATAGGCGCAGTAGCGCGGGTGCCGGCTTTTAACCGCGGAGCCATTATGATAATCACATATCCTGATGCCCAATGGCAATGGACGCTTGTACCACGCATTATTACTCCAATATTTTATCTTGCGTTGTGAAGCATGTATACAAGACGCGTGTGTTTGTGAAACACATGAAAGCTACTTTCACTGCATTTCTAAGCAGAGGAAGTTCCTTTCCCTCTATTCACAAGCAGAGGCGGGGCCGTGAGATAGAACATTTATTTGACACGCAAACGACCCGGGATCGATCTCCAATCGCACCCAAACAATCCTGGTTCGGTCCCCACTCTGCTCCAGAGTTTTTTAGCATATTTTTTTAATTGAATAGTTCTTGATTTTTTTGGTCACGCATAAGATGATGATTTTTCACTCACAACCAACGACGCCATTGCCGGCACCACAGTATCTGCTAAACGAGCTAACGCTATCTCGTTCATACACAGTGAAGGACAGAGTTGCACTGCATTTACGTAGCAACAATAAACGTGCATAGGCTGCTGACAAGAAAACTCGAAGACTAAAGTCCCGTAGTTGAAGGAGAGCTCTTTAGGATGTGCTGCACAAGAAAAGTAGAGTGGCTAAGCACTTCACCAAGAAAGGGTACCAGTCCTGCCTAAAGTCAAGTTCGTCGTAAATATCATTAAAGTGAATAGCCATTCGGATGAAATGTGTGCGTGAAGAAGAGATCAGTTCTGCGTTGCGGTCCTGCATGCACGTCTATACCACAGGGTTTGTATACCGACAAAGAGAAACGTATCGTACGCCACTTCAAGAGATGTTCGCATAAGATAACTGACAGTGTATGGATTAATTGAATATTTACAACATTGCTTGAAACTGCTTCAGAAAAAAAAACGCCATATGAAGGTCGTGTTGTGGAAGGAGCCTCCTTAATGCATGCAATACTGCGTGGTAGAGGCGTAGAAACGTTTGAATTACAGAACGCGTAGATGTTTTAGAGGCCCTTTCATTAAAAAGCGATCAGGCACATTTATTCACCATTTTAAGCAAAAGCATCCACAAAGTGAGCCGAAGCGTAGGTTCGCGTGTCGCCTTTTGGACGCGCAGAACCCTTCGCTGATTCGCAAATGGAAAAAAAATTATGTAGCAGTGGGCACTGGGTGACAGTACTTGCAATGGGCATTCTAGGGTGGCCTCAAACGGCCAATGTTACATGCAAGCATTCGTCTCCTTGCGGCGTCGTTGAGACATGCATCGGGAAGCAAAGCGCAGGCTAGTAATCGAGATGGCCACGGGGCCAGATCAATTACGCTTTCGCGATCTGCTCTTGAAGGTGAAGCTCAAGCCACTCTGTGTGTGTGTACGTGTGTGTGCGTGTGTGCGCACGTGTGTGTGTGTGTGTGTGTGTGTGTGTGTGTGTGTGTGTGTGTGTGTGTGTGTGTGTGTGTGTGTGTGTGTGTGTGTGTGTGTGTGTGTGTGTGTGTGTGTGTGTGTGTGTGTGTGTGTGTGTGTGTGTGTGTGTGTGTGTGTGTGTGTGTGTGTGTGTGTGCTCTTGAAATGATAGTACAGCAAAATCTACGAGAACGAATTGCTGCCCCATAAAGAAGTCCAGTCCTGAAAAGGTTAAAAAAAAGTGGAGCTTCATATCCTGATACCACGATATGATCATCAGGGTCGCCGTAGTAGAGCAAAACAGATAATTTAGAGCTCCTGATGTCGTTTATCGCGCTCCTAACTCTAAGCACGCCGGCTTCTAGCGTATTGGCCCTCCATCGAAATACGGTCGCCGCGCTCAGAATTCGATCCCGCAACCTTCGGGTCAGCAGTTAAGCCTCCTAGAGCACCGCGGCGGGTACGCGTTTTTATGGAATTGACAGATTATTTGTTTAGTCTCGCTTACTGACAATAGAGTGAGTGAGTGAGTGAGTGAGTGAGTGAGTGAGTGAGTGAGTGAGTGAGTGAGTGAGTGAGGTAGTTTACTTATGTGAATAATTGAGCGAGCTGAATGAGAAAAGTGAATGCCAGAAGTGAGTGACTTTAATCTTGTGAAATCATGTTTAATCATGAGTGACGTGAATGAGAGAAGTCAATGAACGAAGGGAGTGAGCGAGTGAGTATAATTACGTCAGCGAATGAGTGAGTGAACTTAGATGAATGAAGTGAGTGAATGAGTTTAATCATGTGTGAGTGAGTGAGTGTCGAGAGCCGATGAGAGAAGACAATCAGTTAAGTGATGGAGTCAGTTTAATTATGCGAGTGAATAAGTGAGGTGAATGAGAAAAATGAACGGAAAGAATGATTGAGTGAAGGAAATTCGGCCCCTCAAGAACAGAAAGCCCGTAATATTATCGGTTTTCCTTTCACATTTCTGCCCTCAGTGAGGCCCCTGCTTTTGTCCTGACTGCCTCTGCATTCAGGACTTGAACTTCAATACCACGCGTCTTAGCCTCCGAATCGGGCGCGAAAATTCCCACAGCCATCACTCACGTGTTGTTATGTCAGTACGAACTGACGTGGACAACACCATTCGGTATGTACTGCATAATCCCGGTCCATTACAATACAATAAGTTCGTGGTGAAAAGATCGGTATTCTTTTTTGTGATTTTCCAATTTTAGCCTGCATTTTGGCATCAATGTCTGTTATTGGGAATTCTTCAGTTCTGTAGTCCTATTTTTATCATAGCTGTCTATTCACCAATGAGTACATGAGGCGCTGAGCACCAGTTCAGTTTCAACGTTTTATGCTCGACTGACAGACATCCCCATTCGTCCGTGCATTGATTCATATAAGCCTGTTTGTGAGAGTTTCCTTGCAATGGAAAGGCTTCCCCAGAAGTTCCGCTTATATTCCTTCATTTTCGCGTCCCAACCCACGTCGCTATCACAGGCGTGCAGTTATTGCGAAAGTATTCACGGAATGCATCCCCAAGTTTCACATAAGCAAACAAAACGACGTCGCAGCTTCGTTATGAGCTTACTTAAGTGAAGATTTTCATTGCGGTTGAGTTCTGCTCACCTTTTCTCGAGTGGCAACAGAATTATGCGATCTACCAGTGTCACATTCAGCTAGTCTCTCATGTGACTTCGTCGCACCTTCGGCAATCACTAGCTTAAAATTTGGTTACATTTAACACCTGGCTTCAATCCACTCACCGCTAGGACAGCGGCTACTCTTATTTGTGCACCCACTAACTTAACTCATGAAACTTACTCGTCCTTTCGTTTGCACTGTTAGTTCGAAATCTTACTATATATCAACTCTGCGTGTTGTTTTCTAACGACGTTTTAACGGATTCAAGTTCTCAAAGCTGTGGAGGCTATAGTATTTCAGGGGTATGTTTCGGAAGTCATTATCATCTTCGCACTGCGCTTGGTGAATTCACTCGCATGTGAATTCACTCGTATGGGAACTTACTACTACTGCTAATACTAATAGTAATTATATTATCTGTGGTTGTGAGTGCCAAAACCACGTCGCGAGGCAGGCCGCAGTGACAGAAATTTCGACCCCCTGGTATTTTTAAACGCGCATAGGCGTCGCAGAGTGCACAGGTAATTTCACCTCCATTTCAATGCGACCACCAAAGCTGGGATCGAACCTACGACCTTCGGGCCAGCAGCAGAGCACTGTAGCCAACGCACTACCGAGAAGTGACATAGCCAGAGAGTGGCACACTGAGCCCCCCCCCCCCTCCCTTTTTTTTTTCATGCCATATGGGGCTAAAATAGACGCTTGAACGTGTCTTCCTGATGGCCTCCACTTCCGAATAAATAGATACCCCTTCCCCCGAAAAAAGTTTCTGCCACTGATGCGCTTGCATATGAATTCACTCATAAATGAACTTTCACTATCTCCAAGTAACTCGCGACGAGTGGGGAAACTGCGGCTGATAATAATTCTAATGAAGAATATACGTTAATCATTCGCTATATGTGTTGAGTAATCATGTCTGAGTTACGTCAGTCTGTGGTGTGCCGCTATCAGGGACGGCAATATAGAGCATGACCTGTGCGCCCTGGTGACATGTGAAGGTCCAGGTCAATTAATCGAACGTTCGAGGAGCTCATACTTCTCGCGAAAATCAGAGTGAATTTACGAGACAGTTTTACGAGGTCTGTCGTAACGAAGTCTGACGGTGACCTCTGTGCACGGCGTGGCACTGTTTTATTGCGGCGCGTTCACTGTTAAGATGGTCCCCAAACCTCTTTATTGCTGTAGACTCGCTCAATGACACGGCTGGGTTGATTTCATTGAGCTTTCGTGCATCAATATTGAAGGAATATTGTGTGTCATTATGTTAGTCGTCATACTCCTTAAAAGCTTTAAGGGTCAACATCATACCATGGAGAAAATCACTAATCAGGCGTTCAAGCAACCATCCTGAAAAATCACGGCACAGACAAGAAAAGAAAAGGACACCACCACAAAGTCTGGTGTCTTGCTATCATGTATGCGTTTTCATTGTGAGCTGATCTTTTGTACATGTTTAACGGAGAAGCACCAATTTTGATATGCATAGTTAATATGCCTTCACTGATACATATACATCGATTTATTTCATACACAACACCGGACTTACGGCATATATGCAGTACACACACGCACAAAATGTTAGGGCCAGTCCATGTCCCAATAGAAGTAATGCATGTCTTCATAGCTATCAATGTCGTCAAGTTCTTACGAAAACAAGATGAAAATTACTTTTGTGTGTGCTTTGTCGTATTTCCGAAAAATATTTGGAATGCGAATAGCCACCAAAATACTAGTCACCTTTATTCATATCTTATTGCACTGAGGTCACATAACCAACTGTTTTCGTCGTTATGCGGCCTCAATTGTAATCCTTAACAACTGCCAAGAACGAGTGAAGTATTAAGTAGTAAAAGTGCATAGTACTGCAATACAAATATGCATAGTTGTAATGGCATTCTGAAAAATAGAACCCAAGTACCACAGAAACAATCTGAAACGAAACGCAGATGTAAGGTTCCCAGTGGTGAGTGCCGAGCATATAGTGAGATTGTTTCCACTTTCTGTGGCACATACGTGTGATGATAGCCAGCTTACAGTGGCCTTCTTCACATTTAGAGAACCAGTGGGGAACTGTAGTATTTAACTAATTTCTGAGGCACATACATACCTGTTCATGATTATGATGATGATGAAATTTTTATTTTTTGATAGATTTTTCCCGTCTTACGTTTTACGTCGAGCTTTAACTGCTTAACTGTTCAAAAGTTGTTTTACGCCGTCAACGACTGGCAGATTCGGAGTGGCCGACGAACTCTGCGCCGGAGCGCTCCACACTGCGGAGGGCAACAGAAGGGAATCTGCCAATGGAACACAAGCCCTCCCTCTGGAGCAAATGGCACGGTCAGAATTAAACCCGATACTCTCTTTTTGCTTGAGTTGGCACGCTGCGCACAGCGACGCTACGCTACCACAACGTGAGCTCCGACGGGAGGCGCAAACGACGCGAGCGGCGTCCGTTGGCACGCCCAAAGTTGATACCGTTCAGAGGAACAGGGTGCTTGCGACTTCCGGTCGAATCCGCCGATTTTAGCGGAGCAGAAGACCTTGCTCCGTTTAGTGGATCTCTCGACGTAGCTGCTCCAGATCTGCCAGTAGAACATGTAAGGGAGCACTCTCAATCTGCCAATGAAGAAGACTTGCTCCATATGGAGCAGAAAAAAAGTATCACCGGAAGTGCTCCGAATCTGCTGACGGATGACACTATTAGACGTGAAGCAGCTCTTCGACTCACGTGTGTAATGCCATGCGTCCGTATGAACGCGTCGCAACGCGTTCTCCTCGCGGCAGGTGGTGGAGCGGTGCCAATAAGGTCACGCCGCAGCTGCCCGTTGATGTCACGCTCCCGTCACACGCTTCCCTCACAGGTACGCGCTCACCTCAGTCTCACTCACACGCACATGCTCGCTGGCTTCTCCGCCCACTTGCTTGATGATGATGATGACACGTCGAGTAGAAACACTCTTTCGGCTCGTTTATCTGCGATGAAACTTAGATGAAACCCAAACCGCCCCCCGTGTCTTTGTGTTTCAAACAAACGTTTACTCGACTAAATGCTACACCGAGTTTCAATTCAAAGCGTTCTTCCAGCACCCGCGTCGACGCCCGTTTCCACCGGGTCAACGCCGTGCGCACCGCTGCTGCTTCACCTCATCAGGGTTCCCTTCAGGGAGATGGTCCGTATTTTTTTTCTCTCAAATGTGGGCTGTCAAGCGGACCGACAATGTGGCTGTGGGGCTTGGCCTGACTGTCCCAACATGGAAGCGGCCCGTTGCACCCTGAGTACTTCAATGTCTTTCAATAATGTTTTACATTCAATTACTAATCTCACATCCCCTGCAACATCACATGTTATATATATATATATATATATATATATATATATATATATATATATATATATATATATATATATATATATATATATAGTACTCGTGTTTGTAAGCTCAAAACAAAATTGTTTCACCACACTTTAGAAAACTGGTAGTAGTACTAGAATGACACTGAAACATTGCTTCTTTTTATCTTTTCCTTTTTCCCAAAAGCTTCATTATTCAAAAAAAAATTCTGCAAGAGTTTTGCTTACTGGTTAATTTTTTAAGAGACCATTTGAGAGCTCTCTGTCACCACATGTTTTTGTAAAGTTAGGTTGTAACTCAACCGATGAATGCATTTAAACACAATCATCCACGAAATTACCACTTCTCAGCTAAACCTGATTATGCCCAATAGTGCACGCAAATCTTGTTCTTGATGTCACGTGCCTCTTGAAGAGCGGTTAGATATTCTGGAACTGCGTCAAGACTCAACAGTTCCAAAGCCAAAAGAAAGACCCCTAAAATCGATAAAAATTGTGTTTGTGTTTGGTTAAGTGAGCTTTACAGTAACAGACTACGACCCTGTGAAAGCTTCCTGTGGTGATGGAAGTAAACCACGATAAGTTTTTCGGTCCCAACATCATGTCGTATTTTCGGATAATTTTCATCACCTGAGTTAGCTCGGCGTGCTCCTAAATCTAAGTGCATCCGTGATCTTTTATTAAGCCCTCATTCAAATGCAGCCGCCGAGTAAAGAAATCAATTCTGCATGCCCGAGCTTCATCGCACACACTATTTAATTCAATTCAATTCAATTTCGATTTTATTCACAAAACATGATGGAACATTACAAACTAGCTGGATTCTTAGCGTATACATTGGCTAGTATTCGGTCGATATTCGAGTTCGTATGAACAGATAAGCAAGCACGGCGGGGCGGAAAAACCAAAGATCTGATCATTCTACGCCTTAATTTTGATACTTACCAATGATAAAACATCTGTATTTAGCTGTTTTTTTTTTCGAGCCCTTCGTTTGCTCACACGTGACGCCACGCTTAGCGGAACATCTCCACAAATCTTGCGAAAGGAGTTGACAAATTTCTGAACATCCATCACGAAGGAACCTTTTCCCAAACTAGTGTGTAATGTTAGCAGAAAGTGCCAGGCAAGACAAGCCATAAATTGAGGTTTGCGTCTAAACAATGCGCTTATCAATTTTTTTTGCCCGAAG
Organism: Rhipicephalus annulatus; assembly: GCA_013436015.1. Lineage (NCBI taxonomy): Eukaryota > Metazoa > Arthropoda > Arachnida > Ixodida > Ixodidae > Rhipicephalus > Rhipicephalus annulatus. The sequence goes on from WOVY01000504.1 coordinate 1,614,850, forward strand.
TCAAACCCATAATTTCAAAATTAATGGTTGCGCAAAACAAGACCTGCCCAGTATTGGGCACTACCCACTCTTCCAGTGTGTAACATCGTTTAATTTTTACTATTCTTTCCGCTGTCTCCACAATCGGCTTTTCGGCACGCCTCGGGAAACTTCAAGAATTTAACCTAGCTGAATAAATTACATTTAAAAAAAAACATAGACCAACCATCAAAATATTGATAGGGGAAAATAGAATCCCTACAGCCGACTGCCGGCGACATACAACACCACAGTGAACCAAATAAATAAAACTAACAGCTGAGAATACTTTGAGTAATTTCTCAGGTTCATTCTTCGCTGCCTCCGAGCAAGTACCAATTGGCACGAGAGGCCCCTCAGCAAGTTCGGTTCAATAAAGCTTCAAGCACGAATCAGTGCCGCCATCTGCCGGGAACTCTGCGCAAGTCGTGAGCCGCCGCGCGGCCTCGGAGACTCTGGGCATCTAATCTACATCCCCCTACTCGGTTCGTGTGTGTAAGTGATTATTACAAGAGAGAAAAGAAGTTAAAGTGAGTCCCGTAACTGTCTGCATCATAGTGCGACACCTCAACAGTGGTTCACGAAGGATGGGGGTAAAAAAGAATTAAAAGGGATAGGGAGGATTAAAAGGGATAGAAATAGAGATAGGGACAGAAACAGAGAGACCCACATACAGAAGTAAGGAAAAGATAGGAAAAGATTGACACGGTCGCAGGAGAACAAGGACGGGGAACCACTCAGCGAGAGCTTCACTGCGTCACGAGATGGCGCAGGGCGAGCCGGTCGGCCAGAGCTGCGCTGTCGTCGAAGATCGCGGGGGCACAACCGGCCGGCACGAAATGCAGCGAGCGAGTCCTTCCTATTACTCAATCCGGAAAGCACGGTTTCGTAAACGTTCCTGTGTGGAGCACGAAAATTCGTGGTACAGCACACTGATACACGTGTTTAACAGCTGTACATTTTTAGCACACACTCGAATCAACATGGTGGACTTCATCTTTAAAGCATCGTTTTGAGCTCTATGAGATGTAGACAGAAAATATTTACCGCACCATTGTCACCGTAACTGGTGACGAAAATGGCGGGCTTTATTTTAATCTCCATTCCGAGCAACTCGATGGCAGCTGTGGGATGTTCGCAAAACGTCCACAATATCTATAGTTGAGAGTTAGTGGGAGGTTCCTCAACCTTCGTGCAGTGCAGCAGGAGATAGCGACACACAATAGGCACTCACGATGCTGCCCTCATAATGGTGGGAGTTCATGGTATATGAAACATTTTTCACTCTAAGAGATATCAGTGCTGGTGTAGGTGTGTGTCTTTACTCGGGCAATAATTGAGCCTTCTCATGTAAAACTCCTGTGATATCCGTAGAATGGCTCTGAAATATATTGTCCATAAGTATGCCTCTGCTGTAAAATACGTATATCAGTCAGTCCATTGTATGTCGCATTTGCTGTTGATTAGAACGAAGAGGCCGGGGGAAGGGGTTTGAGAAATCTCTTATATTCATTCTCCTAACAGTATGGGGGGGGGGGTGGAGGGAAGAGGGCGCTGCGCTGAATTTTCGACACCCGTAATGGTGAACCCTTCACATGACTCCACACTCAACAGCTGAAACTAATCGACAAAAACGCTATTTTAGGGAATCCTGTCTTCTTCCAGTCTGTCCCTTCTTTTTTTATCCCACTTATTGCGCTTCATTTCACCAAGACTCCGTCCAGTTTGCTACCCTACCAATCGGAGGAGGGGGGGGGGGACAAGGACGTAAAAAAGAGAGATCGAGAGATACATTTCAGCACCCAGCGTTGAGCGACCACTTGTGAATAAAAAGGGCAAAAAGCTGTGTTGCTTGAAATGGAATAACAGCAATGAGCATTGCACAGCAGTAAAAATTGTTACATAAAAGAGAAGTTATATTGCTGTCTTTGTACATTGAGTAACATAAGCTGGACATAATGCACTAAGAATAAAAAAACGTTACGCTACAATGACGTGCAGCAGTGCAGTGGTAACGTAACTACACTTGCATTAATAAGCACCCAAGTGTGCTATGGTAATGCGGCTACAGTCACAAACATATAGGTACATTACTTGTATTCAGAATAATGTCGTCATAACCAGTGAACCATGATTAGTATCGAAAAAAAATATTCCGACATATAATATCCCGACCAATATTGGTATATAATCATGAATATAATATAAATGATAGACCTAGGATCCACTTTATGACTCTCAAAGGATTGTAACATGTGCGTTCTCAAGTATTGTCCGATAATAGCCAAACATCTACTACAGCCCTTCTGCCTTTTAGCAGAGAAATGATATTTTGATAATCCGAACCTCCCTCCATTATCAGGACATCCTCAGTGGCTATTGTTTGGTGTTATCACCTGCTGCACTGCCCACAGGTTCGCAGACCTTCCACTTGCTCAAAGCTATAAAAATTGAGCACTTTTCTCGAACACCACAGAGTGGCTTTCAAGGTGCCGGAAACGGAGGGAAAATTAAGGGCCACCAACTTCGAAGCCAGTTATCTTCACACAGGTGAAGTAAATATTTCCAATTTTCGAGGTTAAGTAGTGCTAAGTCACATAAAATTTAATGGTCCCCAAAAAAATCTGCAGCGGTTAAACACACGTGGTGTGTCACTGTGTCGGTGGGGTGCATTTATCATCAAGGTCTTGAAGTTGTTTATAAAAATTGTAAAATTTCCGAGTCTTACGTAGATGCTACATTGCTTGAAAGATTGCTGAGTGTATAGCCAAGTGCACGCGAACAACTTGAACGAATGGGAATTCCAATAGTTAGCGTACATAAAAACAGAATATATTTCCAAATGTCGACAGCGTAAAATCACGATGAAATTTTCCGACCAGTCCTCTATATTAAATCACGACACTGATTGCGTATTAAATACAGATTTCGCAAGAACCCCTTTGACATGTTCGCTAAGTTTCATTTTTGTTTCGCATAATTTGCGGCATGGCGTAACATGATATTTTTCTTCACAGATCATTCGCCATGAATGCCTACGCCATTTTGACTCTGCTCATTCTAGGACATTTGTGCCGTAAGTACAAGAAATGTTTATAGCCTCGCGTTTTTTTGTTACACATGTCATTTTTCTGCTGCCGTTCACCTACGGGGATGATTACATCAGAAGCAGGTTTCAAGTTCAATATCTGTCTTTATTAAGCCTACAGGTCACCGTGATTTCTCTAACAGCCAGTTTCCACAAGTACTTTCCTTCTAGTTATCTGTCTTCGGAATTTTTGACATTGATGTCCTTTATTTTAAAACTTCTTGAATATTATCAATATTTCTAGAAACACAGTCCAAGTTAAATATAGGTGACTTAATCTGATTGTTTAATATCCAGTTTCATGATAAATCTTTATGCTAGCGTGAAATGAGCTGATACGGGATAGCAGTTAAAGGCGTTAAACACAAAATGTTTTCATCATTCCATGTGCATCAGGACTTTAGTGCTTGTTTTTTATTTTAAGGTGCGCGAATACAAAATTTGCGAACTGCACTGAACACGAATATGACACGAGGGCTATTCTAGTAGAAAGCAACCATTTTCAAAAGCCGTACATTTTGTTTTATTCGCGATTCAACCAAATGAGGCACGCAAAGTAGGTCGGTGAGGGGGTTCAACACTAGAGACATGTCTTTAGAATAGAGACAAGTTTTTGTGTAAAACACTGGATTTACCGTCACCTATATGCATCTATTGAATTTCAGGGTATACTTGAGATTACGTTATATTTATTTCTTACTTCGCGTTACAGAAATTCAAGCGGCCACGCTGAGTGGGCCAGCAATGACGAAGGATGATGCGAGGAAGCTGCTCACCGAGGAACTTTCTCGTTCCATCGTGGACCACCGTGCCGAACTCATCGAGGTTCTCAAGGGAATCGAAGGCAAAGTCGATGAAACCAACGAGCAGATCCATCCAGTCATTGTGTCCGTAGCGAAGGAAATCATAAATGGGGCCGCATCTGGAGCTGTTGGTTCCCTTGTCGCTAAGTTATTAGGATCAAACTAAAATGTATATTCCACCTCATCTTTCTGGATATAATAAATTGTTCTCCATTTATGTTTAGCGAGCCCCCTGTTTATTTACCACAAAAGTGTACTGTCGTGTGCTTGCGTGAAACCTTTTCTGCGACACTCTATCAGTCGTTACTTCTAATGAAATGCGTTACCTGCACTGTGTATTTGTTTATTTGATTTCATTCAACTGTCATAAAGCGTGCTTCTTCTAAATTCACCGAAGCGTGCCCCTGTGTCAAAATAAAATGCAAGTCGAGAGGAATCACTTATTCCGCTGTCACACGAGCTCTTTCGATCGCGATCAGGATGGATCCTCGTTGAGCTTTTTGATCACGGTCAACACGTTTATTCCTGAAATACGACACGCCCTAATCCCAGACTGAAATTGATGCACGCGTCAGTAAAATCACGATTACGTCAGTAAAATCGCGTCAGTAAAATATCGAATCCAACCTACAACCTTAGAATAACGCGTACGATGCTCGCGTTATTCGAAGGTCGTAGGTTCGATTCCTTGATTGATTCATTGATATCTGGGGTTTAACGTCCCAAAACCGCCATGTGATTATGAAAGACGCCGTAGTGGATGGTTCCGGAAATTTCGACCACCTGGGGTTCTTTAACGTGTACCCAAATCTGAGCACACGGGCCTACAACATTTCCGCCTCCATCAGAAATGCAGCCGCCGCTAGGTTCGATTCCTGCTCACGGCAAGTTATTTTTTCACCCACTTTTCCTTCTTCTTATTTCCATTACATTGGTTCTAATAACTTCCCCTATACATTCCTTGGCATTATTGTCTGTTAAATCTCATATATATATATATATGTGTGTGTGTGTGTGTGTGTGTGTGTGTGTGTCGTCTGTCTGTCTGTCTGTCTGTCTGTATGTATGTATGTCTGTCTAGCCACCCATGACTCTTAGCTCTCCTAACCGTTTCGTTAATGGTATCCGTACCGAAATTGGTATGGCAGAGCATGACTGTATGACAAGCCTAAGTGACGTCATAACAAGAAAATTATGACATGTATGTCATGATTTACATTTCATGGTCTTGCTGCTTTTGCTATGGTTTCGTTCGCATGACATGTTTCAAAATTAGTATAGTATGACGTGAATGCATTGTGAACACAAGCAACAGACCCTAATATAAAAATCATGACATGCGTGTAATGTAACAACATGGCTACATGCCACACGCATGATGCGCTCGCGGCCATATCTCTAGCTTCCCATATACCAAATTTGGTATTACGTGACGCGAACGGACAACGAAGGTAAATTACACGTTCAAGCATGACAATCATGACATGCGTGTCACGTAAATACATGACTACATGCGTACCACACTCATGATGTGCTCACGGCCGTTTTATTATCTTCACATAAACTAAAGTTGGTATTACTTCACGTGAATGGATGATGAACGTACGTGACTGGTGCAAACATGATAATAATGGGATGCCTATCATGTAAGAACTCGGCAACACACCACGCTCATGATGCGCTAGCAGCCGTTTCGTTAGCTTCACATATACCAGATTTCGCATTACGTCACGTTCATGGACGATGAAGGTAAATGACATGTCGAAACATGACAATATCGGCATGCGTGTCATGTAAACCATGATTATATGTTACGCTCATAGCACGCTCACGGCCGTTTCGCTAGCTCCTTATATATCCCATTCGTTGTCACGTGACATGAATAGATGACGAAGGTAAGTGACGCGTCTAAACATGATAATCATGACATAGAAGTGATGTACGGCATAATTTACGTCCCCATCGTAACGTTGTACTGATTTTAAAGTGACATATCAACCTTCATTATTCGTGGTTGGCATATCATCGATTCCCACTGTACGTGGGATCTGCCAATTTCCTTCATCGTCATCGGCCACCGCATCCACAAGAGACGGAGAGAAAAGGGCCCAAGAATGGCTGCAAGGTTAACCAGGTTGGCCCCGGTCTCCTACCCTACGTGAGGAAGGGGGAAAAGGCGGGAGAAGAATAGAGAAGGTATGAATAAAAGAGAGGACGACTAATAAGATTACACGCATAGCAGTGCCCACCTAGCATGCCCAGAAGGCATTGTTGTATCCGTTTACCAAAAAAATAAGTAACTAAATACGTTACTCGCTACACCGACAAAGAATGAACGCGTTATCGCCCTACGTTACCTACAAAAAGAGGGTAACGCGTTACCGTCACCGAAAAAAGTAATGGACGTTATCTTTGCCGTTACTACACAATCATAAATTTTCACCGATGTCTTTGCTACAGGTGTACCCTAGGTGGTAAAAATTTCTGGACACCTCCACTATTGCATCTCTCATAATGGTATGATGGTTCTGGGACGTTAAACCCAACAAATCAATCAATCAGGAACCGACAAAAGGATTTTTATATCTCAAATTCATATTTCATTTTAACCTTCTGACCCAAACATAGATTATATTCAATATGCTCATTTAACGTGTTATATTTGTACAAAGACACCAAACCTTAGCAATGTTATAGTGCCTTAATGTTCCTTGTAACATGTTATGACTTGTGGCTCTATGGCACATGATGAAGTCATTTTTTTTTCTCGATGCGATGTTACACAATATCGGATTAAATCATCCACTCTATAATTAGGAAAAGCACCACTGAACTCTCAAACAATTTTCTGTAACCAGTTTTTACTGAGTTCGAACCACCAGTGCATATCGTCGAAATCAAAACTGTTGTCTTTGGCTTCTGAAATTTCCCGCCACCCACATGCCTGTAGGCAATCGTGGAGGCCCGTATGGCGATTTTTCGGGGCAAGGGAGGGAGACATTTGCACGTTTGTGAGACCAGATGTCCCTTGGTTCACTCCTGGCATCTCGTTCGGGCCGCCAAATTTACGCCGTGTGCCTCATGGATGCTGGCACGCATGCGCGGACGTCCTATACACAAAAAAGGACTGTTCTGACGACGCGCTGAAGGAAGGCTTTATAGTTTACTCATGGGAAAAAATATCTGTGCATAAGCATTGCTCGTTATATTTAGCGCCTGCATAATTACCGCAATTTTTGCGATCGTCTATGTGAGCGTGTTCAGGAACATCCTCGCTGGCTCGGGAGTTCAATAACCAATAACGTGGCTGTCATTGCGGAGAGAAAGAAGCAAAAATTATTTAGAAACAAAATTGATAATTCTTACAAGTGGGTAACGAGCCTCTCGTTCCTCGGTAAAATGAGACATGGTGGATATTTTCGTACTTCGTAAGATTATGATGTATACGGTAATAAGTACCTTTTACCCGTAATTGTAGTGGACGCCTCCAGAGAGAAAGTGGAAGAGAGGAAGGTTTATCATGAGAGAAAAGCTGTGAGATCAGCCTGAATAAATTTGCTCACCTGCTACTCAGCGTTAGGTGAGGAAAGGGCATAATAAAGAAAGTAGAGAGATAGTATTATAAATGAAGAGGATGAAGGCGGTTATATATTGAAACCTTCAAAGCTCTAAAATTATTTAGCCTCTTTTCGAGTTCTGCTTTACGCAAAAACTTGTTCAGAGCGTTGAAAACGTGGTGCTGATGACGTTTTGAGGGTCAAAAAACACATTCTTTTTATACTTGTTGCTCGACAGTATACAATAAAAAGATGGCTATCGACTTTTTTTGGGTACTATATCGCGGACAGACGCAAAAGAGATGTGCAATGATCTTGGGAGTGTCACCTTCACAGTTCAGACTGTCTGCATGGTTGAGAAGCTGCAGGTAGCACCGAGGCACGAGCGAACGCCACATCTGGGTACAGTCTGTGCAGCCAACGTAGAATATATATATATATATATATATATATATATATATATATATATATATATATATATATATATATATATATATATATATATATATATATGTGTGTGTGTGTGTGTGTGTGTGTGTGTGTGTGTGTGTGTGTGTGTGTGTGTGTGTGTGTGTGTGTGTGTGTGTGTGTGTGTGTGTGTGTGTGTCTTTCACTGTGGCGTACCTGCGTGTTGTTATTTTGGTGGAGCTTGTCCGCTGGACATAGATCATACCCCATGGAGGAGATTGACCAATTAGTGGGTAAATTTATCCAACGATATCTGTGGTTTTATTACAGATAGACGCTACTGTTAATATATTGATTCCGCGCGGGACTGGCGTTTTTTATGCATTCAAAGGGCGGATTTTAATCATATACTGTGGGCTTGCCCCTCACTGACAGGGCAATATAAGTAATACAATTAATGGGGAGCAGTGGGAGACCACACTGCTAAGCGCAGACCCAGAAGTGCAACACGACGTCCTTCGGCAAGCCGAGCATGCCGCCAGAGCTCAAGTGCTCATGACCGCCACCTAGGGGAAGAAGACAATTCTTCCACATCTTGCCGTTTCTTTTTTATTTGATAAAGGTATTTCCTCCTCAGATAAGAGTACGCTACATATGACTGATTCACATCTGGTCGCATTTTTACTTTTTGCTTGTTTTGTTTGTTTTTAGATCAAATGAGTCTCAGCAGCATTTTATTTATTTTTGTATGTATTTTTTTTCATTTACTACAGTCTGACCGATCCACCTCGTCGATATTAGCCAGTCCTCTCAAAAGTCCCCCCCATCATTGAAAAACAGTATTCGCGGTATTTAGGGGATAATCACGGCAACTCGTGGCTCGAGCTCATGTTACAGAAGAAGCAGCACTGACTGTTGACCAGCGTAGGCAGTAAGGATAGACAGCACAAAGATGTGTTTTTCCCAGCCCGACAACAGCGCTAAGCAACTTCATTTCAAACCTCCAGACCAACGTCCGTCTTACAAGTCGCTGCGCTTTCCATCTTAGAAACGCAATAGTGAAGCCGAGACAACTTTCGAGGATACTACATTTACTCCAACTTTTCTCGTGAACCCTGTTGACTAACAGAGAATTCTGGTCTAGCACCACCCACTGTACTTCCCTGGCATAGTGAAACGTGCCATGCTAGGTGTCCCGTATTATATTACACCACAGTTACACGGCAAAAAAACCGTCAATCGTAGCCGCCTAAGGTGGGCTTTATTTATACGTCAATCTATAGGTTCGAGATGGGCGGACGTTTGGAGGGGAAAGAAAGGCGTTCATTTCTTAAAAGTTCAAAAAAAAAAACAGTGTGGTAGGAGGAGGGTAGGGTTTAAGACACAACGAAGTGATGGGTTCCACTGACTTGTTTAGCTGGGTTGAGTTGTCGCGTCTTTTTCATGTATTAGAATTCGTCACCTGCAATTTGGACGCGAAGTATTTCTTTGAATGGCCTGTGTAATGCTCTCCCGTACGTCCGCACGAATCCCCTCGCCGCAGGTGTTGGAGCGGTGCAAAGAAGATCAAGTCACAGCTGCTAGTTGAAGTCACTCTCTCCCTCACCTGCAGGTGCTGCCGGCCCCTCCCCCCGCTCGCAACACACTTCTTGTATACTCGCTTCACCTTCTCCACCACCCGCAACGCTCGATCGCACTTAGAGTGGAAACATCGGACAGATTTGGTTTCGCGTTCGCAACAGCCGTAAGGACGTAGTCTGCCAGCCATTCGCAACAGGCAGCTTTAGAATAGCACACCGCAAGCCCTTCCGGTGTGGTCCCTGCCACTGGGCATGCGTCGTAACGTGAGCCGCTGTTCACACTCGCCGTCCGCCAGCAGAAATTCCATAACACGGTGTGGTGCATGCGGCCCGCAAAGCGCTGGTGTCAAAGCCATGGTGTAGCTGCCATCGTGCATTTGGGGTAAGCGGAAGGGAAGAGCGGCAAATGCTACTAGAAAACTCATATGGTGCCTGCTACACCCCCGCAACGCCTGCAACACCTGCTAAGGCCAGTCTGAAGCTCCCTAACGGGAGGCTTCATCCACGCGGCTGCTGCGGACGCGCCACTAAATCTGTCTTGTCTTACGGCTCGTATATGCGATGAAACTTACACGAAACCCAACCCGCTTCCCGTGTCTTTGCGTTTCAAACAAACATTTACTCGAGTAAACGCTACACATAGTTTCGCTTCAAAGTGTTCTTCCAGCAACCGCGTGGACGCCCGTTTCAACGGGTCAACGCCGTGTGCACCGCTGCTGCTTCGCAACCCATAGGGTTCCCTTCGGGGAGATCGGTTCATTGTTAACAACTCTATTGGTAGTCCGGCAGAGCTTTCGCCGACCGGGCCTTAGGTCTCCCGCGCGGGGACGTCAAGACCTTGCCTGACCGTCACATCGTGGGCCGGCTGGACTGCCCAGAGTTGGTCGCCAAAGCTGGTGGTGCACAAGACAGCAGCTCACCACGGCGGATGGTTTCCGAATTTATCACCATGCCGATTTTCGGCCCAATCCCAGAGCATGCGACTTTATGTGGTAACCTCAATACGCCATATTTTGCATATATCCTTAAGATATATATTGGAATATAGTCTGTTAAACAGTGATGAGTTGGGATGTCGTTAGGCCGCCGCTTACATCTTGTTCAGCTTCTCGCTGGGTGAGGAAAGGTTCGGGGGGGCCAGGTAGAAGACCTTGGTAATTTCCTTTTGGCTCGTCAAATGGCCTTTGCTTTTTCCCCATAGAGGAAGGTCGCCAGCACGGTTCACGAGTTTGGGCGCCTTGGCGTGCGCGGCGTCGTTTAAGTTGCTGTCTCCGATAGCTCCCCCATGTGATTCGGGAACCGCAGTAGTCTAGTTTCTCCGGGATATGGTCCATAATATTTCTCTTCCTTCTCCACAGATTACGAACAACTTAAACAGCTGCGCTGTTGAAACCTTGCGGCTTTTCTTGGGTTTCATGGAAGGCAGCCGTCATATCCGTCGGCTAGAGGCAGTTTTACTTCGTATCCTACTAGTGCGAAGTTAAACCCAGGAGCGTTCATTTTATTTGTACAACAGGCGGAACTTTCCAGCAGTGTGTAAGACGAATAACGTAGAAAAAATTGCCCGCAGCTTCCCTCGGGAGAACACTGAGGAGGATGCGGAGCATATAATTGGTTAACGGGGTGTTAAAGTGCGACTTACTTGGGTCGATGGCTAAATTGGTTAACGTGGTTGTGAAATGGGGTGTTAAATTGCGACTTACTTGGGTCGATGGCTAAATTGGTTAACGTGGTTGTAGGATGGGGTGTTAAATGAGTGAACACGTACACACGTATGCGAAAGGGCGGCGCTGGTCGAAGGGACGTCGATCATTGTGTTTGTGGATTCGTTGGAATTCATTTCACCGCAACCTTGGACGTCGACGCGCCGTACAAACCAACCGACGAGCGGCAACTGAGCGAGCAAGCGCCGACCTTGAGTATATATACAGCACGACGGCGCATGCACTGTCAGCTGTTGAATGTTCTCGAAGCGCGACGCCACATGCGCGTCCACTGGAGAATCAGGAGAATTGTAGATGTCGAACGCGGTGTGTAGAGGAGGAAGGGTGCACAGATGGTGGAGGAGTGAAGCGCGCGCGGTGTGTAGAGGAGGAAGGGATGCACAGATGGTGGAAGAGTGGGCGACGGCGCGACGGCGCATGCGCGCGCGTCAGCTGTCGAATGTTCGAGAAGCGGTGTGGACGGCGCGGACGGCGCGGACGGCGCACTACAAGGCGCGAGTATAAGATGCTCCGCATCTAATATGTTTATGGCTGCACAATCCGCGTTCAAAATAACGATTGTTAACTGACGCAAATGGCTTCGCGTACGCACTCGATAGTGTCCTTTGAGAGTGAAATAAAAAGACAACTTCCTGATCATAAATGTAGAACGATTTATTGTTAGGAAATAAATTTAGGCTTCACCGACTATTTGGGAAATGTCCGAAATAATTTTAGCCACCACTATGGGCGCAATTACAATTGGATGGATCTGCTCATTGGTTTTGTCGCCAGTGGTGCCGTCGATTCCCTTGAGAGCCTCAATGAGTTCTTCACGGTGTTCCATGATGGAACGAGAAAGCGTCTCAGTGAGTAGCTTCCTTGCCTCGTCCGTGGTCAGCTCTGGCCCACTCAGCGTCGTCGCCTGAATATCTGTTGCACGAGGATAATAAAATAAAGGCACGCCAAAATATGTTTAGGAATTACTAATCACTAGAAAATTCCTTCTAATAATACCTTTCATGCAAAATTCCAAACAAAAAGACCAAGCGAAAGTAAAAATGCACGTAGCTGAAATTCATATTCCTAAAAAAACCCCAGAAACGGAACTGATGAAGGTTAAAGTACTTTTACAGCGAAAGCTGTCATGAGATCACAACTCAAGACACGCGCGACGCCGTACAAGTGTCGACCGCCACCGCCGCCGGTGTCCGTAACCACATCGCATGAAATTAAAAAAAAAACTTAGTATTAATGATACAGTGGGGCTCAAACCCAGGTCCGCTGGGTTCCAGCCCGGTATTCTACCGATAAGCCACACCGGTGCTTGATGTCGGGAAAGCAATCGCATTAATACGACTTATAAAGCGTTTCAAAACGGCGAAAGAACAAGCAGTCGTCACACAATGCGAATAACGTAACGAGTGGGTCGTATAATGCTCGAAACCAATATTAAAGCTTGTCTTTGTTCAGCTATTAACTGTAGCGCACACCCACTTAAGGCATAATTCCTCATTGTAATCGACCGCTCCATGAACATTTGGCACAAAATTCCTCGCAACAGTTTAGCGGATGCCACGCTTCTCAGAATGAAAAAAGTAGCATAGCGAATGCCGGCCTACTACACTAAATTTCCTTATTATTTATGCCGTAGGGGGCGTCAAGCAATTGTGCTTGCTGTAGTTACCCAATGAGTGTTTACAAAAGGCTCTGAAAGGCCAATCTCCTAGCTTTCGCTGTGACTGTGGTGCGCCTTCCAAGCAGACCTGTTTGTTTGTTTTGTTTTTTTTTTGCAGCAGCAGCAGCACTGTTAAGGTCGAGGTCCGCCGTACATGTCATAGATAGAAAATAATCACCATATTGAACCGACAAGAACTCTGTCACTGCCCAAAGTCTCGGTACAGATAAGCTGAAAGATATGACTTTATAAGTGATATTCGCCACCCTTGCCTTTCTTTGTTAACTTTAGTGGACGAACTGGTGTGGCGGTTTGTGAATTTGCCCAATTTCTGAGGCACACACATGCTATAAAAGCACGCATAGGAGGATTTGTTGGCATCTGTTCGTAATAAGTAAAAATAAAGGAAGCAGCAGCTCTGGAAAATATACGAAGGATGAGATGAAGACAGGAGATGGGCTGTCTGTGCTATATAGGAGTTTAACAGCAGAGCAGTTATGGTCGAGTTCTGCATGTAGGCATAGAAAGAGAAAGATAGGAGGGCCCAGACTAAAAATAAACGAAGAGTATAATATAGAGTGTAGTATAGTATTGTATAGCATAGCATAGTATTGTATAGTATAACAAAGTGTTGAGAAAGAAACAAGTGAAAGAGTAAAAACTCAGTCGCGTCAGGACAACCTAGGTGCCCACCAGATCTCCTTTGACCACACCTTGCATAGTTTGCTAGTTTTTAATTAAACGCTCGCAAGCCCTCCATATGATTTCCCACGGCACTTTTTTGGCTTCTTCTGAGATAAATATGACATGATTCAGGGATGTAGCTGGACTGGAAATCATACAATGAGAGCGTGAAATGTCTAATAGGCTCAATCGTTATTCACAGTCATTGTTGTTAAGTTTAGCCCGGCAGTTCGTCTGGGAAGACGTCATTGTGCGTAAGCTTGTCTGCTAGGATGCTCTCAACCCCATCGGTGCTCAGTCAGCAAGACGCTGTCCTGTAGGTGTTCCCGGAAGTGGTTGGGTAACAACGAAAGCTTCGCGAAAAGACCCTTTTGGTTAACGGGTTGAAAAGCCTGGGACGGTGCCACGGTGGCAGTTCTCATGCCTCTCGACTCGGCTGTCGTCACCGACGTGAAATCGTCACCAAAGCACCGACAGTCCAGAAGCGTAAGAAGGCGTCGCAGTCGCAGTTCTCGGGGATTGAGGACCAGGCCTGCCGAGTTCGGGAAACTTCTGGCAGCACTGTAGCAAAACGCTGCCTTGGACCACTGCTGACGTTCGGGTCAGCGGCCATCTTCCCGGAGGAGTTCAACTTTCCCCCTGCACCGGACTCTACCTCCTCGCTCTTCGACATCTTCAAGACGTGGGCCGGGTGCGTCATTGTGTGGTGCGCTCGTGCAACCATTGGACCTTCTCACCCAGGTGAGTGGTTCAATACCTGCACCCTTTCTGGTGAATGGACCACTGAGACTTCGTCACCTTATTTGTGGCGAGTGTGGTCACTGCCTTGTTCGGACCTCCGTGTAAGGATACGGAGCGCTATAAAAGGCAAAGTTTTTTAGTAAAGAATCGCTGAATCTCTGTACAGTTTTATATTTCGACTCTCATGTATATAAACCTTAGTTCTTTCTCTCATAATGCGTCAACTTACTGGCGAAGATCGGCTATGTGGACGACGGTGGGGAGCCAGCTGCCCTAAATAAATCCCGCCGTACCTGCCATCGACCTCGAACCTTTCACAGCGTTCATCATAAACAAAAAAGAACGCCGAAGAATATGAGTTGGCCTCTTCATTGACATGTTTATTGAAATGAACGTCCATTACTAAAGAAAAAATATTCAACTGGTCATTTCTATGAGATGCCAATGAATCTCCCCGGCCCGAAGGTACGCCAACGGTCTTTTTGCGACGATGATGTGCTGTGGTTTCTTGTTACCTTCCTATATCGTTTCAAAAATACTTTCGCTGTTCCTCGTTAACCCTAGACCCAAGTAGTGCAACAACAGTTTTCTATATTTAAGAGAAGTAACAGATTGTTATCGAACAACTATGAACCTCTATCTCTGACATTCGCAGGCTGTAAAAATTTGAACACAATATGTCAAGACATACAAGAAACACAACCAATTTAAAGTCCTTTTTAGCATCACTTCAGGTCCGATTATTCTACCGCTACACAACTGATTTAAAACAAATCATGATTTTCGCGCGTCTAAGCAGGCGACTCAACCTTACTTCTTTCCATTTCGCAAAGAAATCTGATAAGATCTTTCACCGGGAATTTCGTAAATTGGAGGGAGGGGGTTGGAATTTGTGTGATTTACCGTCAGGGGCACTCCTGTCACCACGCCACTATTTTTCTTAATTATCCTTGAGGGTGACCACACCTCTTAGATCAAACATATAAGATATCTTTTATTTATAACCCTTCAACGAAAGTTAACTATATATTATGCACCGCAGCAAGTGTTATTGAATAACCCTTCATATTTAGCAGAAGGAGCACGCAGAAGACTAGGATGAAGAAAATAAAGATCACAAAACAGGTGCTGACTCACAAATACGTTTTATTATTATTATTATTATTTTATTATTATTATTATTATTATTGTTATTATTATTATTATTATTATTATTATTATTATTATTATTATTATTATTATTATTATTATTATTATTATTATTATTATTATTATTATTATTATTATTATTATTATTATTATTATTATTATTATTATTTCGGATTTTTTGTCTGTATGGACACATCTAACGTCCGCAAAGCAGTCTCCTCTTCTCAGGATATTTTGGTCTCTCGTACTGCATAGCCTATCAGAAGTTCGGTTTATTTGGGTCCCCGGGTATGCTGGAATCGTACTAAATGAAATTGCTGGTTCGCTAGCTTCGGTATCATTATATTTCCCGGTGGTGCTAGTAGCCCCACAGTTTCCTTTTGTTACTGCCGAACGATTCAAACGCCTGTTAATCCTAAAAAACAACGAAACGTCTCTCCTATAATCTGAAGAATTTCGGCACTTGCAATAGGCAATATGCGAAATTACTAGCGCCATCTAGTGAACGCAGCAGGTACCATATCCGCCATTTTGATGCTGGCGAGGCTTGACCACTACGCGCGGGCGACCCACATGCGAACGTACGCGTTTTAACGCTTCGACTGTCGCAGTGAGATTTTTTTGCTGGCGAAATGTCAGTACACTGCTGTGTGCCGCTGTGCAAGCAGCGCGGAGTCACAGACAGCGATAGGAGCTAGGTATGCGGCATGAATTACGATTTTGCAGCGATCATTTAAACGCAAAACAGGGTATGGCGTGCACAAGAATTTATGGGCACAGTCTAGGATGAATGTATCTCCGCGGTGCGCGGGCTGCACGAGAGCAATGCAGGACTAACCATTTTTCTGTGTTATGTAGACAGGCCGTGTTTTTATAGGTTTGTCAGCTTTGCGACTAGGTGTTTTCACTACGTCGGGACTCTACACGACAGTGCTGCTCTTCGATTTACCGTTGCGAACTCGCTGAAAAGCTGTGCGGCATTCAAATTTTTTTATGACTTCGGGGTAGCCTCGGACTACCCGCCGACTATCCGCGGTGAGTCTGAGATGGTAAATCGAAGAGCGCCGGTGGTTCCCTGCAGTCAAATAGAGAGTCCGCCGCTGCTGGTGGGGTAACAAGTGTGACAGAACCGAACTGTTAGGACGGGATTTTTTTGTGACGATATTACACCATGTAGGTAGACGACGTA
Organism: Rhipicephalus annulatus; assembly: GCA_013436015.1. NCBI lineage: Eukaryota > Metazoa > Arthropoda > Arachnida > Ixodida > Ixodidae > Rhipicephalus > Rhipicephalus annulatus. The sequence goes on from WOVY01000504.1 coordinate 1,631,448, forward strand.
GAAATGTTATTTTTGAAGGTGATTGCGCACAGAGACGAGCAGAGCTTCCGCTACTCCGAGTAACATGCCGTACACGCATCCTAGAAAGGCAGCTCAGTTGCTTGTCCGCGTTCAAGCTCCGTTGTGTCCGCAAGTACAGTCACCGCGCAGCAATAAAACAGTCATTCGGAAGATAAGGGCTATGCCCACTTTGGAACAGAAAAGTATCTGCTCAGGCACTTAACTTCAATTCCCCCAACATGCGCAGACGCAACTTTTCCATTGGGGCCTCCCTCACTAATTTTCCTTTATCAACGAAATAAAATCGAAAAGATAGCGGAGCGCACTGCCGTAGGTTTCGAAAACTAACACCATTAGTATCGCCAGGGCTTGACTGAATGACGTTCTGCATGAGTTCAGTGCGCGGCAGTCCTATTTATTCGTAAGACGGGATTTATTCTCTGCATTTTAGTCTGTTTGGCTCAGTTGCGTTGCAGCTGGTTTTTTTTTAGTTGCAACTCACCTCACTTGAAAAATGTTTCATGTTGCATATAAAACATAGAGCTGTGGAGACAGCCAAAACTTAGTTTTATGGGATTCAGCATTTTGGCTGCCTTACAGTCGCAGCTTTTAGAAACCTTCGAAGCTACTTAGATATAAAATTAAATTATTTAAATTCCCCCGAGTGTCCACAAATGACTAATGCCTCTTAAGGCTTGCTGTGAAGGGCCATAACTAGGAAAGGCTGCTAGGAAACGGGAGTGTGCACAGAAAAAAACTGAGGGGGAGGGGGTCACATTACAAGTGCATCATTAGTCCTGCAATGCACATATAAGTGTGACCTCTATTCCCTGTGAGATGAATTTGTGATGGTGCCTGTGTTTGTAAACAACAATCGTTTAAACAGCTAAGAGAAACCTAGCTCATGACGTCGCACTGAATGTTTGTTTGCTTATATCTTGTAGGTATCCTTCCACCGCTTTCCGAAAGATGCAATGACATACAAGTGGCAAGATGTAGCAATATTCCCAAACAGTTTGTTTACATCGCATGTTTGGGCACTGGAAAACGTCTTGCTGTGACCATCGCAGTAGCTCAGCGCAGTGAAACAGAGGAGTCGTACGGCCATACTAGCGAACGCGTTGCCGTCGACCGCTCGCCCACATTAAAATGGCGGTGTGGTAAAAATGCACAGTGTTGCCAGAGCACAAAGCAATTTCGCATATGGTCCATTCACTTGGAACACCGCAAAATGCCTTTCCCGTCAATGTGAGGTGACCCTCAGAAGCTTTCGCTGTAGAGTTCCTCGGTTAAATTTTTATCTCAACAAATCAGGATTTCATTAACTAACCTATGTGCAGTTTGCAATGAACCGGAAACAATACATCACTTTCTTCTCACATGCCGCCGCTTCGCCTCACTGCGACGAATAATTCTTGAAAGACCGATTGGTATGCTCGGATTGCCAGTCAATACATCCACCCTATTATCGTTTGGAGCCAGTAAGTTGGGTGTCGGCCGCAGTGCTATTCTGTCAGCGCTACATAAATTCATTCAGGCAACCGGAAGGATACGCGCTAGTGGTACTGCCAGATATATCCAATTCTTTGTCCTCCTTCCTCATTCTTGTTAATTTGTTTTATATATTCTGGTTTATCGCATTTGTCTGCACTTTTTCACGTTTTTAAGTACATTATTATTGTTCCTATCTAATTTCTCTTTCTTTTTTTAGCAAGCGTTGTAAAAAATTGTCTATTATGAGGTACAGTGTAGCCAATCCCTGATTGATATGTCGTGTTTAACGTTCCAAAACCACCATATGATTATGAGAGACGCCGTAGTGGAGGGCTCCTGAAATTTCGACCACCTGGGGTTCTTTAACGTGAACCCAAATTTGAGCACACGGGCCTACAACATTTCCGCCTCCATCGGAGATGCAGCCACCGCAGCCGGGATTCGAACCCGCGACCTGCGGGTCAGCAGCCGAGTACCTTAGCCACTAGACCACCACGGCGGGGCAGTGTAGCCAATCCCCCATGTGGGTATGAGCCAGGATATCCTAGGCGACAAGACAAGACAAGACGTTTTATTGGGAAATAACAAGCACATATACGGACGACTGTATACATCTGATTGTTATTTTCTAATAAAGCTTGATTGTGAGTCAGCACCTGCTTTGTAATCCTGTTTTTCTTCATCCTCGTCTCATGTGTGTTGCTTCAACCAAATATAGATGCCTATCAAGTCACTCAAGTATTTACTCTTATGGAAACAGTAAACACGACTTTTTAAGACGTCTTACATTTGTTCGCGGCTTATTGGGAATACCTGAACACCCCCCACTCGGTGTTTTATCTGTAATTATGGCAAGCTTCACCATGAACCTAATGTGGCTGGGTGTTTGAGCCATTCTATAAAAGGTATTGAACAAGGTTGGTACTTACGACACAAGTGGCCCATACTGAAGAAAGCCAAGATGTAGTAAGCGTTCATAGCAAAGACTTTATCGATAAAGGATATCAGGTTATGCCGCATAGAAAATCAAGTGAAATAAAGAAGTTCAATATGGCCCACGTGCATGCATTTGGTATCCGCATTTTTGTTTACTCATTTAGGGGACTTACTGTTAAAGACTATGCAGGAACCTATTGTCGTAAGTTTACTGATCTATTCATGTTCAAGGAAATATGTGTGTTGAGATGTCTACAGTGCTAATATTTCTCATATATACAAACTGTTTTATCTTCGTAACTAATATATTTTGTGGTCCCTCTGTAAACAACAATGCAGCTCTTCATTGCACAATATTTCTATGATTATAATAATAAAAACTTTATTTGGGTACAGAAAAAACACAGGTGAGATTTGGCGCTACTGTTCAATAAGTGTTTTGGCAATAGAATGACACCGACAAGTTCACTATCACGTCTGAAACAGGTGAGCATTTTACTGTACACTGGAAAATTATGGTGGACTTGGTCTTTTAACCATCCTGCTGTGCTTTAAGAGATATAGACAGGAAATATTTACCTCCCCTGTGTCGCGGTAGCTGGCGACGACAATGGAAGGCTTTATTTTAATCTCAATTCCGGGTAACTCAATTGCAGCTCTACGATGTTCGAAGAACGTCCACAATACTTATGGTTGTGAACTATTGGGAGGTTCTTTAACCTTCGTGCAGTGCAGCGGGAGATAACGACAGACAATAGACACTGACAATGATGTCTTCATAATGGGGGGTGTTCCCGGTATGTTGAACATTTTTCACTCAAATAGATATCAGTGCTGGTGTCGATACGTGTCTTTACTAGGGCAATAATTGAACATTTGCGTATGAAAACCCTGTATTAATTATAGAGTGGCTCCGAAATCTATCGTCTATGAGTATGTCTATATTGTAAAATACGTATATCGGTCAGTTCATTGTATGTCGCATTTGTTGTCAATTGGAATGAATGGGCTGGTCTTAAAAATGAGTACTTTGGTGATTTTTATTGAATACTACAGACGGTTTACTAGACATTACTTTCTTTTCTGAGCACAGTATGCGCTTTGTTTCAACAGGTTTGTTGTGGGTAGGCTGAGGTTTCTTACGTCGGCTTTAGTTGTCATGACTGCGGCCGCAGTTCAACAAAGCATGTGAAAAAGGCTAGTTAAGCTATACAGTGATTGGTACTAAGTTAGCCCCAATCCAAGTATTTTCACGTTTTCATTTCGGTGTCATGCACGCATGTTACATAAGGCATAATAATAAGGTATGCATGCTGCCTGCGTTAAGAACTGTGAAAAATAATTCTGATGGAATAAATCGGAGATATAGGTTTTCTCTACGGTTTTCTGCATCAAAGATAGAGTGGTAGATCGCCACTGGCCAATTTATATGTTTTTATTCTGGTCAGAGCTTGCCAAACTAGGTTTTCACTACCAAAAACGTGGATATAATCATTCCTTTTGTAGGAAGCGAGTACGCCCTCCCCTTTGGCATCTCATTCCACAACTAGCGCAAGTTGCACAACCCCGCGTGACTAGAACGCCAGTAACCATTAGTGATTCTTAACATGGCAACCGTCGCTACCAGTGTTTGAGTTTTGAGTTTGAGTTTAGTTTATTTACCACGTACAGTTGTACAGTAAGTGGCTGAGACAGAGGAAAAAAGCTGTATAAGACAGCTTGACAAAGTCTCATATCCCTATGGCAACTGTGGCTACAAAAACGGCAAAATCAAATTAAACACAGGACAGGTATACCAACAATACATACGCTTTGCATGAGAACAAAAAATTTAAACAAACTATACTAACAAAAAACGCACATGCTACACATAAATAGAAGTAATCAAACAAAAATAATACTACACACAAATTAATGAAGCATATTTAAAATAAAAATATTAGAGAGCATATGATTATTTTCATAAACAATTCCTAATTTATTTATTATATTCGGCAAGCAATAACTCAATATATGAAAGCCATAATTTGTGCGCGGTCTTGGCACATGTCAATATTCAGAGTGTCAGTTTAGGAATTGATTGCAAGTTAGCTAAACTACGTATATAGCCGCGATCGTTTATGGCATCAGATCTAAAAGAGACTGCTAAAGAATATTCGTAGAGCAGGTTTAATTTGATTATTTTGTAATTAGCAAATAATTGTGAAGTATGGGCATTGAAAGTAGAGTTAGCAACAGATCGTAGCGCCTTTTTTTTGTAAGATAATAAGATTACTAATAGATTTTTTGTTCCATTACCCTGAATTTTGTTGCAGTAACTCAGAAGTGATGTAAAGAGCGCATTAAATCTGACAAGTTTTTGAGGAACTGGCAATAAACCCTGAACATTTCTCAAGACACCCAAGACATTGCAAAGCTTATTGTATAAAAATTCCGTGTGATAATCCCATTTCAAATGTTCATGGAAAACAACACCCAAAGACTTCGCGGTGGAAGAGAATTCGATTATGCAGCTATTTACCATGAGATTGTAGGACTCAGTGGTTTCATTGAGGAGAGATTTGGCATGAAAAAGAACAGCTTTTGTTTTGAGGCAATTTATAAGTAAAGAATTTTCAAGGGTCCAGCTGTATATCTTTTGTAATGTTGAGTTAGCAGTACTTACTAGATGACTAACATTCGTACTAGATGACTACATACATAAAGAGCGCTAGATGACTACATACATGTACTAGATGACTACATACATAAAGAGTGCACCACGATGAACTTTCGCCGCCCATATTGGTGAACCTTGCACATGACTCTACACTCAACAGCTAAAACTAATCGACAAACACGCTATTTTCGTGAATCCTGCCTTCGTCCAGTCTGTCCCTATTTTTCTTATCACGCTTATTGCGCTTCATTTCACCGAGACTACGTCCAGTTTGCTACTTTACCCATCAGAGGGGGGGGGGAGGACATAAACAAGAGAAATAAAGAGAGACATCTCAAAACCAAGCGTTGAGCGACCACTTGTGAATAAAAAGGGCAAAGAATTATCTTACTTAAATAGGAATAAAAGCGAGAAACATTGGATAGCTGTAAAAAGTGTTACATAAAAGAGCAAGTTATATTGCTGTCTTTGTACATTACGTAACATAGGCTAGACATAAAGCACTAAGTAGTTAAAAACGTAACGCTACAATGGCACGCAGCAATGCACTGGTAACGTAACTATACTTGCACTAATAAGCACCCAAGTGTTAAAACGGTAATGCGACTACAGTCGCAAACATTTAGGTACATTACTTGTCTTCAGAATAAAGACGTCATAAACAGTGAATCATGGTTATTATCGAAAAAAAATAATCAGACATACAATATCCCGACCAATATTGCTAAATAACCATGAATATAATATAAATGATAAAGTTCAGATCCACATTATGACTCTCAAATGATTGTAACATGCGCGTTCTCAAGTATTGTCCGAAACTAGCCAAACATCTACTACAGCACTCATATCTCTTAGCAGGGAAATGAGATTTTGATATTCAGAACCCTCCTCCATTATCAGGACCTATATTCACTGGCTATTGTTTCATGTTATCACCCGCTGCACGGAACGAAGGTTCGGAAACCTTCCACTTACTCTGAGCTATAAAAAATTCGCACTTCAATCGAACCGTCCACACAGCGGCCTTTAAGGTGCCGGGAAAGGAGAGAAAAATCAAGCTCACCAACTTCGGAGCCAGGTATCTTCACACAGGTGAGGTAAATACTTCCTATTTTCAATAAGGTGTTAGTGCTATGTCACATAAAAATCAATTATAGAAATCAAGCCTAATAAACTTCTCTGTGCGCCCCAAAACAATCTGCAGTGGTTAAACACACGTAGTATGTCACTGTGTCGGTGGGGTGCCTTTATATTCGAGTTATTGAAGTTGTTAATAAAAATTGTACATTTTCCGTGTCTTACGCAAATCCTATATTGCTTAAAATATTGTTGAGTGCATGCGAACATCTTCAACGAAAGGGAATTCTAATTTCCGCGTACATAGAAAGAGAATATATCTCCGAATCTCGACAACATGATATCACGACGGAACTGGTCAACCAGCCCTTTATAATAAATCACAACACTAATTGCATATAAATGTAGATTTCGAAACAACCCCTTTGTCATGTTCGCTATGTTTCATTTTTGTTTCGCTTAATTTGCGGGACGGCGTAACATGTTAATTTTCTTCGCAGATCATTCGCCATGAATTCCTACGCCATTTTGACTCTCTTCATCCTGGGACATTTGTGCCGTAAGTACAAGAAATGTTTATGGCCTCACGTTTTTCGCTACACGTCACTATTCTGCTTCCATTCACCTACGGGGACGTATTACATCTGAAGCAGGTTTCAAATTCAATGTCTGTCTTTATTTAACCGTCAGGTCATCGTGATTTCCCTAACGGCCGGCGTCCACAAGTACTCTTTTTCCAGTTTTATGTGTTCAGCATTTTTGATATTGATGTCCTTTATTTTAAAACTTCTTGAATATTATAAGTATTTCTTGAAACACAGTTGAAGTTAAATATAGGTGACTTCGTCTGATTGTTTAATATCAAGTTTCATGGTAAATGTTTATGCTAGCATAAAATGAGCTGATACAGGATGGCAGTTAAAGACATTGAATACATTATCTTTTCATCATTTCAAGTGCATCAGACTTTTAGTGCTTGTCTTTTTTTTATTGTGCTCGAATACAGAATTCGCGAACCAACCAAAATACTAATATGACGCGAGGGCTGTTCGAGTAGTAAGCAACCATTTTCAAAAGCCGTACATTTCTGTTCTGTTCTATTCTGTTTTAATTGTTTTGCTGTGGAGAGGTTGAGGTGCCTATTGCCTCGGCTACTCCATATCACAAAGTTCTACAGTGAAAAATAAAGTAATAATACAGAACGGTACCCAAAAATTAACAATATTCGCGATTCGACCAAATGAGGCACGCAAAGTAGGTCGATGAGGGGCTTCAACACTAGAGACATGTCTTTAGAATAGAGACAAGTTTTTGTGTGAAGCACTGGATTTACCGTCACCTATATGCATCTATTGAATTTCAGTTTATGCTTGGGAATACGTTATTTTTATTTCTTACTTCGCGTTACAGAAATTCAAGCGGCCACGCTGAGTGGGCCAGCGATGACGAAGGACGATGCGAGGAAGTTGCTCACCGAGGAACTTTCTCGTTCCATCGTGGACCACCGTGCCGAACTCATCGAGGCTCTGAAGGGAATCGAAGGCACCGCCGATGAAACCAATGCGCAGATCCATCCAGTCGTTGCGACCGTAGTAGTTCCCGTAGTGAAAGTCCTCGTAAACGGTGCCGCATCTGGAGCTGTTGGAGCTCTTGTCGGAAAGTTACTTGAATCAGACCGAGATTAATCTCCCGCCCCATTCTTGTGAATGCAGTAAAATTGCACGTCATTTATAATTGGCAAGCCACCTGTTTATTTACCACCAAAATGCATTGTCGTGTGCTTGCGTGAAACCGTTTTGCGACAGTCTATCGCTCGTTACTTCTAGTGAAATGCGCTACCTGCACTCTGTATTTGTTTGATTGTTTTTTTTATTCAACCGTCACAAAGCATACTTTTTTCTAAATCCAACGAAGCGTGCCCCTATGTTAAAATAAAATGCAAGTCGAGAGGTGTTACTTATTCCGCTCCCACACAAACACTTTTGACCTCGATTAGGACGGATCATCATTGAACTTTTTGATCTAGGTCAATAAGTCACTTCCTGCCACATGGCACAGCCTGATTTGGACCGAAATTGGCGGACATGTCAGTGAAATCGCGATCAATAATTCAAATAGAGAAGAGAAGAGCGCGACCGACTTGATCCTGATCGGACCCCACTAACATCAAATATGACCGTGTAGCAGCACCTCATTCGTATCGCGTTTTATTCGGACCGGTCTTGTAACTGCCGAATGCTGACATAGCCCGTATATGCCTGCCGTACAACCCAATAAAAGCTGCATGCTTCTTCGTATTGAATTTTCAGTAGCGACAGCCTTTCTTTTTCACCACTCGCCACCACTTTCAATGACATTTGAACAAACACACGGACGGCAAGTTAAGTGAGAAACCGATTGCCCGGAAGCGTTTTAAACACCCTGTTTTGCAAAAACATACACCCGTCGTCTTTCTCGTGCAATGTGAGGTTAGTGGCGTAACGAAATTCGGGTGTTTAAGCCCCTCCCCCACTTCCATATCCTTACATTTTGGAGGTGTGTATGTACGGGTACACGTCAACAACGAGAGTTGACACCGCCCTACTTTTGAAAACATTTCTGGCTACGGTTCTGCACGTGCCGTGAACGTATCTGATTTCTGAATCTTTCTCACACGCCTTCTTGACTGGCTTGCTCAAGATGGTCCAAGCAAAAATGACATCTTTCTGAGATTTTAAATCCTGACACGCCTATAGAGCCCAATTATATTCGTGCGCCCAAACGCCAATCGTACATGTGACAGGCCAGACAAGACGATGAATGTCGCGAAACGGTGAATCCGGCACACCGCCGAAATTTCGTGGCGCATAGTTTTCTTCCAGTGAAATGAGCATGAATGTTTCCTACATACTGGTGTTATAAAACCAGAGGGAGTAGCAAAATAAAAGGGAAAGCCACCGATTTGATTGAGTGTTTCAAAAATTCATATTGCTTTTAGTATCGAACCCAGAAACACTCTATTTTTCGGGGTGGTCACTCCACCGATTAAGCTAAGCAGGAGATTAGCATTTGACAAAGTGAAGGAACATAATCGACAGCACGAAGTGACACTGAAAAATGAGCAAATCGGTTGTGCGGAAATCTGCAAGGTGGCGGAATGTTAAGAAAAAAACGCAAAAAAAAGGAGGATGAGCTGCTAAGGAGAAGAAAAAAAAAGCCCACCCATAACGAAGGGTTTGACCGTATTCATCCATTGTCGTGGGCCACCGCATCAACAATAGAGGGAGAGAAAAGGGCAAAGGAACGGCCGCACGGTAACAAGGTTGCCCCCGGTTTGCTACCCTACCCGAGGAAAGAAGAAAGAGTGGGAAAAGAATAGAGAAAAAAAGAATCAAGGCGAAGATTATTAATACGACTGCACACATGGTAGCGTCTATCACGCATACCCAGAAAGCAGTGCTGTATCCGTTACCGAAAAAAAAGTAAATAATTACGTTACTCGTTACGCCAACAAAAAAAAACGCGTTACCGCCCTACGTAACCTACAAAAAACTTGGGTAGCCCGTTACCGTTACAGAAAAAAAAACTAACGGGCGTTACCTTTGTCGTTGCTACACAGTCATAAATTTTATTCGATATCTTTGCCACAAGCAATCACAATAAGATTTTTATATCTCGACTTTATCTTCACGTTAAACTTCTGACCCAAACATGGATTATCACTATGCTCATTTAACATGTACTATTTGCACTAAAGTACCAGACCTTAGCAATGTTAGAGTTGCTTACAGTTGCTTGTTACATATGATGGCTTCTGACCCTGTGGCACATGGTCAAACTATTTTTTCTCAACGCGACATTATACACAATATCAGATTCAATAATCCACACTAGCTACAGGAAAAGCATCACTGAACTCTAAAAAATTTGCAGTAATCGGTTTTTTTTTTTAGTCGAAACAGCGCCTCTTGTTGAGATCGTCGAAATCGAAACTGTTGGTCTTTGCCCTCTGAAATTGCCTGCCGTGCGCCAGTAGGCTGTCGCAGACAACGTTACAGGAAAAGTAACGTTGCTCGTAGAGGCCTGCATTGGCGCTTTTTTTTTTTTGGTGGGGAGGGGGGGGGGAACATGTGCACGTTTGTGACACCGGATGTTCCTCTTGGTTCACTCCTGTCATACGGTTTGGACCAGCTAAACTTACGGCACCTGCTTCATCGATGCTGGCATGCATGCGAGGACGACCTACACAGGAAAGGGCTGTTCTGACAACGTGCTGAAGAGACGTTTAATGGCTTAGTCATGGAAAAAAAATATTTGTGCATAAGCATTGCTCATTCGTATTAGTCTGCATATTTACCACAAATTTTGCGAGAATTAATGTGAGCGTGTTCATGAACGGACTCGCTGGCCCGGGAGTTCAATAACCAAAAACGTAGCTGTCGTTGCGTAGAGAAAGGAGCAAAACGTGTTTTAAAAATAGTTGATAAATCTTATCAGCTTTGCAGCAACTATTTTGAAGGAAGTATGATAAAATCATCTATATTTAGATACTTTTCTTTCATTAAAGCTTTCTTTATTTTAGAAGCTTCAACCAATGTTTCTTCACTCTTCGTTGCGCATATATTCCATATACAAGACGTCTTTTTTGTAACAGTAATATTTGTGTGTTACATTATTATGGACTTTCGAGAACGACTGGTGATGAAATCAATCCCTTCGTGTTGCATATGTTCGATATTTTCGGCCTCGTAAATTATGCAGGTTGAAAAAAAAACTGAGTGTCTTTTCGTGCTAGTGGGTCCTGTATGCATTAAGCATGAAGTACTCAATCAAATCTAAAATATCATATTTCTGATTTGTGCCGATCTCTCATGCAATTACCCGTTTCCGACAGTGGTGTGGTCAGAGAGTGACCCGACCTCTACCTTTCTGGATTTCTTTTTCTCCATGGCAAACTTGTCCGCCCGGCCCCACAACATTCGACCTAAGCCCCTGTTTTGCGATAACCGCTCTGAGGAGAGTAACAATGGTTATGTGTGCCATGTAGCTACCACTAAATGTTAGCCGTAGTGTTCATGTGACAGCAGTATTGGTAGGCTTTAGTTCGGAGCGAGAAACATTACCAACCAAGGTATCGAGTATAAAACAAAGACTTTAATTTTCTTCGCAAAAACAAAACGGTTCTACGTTTCGCGCCTAACTAGCATTCGTATTAGAGGTTTTATTCCTCATTTCATTTTCATTGGGTCACGCCTGTAGTCCATTATGTGCATAATTCCGTTTAGACAGGCTCCACCAGTAGTGCAACTTAAACCGGTCAAGTTACCGGCAGTCTGCTGGATGGGCCAGGATTCCAGAAAAATCCATCTATAAATTTGGCTCCAGGTATACGGTGCCGAGCTCGGTCAGTTCGGTGTGGTGGTAGTTCACCGCCATGTAATTAGCGGGTGTACTCCTTCGTGACTCTAACTTGCCGACGTCGGTTTTATATTGCCGCAGGCCCTCGAAGAAGTTATTCGCTTTCCCCACGTAGCAGCGTGGCTGTAGCGTGGCTATCAGCACGTGGTATGGATAAAACCAGTCCATGCGCTTTCCTTTCGGGTAGCCTGTCTTAGGGTCATGGAAAAGTACAGTGGCCAGCAATCCACCTGCTACAATCCAATTTCATGAAAAGCATGTTCCTGTAAAGTTTGTCATGGCGGATTTCACAGCTTTCTTAAATCTTACTGAGATGCTTTGGCCGCAAATAACACACACACACACACACACACAACGTACAGAAACACTCAGTAAGCAAGTGCCATCTAGGCCAACAATCAGTATTGTTTCTTCAATCTTCTTGTGGCGATAGCCCGACACTCCCCACATGAAGTTGGGGAATTCACGATTTCTATGCACAATTTATACGCAAAAACAATTACGTGCACCCTCGCTTTCTTTGTTAAAACCTGCAGGTGGACAGCTGTCCGATGCTGTGACGAAAAAATTCATCGGTTTGAGCTCTGAAGAAATGGCTCCTGCATCATGAAAACGTAACGAGTAACGTGACAATACACAGTACCAAAAAAATTGTATCCTAAGAGCGTTACTCGTTACAGTTCTAAAATTGTAACGAGTACCTTAATTAATTTGCGAAAAACGTAACGCGTTACCACTGTGACTACCAAAACGTAGTAAATCCGAGAACGGTGACAGAGTACGGATCGAGTGAAATATACTACGATTCCTATTGTTAAAGAAGGGTTGCAAGGGCTGTCTCCAAGGTATCTAGAACCTTTTGTGCGCTTCGAGCTGATGATGTTGTCAATCTGGTGAAGCGTGTGCGATTGGGTTCATAAAAGACCTGAGAACAGCTATGATACGTGTACGAAGCGCGCATAATGCCTTACAGATCGGTAACGAAGACCTCGATTCCCATAAATATGGGACGTAGTGGATATTTTCGTACTTCATAAAGTTATGATGTATACGGTAGTAAGTATACTTTCAACTGTAATTGTAGTAGACGTCTCCAGAGAGAAAGAGAAAGAGGGAGGCTTAGTATGATAGAAATGCTGTGAGATCAGCCTGAGGGAATTCGCTGACCTGCTACTCAGCGTTAGGTAAGGGAAGGGCATGATAAGGAAAATAAGGACATTGTATTGATGATGTGGAAAAGAAAGGCGGTGATATATCGAAAGCTTCAAAGCTACAAAATTATTTCGTCTCTTCGAGTTCTGTTTCACGCAAAAACTTGTTCAGAGCTTTAAAAACACGCTGCTGATGACGTTCTGAGGGTCGAAAAATACATTTTCTTATACTTGTTGCTTGACAGTATAGAATGAAAAGATGGCTATCGATTTTCTCTGTGTGCTATATCGCGAACAGACGCACAAGAGATGTGCAATGATCTTCGGAGTGTCACAGCTCACAGTTGAAACTGTCTGCACGGTCGATAAGATGCAGGTATATATATATATATATATATATATATATATATATATATATATATATATATATATATATATATATATATATATATATATATATATATATATATATATATATATATATATATATATATATATATATATATATATATAAGAAGCGAACGAGCAAACGAAAAACGATGCTTTATTGCCAACGTTACAGCCGGAGACCGGCCTTCGTCAGGGCATACGTGCATATGGATATGCACGTATGCCCTGACGAAGGCCGGTCCTCGGCCGTAACGTTGGCAATAAAGCATCGTTTTTCGTTTGCTCGTTCGCTTCTTCTAGTGACTTATAACTCGACCGGAATCCAGGAAGATATTCAAGAAATATATATATATATATATATATATATATATATATATATATATATATATATATATATATATATATATATATATATATATATATATATATATATAAGGTAAGGGTTCTGAATTTAGCACCTTGCGGTTTTTCGGCCCAATCCCAGAGCATGTATATACATTGTGGTATAGTCTGTTAAACACTGATGGGTTGGGATGTAGTTAGGCCGCCGCCTGCAACCTGTTCAGCTTCTCGCTGGGTGGAGGAAAGTTTCGGCGGGCCAGGTAGAAGAGCTTGGTAATTTCGTTTTAGGTCATCAAATGGTCTTTGGTGTTTCCCTATAGAGGACGGTCACCGGCGCGGTTCACGACTTCGGCCGCCTTGGCTTGTACCGTCTCGTTTAAGTTGCTGTCTCCGATACTTCTCCCATGTGAACCGGGAACCACAGTAGTCTAGTTTCTCCGGGATGTGGTCCATAATACTTTTGTTCCTTCTCCACAGATTACGAACAACTTAAACAGCTGTGCTGTTGAAACGTTGCGGCTTTTTTGGGTTTCATGGAAGGCAGCCATCATATCCGTTGGCTACAGGCAGTTTTACTTCGTATCCTACTAGTGCGAAGTTAAACCCAGGAGCGTTCATTTTATTTGTACAACAGGCGGAACTTTCCAGCAGTGTGTCAGACGAATAACGTAGAAATATGTTTATGGCTGCACAATCCGCGTTCAAAATAACGATTGTTAACTGACGCAAATGGCTTCGCGTACGCACGCGATAGTGTGTTTTGATAGTGAAATAAAAGGACAACTTCCTGATCATAAATGTAGAACGATTTATTGTTAGGAAATAAATTTAGGCTTCACCGATTATTTGGGAAATGTCCGAAATAATTTTAGCCACCACTATGGGCGCAATTACGATTGGATGGATCTGCTCATCAGTTTTGTCACCAGTGGTGCCGACAATTCCCTTGAGAGCCTCTATGAGTTCTTCACGGTGTTCCATGATGAAACGAGAAAGCGTCTCAGTGAGTAGCTTCCTTGCCTTGTCCGTGGTCAGCTCTTGCATACTCAGCATCGTCGCTTGAATATCTGTTGTACGAGGATAATAAAATGAAGGGCACACCGACAGATGTTTAGGAATAACTAATCAATAGAAAATCCCTTCAAATAATACCTTTCATACGAAATGCCAAACAAAAAATTGCCCGCAGCTTCCCTCGGGGGAACACTGAGGAGGATGCGGAGCATATAATTGGTTAACGGGGTGTTAAAGTGCGACTTACTTGGGTCGATGGCTAAATTGGTTAACGTGGTTGTGAAATGGGGTGTTAAATTGCAACTTACTTGGGTCGATGGCTAAATTGGTTAACGTGGTTGTAGGAGGGGGTGTTAAATGAGTGAACACGTACACACGTATGCGAAAGGACGGCGCTGGTCGAAGGGACGTCGATCATTGTGTTTGTGGATTCGTTGGAATTCATTTAACCGCGACCTTGGACGTCGACGCGCCGTACAAACCAACCGACGAGCGGCAACTGAGCGAGCGAGCACCGACCTTGAGTATATATACAGCACGACGGCCCATGCACTGTCAGCTGTTGAATGTTCTCGAAGGAGAAGCGCGCGCGCGGCACAGATGGCGACGGCGCGACGGCGCATGCGCTGTCAGCTGTCGAATGTTCTCGAAGGAGAAGCGCGCGCGGCACAGATGGTGGGCGACGGCGCGACGGCGCATGCGCGCGCGTCAGCTGTCGAATGTTAGAGAAGCGGTGCGGACGGCGCGGACGGCGCACTACAAGGCGCGAGTATAAGATGCTTCCGCATCTAAAAGACCAAGCAAAAGTAAAAATGGACGTAGCTGAAAGCCATATTCCTAAAACAAACCCAGAAACGGAACTGATGAAGGTTAAAGTACTTTTACAGAGAAAGCTGTCAGAAGATCACAACTCAGAACACGCGCGACGCCGTACAAGTGTCCTCCGCCGCCGCTGCCGGTGTCCGTAACCACATCGCATGAAATTAGAAACAAAAACTTGATAATAATGATACAGTGGGGCTCAAACCCGGGTCCGCTGGGTTCCAGCCCAGTATTCTACCGATGAGCCACACCGGCGCTTTGCTTAATGTCGGGAAAGCAATCGCATTAATACGACTTATAAAGCGTTTCAAAATGGTGAAAGAACAAGCAGTCGTCGCACAAGGCGAATAACGTAACGAGTGGGTCGTATAATGCTCGAAACCAATAATAAAGCTTGTCTTTGTTCAGCTATTAACTGTAGCACACACCCACTTCAGGCATAATTCCTCATTGTGATCGACTGCTGCATGAACATCTGGCACAAAATTTCTCGCAACAGTTTAAGGGATACAACGCTTCTCAGAATGAAAAAAAGATAGCATAGCGAATGCCGGCCTACTACACTAAATTTCTTTATTATTTATGCCGTAGTTGGCGTGCTGAAGTGTGCTTGCTGTAGTTACCTAATGTGTGTTTACAAAAGGCTCTGAAAGGCCGCTCTTCTAGCTTTCGCTTTGACTGTGGTGCGCCTTCCAAGAAGGCCTGGGTTTTTTTTTTTTTTTGCAGCACCAGCACTGTTAAGGTCGAGGTCCACCGTATATGTCGTAGATAGAAAATAATTACCATATTGAACCGGCAATAACTCTGTCACTGCCCAAAATCTCGGTACAGATAAGCTGAAAGATATGACTTTATAAGTGGTGTTCGCCACGCTTGCCTTTCTTTGTTAACTTTAGTGGACGAACTGGTGTGGCGGGTTGTGAATTTGCCCAATTTCTGAGGCACACATATGCTATAAAAGCACGCATAGGAGGATCCACTGGCATCTGTTAATAATAAGTAAAAATAAAGAAAGCAGCAGCTCTGGCAAAACAATTCCGCCATATCCACGAAGTGAATGATGATAAGTGGGCGAAGCTCCGGAGGTAAACCTGGTAAACCATGAATCCTCTGTACATTTTGCCCACTCGATTTTATTACATCGCTCCCCCTAGCGTACGGCGCCACACTAAATCGAACGATTGCCTTCAACCAATGACACGCGCCATATGTGACATCATTCCTATTTTATAAGATCTCGCGTCTTTCATCAACTACAAGTACCACTTTCTAGTTTATAACATCTTGCATCTTTTCATCATCAGCTACAAGTACCACCATCTAGTAAACACTACAAGAACTAAACGAGAGGTGGCTACATACAGGAGACGGTACCGCCATCTAGTGAACACTGCAAGAACTAAACTAGAGGTGGCTACATACAGGGGACGGTACCGCCATCTAGTGAACACTGCAAGAACTAAACTAGAGGTGGCTACATACAGGCTACAGGGGACGCACAGCCCACGCCCTAAGGAGCTTCGCCCCTAATATACAAAGGATGAGATGAAGACAGGAGATGAGATGTCTGTGCTATAGGAGTTTAAACACAGAGCAGTTATGGTCGAGGTCTGCATGCAGGCATATAAAGAGAAAGATAGGAGGGCACAGACTAAAAATAAACGAGGAGTATAATATAGAGTGTAGTATAGTATTGTGTAGCATAGCATAGTATTGTATAGTATAACAAAGTGTTGAGAAAGAAACAAGTGAAAGAGTAAAAACTCAGTCGCGTCAGGACAACCTAGGTGCCCACCAGATCTCCTTTGACCACACCTTGCATAGTTTGCTAGTTTTTAATTAAACGCTCGCAAGCCCTCCATATGATTTCCCACGGCACTTTTTTTTTGCTTCTGCTGAGATAAACATGACATGATTCAGGAATGTAGCTGGAATGGAAATCATACAATAAGAGCGTGAAATGTCGAATAGGCTCAATCGTTATTCACAGTCATTGTTGTTAGGTTTGGCCCGGCAGTTCGTCTGGGAAGACGTCATTGTGCGTAAGCTGGTCTGCTAGGATGCTTTCAACCCCATCGGCCCTCAGTCAGCTAGACGCTGTCCTGTAGGTGTTCCAGGTAGTGGTCGGGTAACAATGAAAGCTTCGCGAAAAGACCCTTTTGTTGAACTGGTTTAAACAGTGTGGGATGGTGCCAGTGTGGCAGTTCTTATAAAGTCAACCTCTCGACTTGGTTGTCGGCGCCGACGCGAAATGGTCACCAAAGCACCGACAGCCCGGAAGCGTAAGAAGGCGTCGCAGTCGCAGTTCTCAGGGATTGAGGACCTGGCCTGCCGAGTTCGGGAAACTTCTGGCAGCACGGTAGCAAAACGCTGCCTTGGACCACTGCTGACGGTCAGCGGCCATCTTCCCGGAGGAGTTCAACTTTCGCCCTGCACCGAACTCTACCTCCTCGCCCTTCGACATCTTCAAAGCGTGGGCCGGGTGCGTCATTGTGTGGTGCGCTAGTGCTACCATTGGACCTTCTCACCCAGCCGAGTGGTTTAATACCTGCACCCTTTCTGGTGGGTGGACCACTGAGACTTTGTCAGCTGAATTGCGGCGAGTGTGGTCACTGCCTTGTTCGGACCTCCGTGTAAGGATACGGAGGGCTATAAAAGGCAAAGTTTCTTTGTAAAGAATCGCTGTCGTGTAAGGATACGTAGGGCTATAAAAGGCAAAGTTTCTTTGTAAAGAATCGCTGAATCTCTGTACAGTTTCATATTTCAACTATCATGTATATAAACCTTAGTTCTTTCTCTCATAATGCGTCAACTCACTGGCGAAGATCGGCTATGCGCACGATGGTGGGGAGCCAGCTACCCTAAATAAAACCCGCCGTACCTACCATCGACCTCGAACCCTTAACAGCGTTCATCATAAACAAAAAAAAACGCCAAAGAATATCAGTTTGCCTCTTCATTGACAGGTTTATTGAAATAAATGTCCATTACTAAAGAAAAGATATTCAACTGGTCATTTCCGTGAGACGCCGATCAATCTCCCCGGCCCGAAGGTACGCCGACGGTCTTTTTGCGACGATGATGTGCAGTGGTTTCTTGTTACCCTACTATATCGTTTAAAAAATACTTGCGCTGTTCCTCGTTAACCCTAGACCCAAGTAGTGCAAGAACAGTTTTCTATATTTAAGAGAAGTAACAGATTGTTATCGAACAACTATGAGCCTCTATCTCTGACATTCGCGGGCTGTAAAAATTTCAACACAATATGTCAAAACATACAAGAAAAACAACCAATTTAAAGTCCTTTTTAGCATCACTTCAGGTCCGATCATTCTACCACTACACAACTGATCTACAACAAAT
The DNA here is from genome assembly GCA_013436015.1 of Rhipicephalus annulatus. NCBI lineage: Eukaryota > Metazoa > Arthropoda > Arachnida > Ixodida > Ixodidae > Rhipicephalus > Rhipicephalus annulatus. The sequence goes on from WOVY01000504.1 coordinate 1,650,096, forward strand.
CATGATTTTCGCGCGTCTAAGAAGGCGACTCAACCTTACTTCTTTCCATTTCGCAAAGAAATCTGATAAGATCTTTCACCGGGAATTTTGTAATTTGGGGGGGGGAGTGCAATTTATGTGATTTACCGTCAGGGCCACTCCTGTCACCACTCAACTATTTTTCTTAATTATCCTCGTGGGTGACCACACCTCTTAGATCAAACTTATGCCCCTAAATCTATTATTTATAACCCTTCATCGAAAGTTAACTATATGTGATGTACCGCAGCAAGTGTTATTGAATAACCCTTCATATTTAGTAAAAGGGGCACACAGAAGACTAGGATGAAGAAAATGAAGAGTACAAAACAGGTGCTGACTCACAAACAAGCCTTATTGGGAAATAACAATACCTATATGAACGACTGTATACATCTACTTGTTATTTCCTATTAAAGCTTGGTTGTGAGTCAGCACAACCTACTTTGCAATCTTGTTTTTCTTCATACTCGTCTCATCATGTGGGCTGCTTTAACCAAATATAAACGCCTATAAAGACACTCAAGTTTCTATTCCTATGTGTACTAGTAAACAGGACTTTTTAAGACGTCTTACATTTGTTCACGGCTTATTGGGAATGCCTGAACATCCCCATTGGGTGGGTAATCTGTGATTATTGCATGCATCACCAAGAACCCAATGTGGCTGTTTGAGCCGTGATATAGAAGGCATTGAACAAGGTTGGTACTTACGACACAAGTGGCCCAGGATTAAGAAAGCCAAAATGCAGTAAGCCTTCATAGCGAATTCTCTGTGGATAAAGGACTTAGGTTAAGCCGCATAGAAAATCAAGCCCAATAAAGAACTTTGATGAAGCTCGCGTGCATAAACTTCGTATCCGCATTTTTTGTCCACTTATTCAGGGAACATTCTGTTAAAGACTTATCAGGAACCTATTGTCATAAGTTTACCGCTCTATTCAAGTTTAAGGAAAAATATATGTTTATATGTCTACAGTACTAATATTTCGCATATATATAAACTGTTTGATCTTCGTAGCTAATATATTTTGTGGTCCTTTTGTAAACAACACTGCAGCTTTTTATTGCACAATATTTTTATGATCATAATACTGGAAACTTCATTTGGGTCCAGAAAAGACGCTGGTGAGATCTGGCGCTACTGTTCAATAGGTTTGTTTGGCAATAGAATGACATCGACAAGTTCACTATCATGTGTCAAACATCTTAGCATTTTTACTGCACACTCAAGTTATTAAGGTAGACTTAGTCTTTTGAACATAGTTTCATGCTCTTAGAGATATATACAGGAAATATTTACCTCAACTGTGTCGTGGTAGCTGGCGACGAAAATGACAGACTTTATTTTGATCTTTCTTCCTGATAACTCAATGGCAGCTCTGTGATGTTCGAAAAACGTCCACAATACTTATAATTGCGAACTAGTAGGAGGTTCCTCAACCATCTTGCACTGCCGCGGGAAATAACGACGAACAATAGACACCCACAATGATGTCCTCATAATGGGGAAAGTTCACGTATATCAAACATTTTCCTCTCAAAGAGATATCAATGCTGGTGTAGGTGTGCGTCTTTACTCGGGCAATAATTGAGCCCTCGACTGTAAAAATTCTGTGATATCCGTAGAATGGCTCTGAAATCTATTGTAGATAAGTATCTCTCTATTGTAAAACACGTATAACAGTCAGTTCATTGTATGTCACATTTGCTGTCGATTGGAACGAATGGGCCGGTATAAAAAATAAGTACTTTGGTGATTTTTTTTTCAATACCACAAGCGGTTTACTAGGCATTACTTTTTTTTTCTGAGCACAGTATGCGCTTTGTTTCAACAGGTTTATTGTGGGGAGGCTGAGGTTTCTTGCGTCGTCTTTAGTTGTGATTACTGCGGTCGCAGTTCAACAAAGCAGGTGGAAAAGGTTATAGTTAAGCTATATAGTGCTTATTACTAAGTTAGCCCCAATCCAAGTGCGTTCACGTTTTTATTTCGGTGTCATGCACGCATGTTATCTAATGCATAATAATAAGGAATGCACGCTGCCAGCGTTAAGAATTGTATAAAAATATTTCTGACGGACTAAATCTTATACAAGTTTTTTGTACTGTTTTCTGCATCGAGCATAGAGTGGTAGATCGCCACTGGCATATTTAGATGCTTTTTACTCTGGTCAGAGCTTGCCAAACTAGGTTTTCACTACCAAAAAAGGTGGACATAAACATTCCTTCGTGGGAATCGAGTACGCCCTCCCCTTTGGCATCTCATTCCACAACTAGCGCAAGGTCCACAACCACGCGTGACTCGAGCGCCAGAAACCGTTAGTGATTCTTAACATGGCAACCGTCGCTTCACAGCCACGGTATTTCCTGGTGCACCGACCAGTGTTTGAGTTTTGAGTTTGAGTTTAGTTTATTTACCACGTACAGTTGTACAGTAAGTGGCTGGGACAGAGGGAAAAAGCTGGAAAAAACAGCTTGACAAAGCCCCATATCCCCATGGCAACTGTGGCTACAAAAACGGCAAAATCAAATTAAACGCAGGACAGTTTAAACCAACAATACATACGCTTTGCATGAGAACAAAAAATTTAAACAAACGATACTGACCAAAAAACGCACATGCTATACATAAAAAGAAGTAATCAAACAAAAGTATAGCTACACGCAAATTAATGAAGCATATTTAAAATAAAAATATTAGAGAGCATATGAATATTTTCATAAACAATTCCTAATTTATTTAGTATATTCGGGAAGCAATAACTCAATATATGAAAGCCGTAATTTGTGCGCGGTCTTGGCACATGTCAATATTCAGAGTGTCCGTTTAGGCGCGTTAAAGGAATTGATTGCAAGTTAGCTAAACTACGTATATAGCCGCGATCGTTTATGGCATCAGATCTAAAAGAGACTGCTAAAGAATATTCGTAGAGCAGGTTTAATTTGATTATTTTGTAATTAGCAAATAGTTGTGAAGTATGGGCATTGAAAGTAAAGTTACCAACAGATCGTAGCGCCTTTTTTTTGTAAGATAATAAGATTACTAATAGATTTTTTGTTCCATTACCCTGAATTTGGTTGCAGTAACTCAGATGTGATGTAAAGAGCGCATTAAATCTGAGAAGTTTTTGAGGAACTGGCAATAAACACTGACATTTTCTCAAGACACCCAAGACATTGCAAAGCTTATTGTATAAAAATTCCGTGTGATAATCCCATTTCAAATGTTCATGGAAAACAACACCCGAAGACTTCGCGTTGGAAGAGAATTCGATTATGCTGCTATTTAACATGAGATTGTAGGATTCAGTGGTTTCATTGAAGAGAGATTTGGCACGAAAAAGAATAGCTTTTGTTTTGAGACAATTTATAGGTAAAGAATTTTCAAGGGTCCAGCTGTATATCTTTTGTAATGTTGACTTAGCAGTATTTACTAGATGACTAACATTCGTACTTGAAAAAAATAAGCTTGTATCGTCTGCGTAAATTACGTATTGGGCTGAAGGGTCAACATGCTGCAAAGCAAACAAGCGAATACTAGTCAAAAAAAAGCTCAAATGGAGCTGAAACATAATAAATTTTTCCTATTCTTGAAAATAGTTTTAATTATAATTCAGAAATTGTCACTCAAGTACGAAGGAGGCTTAGAAATTGCCTAAAATGTTTTGCACAACGGAAATATGTGCAACTATGAACGGAAGCAATTAGATACTTTTGAACATTGTCTCCAATCGGTTGAAGGCACGTTTTTCAGTACATGATAAACGATCGTTGTTGATTCTCACAACGAATGGCTCACTTCAACATTCAACCATAAGAGTACGCATGAGAAGGGGGGAGGAATGGGGAGGGTTAAAAAAATCGGCTTCATACATAAAGAGCGCACCACGATGAACTTTCGCCGCCCATATTGGTGAACCTTGCACATGTCTCTACACTCGACAGCTAAAACTAATCGACAAACACGCTATTTTCGTGAATCCTGTTTTCGTCCAGTCTGTCCCTACTTTTCTTATCACGCTTATTGCGCTTCATTTCGCCGAGACTAGGTTTAGTTTGCTACCCTACCCATCAGAGGGGGGGGAGGACATAAACAAGAGAGATAAAGAAAGACATCTCAAAACCAAGCGTTGAGCGAACACTTGGGAATAAAAAGGGCAAAACGTTATCTTACTTAAATAGGAATAACAGCAATAAACATCGCATAGCTGTAAAAAGTGTTACATAAAAGAGCGAGTTATATTGCTTTCTTTGTACATTACGTAACATAGCCTAGACATAATGCACTAAGTAGTTAAAAACGTAACGCTACAATGGCACGCAGCAATGCACTGGTAACGTAACTATATTTGCACTTGTAAGCACCCAAGTGTTAAATGTTAATGCGGCTACAGTCGCAAACATTTAGGTACATTACTTGTATTCAAAATAAAGACGTCATAACCAGTGAACCATGATTCGTATAAAAAAAAATAATCAGACATACAATACCCCGACCGATATTGCTAAATAACCATGAATATAAAATAAATGATAAAGTTCAGGTCCACTTTATGACTCTCAAATGATTGTAATTTGCGCGTTCTCAAGTATTGTTCGAAACTAGCCAAACATCTACTACAGCACCCATATCTCTTAGCAGGGAAATGAGATTTTGATATTCCGAACCTTCCTCCATTATCAGGACCTATATTCACTGGCTATTGTTTCATGTTATCACCCGCTGCACAGCACGTAGGTTCGGAAACCTTCCACTTGCTCAAAGCTATAAAAAATTAGCACTTCAATCGAACCGCCCACAAAGCGCCCTTTGGGGTGCCGGGAACGGAGAGAAAAATCAAGCTCATTAACTTCGGAGCCAGGTAGCTTCACACAGGTGAGCTAAATATTTCCTATTTTCAATAAGGTGTTAGTGTTTGTCACATCAAAATCAATTATAGAAATTAAGCCTAATAAACTTCTTTGTGCGCCCCCAAACAATCTGCAGTGGTTAAGCACACGTGGTGTGGCACTATGTCGGTGTGGTGCATATACCATTGAGTTATTGAAGTTGTTTATAAAAATTGTACATTTTCCGCGTCTCACGCAAATCCTACATTGCTTGAAAAATTTTTTAGTGCATGCGAACAACTTCAACGAAAGGGAATTCTAATTTCCGCGTACATAGAAAGAGAATGTATCTCCGAATCACGACAGCATGTTATCACGATGGAATTGGTCGACCGGTCCTTTATAATAAATCACAACACTAATTGCATATAAATGCAGATTTCGAAAAACCCCTTTGTCTTGTTCCCTATGTTTCATTTTTCTTTCGCTTAATTTGCGGCACGGCGTAACATGTTATTTTTCTTCGCAGATCATTCGCCATGAATGCCTACGCCATTTTGACTCTCCTAATCCTGGGACATTTGTGCCGTAAGTACAAGAAATGTTTATAGCCTCGCGTTTTTTTTTTTTGTTACACATGTAACTTCTCTGCTGGCGTTTACCTATGAGGATGTATTACATCAGAAGCAGGTTTCAAATTCAATGTCTGTCTTTATTTAACCGTCAGATCATCGTGATTTCCCTAACGGCCGGCGTCCACAAGTACTCTTTATCCAGTTATATGTGTTCAGCATTTTTGATATTGATGTCCTTTATTTTAAAACTTCTTGAATATTATAAGTATTTCTTGAAACACAGTTGAAGTTAAATATAGGTGACTTCGTCTGATTGTTTATTATCAAGTTTCATGATAAATCTTTATGCTAGCGTGAAATGAGCTGATGCGGGATGGCAGTTAAAGGCGTTAAACACAAAATGTTTTCATCATTCCATGTGCATCAGGACTTTAGTGCTTGTCGTTTATTTTATTGTGCTTGAATACAGAATTCACGAACCAACCAGAATACTAATATGACGTGAGGGTTGTTCGAGTAGTAAGCAACCATTTTCTCAAGCCGTACATTTCGTTTTATTCGTGATTCAACCAATGACGTGCAAAAAGTAGGTCGGTGAGCGGCTTCAACACTCGAGACGTGTGTTTACAATAGAGATAAATGTTTGTGTGAACCACTTCCCTCACCATCACTTACGCATCTATTGAATTTTAGTGTACTTAGGATTGTTTTTTTCATTTCTGACTTTGCGTTACAGAAATTCAAGCAGCCACGCTGAGTGGGCCGGCAATGACGAAGGACGATGCGAGGAAGCTGCTCACCGAGGAACTTTCTCGTTCCATCATGAACCACCGTGCCGAACTCATCGAGGCTCTGAAGGGAATCGAAGGCACCGCCGATGAAACCAACGAGCAGATCCATCCAGTCGTTGCGACCGTAGTAGTTCCCGTAGTGAAGGTCCTCGTAAACGGTGCCGCATCTGGAGCTGTTGGAGCTCTTGTCGGAAAGTTACTTGAATCAGACCGAGATTAATCTCCCGCTCCATCCTTGTGAATGCAGTAAAATTGCACGTCATTTATAATTGGCAAGCCACCTGTTTATTTACCACCAAAATGCACTGTCGTATGCTTGCGTGAAACCTTTTCGCGACAGTCTATCGCTCGTTACTTCTAATGAAATGCGCTACCTGCACTCCGTATTTGTTTGATTGTTTTTTATTCAACCGTAACAAAGCATACCTTTTTCTAAATCCACCAAGTGTGCCCCTATGTTAAAATAAAATGCAAGACGAGAGGTGTTACTTATTCCGCTGTCACACAAGCACTTTTGATCTCGATTAGGACGGATCATCATTGAGCTTTTTGATCACGGTCAATAAGTTACTTGCACCCATTCAGTGCAGCCTGATTCAGACCGAAATTGGTGGACATGTCAGTGAAATCGCGATCACTAATCCAAATAGAGAAGAGCACGACCGACTTGATCCTGATCGGACCCCATTAACATCACATATGACCGTGTAGCAGCACCTCATTCGTATCGCGTTTTATTCACACCGGTCTTGTAACTGCCGAATGCCGACATAGCCTGTATATGCCTGCCGTAACACCCAATAAAAGCTGCATGCTTCTTCGTATTAAATTTTCAGCAGCGACAACGTTTCTTTTTCACCACTCACCACCACTTTCAATGACATTTGAACATATACACGGACGGCAAGTTAAGTGAGAAACCGATTGCCCGGAAGCGTTTTAAACACCCTGTTTTGCAAAAACATACACCCGTCGCCTTTCTCGTACAGTTTGAGGTTAGTGGCATATAACGAAATTCGGGTGGTTAAGCCCCTCGCCCACTTTGATATCCTTACATTCTGGATGTGTGTATGTATGGGTAAACGTCAACAACGAGAGTTCACACCGCCTAATTTCTGAAAAAATTTCTAGCTATGTTTCTGCGGGTGCCGTGAAAGTATTTGATTTTCGGATCTTTCTCATACGCTTTCTTGAATGGCTCAACTCTGATCTCGTGCGATGTTTGCTCAAGATGGTCCAAGCAAAAATGACATCTTTCTCAGATGCGTATATCTTGACACGCCTAAAGGGCCCAATTATATTCGTGCGCCCAAACGCCAATCGTACACGTGACAGGCCAGACAAGACGATGCATGTCGCGGAACGGCGAATCCGACACACCGCTGAAATTTCGCGGTGCATCATTTCCTTCCAGTGAAATGAGCATGAATGTTTCCCAAATACCGGTGTTATAAAACCAGTGGGAGTAGCAAAATAAAAGGGACAACCACCGATTTGATTGATTGTTTTAAAATTCATATTGGTTTGAGTATCGAACCCAGAAACACTCTATTTTTCGGGGTGGTCACTCCTCCGATTAAGCTAAGCAGGAAAAAATCTTTTGACAAAGTGAAGACAAATTTTTCGACAGCAGGAAGGGACACTGAATAATGAGCAAATTGGTTGTGCGGAAATCTGCAAGGTGGCGGAATGTTAAGAAAAAAACGCAAAAAAGGAGGATGAGCTGCTGAGGAGAAGAAAAATAAAGCCCACCCATAACGAAGGGTTTGGCCGTAATTATTCATTGTCATGGGCCACCGCATCAACAATAGAGGGAGAAAAAAGGGCAAAGTAACGGCCGCACGGTAACCAGGTTGCCCCCGGTTTGCTACCCTACGTGAGGAAGGAGGAAAGAGTGGGAGAAGAATAGAGAAAGTAAGAATCAAAAATATGAGTAGTAATATGAATGCACGCATGGTAGCCTCTATCACACATACCCTGAAGGCTGTGTTGTATCCTTTACGTTACTAATTACGTCACTAGTTACGCCAACAAAAAAAGAACGAGTTACCGCCCTACGTAACCTACAAAAAAAGGGGTAGCGCGTTACCGTTACAGAATAAAAAACAACTAATGCACGTTACCTTTGCCGTTACTATACAGTCATAAATTTTATTTGATATCATTGCCACAAGTACTCACAATAAGATTTTTATATCTCGAATTTATCTTCACGTTAAACTTCTGACCCAAACATGGATTATCAATATGTTCATTTAACATGTACTATTTGCACAAATCTACCAGACCTTAGCAATGTTAGAGTTGCTTACAGTTGCTTGTTACATGTGATGGCTTCTGACCCTGTGGCACATGGTCAAACTATTTTTTTCTACGCGACAATATACACAATATCAGATTCAATAATCTACACTAGCTACAAGGAAAACATCACTGAACTTCAAGAAATCAGCAGTAATCGACTTTTTTTTTTAGTCTAAACAGCCCCTCTTGTTGAGATTGTCGAAATCAAAACTGTTGGTCTTTGCCCTCTGAAATTGACCGCCACGCGTCAGTAGGCTGTCGCAGACAACGTTACAGGAATAGTAACGTTGTTCGTGGAGGTCTGCATTGGCACTTTTTTGGGGGTGGGGGGGTGGGGGGGGGGCATGTGCACGCTTGTGACACCGGATGTCCCTCTTGGTTCACTCCTGTCATATGGTTTAGACCAGCTAAACTTACGGCACGTGCTTCATCGATGCTGGCATGCATGCGAGGACGACCTACACAGGAAAGGGCTATTCTGACGACGTGCTGAAGAGACGTTTAATGGCTTAGTCATGGAAAAAAATATTTGTGCATAAGCATTGCTCATTCATATTAGTCTGCATATTTGCCACAAATTTTGCGAGCATTTATGTGAGCGTGTTCATGAACGGAATCGCTGGCCCAGGAGTTCAATAACCAAAAACGTAGCTGTCATTGCGTAGAGAAATAAGCAAAACGTGTTTTTTAAAAAAAGTTGCTAAATCTTATCAGCTTTGCAGCAACTATTTTGTAGGAAGTATGATAAGATCATCCATATTTAGATACTTTTCTTTCATTAAAGCTTTCTTTATTTTAGAAGCTTCAACCAATGTTTCTTCACTCTTCGTTGTGCATATATTCCATATACAAGACGTCTTCTTTGTAACAGTAATATTTGTGTGTTACATTATTATAGACTTTTGGGAATGACTGGTAATGAAATTAATCCCTCGTTGTTGCATATGTTCGATACTTTCGGCCTCGTAAATTATGCAGGTTGAAAGAAAACTGAGTGTCTTTTCGTGCTAGTGGGTCCTGTATGCATTAAGTATGAAATACTCAATCAAATCTAAAATATCATATTTCTGATCTGTGCCGATCTCTCATGCAATTACCCGTTTGCGACAGTGGTGTGGTCAGAGAGTGACCCCACCTCTACCTTTCTGATTTTTTTTTCTCCATGGCAAACTTGTCCGCCCGGCCCCACAACATTCGGCCTAAGCCCCTGTTTTGCGATAACCGCACTGAGGAGAGTAACAATGGTTATGTGTGCCATGTAGCTACCACTAAATGTTAGCCGTAGTGTTCATGTGACAGCAGTATTGGTAGGCTTTAGTTCGGAGCGAGAAACATTACCAACCAAGGTATCGAGTATAAAACAAAGACTTTAATTTTCTTCGCAAAAACAAAACGGTTCTACGTTTCGCGCCTAACTAGCATTCGTATTAGAGGTTTTATTCCTCATTTCATTTTCATTGGGTCACGCCTGTAGTCCATTATGTGCATAATTCCGTTTAGACAGGCTCCACCAGTAGTGCAACTTAAACCGGTCAAGTTACCGGCAGTCTGCTGGATGGGCCAGGATTCCAGAAAAATCCATCTATAAATTTGGCTCCAGGTATACGGTGCCGAGCTCGGTCAGTTCGGTGTGGTGGTAGTTCACCGCCATGTAATTAGCGGGTGTACTCCTTCGTGACTCTAACTTGCCGACGTCGGTTTTATATTGCCGAAGGCCCTCGAAGAAGTTATTCGCTTTCCCCACGTAGCAGCGTGGCTATAGCGTGGCTATCAGCACGTGGTATGGATAAAACCAGTCCAAGCGCTTTCCTTTCGGGTAGCCTGTCTTAGGGTCATGGAAAGGTACAGTGGCCAGCAATCCACCTGCTACAATCCAATTTCATGAAAAGCATGTTCCTGTAAAGTTTGTCATGGCGGATTTCACAGCTTTCTTAAATCTTACTGAGATGCTTTGGCCGCAAATAACACACACACACACACAACGTACAGAAACACTCAGTAAGCAAGTGCCATCTAGGCCAACAATCAGTATTGTTTCTTCAATCTTCTTGTGGCGATAGCCCGACACTCCCCACATGAAGTTGGGGAATTCACGATTTCTATGCACAATTTATACGCAAAAACAATTACGTGCACCCTCGTTTTCTTTGTTAAAACCTGCAGGTGGACAGCTGTCCGATGCTGTGACGAAAAAATTCATCGGTTTGAGCTCTGAAGAAATAGCTCCTGCATCATGAAAACGTAACGAGTAACGTGACAATACACGGTACCAAAAAAATTGTATCCTAAGAGCGTTACTCGTTACAATTCTAAACTTGTAACGAGTACCTTAATTAATTTGCGGAAAACGTAAAGCGTTACCACTGTGACTGCCAAAACGTAGTAAATCCGAGAACGGTGACAGATTACGGATCGAGTGAAATATACTACGATTCCTATTGTTAAAGAAGGGTTGCAAGGGCTGTCTCCAAGGTATCCAGAACCTTTTGTGCGCTTCGAGCTGATGATGTTGTCAATCTGGTTAAGCTGTGCGGTTGGGCTCATAAAAGACCTTCGAACAGCTATGATACGTGTACGAAGCGCGCATAATGCCTTACAGATTGGTAACGATGCCCTCGCTTCTCAGAAAAATAATGCGTAGTGGATATTTCCGTACTTCATTAAATTATGATGTATACGGTAGTAAGTATACTTTCAACTGTAATTGTAGTAGACGTCTCAAGAGAGAAAGAGAAAGAGGGAGGCTTAGTATGAGAGAAAAGCTGTAAGATCAGCCTGAGTGAATTTGCTGACCTGCTACTCAGCGTTAGGCAAGGGAAGGGCATGATAAGAAAAGTAGAGAGATTGTATTGATGATGTGGAGGAGAAAGGCGGTGATATATTGAAACCTTCAAAGCTCCAAAATCATTTCGTCTCTTCGAGTTCTGTTTCACGCAAAAACTTGTTCAGAGCTTTATAAACACGCTGCTGATGATGTTTTGAGGGTCGAAAAATACATTTTCTTATACTTCTTGCTTGCAGTATACAATGAAAAGATGGCTATCAATTTTCTCTGTGTGCTATATCGTGAACAGACGCACAAGAGATGTGCAATGATCTTCAGAGTGTCACACCTCACAGTTGAATCTGTCTGCACGGTCGTTAAGGTGCAGGTTGCGACGAGGCGCGAGAAAACGCCACATCTGGGTACAGTCTGTGTAGAACCATATATATATATATATATATATATATATATATATATATATATATATATATATATATATATATATATATATATGTGTGGTGGTGTGTGTGTGTGGTGTGTGTGTGTGTGTGTGTGTGTGTGTGTGTGTGTGTGTGTGTGTGTGTGTGTGTGTGTGTGTGTGTGTGTGTGTGTGTGTGTGTGTGTGTGTGGTGTGTGTGTGTGTGTGTGTGTGTGTGTGTGTGTGTGTGTGTGTGTGTGTGTGTGTTGTGTGTGTGTGTGTGTGTGTGAGTGTGTGTGTGTGTGTTCTGAATTTAGCACCTAGCGGTTTTTCAGCCCAATCCCAGAGCATGTGACTTTATGTGGTAGTTTCAATACGCCATAATTTGCATATATACATCGGATATACATTGTGGTAAAGTCTGTTAAACAGTGATGGGTTGGGATAAAGTTAGGCCGCCGCCTGCATCCTGTTCAGCTTCTCGCTGGGTGGACGAAAGGTTCGGCGGGCCAGGTGTAAGAGCTTGGTAATTTCTTTTTAGGTCGTCAAATGGACTTTGGTGTTTGCCTATAGAGGACGGTCACCGGCGCGGTTCACGACTTCGGCCGCCTTGGCTTGTACCGTCTCGTTTAAGTTGCTGTCTCCGATACTTCTCCCATGTGAACCGGGAACCACAGTAGTCTAGTTTCTCCGGGATGTGGTCCATAATACTTTTGTTCCTTCTCCACAGATTACGAACAACTTAAACAGCTGTGCTGTTGAAACGTTGCGGCTTTTTTGGGTTTCATGGAAGGCAGCCATCATATCCGTTGGCCACAGGCAGTTTTACTTCGTATCCTACTAGTGCGAAGTTAAACCCAGGAGCGTTCATTTTATTTGTACAACAGGCGGAACTTTCCAGCAGTGTGTCAGACGAATAACGTAGAAATATGTTTATGGCTGCACAATCCGCGTTCAAAATAACGATTGTTAACTGACGCAAATGGCTTCGCGTACGCACGCGATAGTGTGTTTTGATAGTGAAATAAAAGGACAACTTCCTGATCATAAATGTAGAACGATTTATTGTTAGGAAATAAATTTAGGCTTCACCGACTATTTGGGAAATGTCCGGAATAATTTTATCCACCACTATGGGCGCAATTACAATTGGATGAATCTGCTCATCTGTTTTGTCGCCAGTGGAGCCGTCGATTGCCTTGAGAGCCTCAATGAGTTGTTCACGGTGTTCCATGATGGAACGAGAAAGCGTCTCAGTGAGTAGCTTCCTTGCCTCGTCCGTGGTCAGCTCTGGCTTAATCAGCGTCGTCGCTTGAATATCTGTTGCACGAGGATAATAAAATAAAGACACGCCTAAACATGTTTAGGAATTACTAATCACTAGAAAATTCTTTCAAATAATACCTTTCATTCGAAATGCCAAACAAAAAGACCAAGCAAAAGTAAAAATGGACGTAGCTGAAATTCATATTCCTAAAAGGAACCCAGAAACGGAACTGATGAATGTTAAAGTACTTGTACAGCGAAAGCTGTCATGAGATCACAACTCAAGACACGCGCGACGCCGTACAAGTGTCCACCGCCGCCGCCGCCGGTGTCCCTAACCACATCGCATGAAATTAAAAACAAAAACTTGGTATTAATGATACAGTGGGGCTCAAACCCGGGTCCGCTGGGTTCCAGCCCAGTATTCTACCGATGAGCCACACCGGTGCTTTGCTTAATGTCGGGAAAGCAATCGCATTATTACGACTTATAAAGCGTTTGAGAACGGCGAAAGATCAAGCAGTCGTCACACAATGCGAATAACGTAACGAGTGGGTCGAATAATGCTCGAAACCAATATTAAAGCTTGTCCTTATTCAGCTATTAACTGTAGCACACACCCACTTCAGGCATAATTCCTCATTGTCATCGACCGCTGCGTGAACATTTGGCACAAAATTCCTCGCAACGTTTTAGCGGATACCACGCTTCTCAGAATTAAAAAAAAATAGCATAGTGAATGCCAGCCTTCTACACTGAATGTCTTCATTATTTATGCCGTAGTGGGCGTCAAGCAAGTGTGCTTGCTGTAGTTACCCAATGAGTGTTTGCAAAAGGCTCTGAAAGGCCGCTCTTCTAGCTTTCGCTGTTACTGTGGTGCGCCTTACAAGCAGGCCTGTTTTTTTTTGTTTTTTTTTTTGCAGCACCAGCAGCAGCACTGTTAAGGTCGAGGTCCACCGTATATGTCGTAGATAGAAAATAATCACCATATTGAACCGGCAATAAATCTGTCACCGCCCCAAATCTCCGTACAGATAAGCTGAAAGATATCAATTTATGAGCGGTGTTCGCCACCCTTGCCTTTCTTTGTTAACTTTAGTGGACGAACTGGTGTGGCGGTTTGTGAATTTGCCCAATTTCTAAGGCACACACATGCTATAAAAGCACCCATAGGAGGATTCGTTGGCATCTGTTCATAATAAGTAAAAATAAAGAGAGCAGCAGCTCTAGAAAATATACGAAGGATGAGATGAAGACAGGAGATGAGCTGTCTGTGCTACATAGGAGTTTAGCAGCAGAGCAGTTACAGTCGAGGTCTGCATGCAGGCATAGAAAGAGAAAGATAGGAGGGCACAGGCTAAAAATAAATGACGAGTATAATATAGAGTGTAGTATAGTATTGTATAGCATAGCATAGTATTGTATGGTATAACAAAGTGCTGAGAAAGAAGCAAGTAAAAGAGTGAAAACTCAGTCGCGTCAGGACAACCTTAGGTGCCCACCAGATCTCATTTGACCACACCTTGCACAGTTTGCTAGTTTTTAAATAAACGCTCGCAAGCCCTCCGTATGATTTCCCACGGCACTTTTTTTTTCTTCTGAGATAAACATGACATGATTGAGGAATGTAGCTGGACTGGAAATCATACAATAAGAGCGTGAAATGTCGAATAGGCTCAATCATTATTCACAGTCATTGTTGTTAGGTTTGGCCCGGCAGTTCGTCTGGGAAGACGTCATTGTGCGTAAGCTGGTCTGCTAGGATGCTTTCAACCCCATCGGCGCTCAGTCAGCAAGACGCTGTCCTGCAGGTGTTCCAGGTAGTGGTCGGGTAACAATGAAAGCTTCGCGAAAAGACCCTTTTGTTGAACGGGTTTGAACAGTGTGGGACGGTGCCTCTGTGGCAGTTCTTATAACGTCAACCTCTCGACTTGGTTGTCGGCGCCGACGCGAAATGGTCACCAAAGCACCGACAGTCCGGAAGCGTGAAAAGGCGTTGCAGTCGCAGTTCTCAGGGATTGAGCACCTGGCCTTGCGAGTTCGGAAAAACTTCTGGCAGCACTGTAGCAAAATGCTGCCTTGGACCAAAGCTGACGTTCAGCGGCCATCTTCCCGGAGGAGTTCAACTTTCTCCCTCCACCGGACCCTACCTCCTCGCCCTTCGACATCTTCAAGACGTGGGCTGGGTGCGTCATTGTGTGGTGCGCTCGTGCTACTATTGTACCTTCTCACCCAGCCGAGTGGTTCATTATCTGCACCCTTTCTGGTGGGTGGACCACTGAGACTTCGTCACCTGACTTGTGGCGAGTGTGGTCACTGCCTTGTTCGGACCTCCGTGTAAGAATACGGAGGGCTTTAAAAGGCAAAGTTTCTTTGCATATAATCGCTGGATCTCTGTACAGTTTCATCTTTCAACTATCATGTAAATAAACCTTAGTTCTTTCTCTCATAACGCGTCAACTCACTGGCGAAGATCGGCTATGCTGATGACGGTGGGGAGCCAGCTACCCTAAATAAAACCCGCTTACCTACCATCGACCTCGAACCTTTAACAGCGTTCATCATAAACAAAAAACGCCGGAGAATATCAGTTGGCCTCTTCATTGACCCGTTTCTTCAAATAAATGTCCATTACTGAAGAAAATATATTAAACTGGTCATTTCTGTGAGACAACTATGAACCTCTATCTCTGACATTCGTAGGCTGTAAAAATGTGAACACAATATGTCAAAACATACAAGAAAAACAACCAATTTGAAGTCCTTTTCAGCATCTCTTCAGGCCCGATCATTCTACCACTACACAACTGATCTACAACAATTCATGATTTTTGCGCATCTAAGAAGGCGACTCAATCTTACTTCTTTCCATTTCGCAAAGAAATCTGATAAGATCTTTCACCGGGAATTTCGTAAATTTGGGGGGGGGGGGGTGGAATTTATGTGATTTACCATCAGGGGCCCTCCTGTAACCATTCAGCTATTTTCTTAATTATCCGCCTGGGTGACCACACCTCTTAGATTAAACCTATGCCCCTAAAGATATCTATTAATTATAACCCTTCATCGAAAGTTAACTATATATGATGCACCGAAGCAAGTGTTATTGAATAACCCTTCTTATTTAGTAAAAGGGGCACACAGAAGACTAGGATGAAGAAAATGATAAGCATAAAACAGGTTCTTACTCACAAACAAGCCTTATTGGGAAATAACAATACATATATGAACGACTGTATACATCTACTTGTTATTTCCTATTAAAGCTTGGTTATGAGTCAGCACAACCCTCTTTGCAATTTCGTTTTTCTTCATACTCATCTCATGTGGGCTGCTTTAACCAAATATAAACGCCTATAAAGACACTCAAGTTTCTATTCTTATGTGTACTAGTAAACAGGACTTTTCATGACGTCTTACATTTGTTTACGGCTTATTGGCACTACCTGAACATCCCCATTGGGTGGTTAATCTGTGATTATGGCATGCATCACCAATAACCCAATGTGGCTGTTTGAGCCATGATATAGAAGGCATTGAACAAGGTTGGTACTTACGACACAAGTGGCCCAGGATTAAGAAAGCCAAAATGCAGTAAGCCTTCATAGCGAATTCTCTGTGGATAAAGGACTTAGGTTATGCCGCATAGAAAATCAAGCGAAATGAAGAAGTTTGATGTATCTCACGTGCATAAATTTGGTATCCGCATTTTTGTCCACTTATTCAGGGAACATACTGTTAAAGACTTATCAAGAAACTATTGTCATAAGTTTACTGCTCTATTCAAGTTTAATGAAAAATATGTGTTTATATGTCTACAGTACTAATATTTCGCAATGTATAAACTGCTTGATCTTCGTAGCTAATATATTTTGTGGTCCTTTTGTAAACAACACTGCAGCTTTTCATTGCGCAATATTTTTATGATCCTAATAATGGAAACTTCATTTGGGTCCAGAAAAAAAGCTGGTGAGATCTGGCGCTACTGTTCAATAAGTTTGTTTGGCAATAGAATGACATCGACAAGTTCACTATCATGTGTGAAACAGCTGAGCATTTTTACTGCACACTCAAATTATTATGGTAGACTTAGTCTTTTTAACATAGTTTCATGCTCTTAGAGATATACACAAGAAATATTTACCTCAACTCTGTCGCGGTAACTGGCGCCGAAAATGACGGACTTTATTTTTATCTTTCTTCCGGATAACTCAATGGCAGCTCTGTGATGTTCGAAAAACGTCCACAATACTTATAGTTGCGAACTAGTGGGAGGTTCCTCAACCTTCTTGCGCTGCAGTGGGAAATAACGACAAACAATAGACACCCACAATAATGTCCTAATAATGGGGAGAGTTCACGTATATCAAACATCTTCCACTCTAAGAGATATCAATGCTGGTGTGGGTGTGCGTCTTTACTCGGGCAATAATTGAGCCCTCGACTGTAAAAATTCTGCGATATCCGTAGAATGGGTCTAAAATCTATTGTCGATAAGTATGTCTCTATTGTAAAATACGTATAACACTCAGTTCATTGTATGTCACATTTGCTGTCGATTGAAACGAATGGGGCGTTCTAAAAAATGAGTACCTTGGTGATTTTCTTTCTCAATACCACAGGCGGTTTACTAGGCATTACTTTTTTTCTGAGCACAGTATGCGCTTTGTTTCAACAGGTTTATTGTGGGGAGGCTGAGGTTTCCTACGTCGGCTTTAGTTGTGATGACTGCGGTCGCAGTTCAACAGAGGAGGTGGAAAAGGCTATAGTTAAGCTATATAGTGCTTGGTACTAAGTTATCCCCAATCCAATTACTTTTACGTTTTCATTTCGGTGTCATACACGCATGTTACATAGTGCATAATAATAAGGTATGCATGCTGCCTGCGTTAAGAACTGCAAAAAAAAATATTTCTGACGGACTAAATCTTACATACAAGTTTTTTGTACGGTTTTCTGCATTGAAGATAGAGTGGTAGATCGCCACTAGCCAATTTAGACGTTTTTTACTCTGGTTCGAGCTTGCCAAACTAGCTTTTCACTACCAAGAACGTCGATATAAACATTCCTTCGTGAGAATCAAGTACGCCCTCCCCTTTGGCATCTCATTCCACAACTAGCGCAAGTTCCACAACCACGCGTGACTCGAGCACCAGTAATCGTTAGTGATTCTTAACATGGCAACCGCCGCTTCACAGTCACGGTATTTCCTGGTTCACCGACCAGTGCTGTCACATGCTGCCAAGCAAACAAGCGAATACTAATAAGAAAAGAAGCACAAATGGAGCTGAAACATAATAAATTTTCTTTATTCTTGAAAATAGTTTTAATTCTGATTCAGAAATTGTCACTCAAATACGAAGGAGGCTTAGAAATCGCCTAAATGTTTTGCACAACAGAAATATGTGCAACTATGAACGGAAGCAATTAGATGCTTTTGAACAGTGTCACCAGTCGGTTGAAGGCACGTTTTCCAGTACATGATAAACGATCGTTGCTGGTTCTCACAACGAATGGCTCACTTCAACATTCAACCATAAGAGTACGCATATGAAGGGTGGAGGAATGTGGAGGGTTAAAAAATCGGCTCCATACATCCGTTTTATAGTACGGGAAGAGGAAAAGAGGGCACTGCGATGAATTTTCGCCGCCCATAATGGTGAACCTTGCACATATCTCTACACTCAACAGCTAAAACTAATCGACAAACAGGCTATTTTAGTGAATCCTGTCTTTGTCCAATTTGTCTCTCCTTTTCTTATCCCGCTTCATTTCACCTAGATTACGTCCAGTTTGCTACCCTACCAATTGGTGGGGGGGGGGGGGGGGGTATGACAAGGACGTATACAAGAGAGATAAAGAGAGACACTACAGAACCCAGCGTTGAGCGACCACTTGTGAATAAAAAGAGCAAAAAGTTTCCTTCCTTACAAGAGAATAATAGCAATGACTATCACATATAGCAGTAAAAAGTGTTACATAAAACAGCAAACTATATTGCTTTCTTCGTACATTGCGTAACACAGGCTGGATATCATGCATTAGGTAGTTCAAACATTATGCTACAATGGCGCGCGACGATTCACCAGTAACGTAAATATTCTTGCATATATAGGAACCCAGCTGGCCTGTGGTAATGTGGCTTCAAGTATTTAGGTCCATTACTTGCATTCAGAAAAAAAGACGTCATGCCCGGTGATCCATGATTAGTGTCGGGAAAAAAATAATCAAAAGAATACTTCATTTATCTCAGATACCGGCTCATCTGTAGGTCAATGAACGAAAAATGCGACATTCAATGGGCCGACCGACATTGGTATATAACAATGAAGATAATATAAATGATAGATTTCAGATCGACCCTGTGACTCTCCTAGGATTGTAACATGGGCGTTCTCAAGTATTGTCCGAGAAGAGACAAACACCTATTACAGCACTCATATCTCCTTGCAGAGAAATGATATTTTTATATTTCAAATCTTCCTCCATCATCAGGACAAACTCACTGGCTATTGTTCGATGTTATCACCCGCGGCTCGGCACGTAGGTTTGGAAACCTTCCACTTGCTCAAAGCTATAAAAATTGAGCACTTTTCTCGAACACCACAGAGTGGCCTTCGAGTTGTTGGGAACGGAGAAAAAAATCAAGCTCACCAACTTCGAACCCAGGTAGCTTCACACAGGTGAGGTAATTATTTCTATATTCAATAAGGTGTTAATGCTATGTCACATAAAACTCAATTATAGAAATCTAGCCTAATAAACTTCTTTGTGTGCCCCCCAAAATCAGCAGCGGTTAAACACACGTGGTGTGTCACTGTGTCGGTGGGGTGCATTTTTTATCGAGGTCTTGAAGTTGTTTATAAAAATTGTACATTTTCCGCGTCTAACGCAGATGCTACATTGCTTGAAATACTGCTGAGTCTAGAGCCTGGGAAGTGCCTGCGAACAACTTCAATGAATGAGAATTCTAATTTTTGCGTACATAGAAAGCGAATATATTTCCGAATCTCGACAGCATGAAATCACGATGAAATCGGCCGACCTGTTCTTTTTAATAAATCAAAACACTAATTGCGTATAAAATACAGATTTCGAAAGAACCTCTTTGTCATGTTCGCTGTGTTTCATTTTTGTTTCGCTTAATTTGCGACATGGCGTAACTTGTAATTTTTTTTCGCAGATCATTCGCCATGAATGCCTACGCATTTTGACTCTCCTCATCCTGGGACATTTGTGCCGTACGTACAAGAAATGTTTATGGCCTCGCGTTTTTCGTTACATGTTAGTTTTGTGCTGCCGTTTACCTACGGGGATGTATTACATCAGAAGCAGGTTTCAAGTTCAATATCTGTCTTTATTAAGCGCACAGGTCACCGTGATTTCTCTAACGGCCGGTTTCCACAAGTACTTTCCTTCTAGTTATATGTGTCCGGCATTTTTGACATTAATGTCCTTTATTTTAAAACTTCTTGAATATTATCAGTATTTCTAGAAACACAGTAGAAGTTAAATATAGGTGACTTGGTCTGATTGTTTAATATCCAGTTTCATGATAAATCTTTATGCCAGCGTGAAATGAGCTGATACGGGATGGCATTAAAGGCGTTAAAGAAAAAATGTTTTCATCATTCAATGTGCATCAGGACTTTAGTGCTTGTCTTTTATTTCAAGGTGCGCGAATACAGAATTGTCCAACCGCACTGAACACGAATATGACGCGAGGGCTATTCTAGTAGTAAGCAACCATTTTCAAAAGCCGTACATTTTGTTTTATTCGTGATTCGACCAAATGAGGCACGCAAAGTAGGTCGGTGAGGGGCTTCAACACTAGAGACATGTCTTTAGAATAGAGGCAAGTTTTTGTGTAAAACACTGGATTTACCGTCACCTATATGCATCTATTGAATTTCAGTGTATACTTGAGATTGTGGTATTTTTATTTCTTACTTCGCGTTACAGAAATTCAAGCGGCCACGCTGAGTGGGCCAGCAATGATGAAGAACGATGCGAGGAAGCTGCTCACCGAGGAACTTTCTCGTTCCATCGTGGACCACCGTGCCGAACTCATCGAGGTTCTCAAGGGAATCGAAGGCAAAGTCGATGAAACCAACGAGCAGATCCATCCAGTCGTTGCGGTAGTAGTTCCCGTAGTGGAGCGCCTCGTAACCGGTGCCGCAGCAGGAGTTATTGGAGCCCTTGTCGGAAAGTTACTTGAATCAGACCGAAATCAATCTCCCGCTCCATCTTTCTGAATATAGTAGATTGTGCCCCATTTATGTTTAGCAAGCCCCCTGTTTATTTACCACAAAAGTGTACTGTCGTGTGCTTGCGTGAAACCTTTTTACAACAGTCTATCGCTCGTTACTTCTAATGAAATGCGCTACTGGCACTCTGTATTTGTTTGTTTGTTTTCATTCAACTGTCACAAAGCATAATTTTTCTAAATCCACAGAAGCGTGGCCCTGTGCCAAAATAAAATGCAAGTTGATCGGTATCACTCATTCCGCTGTCACACGAGTACTTTTGATAGCCATCCGGACAGACCTGCATTGAACTTTTTGATCATGGTCAATAAGTTACTTGAACCATTTCGGCCGGGATTAGACATATCAGTGAAATCGTGGTCCCTAATACGAATAGAGATGAGCAGACCACGACCGACTTGATCTCGATCGGACCTGATCACAATCAAGTGTGACTGTGAAGCAGCACCTCATTCGTATCGAGTTTTATTCGGACCGGTCCTGATCGCAATCGAATGCTTCCGTGTGACACCTGCATTGCAGCAGTGAGATATGCCTTGTAACTGCCGAAAGCCGACGTAGCCGGCAGATGTCTGCCGTACAACCCAATAAAAGCTGAGTGCTTCTTCATATTGAATTGTCAGTAAGGACAACCTTTCTTTTTCACCACTCACCACCACTTTCAATGACATTTGCACAAACACATGGACGGCAAGTTAAGAGAAAAAACCGATTCCCTGGGAGCGTTTCAAACACCCTGTTTTGCAAAAACACCACACCCGTCGTCTTTCTCGTTCAATGCGAGGTTAGTGGCGTAACGAAACTCGGTTGGTTAAGCCCCCCTCCCCCCCCCGCCTTCGAAATTGTCACATTTTGATGCGTGTATGTACGGGTACAACTCAACAACGAGAGTTGACACCACCCGACGTCTGAAAAAAATGCTGGCTACAGTTCTGCGGGTGCCGTGAACGTATCTGATTTTTGCATCTTTTTCACACGCTTTCTTGAATGGCTCGACTCTGATCTTCTACAATGTTTACCCATCGAACGATGAGCAAACATCGCTGAAAGATGCAGGACAGATTGTGTTAGAAAAAGCAGCCACCCTGTTTACGAGGTGTCTCCTGACGGGAAGAGTATCAGGGTCTTGGAAGAATGCTAACATCATCTTAATACATAAGAAAGTAGATGACAACGGCTTGAAGAATTACAGGCCGATAAGCTTGCTCTCTGTAGTATACAAGCTATTTACAAAGGTAATTGCTAACAGAGTAAAGAAAACATTAGAATTCAATCAACCATAGGAACAAGCAGGATTTCGAACAGGCTACTCAACAATTGACCACATTCATACTATCAATCAGGTACTAAAGAAATGCTCAGAATAGCCAACCACTATACATAGCCTTCATTGATTACGAGAAGGCGTTTGATTCAGTAGAAATATCAGCCGTCATGCAGACACTGCGGGATCAGGGCGTAGATGAAGGATATATAAACATTCTGGAAGAAATCTACAGGGGACCAACAGCTACTATAGTGCTTCATAAAGAAAACAACAGAACACCAATCAAAAAGGGTGTAAGGCAGGGGGATACAATCTCCCCAATGCTATTCACTGCGTGCTTACAGGAGGTTTTCAGAAGCCTAGAATGGAAACAGTTAGGGATAAGAGTTAATGGAGAGTACCTTAGTAACCTGCGCTTCGCCGATGACATTGCATTACTGAGTAACTCAGGGGACGAATCGCAACTCATGATTACGGAGTTAGACAAGGAGAGCATAAAGGTAGGTCTTAAAATTAATCTGCAGAAAATGTATGTAATGTACAACAACCTCGGAAAAGAGCAGCGCTTCGAGATAGGTAATAGTGCACTTCAAGTCGTAAAAGACTATGTCTACTTAGGGCAGGCAATAACCGCGGAGCATAATCACGAGATTGAAGTAACTAGAAGAATAAGAATGGGGTGGAGCACATTTGGCAAGCACTCTCAAATTATGACAGGTCGATTGCCACTATCCCTCAAGAGGAAGGTATATAACAGCTGTATCTTGGTGGTACTTAGCTACGGAGCAGAAACCTGGAGACTTACAAAGGGGGTTCAGCTTAAATTGAGGACGACTGGAAAGAAAATGGTAGGTGTAACCTTAGGAGACAAGACGAGAGCAGAGTGGATTAGGGAACAAACCGGGGTTAAGAATATCATAGTTGAATTCAAGAAGAGGAAATGGAGATGGGCCGGGCATGTAGCGCGTAGACAGGATAACCGCTGGTCATTAAGGGTAACTAACTGAGAGAGAGAGAGATAAAGATACAAGGAAAGGCAGGGAGGTTAACCAGACGCACATCCGGTTTGCTACCTTGCACTGGGGAAGGGATAAAGGGGAGAAAAGAGGTTGCACAAAGATGAGAAGGTACACAAAATCACGAGAACACTCGGGGAGCACACACAGTTCACAGGCGGTCGCTCAGGTTTGTTGACTTAAGGTAAAGAAGCAGTGCTTTAGTTGCTTTCTGCGCAACTGAGGCAGATGCCCAAGGTCCTAGTATCTTCTGCACACAAAATGGTCCGGGGTCAAGTCGATTCAAAACCGTCCGTAGCTGGCATCGCTGTGTGTCGTAGCAAGCGCAGCTGCAGAGGACGTGTTCGATGGTTTCTTCATCTCCGCAGTAGTCGCATGTAGGAGTGTCTGCCATACCAATGCGAAAAGAGTACACCTTTGTGAATGCAACACCCAACCAAAGGCGGCATAACAGTGTCGCATCGGAGCGGGAAAGTTGTGATGGTAGCTTTAGCTTGAGCGAAGGATCCAGTTCATAAAATTGACACCTTTGGAAGCTGGTAGACGACCAGAACGGGTAACTAACTGGATTCCCAGATAAGGCAAGCGGGTTAGGGGGAGACAGAAAGTTAGGTGGGCAGATTAGATTAAGAAGTTAGCGAGTTTAAATTGACAGCAGCAAGCACAGGACCGAATTAACTGGCGGAACATGGGAGAGGCCTTTGTCCTGCATTGGACGTAGTCAGGCTGATGATGATGATGATGATGATGATGATGATGATGATGATGATGATGATGATGATGGTGGTGGTGGTGGTGGTGGTGGTGGTGGTGGTGGTGGTGGTGGTGGTGGTGGTGGTGGTGGTGGTGATGGTGATGGTGGTGGTGATGATGATGATGATGATGATGATGATTGCTCAAGATGATCCAAGCAAAAATGACAACTTTCTCAGACGCGTATATCCTGCCACGCCTAAAGAGCCCAATTATATTCGTGCGCCCAAACGCCAATCGTACACGTGACAGGCCAGACAAGACGATGCATGTCGCGGAACGGCGAATCCGACACACCGCGGAAATTTCGCGGTGCATCGTTTTCTTCCAGCAAAATGAGCATGAATGTTTCCCACATACCGGTGTTATAAAACCAGTGGGAGTAGCAAAATAAAAGGGACAACCACCGATTTGATTGATTGTTTCGAAATTCATATTGGTTTGAGGATCGAACCCAGAAACACCCTTTTTTTCGGAGTGGTCACTCCTCCGACTAAGCTAAGCAGGAGAGTAGCAGTTGACAAAGTGAAGACAAATTATTCAACAGCACGAAGTGACACTGAATAATGAGCAAATTGGTTGTGTGGAAATCTGCAAGGTGGCGGAATGTTAAGATAAAAACGCAAAAAAAAGAGGATGAGGTGCTGAGGAGAGTAAAAAAAAAGCCCACCCATAACGAAGCGTTTGGCCGTAATTATCTGTTGTCATGGGCAATCGCATCAACAATAGAGGGAGAGAAAAGGGCAAAGGGACGGCCGCACGGTAACCAGGTTGTCCCGGTTTGCTACCCTAGGCGAGGATGGATGGATGGATGGATGAACGGACGGACGGACGGACGGACGGACGGACGGACGGACGGACAGACAGACAGACAGACAGACAGACAGACAGACAGACAGACAGACAGACAGACAGATAGATAGATAGATAGACAGATAGATAGATAGATAGATAGATAGATAGATAGATAGATAGATAGATAGATAGATAGATAGATAGATAGATAGATAGATAGATAGATAGATAGATAGATAGATAGATAGATAGACAGACAGACAGACAGACAGACAGACAGACAGACAGACAGACAGACAGACAGACAGATAGACAGATAGATAGATAGATAGATAGATAGATAGATAGATAGATAGATAGATAGATAGATAGATAGATAGATAGATAGATAGATAGATAGATAGATAGATAGATAGATAGACAGACAGACAGATAGATAGATAGATAGATAGATAGATAGATAGATAGATAGATAGATAGATAGATAGATAGATAGATAGATAGATAGATAGATAGATAGATAGATAGATAGATAGATAGATAGATAGATAGATAGATAGATAGATAGATAGATAGATAGATAGATAGATAGATAGATAGATAGATAGATAGATAGATAGATAGATAGATAGATAGATAGATAGATAGATAGATAGATAGATAGATAGATAGATAGATAGATAGATAGATAGATAGATAGATAGATAGATAGATAGATAGATAGATAGATAGATAGATAGATAGATATCAAAATCGCCAAAGCTCGCTGAGAAATGCTTCGCATTTAAAACAATAAAACTTGTACAATATAGTATGGTGTTGTATAATATCCTATAGCATAGCATAGTATTGTATAGTATAACTAAGTGTTTGGAAAGAAACAAGACAGAGTAAACGCTCAGTCGCGTCAGGACAACCTATATGCCCACCAGATCTCATTTGACCGCACCTTGCACAGTTTGCTCGTTCTTAAATAAACGCTCACACGCCCTCCATAGGATTTCGCATGGCACTTTCTTTTTCGTTTGTCCTAAGAAAAACGTGACATAATTGTGGAATGTAGCTGAACTGGAAATTATGCAATAAGAGCGTGAAATTTCGAATAGGCTCAATTGTTGTTTACAGTCAGTTGGCATCTTCATTGACACGCTTATTGAAATAAATGTCCATTACTAAAAAGAGTTATTCAGCTGGTCATTTCTGTTAGATGAAAATTAATCTGCCCAGCCCGAAAGTACACCGATGGCCTTTTTGCGACGATGATGTACAGTTGTTTTTTATTACCATGCTATATTGTTTCAAAAATACTTGCGTCAATTTTTCGTCAGCCCTAGACCCGAATAGTGCGAAAGCCGATTTTCTACTTAAGAAAGGTAACACATTGTTATCGAACAACTATAAACCTCTGTCTCTGATATTCGCATGCTGTAATATATTTGAACACAATATAGCAAAACATACAAGACAAACAAACATTTTATTATGTCTTTTTCAGCTTCACTTCAGGTCTGACAATTGTACCGCTACACAAATGCTTTGAAAAAATTTCATGATTTTCGCATTTCTATGAATGCGACTCAACTTTACTTCTTTCCATTTCGCAAGGACATCTGATAAAATCTTTCTCAATTATTTTTATAGGGGGGGGAGAGAATTTATGTGCATTGCCACCAGGCGCGCACCTGTCACCACTCAAATATATTTCTTAATTATCCTCGTGGGTGACCACCCCTTTTAGATCAAACTTATGATCATATTGATATCTATCATTTATAACGCTTCATTGGAAAGTAACTATGAAGCACAGCAGCAAGTGTTCTTGCATAAGCCTTCATCTTTAGTTTAAAAAGTACGCACAACGCAAATATAAAGAAAGAGAGGAGCACAATACAGGTGCTGACTCACAAATAAGCTTAATTGAGAAATAACAAGTACATGTATGGACGTCTGTATACATCTACTTGTTATTTCCTAATAAAAGTTGGTTGTGAGTCAGCGGCTGCTTTGCGATTTTGTTTTTCTTCATCCTCGTCTCATGTGGGCTTCTTTAACCAAATATAAACACCTATCAAGTCACTCAAGTTTTTATTCTTATGTGTAGTAGTAAACAGAACATTTTAAGACGTCTTACATTTGTTCGCAGTTATTGGAAATACCGTAACACCCCCCACTCGGTGGTTTATCTGTAATTATGGCATGCTTCACCAGGAACCTAATGTGGCTGGGTGTTTGAACCATTATATGGAAGGTACTGAATAAGGTTCGTACTTACGACACAAGTGGCCCAGGATTAAAAAAGCCAAGATGTAGTAAACCTTCATAGCAAAGACTTTATGGATAAAGGATATCAGGTTATGCCGCATAGGAAATCAAGCGAAATAAAGAAGTTTAATGTAGCTTACGTGCATAAATTTGTTAGCCACATTTTTTGTCCACTTACTCGGGGGACTTATGGTTAAAGACTTATCAGGAACCTATTATCGTAAGTTCACTGATCCATTCAAGGTGAAGGAAAGATATGTGTTTACACGTGTACAGTACTAGTTTTTCTCATATATAGAAATTGTTTTATCTTCGTGGCTGTTATAATTGGTGATCTTTTTTGTAAAGTACAGTGCAGCTCTTCATTGCACAAAATTTTTATGATTATATTGATGATAACGTTATTTAGGTCCAGAGAAGACGCAGGTGAGGCCCGGCGCCGCTGTTCTGATAATTTTGATTGGTAGTAGAAGGTAACCAACAAAATCACTACACGTGTTTAACTGCTGTACATTTTTAGCACACACTCGAATCAACATGGTAGACTTCATATTTAAAGCATCTTTTTGAGCTCTAAGAGATACAGACAGAAAATATTTACCTCACCATTGTCACCGTAACTGGTGACGAAAATGGGGGGCTTTATTTTAATCTCTATTCCGAGCAACTTGATGGCAGCTGTGGGATGTTTGAAAAACGTCCACAATATCTATAGTTGCGAGATAGTGTGAGGTTCCTCAACCTTCATGCAGTGCAGCGGGGAATAACGTCATACAATAGGCACTCACAACGCTGCCCTCATAATGGGGATAGTTCACGGTATATCAAACATTTTTCACTCTAAGAGATATCAGTGCTGGTGTAGGTATGTGTCTTTACTCGGGCAATAATTGAGCCTTCGCGTGTAAAAATTCTGTGATATTCGTAGAATGGCTCTGAAATCTATTGTCCGTAAGTATGCCTCTTTTGTAAAATACGTATATCAGTCAGTCCATTGTATGCCACTTTGCTGTTGATTGGAATGAAGGGGCCGGGAGAAGAGGTTTGAGAAATCTCCTATATACATTCTCCTAATAGTACGGGGGGCGGAGGGAAGAGGGCGCTCCGATGAACTTTCGACACCCGTAATGGTGAACCCTTCACATGACTCCACACTCAACAGCTGAAACTAATCGACAAAAACGCTATTTTAGCGAATCCTGTCTTTGTCCAGTCTGTCCCTCCTTTTCTTATCCCACTTATTGCGCTTCATTTCACCAAGACTACGTCCAGTTTGCCACTCTACCGATCGGGGGGGGGGGGGGGGGTGAAGAAATGACGTAAACAAGAGAGATAAAGAGAAACATTTCAGAACCCAGCGTTGAGCGACCACTTGAGAATAAAAAGGGCAAAAAGTTGCGTTGCTTAAAAAGGAATAACAGCAATAAGGATCGCACAGCAGTAAAAAGTGTTAAATAAAAGAGCAAGTTATATTGCTGTCTGTACATTACGTAACATAGGCTGGACATAATGCACTAAGTAGTTAAAAACGTTACTCTACAATGGCTTGCAGCAATGCGGTGGTAACGTAACTATACTTGCATTAATAATCACCCAGGTTCTCTGAGGTAAAGTGGCTGCAAACATTTCGGTTCATTACTTGTATTCAAAAAAAAAAGACGTCATACCCGGTGATGCACGATTAGTATCGGAAAAAAATAGTCAAAAGAATAATTTATTTATCTAATATACCGGCTCATCTGTAGGTCAATGAACGACAAATGCGACATTCAATGTGGCGACCGACATTGGTATATAGCCATGAAGATAATATAAATGATAGATTTCAGATCGACCCTATGACTCTCCTAGGATTGTAACATGGGCGTTCTTAAGTATTGTCCGAGAAGAGACAAACATCTATTACAACACTCATATCTCTTAGCGTGGAAATAATATTTTTATATTCCGAACCTCCCTCCATTATCAGGACATACTCATTGGCTATTGTTCGATGTTATCACCCGCTGCGCGGCACAAAGGTTCAGAAGCCTTCCACTTGCTCAAGGCTATAAAAATTTGGCATTTTTTTTTCGAACACCACAAAGCGGCCTTCGAGGTGCCTGGAACGGAGGGAAAAATCAAGCTCACCAACTCCGGAGCAAGGTAGCTTCACACAAATGAGGTAAATATTTCTATTTTCAATAAGGTGTTTGTGCTATGTCACATAAAATTCAATTATAGAAATCAAACCTGATAAACTTCTTTGTGTGCCCCCGAAAAAGCTGCACCGGTTAAACACACGTGGTGCGTCACTGTGTCGGTGGCGTGCATTTATCATCGAGTTCTTGAAGTTGTTTATAAAAATTGGACATTTTCCGCGTATTACGCAGATGCTACATTGCAAGAAAGATTGTTGCATGTATAGCCTGGGAAGTGCATGTGAACAACTTCAACGAAAGGGAGTTCTAATTTTCGCGTACACAGAAAAAGAATATATTTCCGAATCTCGACAGCACGAAATAACGATAGAATCGGCCGACTGGTCCTTCATATCAAATCACAAAACTAATTGCGTTTGAAATACAGATTTAAAAAAAACCTTTGTCATGTTTGCTATGTTTCATTTTTGTTTCCCTTAATTTGCGGCACGGCGTAACATGTTATTTTTGTTCACAGATCATTCGCCATGAATGCCTACGTCATTTTGACTCTCCTCATCATGGGACATTTGTGCCGTACGTACAAGAAATGTTTATGACCTCACGTTTTTTGTTACAATGTCATTTTTCTGCTGCCGTTTACCTACGGGGATTTATTACATCAGAAGCAAGTTTCAAGTTCACTCTCTGTCTTTATTGAACTTACAGGTTATCGTGATTAGCCTAACGGCCGGCGTCCACAAGTACCGTTCTTCTAGTTCTAAGAAACGTTTTTGGTACCTGTTACATTGATGTCCTCTATTTTAAAACTTTTTAAATATTATAACTATTTTGTGAAACACAGTCAAATTTAAACATATGTGACTTGATTTTATTGTGCAATATTCATTTTCATGATAAATGTTTATGCTAGCGTAAAATGAGCTGATACAGGAAGGCAGTTAAAGACATTAAACACAAAAGCTTTTCATCATTCCATGCGCATCAGGACTTTAGCGCTTGTCTTTCATTTTAAGGTGTGCGAATACGGAATTTGCGAACCAAACAGCATACGAATATGACGCAAGGGCTATTCTAGCATATAGTAAGCAACCATTTTCAAAAGAGGTACATTTCGTTGTATTCGCAATTCGACCAAACGAAGCGCGAAAATTAGGTCGGTGAGTGGCTTTAACACTAGAGACACGAGTTTACAATAGAGATAAATGTTTTTGTGAACCACTTCCCTCACCGTCACCTACACATCTATTGAATTTTAGTGTACTTGTGATTATACTACTTCGCATTGCAGAAACTCAGGCGGCCACGCTGAGTGGGCCACCAATGACCGCGGATGATGCGAAGAAGCTACTCACCGAGGAACTTTCTCGTTACATTATGGACCACCGTGGCGACCTCATCGAGGCTCTGAAGGGGATCGAAGGTGCAGCCGATGAGACCAATGAGCATATCCATCCAGTCGTTGTGTCCGTATCGAAGAAAATCGTAGAAAAAGTCGCTGATGCAACTATTGGATTCGTTGTCGAAAAGTTACTTGGACACTGGCTAAATAGATCTACCGACCCATCTTTCTGAATGCAGTAAATGTTCGCCATTTATAATTAGCAAGCCCCCTGTTTATTTACCACAAAGCTGTACTGTCGTGTGCTTGCGTGAAACCTTTTTTTCGACCGTCTATCGCTCGTTACTTCTAATGAAATGTGCTACCTGCACTCTGTATTTGTTTGTTTGTTTGTTTGTTTTCATTGAACTGTCATAAAGCGTACTTCTTCTAAATCCACCAAAGCGTGTCCCTGTGCCAAAACAAAACGCAAATCGAGAGGTATCACTTATTCGGCTGTCACACGAGCACTTTTGATCGCGATCAGGCTGGATCCTCATTGAACTTTTTGATCACGGTCAATAAGTTACTTGCGCCCATACGGCACAGCCTAATTCGGACCGAAATTAATGGACAGGTCAATGAAATCGCGATGACCAGTCCAAATAGACATGAATAGAGCACGACCGGCTTGATCCCGATCGGACCTGATCACGATCAAGTGTGACTGTGAAGCAGCACCTCATCCGTATCGTGTTTTATTCGGACCGGCCCTGATCGCAATCGAATGCGCCCGTGTGACACCTGTATTACAGCAATGAGATATGCCTTGTAACTGCCGAAAGCCGACGTAGCCGGCAGATGTCTGCCGTACAACCCAATAAAAGCTACATGCTTCTTTATAATGAATTGTCAGTCACCTTTCTCTTTCACAACTCACCACCACTTTCAATGACATTCGAACAAACGCACGTACGGCAAGTTAAGACAGAAACCGATTGCCCGGAAGCGTTTTAAACACCGTTTTGCAAAAACATGCACCCATCGTCTTTCTCGTACAATGTGGGGTTAGTGGCGTAATGAGATTTGGGTGGTTAAGCCTTCTCCCCTCCTTCCACCTCCCGCCCTTCGAAATCGTTAGATTTTAGATTTGTCTATGTATGGGTACACGTAAACAACGAGAGTTGACACAGCCCGAATTCTGAAAAAACTTTCTGGCTACGTTCCTGCACGTGCCGTGAACCTATCTGATTTCTGCATCTTTCTCATACGCCTTCTTAACTGGCTCGACTCTGATCTCGTGCGATGTTTGCTCAAGACGGTCCAAGCAATGATGGCATACGCATCTTTTTTCAGATGCGTATATCACGACACGCCTAAGTAGTCCAATTATAATCGCGCACCCGAACGCCAATCGCATGCGGCAAGCCAGACAAGACGATGCATGTCGCGAAACGACGAATTCGACACACCACGGAAAATTCGCGGTGCATCGCTTTCATTCACAGTGAAACGACGGGTATAAATGTTTACCGAATACCGGTGTTTGGAAACCTGTGGGAGGAACAAAAAATAGACAACCACCTATTTGATTGTTTCAAAATTCGTATTGGTTCGAGGATCGAACCCATCCTATTTTCGGGGTGGTCACTCCTTCGATTGAGCTAAGCAGGAAAGTAGCATTCGACAAAGCGAGGACGAATTCATCGACAGCACGAAGCGACGCTGAATATAGAGCGAATTGGTCGAGCGGCGCGGATTGGTTAAGAAAGGAAAACCACAAAAACAGGAGGAGGATGGGTTGAGGAGAAAAAGAAGCCCACCCATAACAAAGCACTTAGCCGTAATTTTTCGTCGTCATCGGCCACCGCATCCACAAGAGAGGAAGAGAGAAAAAGACAAAGGAACGGCCACGAGGTTGACCAGGTTGCCCCCGCTCTGCTACCCTACGGGAGGAAGGGGGAGAGGGCAGAAGAAGAATAGAAAAGGTAAGGCTGAAAGAGAGGACGACTGATAAGATTACACGCATAGCAGCATCCACCTAGCACGCCCAGAAGGCACTGGTGTATCCGCTACAGAAAAAAAGTAACCAAATACGTCACTCGTTACACCGACAAAGGAGGAACGCGTTTCCGTTCTACGTTACCTACAATAAAAAAGCACAATAATAAAACTTAGTCGGTGTCTTCTCAGCAGGAACCTATAATAAGAAATTTTTATATCGCAAATTTATCTTTCACATTTAACTTCTGACCCCAACTTGCATTCTATTCAATATGCTCATTGAACGTGTATTACTTGTACCAATGCACCAAACCTTAGCAATGTTATTGTGGCTTAAAATTGCTTGTTACAGGTGATGACTTCTATAACTATGTGGCACATGGTGAAGCCATTTTTTTTCAATGCGACATTATACACAATATGAGATTCAATCATCCACACTAGCTACAAGGTTGGTTGGTTGGTTGGTTCCTCAACACCTTGGCGCAACCCACCTAGGGGGATATAGGCCATGAATGGGACGGTGCCTTGCTTTTTAAATTAATTCACTTTTTGAAAGAGAGGGTTGGATTAATTAGGTAATATAGGTAATAATAAAAAGGTGTTAAGTTTCAAAAAAATAACCTTGAAAAGAAAACATATAAACATACAAAAAAGATAAAAAATTATACATAAATCAACTGAAGTTACCTATTTTTAGAATTCCATTCCACAAGGAAAGCATCACTGAGCTCTCAAGAAATTTGCAGTAATCGGCTTTTTTTTTTCAGTCCGAACAGCCCCTCCAGTGGAGATCGCCGAAACCAAAACTGGTGGCCCTTGGCCTCTGAAATCGCTCGCCGCGCACCAGTAGGCTGTCGCGGACAACGTTACTAGAATACTAACGTCGTTCGTGGAGGCCGGCATTGGCACTTTTTTGGGGGCAGAAGGGGGTAAACATTTGCATGTATGTGACACCAGATGTCCCTTGGTTCACTCCCGTTATCCGGTTTTGGCAAGCAAAACCATAGCCTCCTAGATTTCCCTTGCCTGCCGGATTATCCGCGGTCGCATGGAAAGCGGCCGTCGTTGGAACTATGGTGGTGGCGCCACCTAAGTAGGGGTGTCTTCAAATAAGTTTTTACGTTTTTGGAGCCTATATGCAACAAAAATAACGTAGAAAAGTTTTTAAACAGCGTAAACGTACATATAGTTAACCCTACGTAGGTGACGCCGTCATTCAGCAAACAACTTTTCAATACAAGGCATCCTCTGGAATTAGTAGAAAACGCCAAAATTTCCGATCTCAAAGGCCAAGTACAAAGACTCTTACCCCTACGTAGGCAGCGCCGCCATAGATGACCGGCGTTTCGCGCTCTTCCGGCAGGCAAGGGAAATCTAGGAGGCTATGGCAAATCTTACGGCGCGTGCTTCATTGATGCTGGCACGCATGCGCGGACGACCTACACAGGAAAGGGCTGTTCTGACGACGCGCTGAAAAGACGCTTTATGGCTTAGTGATGAAAAAAATATTTGTGCATAAGCATTGCTCGTTCACATTAGCCTGCATATTTACCGAAAATTTTGCGAGCATTTTTGTGGGCGTGTTTATGTACAACCTTGCTTGCTCAGGCGTTCAATAATCAAAAACGCTTCAGAAAAAATTCTAGCCAATAAAACAACGAACACAGAAAACGAAGGAGACAGGAAAGCGGATAGACTACCAACTGTTTATTCACGTACGCGTGGCTCAAGTATATGTACTCATGCGGTCACATGATCAAGCTACAAGCTCTTAACGAACATTGGAAAATACAGTAAACTGACGCACAAATAGTCAACGCAAATCTCGCCATACTAATCTCTGAAGATTACAAAGAAAATTCCAAGAAAGGTTTTTTTTTTCTCCTTCCTGCGAAGTGCCGCGGAGCTATCACCGCACCATGCTTCACCATTCTTCGCAATGTGAAAAGCTTCTAGTATTTCACGTGCCAATTTTTTATGGCTTCTGCCAAAAATCCTCATTTTGTTGAGCACTGCCTTACATTTACACTGTCTACAATGAATGGCTAAATTGGAGTCGGTTCGTTTCTCTAATGATTTAAAATGTTCCCAGGCCCTGCAATTCACACAACGATTTGTTGGCCTGTGCACAACATCCCGCAAGTGAGTGGACTGTCTCCTTCTTCTTTTCCTGTGTTCGTTATTTTATTGGCTGGATTTTTTTTTTCTGAAGCAATGCACCAACTAGCCCAACAACGAGTATTATTAAAATAAAGAACGTAGCTATCGTTGAGGAGAGAAGGAAGCAAAACATATTTTAAAAATAGTTGATAAATCTTATCAACTTTGTAGCAACTATTTTGTATCAAGTATGGTAAAATCACCGCCCGGATATTTAGACAATTTTTCATAATAGTTTTCTTCACTCTACAATTTTTAACCAATGCTACTTCACCCTTCGTTGTGCACATAGACCATACACAAGTTGTCTTCTTTGTGTATTACATCTGTGCGTATTAAATTTGCGTGTTACATCTTATGAACTTTCGAGAACGACTGGTGATGAAATCAGTCCCTCAATGTTGAATATGTTTGATATTTCGTTTCTCGTAAATTATACAGGATAAAATAAAACTCAGTTCCTCTTCAGGCTAGTGGGTCCTGTATGCATTAAATATAAAATACACAATCAAATCTAAAATATCATTTTTCGAATTTGTGTCGATCTCTCAGAAACTTACCCGTTTGCGACAGTGGTGTAGCCTGGGTGAGAAACATCGGGTCCATACCCTCCCCCCCCCCCCCCGCTCTAAATCTTTTTTTTCCTCCATTACATACTTGTCTTGCCCGGCACCCCTACAGCTCAGTCCCCCCCCCCCTCTTCCGGAAAGTACTTCTGCCTAAGCCCCTGCTTTGCAATAACCGCGTTTTCTTTCTTTTCGTTCAGATGAGCGTACACTACATATGATTTCATTCCTACTTCATGCTTGTGTGATTTTCATATCAAATGACATTCAGGAGCATTTTGTCTATTTTTATACATTTTTTATTCACTACAGTCCAACCAATCAACCTCGTCGATATTAATCACTAATCAGTCTTCTCAAGCAACAACCACCCCACCATTGAAAAGCAAGCTGCGGGGTATTCAGGTGACAATGAAGGCAGCTCGTGGTTCGAGCTCACGTTACAGAAGAAGAAGCATTGACCAGTGCCAAGCGCAGGCAGTGAGGATAAACAGCGCAAAGATGTCTTCGTCCCAGCCCAACAATAGCGGTAAGCGACTTCCTCATTTCAAACACCCAGATCAACGTCCGTCGTACACGTCGCTGCAATTTTTATCTTAGGAACGCCGTAGTGAAGCTCAGACAACTATCGAGGGTAGTACACAACGGCCGACCTTTCTGGTGGAACCTGTTCACTAACACAGAACGCTGGTTTAGCACCATCCTTTGTACTTTCCTGGCATAGTGGAACATGCCAAGGTAGGTGACACCACAGATACACGGCAAAAAAAAATGTCATTCGTAGCCACCTAGGGCGGGCTTCATCAATTCGTCAATCTAGGTACCAGATGTGCGGACGTTTAAAGGGGGAAAAAATACGTTAATTTCCCAAAAGTTCCAGAGAACGGCGTTGTAGGCGTAATAGGGGGGGGGGGGGGGTGAATGACAAAAGAAAGCACTAACACAAGTATTACTGACTGGGTGAGTTGGGTTGTGTTGTTGCATCTTTTTCATGTACTGCAACTAATCGCCTGCATTTTAGATGCGAAGCAGCTCTTTGACGAGCCTGTGTAACGCTGTCCCGTACGTCCGCACAAACCCCCTCGCCGCAGGTGTTGAAGCGGTGCCAAGTAGGTCAGGCCGCAGCTGCACGTTGACGTCCCTCCCTCTTACTTACCCGCAGCAGCTGCCGGCCCCTTCACCTGCTCGCAACATACTACTCTCTCGCTTCACCCTCTCCACCACACGCAATGCTGAACCACACGTCGAGTCGAAACACTAGACTGGTTGAATTGTGTGTCCGCAGCAGCCGTACGGACGCAGCCTGTCATTAGAGAGTTTTAGTACTGCGTACGGTGCGTACGTGGCGGCGTTGCGTACGTAAGCACGCCACGTTCTGCGTAGTGCGCATGCGCAGCCGCTACGTACGCACGCATGAGATGCGTGCGTGCGTACGTATGAGCTGATCGCGCCGCTCTCGAACAAGTTCGCGAAAGCGCGAGACTTCGTTTTGCAAAATGGCGGCATCGAAGGCAAGCACCGACCGGTTCTGTGGCTCAAAATATGGCCGTAATCTGGCTATAACACTTGGATTGGCTCACATTGGCTGTCAACAACACGTGCTTCTATTTTGATCTACCAGATGGCGCAGCACGCTTCACGCTCGAGTGAAAATTAAACTCTTCACTGCAAAGTACGAGTCCTCAAACTCACTTTTTAATGAAAAAAAATAAATATAGTTTTTGGTTCATTAGGTATTACGGCTTGATGGCGCTAGCCACCGCCCAATCTAAAGGGTACAGCCATATTCATCAATCCACCCATCCATCCATCCATCGTTACGTACGCGGGTACTACGGCGTACTAAAAGCCGATTAGTGGCAAACGACGCCACGTAACGCAAGGCGCTTGCGTGATGCGTACGTAGCACCATTCCGCAGTACTAAAACTCTCTATTGAAAATGGCTAGCGGGCTGCATGCGTACGGCTGCAGCGGCAGTGCAACTAAATATGTCTACTCTTGCGGCTCGTTTAACTGCGATGAAATTTACATGAAACCCAACTCGCATCCCATGTCCTTGCGTTTTAAGCAAACGTTTGCTCGAGTAAACGATACACCGAATTCAGCTTCAAACCGTTTTCCGGCACCCGCGTCGACGCCTTTTTCAACCGGGTCAACAACGTGCACATTGCTGCTTCGCATCCCAACAGGGTTTCCTTTGGGGAGATCGTCTATAATTTTTTGCATGCTATCGCATTCATTGCTTCGCCAGGAGGCATGGCTTCACCCTTGCGGCGAAACCTTCAGCTTTTTTTTTTCTTCCTTATGTCCTTTTTTATCCACGCTCATACTGGGTCGTTTTATAGCAATACAACATCATGATGCAAACAAAACCACCATTTTCTCTAGATTGGTACGAACACCACTGAGCGCTTGTTCGAAATAGCTCACTCTCCGTAACACTCACTCCACGCACTGGTTAAAGCACTTTTGCGCTAATCATTGTGCCTATAGAAACGCTGAGCCGTGTTACCTTGCGGCCTGCTGGCTTTAGCGGGCCTTAGCCCAACAATAACCTCCTGCAGCCGTGTTACTCTCCTGGGCCCTTTCGTCACAGACACCAAGAAAACAGAATATCATATTACTCGTGAGGAGCTACTGAACAACTCTTCGGTGGTTAAAGGTTATCCTGATGCAATACACGCGATACACATCGCTTGCCAAATATTATATTTCTATATTGCTCACCCTGTACATAAAATCTTATCAATATATGATAATACAGCATAGATCAGGTGTACGTATGTCGATGCTGTTCGAAGGGAACACCTGTAGAATATCGTACGTAACTACATTTATTTTGGTCTACGAAAAATGAACGCGTGTGCGGAAGTTATTTATGGGGCTCGTCTAATGTCCATTCTCAATTTATTAACTTTCAGACGACCAGCCGCAGTAAGTGTGAATTTAGCTCTCATTTACACCTCTCAAAGTTTCTGTGTTCCCAGTTTCCACCAGTTCTCTTGTACTACACTCTACTGTTCTCAAATTTGTGCCTTATTATTTCACATACTATACGCACGTTGAGAATTGCTGTCGTAAAGTATCTGTCACCTTCCCCTTAACTATATGACTTTTCTTTAGTATCCTGTACATGATGGAAAATCAAACGGAACAAAGTGTGGTAGCAGGCTAGTTGGTATTCCATTTCTTTACAACCAAAGCGCAAAAAAGGTGCACAGCGGATGAATGGAATAATGAAGATAAGCGCTATATATTATTGGTTTTTTGCAATAAAATATTAGTTGGAAGTTAGCGCTTGTCCTCGTTGTCCCCTTCGTCCACTCTCTACCTTTTTTTTTGCGGTTCAGCTATAGAAAAGAAACAGTGTTGTTGTTGTTGTTGTTGTTGTTGTTGTTGTTGTTGTTGTTGTTGTTGTTGTTCTTGTTGTTCTTGTTCTTGTTGTTCTTGTTCTTGTTCTTGTTCTTGTTGTTCTTGTTGTTGTTGTTGTTGTTGTTGTTGTTGTTGTTGTTGTTGTTGTTGTTGTTGTTGTTGTTGTTGTTGTTGTTGTTGTTGTTGTTGTTGTTGTTGTTGTTGTTGTTGTTGTTGTTGTTGTTGTTGTTGTTGTTGTTGTTGTTGTTGAAGACAAACGAACGTACGCCCCAGCATGCAATGTATAGGTGAACATGCAGGGCCGAAGATTTTTATAAAGAAGAACATCTCTTTGATTTCAAAAATTCACTGACCTGAACACCTCGAGCAATATGGAACTTAGCGCAAATTATCTAAGTCGAAAAAAAACGGGAAAAAAATCGGCACTTTGCTCAACTCGCACTGCTGGACTCGATAGACAAGAAAACTTCTTCATATCCACAAACGTAAAGCAAGAAACCGGATGTTGGAACCGGAAGTAAAAAGTAATCGTGATCGAAAGTGCGTATTCAGAAGTCAGTTGTGTCAAAGAGCTAAAGCTGTGATCAACAAAGAGCAAGCGGGGTCCGAAGCGGTTGTGTATAGCGACAAGAGTCTGAAGTTGGGCGTGTTGGTGATACATGACTGATCACGTAGCGCGAAAAATAGCGGTTGCGGTGTAGCGGTTGCGATGCTCGCATGCTGACCCGAAGGTCGCGGGTTCGACCCTGACCGCGGTTGTCGCTTGGTGGAGGCGAAATGTTAGAGACCTGTGTACTTTGATATGTTAGTGCACGTCAAAAGGCACCAGATGATGGTCAAGATTATTCGGATCCGTCTTTTACGGCATGATTTATAATCTTATCGTGGCTTTGGCACGTAGAACCTTATACAGTGTTATCGCTGATGATGCTAATATAATCATCGCTGAGGTTTAACATCCTGAAACCCCGTCGGATGAAGCACGGCGTTGTGGAGGGCTCTGTATAATTTTGACCATGGAGTTTCCTACAATACTTACTAGAGGGAACTTTGGCGCTAGTGTCTACGGGAGCTGCAACGCACGGCACTTCGACGAGCATGGGAATGATGGGTAGTATACACACATTTATCTAATCTTCGTACTTCTGGTCTGCCTTTGGCTCCGTGTGTGTTCATGTGGCTTAGAGCTTTTTTTCTCACAAAACAAAAATCGGCTAATGTTCAGAAATTTCGCTTCGCCACCCTATTTTTTTCGTCTTACCTTTCCGAATTGGGTCAGAAAGTTCAAAAGGGTTGAATCTTTCTTTCAAAACAAAAACCGAAACACAGCAGTAAACTAAGCCGCAAGTACGATTCGCCGCCCGCAAGTACGAAGACTAGGCAAATTTGTGTACTGCCCGTCATTCCCATGGTCGCTGAACGATCGCAGCGCCAGAGTGCCCTCTAGTTAATTTTGAGAAACTCTGTTATTTTGACCATCTGTTGTTGTTGTTTTTTTTTTTTAACGTGCGCGGGCATCTCACACAACACGGGACTCCCAACATAACGTTTCCGTCGAAATTCGACCCCCGCGGTCGGGATTGAAATCGCCACCTTCGAGTGTAATCATGATTACAAGCTGAAGAGGTTCGTTAAACCTCGCCTCCTTTTGTTCGTTCTATCTGGTATTCAGCGACAGCGACAGCGTGGAGTACAGCGGGGGCAGAGGCGGCGTGTACCGCAAGCGAAGCGGCAAGCTGTGCCTTGTCGTCGGTCTGATGTCTGTAGTCGTCGTCGTGATCGTCTTCCTGATCGTCGGCTTCATCAGCTACCGCGACGCGACAGTGGCACAGGGTGAGAGCTTGCATCAGCAACGGTTCAAGGGACCATGACATGGTCAATCAGCAACTCGTGGTTCCAGCAAAAAAAAGTGGAGTAAAGCAACTGTTATGCCTATAACGTATATCGTGAGTATAGCGACGCACAGTGTGCATAAATCGGTGCGGCCTCCGCCTCGTCATCTTCTAGCCCAACGTTATACGGCTGCGCAACGTCTCCCAGCTCCACTGTAGCGTCAAGGTAGCGTCACTGGAGCATTACTTCAGTGATGTTGGTAGCTACAAAACCAAGCGGCCAAGCGTGGAAGATGCGCATTCGCTTCACTATACTCATACGAGCGTAGCGTCAGAATGCTCGACCGATGCTCCTGCTGGTGAAATGAACAGTAATTTTTCTATTATCGGATTCGTCCTTTCATCGACACGGTGGACTGTAAAAAAATATTGTCGCCTAAAAGGAGTCCTGGAGGTTGGTCGTCTCTTGGTTTATTATGCACAAGTCACTTGCATGTAGCAGCACTCAACTGTGCTTATTTTGTTATTCACTGGTAACGTTACTCTAAGCTTCGTGTCATTTTGGTTGAACTTATGCTTATAGGGGTCGAGTGTTTTCAAATACGAAGCATTTCTTAGCGAACTTCGGCTACTTTGAGCATATCTATCTATCTATCTATCTATCTATCTATCTATCTATCTATCTATCTATATCTAAATCTATCTATCTATCCATCTATCTATCTATATCTATCTATCTATCCATCTATCTATCTCTATCTATCTATCTATCCATCTATCTATCTATCTCTATCTATCTATCTATCTATTTATCTATCTATCCATATATCTGTCTATCTATCTATCTAGCCGCTTACGACTTTCAGCTCTCCTGGTCGTTTCGATAATGGTATTGATACCGAACTTGGTATGAAATAATATGACTGTGTAAAGAACACATTTGATTAGACATAACATGAAAATCATGACATATCTGTCATAAATGTCACGATTTACATTTCATGATCCTACAGCTCTTGTGGTGGTTTCGTTCCCATGACATGTTGCAAAACTGGTGTGGTATGGCATGATTGCATGGCTAACACAAGCGACAGACCCTAACACGAAAATCATGACATGCGTGCCATGTAGCAACATGACTACATGCCACACACATGATGCGCTGGCGGCCGTTTCGCTAGCGTCACATATACCAAACTTGGTATTACAGTACGTGAATGGATTACGAAGGAATGTGACAGGTGCAAACATGATAATCGTGAGATGCGTGTCATGTAACAACATGACTACATGCCACGTTTATGGTGCGCTGGCGGTCGTTTCGCTAGCTTCACTTTTACCAAATTTGGTATTACGGGACGTGAAGGGATGACGAAGGTGTGATACTGGTGCAAACATTACAAACATGAGATGCGTGTCATGTACCAACATGACTACATGCTACGCTCATGAGGCGCTCGCGGCCGTTTCGCTAGCTTCACATGTACCAAACTTGGTATTACGCGACGCGAACGAACGACATAGGTAAATGACACATCCAAACATGATAATCACGACATGCGTGTCGGGTAACAACATGACTACATGCCACACTGATGATGAGCTTGCGGCCATTTCACTAGCTTCACATATGCCTAATTTGGTATTACGTGACGCCAATAGATGACGAAGGTATGTGACAGGTGCAAACATGATAATCATGAGATGCGTGTCTTGTGAGAACATGACTACATTGCACAGGCAAGGCGCCAATACATTTCGACGTGACGTGACGCGCGTGCTCGCCGGCGTTCATTTCGTCGCGTCACGGTGGCATTGCCTCGCCAGGCGCAGGTCCTGCCATATACTCGCAGGAGCGCGCCGCGCTACGTTGCTTTGACGCATACGCGTTTCAGCGCGTTCGGCGTCCCTCCGTCTCGAAAAGAGGGAGACGCAGTGCTGTCTGGGTAACGCATAGGCGCGAAATGCAGCATGTCGCATTTCGCGCCGCTTGCCGTCGGGCCGCGCCGACGGACGCTCGTCGCGCCTGGCGTCAGATTATAGAGTGCTCGCGTTTTGATAACGTAGCGTCGCTGTGCCCAGCGTGCACGCTCGTCAACGCTACATTGGAGTATATTGGGCCTTACATGATGCGCTCGCTGCCGTTTTGCTAGCTCCACATAAAGCAAATTTGGTGTTAAGTGACGTCGTTGGATGACGAAATATGTGACTGGTTGGTGCAAGCATGATAATCCTGACCCACGTGTCATGTAAGAACATGACCACATTTCACGCTCATAGCGTGCTCGCGGCCGTTTCGCTAGCTCCCCATATACTAAATTTTGTTATCATGTTACGAATAGATTACGAAGGTAAACAACACATACAAACATGATAATTACGACACGGAAGTCATGAACGGCAGCATTTGCTTCCTCTCGTAACGTTGGGCTGATTTTAAAGTGACATATCAACATTTCCCATTCGTGCTTCGCATATCACCTGGGATCTGCCAATTTTCTTCGTTCTGCCCTCACCCCTCAAAACGCTCGAAACCATCACTTCACCCTATCTACGGAGCTTGTTCGGGACTCGCTTGCAGGATTCCGTGCTGAACGGTTGTGTGGCCCGCGATCTCCGACACCAGCGCCGCTCTCGCCGATTGGCCCTCCATCCGCGGTCTCCTGGCATCGTGTAGCTCTTGCCGATCAGTGCCCCGTCCTCGGACTCCTTCGAATGTGTTCCCTATATATCTTTATTGTTTTTTAGGCTTTTGTTTTTTGCTGATCCCCTTGGCAAAGTGTACTTTTTTTCCTTCTGGATTTGCGTGAAGTAAGCTTGAACTTCAATTTCTACTTCGGGTTAGCGGCTATAAACCCCAGCGACCAGCATATTGCCAAGGCGTGTGTGACGTCATATGCTCCATGAAGCGGAGTCATCGTCTTCTAGTGAATTAGAAATGTGGCAGTTTGGGCTAGTTGGTATGACATGACGATAGTTATAGCGCGAGAACAAAACGACGACAAAGACGTCTTCGTTCCGTTTTCACGCAATAACTATCGTGTCCTCCTTGTATCTCTGTCGTA
Organism: Rhipicephalus annulatus; assembly: GCA_013436015.1. NCBI lineage: Eukaryota > Metazoa > Arthropoda > Arachnida > Ixodida > Ixodidae > Rhipicephalus > Rhipicephalus annulatus. The sequence goes on from WOVY01000504.1 coordinate 1,693,886, forward strand.
GTTCTGTTCTCGCGCTATAACTGTCATCTTCTAGTGAACTTTCAACCACCAAAAATTGCTTACTCTAGGTACCAGACTGAAAAAATTTCCTTTGCCTGAATGCAGAATGTCGAACAGCAAGCAACTTGTGACGTCACGACTCACGAACGCACCAGTGTTGCGCGACTCCCAGGCTGTACACGTTTCTATGAAAATATTCAATTATAAATTGAGTGGCGAACCAAATGCTCTAAAATTTTCCCAGCTTGTTTGCGAACGTGCGAGAGTTAACCCACATAAGACAGATTATGGTTGAAACTAGGTTGCATGGCCCCTTCTCGCCAAAGTGCTCGCGAATGATAAGCTTTTTTTTAACGATGAAATATTAAACGAGACATGGGCTCTGAATTCCGCGTCGAAAGTATCCATATGGAATAAGGACAGGTTTATTATGTTTACAGCATAAAATATTACTTCCTGCAACTTATTAATTCCTGCAATGGAGCAGCTAACTTTACGCTGGGACTGTATACGCTCGCTTCTTTCTTCCGATTCCCATTGTATCCCAGAATTACGGTTCTACTATTAGCGCCTATACGAACCATAATAACTTCTCCTTTCGTCTGTTGCACTGCCTATGTTTATTGCTTTGTCGCATTCTATATCGGAGAAAGTCTTGTTCTATTTCCACATAACGCACATGTGCTTATTGCATTCAGAGCTTAGAATGTTACTTTTTATTACACATAGTCGAAGCGTTAATTGTCAGGATGTATATTTGTGTGCGAGCTGTAATGCTTTGCATATCTCAACTTATTCATCGCCTACATTAGTGATATGACGTGAAAGAAAGTTGCTCCACCTCCGTAGGTCGGCAAATAAAAACGAAACTCATGCACATCTCCTCACGAATCGTATTTTTCGCTTTGGGCTGATTACGCCACCCATAGTGTGCTTTTCAAGTCATACCACGCTTTCTTTTTTTTTCGCGAGCAAGCGTATACATTCGAATAGCACTGTGTACATACTTCTTCCTCGCCGCTTCTAGCGCGCAATGCCGACCCTGCGCAACTTGCGCCGGGCAACCCGGAGGCCTGTGTGAACCCGTGCCGTAGCCCGCACTTCTTCTGCCACCCAGCCTCCGAGAGGGACGAAAAGGGCTGCTTTGAGCCTGGATGCCCCTGCTGTGAGTGTGACTGCACTGTTTATTCACGTGGGGCCAGATATCCGCAATATTGTTCTGTTCTTTACCTAAATAGCACATTCAATAGGGCCAGTCATTCCTACATCGGCCAGTTTCGGGGGCTTAGGGTAGAAGGCGGGGCCCGTAAACCCCCCTCCCCCTCAAACCCCCGTAATTTTTTTTGCCAAGGTATATAGAGCGAAAATTGACCATTTCAGGAGGGCATCCCCCTTCCAGCCAAAAAGGTACCTGAAAAAAAGATTTGGCTATGCCCCTGGCCGGTTTGGCCGGTGTAAAAGCCCCACGTCAACAGTAGAATTCTAGTAAGTTGTATAATACGGTACGCAAATATGGTAAGACGGTGCGGAAGCAATCTTCGACGGTAGGAAGAAAATGTTCATTGCTGTGTTCTTTCCCGTTAATTATTTCAAATTTTTGCTTCACAACGAATGAAAAAAAAATGAAAATGAAGCAATAACCTGCGTTTGGTCTCTCAATTTTCGCGAGTTAAAATGGCAAGTAAACAGCAGTTTCTGGCGCGCAACATTACGATCATGTACAATTATGAACTTTTATTTTTTTTTCAATTTGAATGTAAAACGTTACTGTCGCTGTGCTGCAGTGAATCTATGTTGATCTTATATTGTTACCTGTACTTGCACATGTTCTGTGATTTTTCGAACCTTTAGCAGTGTATGGGTAAGGGGCCTTTCTCGGGTAGTCGTATCTCCCTTTAGCCCCTTCAACCTAGACAGTGACTGTCTGAATAAAGTTCAAATTGAATTAAATTCACTACTCGTAATGGGGGCGGCGAGCTCGCTAAGCTCAGTCGAAAAGCAGCTTTGATTCTGCGCTCCTCTATCTGCTGTTCAAGGGGACAATTGATTGATTGATTGGTTGATTGATTGATTGATTGATTGATTGATTGATTGATTGATTGATTGATTGATTGATTGATTGATTGATTGATTGATTGATTGAACAAACAAACTATTGTCAGCGACCTTCTTCCGCCATTATCGTCAAAAAACAGCGTTGCCATAACCCTTCTCTTTGAACATGAACGTAACAGATACGCCTCAGTAAAAGCATGGCACGAGCTTTGCGTGCCGCGCCCTCCATCTCTCCCCGCCGTCTCCCTTTCGCACGTTGATGATCACCCGTAGTATAGAGCTGCCTAATGCTGCCAGTTGCACACTTCCCTATACCTAATTCATTGGTTTGGTCTTTAACGCTCAACTGGTAAAGACTTTTTTCTCTCTCTCTCAACAGTCCCAGAGCACTGCCACAAGCGGTGTCCACCTGATCAGGAGTGCGTTCTCGGATCCCCTGTGGACTACAAGGGGTGCTTCAGGCCTAACTGCAAATGCGGTGCGTACCCTATGGGACATTCTGTGTCATGAGAAAGTTAACTGGTCGCCAACGCATCTACCTTACCTGAACATCATAAATATGCATATGTCGAGATTCAAGTCCCTTACTGTGCATACATGGGACATCCATAATTCGTTTATGCGCAAAATCCCCATCTTCTCAAGCGTGAATACTCTACTCCGGTTACTTTTCTTCATGATAAGTAAAGAAGTATTTCATGCACTTTCTTATCTCTCTTTTTCTCTGTGTTTCTCGTCGTGCCTTCATATGCATTCAGATGTAATAGTCTCACATTGTATCTTCATAAGTATAAAGTTTTTTTTTTCATTTCTTATGTTCTGTACCCAACGCCCTTGTGTAAATCTTTGTGCGATTGAAGGTAAAATCAACGAAGTAGAATGAAGTGATCATCATCCATTAACTTGAGCATTTATTACAGAGAAACTAAAAAAAATCGGTCACAATCTTTTCCACTCCTTTAGCTTCCGGTCTACCCATAACGTTTCGCTCTAGTCGTGAATAATTTTCGAAAATCCACCAAGCCACCTTTCAACGAGTGACTCGGCTGAATAATTTTCGACTGACTCACTCGTCGCTGAATTATTACGCAACAGTCTCATGATGACTCCCTTCGGCGATATGGAGTTTCCTCAATTTAATTTCCTTTGCTTGTTTTAGCTTGTCACGAATCTGAACGCTGTCACAAATTCATTCTACTTTCGTAAACAGTTTATATACGCAGATACCCATGTTCGTTATTATCTGGTCTGTTCAATTGATTTGGTCATTATTAACAATTGAGCCTTATAGTTGCCCTCGTTCAAAACGGTGCACATAGGAGAAATATAAATCTCCCCTCCCCCTTTGGCTCCGACAACGGCGCTACAGATTACAAAAAAAAAACAGAATCACGAAGAAATAGTTTAGTAAGGCTACTTTTTAGTTCACTCAGAAATATTAGCTTTCTCCGCCTGAATGCCTGCCTAGAATAACTGTGAAGGCTTGATTTTGAGCTATAAAGAGCGAGCTATAAAGAGAGTCTTGCCTCAAACTACAATATTTCGTTTCATATTTCTGAAGCTGTATACCAATTCGTACCAGCCTCTTTTCTATTTTTTTAACTAAACGCTTATTTTGAGAGCATTCCACTTTACAGAAACCATCAAAGCCCCATCGCCAGCCAGTAACTGTAGCTCCGTCTGTCCTGCCGGTGAGAAGTGCCGTTCCAATGCCCCGAAAGATGCCCAAGGTTGCCATCTTCCAGGATGCGAGTGTGGTAAGTCGCGTTGCATTGAAACATCCTCGCGAAATTCCACGTCTTTACAATAACCATAAAACAGTGTACACACTTGTCATAGAGGTAATTCTAATTATCTTATTTTTCAATCGACAATGAAACATTGAAATATTTTTCCTTGTAGCCTCATTAACTTGTAAACTTTAGAAAAGCAATCCGGGTGGATACTTGGGCAAAAACATGCGGCAGCAAAAACATTATCTGGGTTTTTATCGTTTCGAAACTACGATATGGTCAAGAATAGGTGACGACGTGGAGGAAGGCCCCAGAAATTTTGAGCATCCGGTGTTGTTTATTGAGATCGCACACTACACAATTGATTGATCGATTGATTCATTAATTGATTGATTCCATGATTTATTTATTTATTTATTAATGATTGATTGATTGATTGATTGATTGATTGATTGATTGATTGATTGATTGATTGATTGATTGATTGATTGATTGATATGTGCCGTTTAGCGTCCCCCAAAACTACCATATAATTATGAAAGACGCTGTAGTGAAGGGCTCCGGAAATTTCGACCACCAGGGGTGCACATTACGCGGGTCTCCATTATTTCGCCTCCACCGAAATACGCCCACCGCAGCCAGAATCGAACCCGCGACCTTCTGGTCTGTATACGAGCAAAGTAACCACTGATCCACCGCAGTGGACAAAACTGAGGCAGCGTAACAATTACCCAGGGTTCCTTACACCAGGTCCGTAGCCAGGAATTTTTTCGGGCAGGGAGCGGGGGGGGGGGGAATATTTTAAGGCTCTGAAAACATCTTTTTAATTATTTTACTCCGTAAAGCAACGAACTCTAACCGAATTCCTGGGGGGGGGGAGTGAATCTAGGGCCTTTTTTCGTTGGCTACGAGCCTGTGACACACACATGACACATTTAAAAACGGTATTTTTGCATAGCATTCATATTGAAAGGCTGTAAACGCTCCCCATACACCATACGTATACGTAAAATATAGCATTGACACTTCACATTTGCATGCAGCGTAATCAGTTGTTACAGAAATGAAAGATAGTCATGCAGACTTTTTTTATTTAATGCGACTATACGTGTTTATACTTGTTGACTATGATTCGAGTATTGTGCGTTCAACATTGCAGGCTCTATCTGTTCCGGGACCAAACTACCTTCAATACCTCAAAGTTTCCCGTGCACGTGTTTTGTCTCAGTGTATTAGTGCATGGTTCCAGCTTAGCGAGGAGCATAAAGGGATATCGAAAATTTTTGAATGAAAAGTAGATTTTTCTAGTAATCTATAGATTCACATAACCTGCGTTTGAGCAATGCATTCTCTGTGGCTCAAAGACCCAGGCGATAATCGTTCAGGAAATTTGCTTTGTAGCAGAAACTTTGCCTGTGATATATATATATATATATATATATATATATATATATATATATATATATATATATATATATATATATATTTATATTGATATTGAAATTGATATTGAGTTTTTGGGTTCACACTCGCCGTTTGGCTTATAGATGGCGCTTACTGCCACTCCTACGTTTAAATTCACATATAAACCCAAAAAAGTGAATGGAGGGAAGGCCGCTGTGGTAGCTCAGTGGTTAGAGCATTGAACGCGTTATTCGAAGGTCGTACGTTCGATTCCTGCTCACGGCTGGCTATTTTTTCATCCACTTTTCTTTTTTCTTATTTACATTCCATTGGTTCTAATTATTTTCCCTGTACACTCCTTGGCGTTACTGTCTGTTATATCTCATTAATATTGTGAGCGCGACAAGCGAAGACTCTTCATTCTCTTTAGATATCATGATCACCTGTACATCTTCATCATCTGTAAATATCATCACCAGTGTGATTTAGCTCGAGCTTGGCTGAACAAACCGGTTCCTCCTCGCTGGGTTCCTCACAATATATATATATATATATATATATATATATATATATATATATATATATATATATATATATATATATATATATATATATATATATATATATATATATATGCTGGTGCTGCTTTCTCGTTTCACGAAATTGGTATCACTGCAAAGATGACCCTCCGACCTACAGTATTTTTCACGGAACCTGACTGCCCGTCACCGTGTCCTCTTGGAAAGCGATGTCGACCGGGCTCACCAGCCAACTCGAACGGATGCTTCAGGCCGGGCTGCATATGTGGTGAGCGCTGTTTTGGCATTGTAAAACGTTAGTTGACTGGCACCAATTCTTCACATCGGTAACTCTTTCAGGGAACACCCGATACTTCAGTCGGAGGGTTCTTAAAGGGGCCCTGAAACACTTTTTTTAATAACCATGGAATTAATTCACTCGAAAAGCGTATTACCTTGCAAATTGAATGCCGCAAAAAATTTTGAGAATTCGTCCAGTACGAGCGGAGTTACAAAGATTTGTCACACACTGCAATCACATTCTCTCTTCTCTCGGCCCGACGAAAGCGCTGGAACCTAAGCAGGGAGGGATGGGAGGGGCAAACAAAAGACGTCACTCGCACCTCGTGACATTGAGCATTTTTTACTTTATTTTTTCTTCGAATACGCGGGGTTTTTTTTCAGTGCGGCTGCGCGCGCGCGCATGGACAAGTGACGGCCTCTCGCGGCGACCTCTGTAACAACCGAGCGCGCCATTTTCAAATAAGCCAAAGGCTGATAGGATGGGCTTACTGGGCTTATTTTCCGTGATTTTTCGAGAGAAGAGAAAGCTATATTTAGGTGACTTTGATAATTTATTGTGAATTCCAGGCCGCGTGCTGCGCTACAATATCTGGCTCGGCTGTTGTCGAAAGCCTCTACTACCGATCGGCAGCGTTTTTTAACCATGCTCAAAAAGAGTTGCAGGGCCATTTTAATTACGTTACGGTTAAGAAGGATACAACGCAGACCAAGTAGTTTCACTCTACTAAAGAAAAACACATTCTCTATCTTTTGACATCAAAATTGTTGTTCTATTGCTCATGACAAATCGGTAATGAAATCGATGTAAATGTTTCAGCAACTCGGATTTGAAATGACGTGACACCGTCGTTGCGTCGGATAACAAAGCAGTCAGCCCATGAAGCTATGTTGGTCTGCGTTTCGTCAATCTCGAGATTCTCAGCAACCAGCCGGGCAAAAATCTACCCTTTTGAAGGTGCAACATACAAGCTGGTTGACTCTTCCGTTGGCGTGCACCGTATCCGCGATTACGATGACGCTGAGGACGATTAAGATGATGATGACGATGATGATCGCGGACAGTGACTGGCTTGTGCAGTATATGACGTTTCAATAGGCTCTACGATGCATTTCATATGACTCAAGACAACCAACAACCACCAGGAGAATGTGCACAGACCTCGTACTTGCAAACTTCAGTCTGGATGCGATACTAAAAAGTAGTAATAGTAATGTTAAAACGGAATACCCAACTCTACACAACGCACCATTTATGTACGACCAATAAACATTGCATATTACTGCATCCCGTTTTGTCACTGACACACGTGAGTGGTCAATGTCACGGGCAAATACCGTAACATAAAACGATCCGACTGATTTGTCCCTTCATCCTCATTCACTCCGTGAATATGCGGTGTTATTGTTTTTTTTTGTGACTTCAGAACCAAACTGTGTGCCTCGCTGCCTGCCCGGCCTTGAATGCGCGCCATCTTCGCCGAAGGACCTCTACGGCTGCTTTCTTTCCGGTTGTGTTTGCGGTAAGAAATCGTGTCGTTTTGCGTGACGCCATTAGACTTTCTCGATTTTAAGGCAGTGTCCTCTGAAATTTTCTCAACTGTTTTATTATTATTATTATTATTATTATTATTATTATTATTATTATTATTATTATTATTATTATTATTATTATTATTATTATTATTATTATTATTATTATTATTATTATTATTAATGCCAGCCGCAACACGCGTAATATGTACTAATAGGCAAGTTTGTGAACCCATAATTTCCGAAGAAGCATTCTACAAGGGGCACAAAAAAATCCACACATAAAAAGACGGCGTGTAGTCTTCATGGCATTCATTCCTGTCAGTGCGCATGCGCGTGTTCTACTACGTAAGCCGAGTCTTTCATAGATAAATTGTCAGTTTCAGCAACGGCGCTTGTGTTCGCTTTTTTTTTTCATGTGCGCGTGTTTTCTGCTCTTCGTGTGGTGCTTCGCCATAAATTTAATAGGGCTTTTTTTTTAATTTTGCGATAGGTTACTGTTTTCAGAAAATTCAGCTTAGCTTACAAGATGGATTACGTGCGTGATGAATACATATATGTGTAAGGGTTTTAAGGGCGTAAAAAACGAAATAAAGAAATTTGGTTTATATCAACAGAATTGAACCACCAACTAGTTGTTTGTTTATTGTGCAGTTTAATAAGGCAACATTTAGTGGTGTGGTTTGCACACGTATTGCTTCACTATGTGTACTTTTCAAGCATTCCATGTGCTCTTTCAGAAAGGGCGGCCAATTTCATAAGGGCCAACCGAATGCTGTGACCCTCCGCCTGTTATTATCATTTTTTTATACCACAAGAAGAGCAAATATGTTATTCCAAATATGGCTTGCAGTTTTGAGGCACCTGATAAAATATTTTTTTCTGATACTGCGCCTAGTGAAATAACTAAAATCAATTATGAAAAAGTCATATTAATTATAAGACAAAGTGCGTTTAGTTACGTTGTAGAGGGCGTTTCCTAATGACCAATCAAATTTTTAGAAGCAACATATACATGACCATTTTTCGTGGTGCTTAAAGGGTTGATTGATATGTGGGGTTCAACGTCCCAAAACCACCATATGATTATGAGAGACGCCGTAGTGGAGGACTCCAGAAATTTCGACCACCTGGGAGTTTTTTAACGTGCACCCAAATTTGAGTACACGGCCTTCTTCATTTCCGCCTTCATCGGTGCGGCTTAAAGGGTGGGTGCCTGCAAAACTCGAAATAAAGCCACGTGATTGCGCTCGTGCGTTATGGTACTGCAGCGATCTGCAGCAGCAAAAAGCGCCTATTGCCATAAACGACAACGGCATCTTTTCTATGAAAATCTCCCAAGCTTCCTGACGCACTCATTTAAGACGACTCGAAGGCCATCATCATCTTTTCTCTTCACTCAATGTATTGATCCAGCCCCGCCACCGTTCGAAAGCTGTCTGCAACTAATGTGGTTTCGCACTGCCTCAATGATCGGTGGCACCTCACCTGATGTTACATTGCCTCCGTGACGGGACAGCTTTTAACCAAGCTGCGTTGGCAAGTGATGATGTCATCATTTACTCTCACGTTACTACGACGTCATTGAGACATACTTGTGACGCGGATGTTTAGTCATGGCAACGTCACTGCGACGTCATAACTTTTGCAATCTCTGACGTCATGATGCCTTCATACGCTGACATTACGGAATGATGGCTTTTCGCATCACTCGTCCTCGACGCCAACCGCAACATTTCGCCCTCGATGAGGCTTATAGGGCTTCCTTCTTATTGTTACGTTCAAAAAAATTTCAGTGACATGTGTTCAATCGTTTAATGAACTTTTGATACTACTTGGCGACGGTGCAAGTTCAGCCAGTCTCCAGTTATTATTTTGCTCACTGCTCCTTCGTAATGTTCGGGAACTTCTTTTTTGTTTCGTAGAAATTCCAAGACACGACTACAGGGGACGTGCCGAAACATCGAGTAAGTGGCAGCATCACGGATACCGGTAGTTTCGTCATATTCGGTTAGACCGAAATTTTCGCGTGAACTTATTGCACGTAATGTTATGTCGGAAAAAGTAATACAAAGTATTTCCGTAATTCACCTCTCTTTGAGCGTTAACGTAGGCACCTAAGAGAAGGCATTTCCCGTATTTCATACACCGGTTACTTCTGAAAGAGTCTTGACGTCAGCATTCGAGAAACATTACGACACTGACCTCCATAATGATTAAAATGTGGTCACCAATTCTGAAACGACAAGCTTCTTTCTTCTTCATGGTTGCGTTTCAACATATGATGACAGCACAGTGTACTTCACGAAAAAAATTACGTTTGAGATCAGTCATGTTAGTGTATAGTTTATCCGAACAAATTATTGGCTTTATGTTTATGAGCAAAATATAGAACCAAAACTAGTTTAAAGAAAGCTATATTGGCACACACATACTTCGAACTTTCGTCTAAAACAGCAATAATGAACTAGTAGTAATAATTACTGATCAATTACTATTCAGTTAGGTGGAAGGTGAGAGTATTTATGTGCCAATACAACGTTTTAAAGGAAGGTTTGGTACTTAAGTAAACACATTTTGAAAAAAAAAGCTCCTCAAGTCATTACTAATCAATATCGGCAAGGTGATGATGCGGGTACCGCTTATCAAAACAGAACACTCACGATCGTTGTTCAGAAAATATATCTAAAAGCACGAAGACGCTCATGCACGGGCTGGTTTCCGTAAGCCAGACCCCCGATCTAGACCATCATGTGTTACAATAAGCGTCCTTTATACTTCTTTTTCGTGTGTTCGTACCAAGTACCAGGTATGCTTTCTCTAACGCCTCTACGTTTGCGCAGGATGCATTTCTCCGTGTCCAATTGGCAAAGAATGCACCGAAAACTCGACCAGGGATGATCGAGGCTGCTTCCGACGAGGCTGCATCTGCGGTAAGCAATGGCAGTTCGAAGAATCAAGCGAAAAAAAAAGGTAGACATGTGGTCTTGAATTTCGCTCAGAAAAAAAATTATCTATTGCATAAAGAGTGAAAGTATATGCAGCGCCATGTACTCTTCATTTCTGACTTTTCCGTGACCCCTTGCGATTGTTTTGGACACTTATGACCCCTAATATTAATTATTGTTGTAATTTTAAATGAAATAGGTAAGGTGCAACCACCTGGATTATTTTATTATTGTGCGCTTAAATCTGAGTACACGAGCTTCTAGCATTTCGTATCCATCAAAATGCTACCGCTATGGCCGAGATTTAATCCCGCGACAAGCGGTGGAGCATAATTATCTGACCACCCCGGCGGTATGCACTAAGGACAACGTTTAACCGCAGAGGCATAAGACATTAGTAATCGGATCCTTTTGAAGTGTTATCCCTTTTGACTAAAATCACACTTACGAGTCTTCGCATTACAATAAATAAAAAAAAATTAATCATCTACAGTTACTTTCAGCGGGTCCCGCATGCAAAATATCGCTTTTTTTTTGTCTTTGCCCTGATTCTCTCGAAGCATATTAATTTATCGATTGATTGATTGATTGATTGATTGATTGATTGATTGATTGATTGATTTTTCTATGTCTAATTGCAGAGGTAAAGTGTCCTCAGCGATGTCCACCAGGGTATCACTGCCGACAGAATTCTCCGAAGGACATCGAGGGATGCTTCCTCTACGGATGCATTTGCGGTAATAACGCACATACAAAAACTACGCAAGGTAAAAGAGTGCATTTCGCGCCACGGCAGAACGTGCATGTCCATAGGAAGACCACAACTTAAACTGCCCTTGACAGTCTTCACGAATGTTTTTTATTTTATTTTATTTTTATATTGAACGGCCTCAACGGGACTGGGCTACACCTTTTAGAGTAATCGTCAAGTGACTTGATCAATAGTTTTTTTTTTCATTGCCTCACAAATCGACTGTCACAACGTTTCTTTTTTCATCCGTCAAGAACTACCACCGTTAGTGATTTGTCGCACGATCGAAAAGAGTACGGGCACGAATTTCATATATTTTCAGATGGTCACTCCAAGTACATGCACCGGCGTGAGAGCCCCGAGAGAGGTATTTTGGTGTCCGCGAATGCATCTAAAACGTTCTTAATAGCGCCACATTAGGGTAACCACATTTGGTTTTGATATTGAGTGGGTGGCTTCTAAGTGGCGTGTAATCGCAGTGTGACGTCACGCTGAGACAAGTCTTCGCGAAGTGCTATAGCGCCAGATCCGACACCTGGTCGTGGTGCTCGTAAACAGCGATGAGTGAACTATCGTTCCGCGACCCCGAACGTAATGTCTACGACTTAAGCTAATCGTAGAACACAGAGTTCGCACATGGAAAGCAACCGTGCTTACTCTTCGTGATAATGTCCATTGCGATGAGGCTGATTTGCAAATAAATGCTCAGCGACAAAAACTAGATCAAAATAAAATATTTGGTCATATATATATATATATATATATATATATATATATATATATATATATATATATATATATATATATATATATATATATATATATATATATATATATAGTTGCCGTGCACGTAGGAACCGTAGGAATGACGACGCAGCGCACTATACTCAAATCAGGAATCAGACAAAGACTGTGCTGTGGACGTTGCGTTTAGTGACGTAGTCGTTTGAGTTCATGGCATCCTTTAGATAGAAGATCGAGCGCTTTATAGCTAACTGAAAATTTTATAATCTTACGATGCGTGCTACAATGTTTGGCTCACATGTTTTTCCGAGGGATTAAAGGGATGCAATCTCGTAAACACAATGTAGAATACATTTGTATCGCTTTTTCGTTCTCTACTTGTAGTAAACCGCAAGCCTTAATTAACATACGCATTTCCTTCACATGCAATCATAAAGAGTACTGTAAGAGTCATGGTAACAAAAGCAAAGTACTATTGGTGTCAAATAAAACTATAGACAACAGCGGCAATCATTCGCAATGGTGTGTAGTGCCCGCCCTTCTGTCATCCTTATCTATATATGTACAGACGCGCGCATCCGGTTTGGCATAAAGTTACTGTATATATGCTAACCTTGGGCACCATACCAAGTAACTCTTTCGCAGTACTGCAAATATATGCGCGCCTTTTCATTTCGTGTGCTTCCAGCTGTTTTGGTTTCATTTGACGCCAATAGTCAGCGGTAACTCAAGCCACATAAAACGTGTGTTTATCTCCCGTGTTCATTTGTTCAATCTTACTATAAAGAAACCGCAGTATGTGGACGTAGAAGCTTCGCGACTCAACTGAATATATTATTGAAAGTTCCCCGTCACCGAAGAAGTCAGGTAGGACACGTCGGGTAGTTTTATTAAAATTTCATTCGGGGCATAATAGTCAATATTTCCAGACACATTCCAGTAATTTATCGGTTGAAACTGCCGTTGCGTGACTTCGGGGAAAAAAGAAGAAAATTTGAACAGTGTGTCACGATTCTATGCTTGCTGTTCGATAGCAATTTTTAAATTGAAATTCAGTGTCGAAGTAGTTCGTCAACGTCATCAGATTGTGTCATTTACACACGTGAAAAATTGATATACGCCAAAATTCATTATTCGCCTTTATCCAGAGCCCGTTCCTGTCGCACCAGAGTCGTCAAACCAAACCAGTTCCGGAAGTAGCGAAACTCCAGTAGGTAAGGGATGAACGATTAGTGGTGCACCCCGTTTCATTATTTATTTATTTATACTTATACCTACAGCGCCCTCGGGGGGCATCATTGTAGGGGGGTTTACAAATTCAAAGTACATTTAAATCAGTGGGTACAAGTTGAATTGCACGGCACTCAAAAAATAAAAACAAATCAAAAATACCTAAATCACAGCATACAATATCATTGTGTGACCACATACTCCTTTAAAAGGGAAGGAAACGCTGGAAACCACAACCTGCGTGTCAATCTGACCGTCTATGCTAAAACACTGTTCATTTTGATATCTACACCGTCCACGGTGGTTTAGTGGTTACGCTGCTTCAAGGCTTTCCCGCAGGTTGTGGGATCGAATGTCCGCCGAAAAGCGGCCCCATTTCGCTGGAGGTAACATGCTTGGGGCTCGTGTAAAAAATGCCAGATGGTCAAAATGTGCAGAGCCCTCCAGTACAGCGTCCCTCATAACCATATCGTCGTTTGGGAATGCTCAAATCGAAGAAATATTCAGTTTTTTTGCACGAAAATTGCAGTGTGATGTCATTGAAATGCGTCAGCACTGCTGTCGCATTTCGTACAGGCCGGGAAAATAATGATTCAACCAGGTTGATTTAAACTATTTTCTTTGAACATCTGCTCTGCGAAGTCTTGTTAGATTTCCGCGATTGCTCTTTGTAGCGATTACATTATTATTATTATTATTATTATTATTATTATTATTATTATTATTATTATTATTATTATTATTATTATTATTATTATTATTATTATTATTATTATTATTATTATTATTATTATTATTATTATTGTTGTTGTTGTTGTTGTTGTTGTTGTTGTTGTTATCAAAGTGTTAAAATCGGGGCATGAATGAGTCATGCCATGGCGTAGAGCTGTGTAACTATAGGCCAAATACGACCTTTAACTAGCACTATTACCACACAGTACACGGGCCTTATAGCATCTCGCCTTCTTCTTAATGTGACCACCTAAGCTGAAATTGATTGATCGAGTGATTTGTGGGGTTTAACGTCCCAAAACCAACATAATATTATGAGAGACGCCGTATAGTGGAGGGCTCCGGAAATTTCGACCACCAGGGATTCTTTAACGTGCACCCAAATCTGAGCACACTGGCTAAGCTGGAATTTAACCCGCAACCTCAGGGCCAGAATCTAAGCACACTGTTTTACCGCGGCGGAAGTTATTTGAAGTGATAAGCAACGCGAAAGGCTTCGAGAGTTAATTCAGTCATTTGCACTTTTTGTCTGCGTTGTGTGTCTTTGTGGGCGATCATATATCCCGTGTTTATAAGCTACATTTCTATAGGCGTTGCAATGTGAGGCAAAAAGGGAAAGGGGGAGGGGCTCCGCTCTTTTCATAGTTACCTAAGAGGGGAGGGGGGCGCAATGTCTGCCCCATACATTGACTTTACAAGGGGGGGGGGGGGGTGCTGTGATGAACCTTCACCCTGCCTGAAAGGGAACAGCGCGCACACTTATGCATATTCTAGCTCGGTGTATGCGCTGATGCGGGGCGACAACGCGCCGAAACTCGCAGGAAACACGTCAAAAGTACGCTTTGTAACTTCTTAGGCGAAATTTTCACACAACAAACACAAGAGAGGAGGACGCGTCTGCTCGTCCTCGTCTCTTGTGTTCGTTGTCTGACATTTTCGCGCCGAGACGTTTAACAATGCATTACCAACTAACCCAAGGCCCCGCCGTGGTGGTCTAAGGCACTCGGCTGCTGACCCACAGGTCGCGGGATCGAATCCCGGCTGCGGTGGCTGCATTTCCGATGGAGGCGGAAACGCTGTAGGCCCGTGTGCTCAGATTTGGGCACACGTTAAAGAACCCCAGGTGGTCGAAACCTCCGCAGTCCTCCAGTACGGCGTCTCTCATAGTCATATGGTGGTTTTGGGACGTTAAACCCCACATATCGATCAATCAATACCAACTAGCCCAATCCCCCACTTTATGCTTTATAACAATGGTTTCCCCGTGTGCATGCGTCTATGCTCTCTCGTAACAAAGCTAGCGCGCATAGGCGTCATCGCATTTTTGTATCGTACTTCAACCCCTAACTAGAAAAATGCAGCTCTAGATATTCTCGGCGTGGGCGGTCGTAGCTTGCTAAGCAGGCCAGCTGTAAACTACGGAAAGATTTAAAAATTTCAGTAAGGACGAACACCGAAACGCATACTCCAGCAGAACTCGCTCAATTTAAAAAAAAAAGTATCAGACAATATCGAGGAATAATACTTCTTTTTTTTTCTGTCACCCACACACCTAAAATGGCTGCCACGTGAAACAAAGTGATAGCTCGTGGGATAATGGGTACAAAAACGGCTATCATGCAAGGGCGACCTGAATGGTTTGATAAGATGTACCTAACAAAACGAAAAAGCGTATCCAAGTGAGGCGACTTTCTTGAAAACAAGAGCGTTATAACTTGACACGAAAGCAGGCATACAATGAAGACTATATATGAAATCATTCAAACTACTTTTATAATATTAAGTGTTATATGAAATTTCTTATGTGAACTTCGTTAAGCCACAATTTCTCAATTTTCCATTTCTATATCTACACGCCAACAAAAACCGCACGAACGAACATAAAATACGTTTCAATAGCCTCCTCATCCCTTTCTCCTACCCGGAAGAAAATTGCTGCCTCTACCCCTCGATAAGAAACATTCTGTGGAAACAGAGAATTCTGACTCTGAAGGCATGCAACTTTCATTTTGAGGAGCATGCGTTGAGACGCGGGACATGGCAAATCACTTTCGTGTGGTGCGACAGGAGTGGCATTTTATTATATTCGTTTAGCCAAAGTCACCTCTAGCCCTTCGCAGCAGTATTTTTTTTCTCCGTGACTGCCAGTCTAGCTAATTTATCACGTGTATTTTTATGTTATAATTAGTACACTAGGTTCAGTAGTAATAACTTCCTTACGCATAGTGTGCTTGATTTTAATGCTGGCGCACTATCTCCAGAGGGAGCACGAGGCTCATTGCCGACGGGAGATGACAAAGCGCTCGCCATGGGCGTCGACCAAGACTTCAACTCCTCGTCAGACTTCCGTAACAACCACCTCGTTGTCCCACGTAAGCGAAATTTACCATATTTATTCCCTCATATAAATTCGATAATTCATTCAGAAAACACCCAAAGCGTCATCAGCGACGCTTTCACATGCACTTCTCTGTAGTTCGGTGTGCAGAGATGATATTGCTTTTAAGGGGTATGATTTTGAGCCTATTGGTAAGATTTCATGGGTGCGAAACAGTGCAAAACGAGGACATGGAAAGACACAGACGAAACCGAGCGATGATACTACTCGCTTCATGCGTAAGCGATCCTAATGCAAGATACACGAATCAAGCAAAAAAAACTTCTGGTTAGATATATCATTCGTAATGTCATGCAACGCGTCAGAGACTCCGCGAATTACCCGAACCAAACAGCTCAAACTTGACCTAATGTGATGTTGGTGTGCCAAGACGTACGCTAGACAACGTGCAGATTCGCGGCCTCGCGTACAGAAACGAAAGTTGCATGTGGTGTCTTGAGTCTCCTAAGCTAGTACCTTCGAAGTGCACGAGCTGGTGTTAAGGTTTATTCAAGAAGAGTGCGCCAATCATCCTGAACTCTCATGCTTTCAACGTCAGGTAACTTGTACGCGCACTCTATGGGCACGCGAAGCTTTTTAGGAAGAAAAACATGTTGCAAATATACTCGGAACTGCTGGGACACAAAAATAACGCTATCGCCGTCCTTCAGCGGCACCATAGGCCCTGTTAGCAAAGAATGCTCGAAGTGCTATGCGGTATTGTAGTAAACACATCTGCTTGTCTTACTGCATTGCATTATTGTTGTTTGTCGTGCCAAACATACTGCTATTTCATATTGCTAGGCCAACAACCCAGTTTCATTACTATACTCGTCTGTATATTTCGCCCCCCTACAATATACCTTGTAAATAACATGTTAGGCAATAATAAAAGAACAATTGGTTTATATTACAGACAACAAAACAGAAACTACAGTCCAAAAAGTGTCTCCGCAAGGCCAGACCGACAGCAGCTCCAGTGTGAGTGGACATGTACCCAGCCCAAAAGAGAGACGTGAAGTAGCTGATGGGCCAACGGGCTTTATAAACTTCTCCTTAAACCTGCCCCTCAGCACTGAGGGCTCTGCAACACACTTGGAAGGTACCAGTGCGTCTGTTGTGACAGACGCGCTTCTACGACACAGCAACGCCAGCTCCTCAACGTTAAGACACGGTCCCAGTCAATTCGCCAAGGTCGACAACGCATGGACGACAGTGTCAGCAAGTCAGAGCAAAGACGAAACATCTCATGGAACGCAGTCTACGGTCAACGGGAACGAGTCTCACGGATCTGTGAAAGGTCACAACGACAGCTCCAAGTACGCGAACTCGTCTTCTCAGCCGGACGAACAAAACGACGACGATGACGACGACGACGACAGCGGTGACGTCTCGCGTCACGACAAGGCACAAGCCTCGATGCTCGGAGGACGTGGCAGCTCTGAGAACTCTACACGCGAGAAGTCTGACGACGTCGGAACGATCCAGAGCGAGCAGAGCCCTCCCAGACAAGGGCAAGATTCAACGTCCAAAACCTCGGAGGCCACGCTACAGGCCACTACACCAACCACTTCAAGCCAGCGAGGAGATGAAGGTGAGATTTTAAAGAAGTTAATCTCAAGTCCTGCTTGAAACCGTACACTGTACACGCTGTAGTAAAACCAATACTCCTCTCTATATACTGACATTTTTTATTCTTTTTTACCGTTGCCGCCATGTCCTCAATAAAGTCCAAATCTATAATATCCCCACTTTCATCGCATGTTCTACCCACGGGTAAAAGCACGTTCACGCAGGCGACGTACGCGGCTGAACTAGCGATCGAACGAGCCGGTTCATCTCTGTCGCTTAGAGGGCACATATGCGACAACATCCACCCGTGTGTACGGCCTGCAATACAATGCTGCTTATGCAGAGAGGAAACGCCCTACCCGTCTTGAAAGAGCATGAAAGAAAGACAAGGGAGAGGGGGAGGTGTGGCTCGCTCGAGCAGCTACTATGAACTTAGATTCTGAGGGTGCGCGCTATTCTCGGCAGGCACTAGCGGACGGCTCGTACATCCTTTAGCGTCCTGCGTTCTCTCATTCCCGGAGCGGTTGTAATATCTTGCACCAATGTTTTGAAGCGTTACGTGAGACTGGATCTAAAAAAAGTTAGTTGAGAGCCTTACTTCGTATAACACAATTTGTTGCTATCGCATTCATTTCTTCACCCTTGCGGTGAAACTACGATTTTAGATGCGAAGCATCTCTTGCTCGGACGTATATCTCACGGCGTCGGCGGCGTCCGCACTCACACCCCGCACGCGCAGCTCTCTTCCTTCCCTCTCTCCGACAACTGCGCGTTCATCTCTCCACCTCTCTCCTACCACCTGCTTGCGCTCACTCCCACCTCTCTCTCCTCTAGACATCCCTCCAAACAGCTTTAGCACCTTCATGGCGCATGCCATGGAGGTGCCAAAGCTCGCAGCATGCGCGTTGAAAAATTCGCAGCGTGCGCGTCGACTAAAACCGCACTGCGGGTCTCTGTGTCCAATCAGAACCCATTGTCTGTCACTGCCCATTAACAGCGATTAGCACGTTCCAATACGAAACATCGGTTCATCACTGCGTGCTTTGCGCCTCCCCAGGTTTCTCTCTTGCGCAATGCCGTGAAGAGTGCCGGTGTCACCTCCGCCGCCAGTGTAAGCGTTAGCGCCAGTGCTTTGCATCTACACATGGTTGCCTTTAGCGGGAGATAGCGCAGTTTTCGTACTGTGTTCCTAGCGATTAATGTCAATGACAACGCAGGTGGCATCTCGTCTACAGCCATGGATGACCATGCTTCCGCTTCCAGTGCCACCAGTCAAGATGCCGCAGAAGATCAGCTCCCTCCGCGGACGACTGCAAGTGACAGTGTCCGCAAATAAAAGGCGTCTGACACCTCCACTACAGTATACATGCGCGTAATGATTCTAGTGCTCCTATAACGTTCCGCGTACGAACGACCATAGCATTTGCATGCATTGTGCTGTCTCAGCAGTGCCACAACAATGGTGGTGGCTTTACGATAACACGTTTTGCTATCGGCCACAAAAAACGATAACCGCTGTGACTGCTTAACGCGCGAGCGAGTTTGTCACGTGATATTTTTTTGCATTTTGCGAACATTTGCAATTATCAGAAAAACACTAATACCTAACATATATAAAGTTCAAAACTGTCTAATTGGACGTTTTGAAAACCAATCTACAACTTTCTCGATAAAATTTTTATCGATTTTCATTTCTTGAAAAGTTAGGTAATTAAACATATCTAATCAAAATATATTTGGGAACACAAAAATAGTCTATCTCCAGGCAACGGTAACATGCATTTGGTCTCGTCGTAATTACGTGTTCCGGCATATTTTTAAACTCTAACTTAAGTTACGTGGGACACTCTGTATATGCTTACACAGCGCCGGGAAGTTGTACCGATGTGTGCAACACACCGCTACCTATATGCTAACGTTTAGAAGTAGGAAGATCACGATGAAACAAAGGAGCAATTCCAATGAAAAAAAAAAGCCAGGCTTGCGCGTTCCGCGCAGCACAGTCGCAGCGTAAGCTAGAAGAGCAGCCTTTGAGAGCCTCATCTAAACAATCTTTGGGATGCTACAAGCACACTACTGGGTATCCACTACGCCATAAATATTAATGAATTTTCTGTAGTAGGCTAGCATTCACTACGCTATCCTTCGTCATTCTTTGGAGAAGAGTGGTATCTGCTACAGACTTGTTAGGAATTTCGTGCAATTTTTTTTCTGCAGTGGCTGACGACGATGAAGAAATATGCCTGAAGTAGGTATGCGCCATATTGGTGAAAATTTATCAAGAACAAGTTTTTAGTGGGTTTATATATTAGACGACCCACTCGTTACGCAATTCGCATTGTGTGACGCCTGGCTTTTTTTATGTTCGAAAACGTTTTATTACTCATATCAATGCTATTACTTTTCGACATCAAGCCTGCCTAAGGCCAGCTTAGATACGAGTTCCAAGTGCTGGCCAGGCTCAGTGGTCAATAAAGACAAAACAAACAAAAAAACTGGCCTCGCTTATTGGTATAATGCTGGGCTGGCACGCAGCAGACATGGGTTTGAATCACATTGTGTCATTATTGTTTTTCATTTATTGATGTTTCTTTTCCTTCAATACTGGTTACGGACACCGGCGGCGGCGGCGCACAACTACGGTGCCGTGCGTGACCTGTGTTCCGATCTCATAACAGCTGTCGCTGTAAAAAGAAATGATATGCTGCTTGGCATATAATTTGCAGTGATGTAACTATATATGGTCACTGGTGTCAAATGGTCAATTATGCACGATTATGTCGGTCCTAACAGCGACTTGTCCGCGATGCAAAACATTTTGTTATTTTATTTCTATATAGACCACTTTCTTAATCCTACTGCTCTTCCCAATTCTTAGTGCTCTTCTCCATAAAATAAAGATGTTTTGCATCGCTGACAAGTCACAGTTAGGACAAATATATTCGTATGCAATTGACCATTTGGCGCCACTGAACATATGTTGGTGCATAACTGCAACTTAGCTGCCGAGCAGCACATCTTTGTTTTTTCCTTTGATTGGTCCTTTGCTTCATCTATATATATATATATATATATATATATATATATATATATATATATTGTTACGGGAGAATAACTTTACTTTATAAAACGAGGAATAAACTCGGTGGTGGACAAGATGGCGCCCAGTTGGCTCACAGATCTGACAACATCGTCCTCCTCTTTGTCTTCTTCGTCGTTCTCATCCTACCGTTACATGATTTCCCCGGCGGCTGGAGCACCGACCCGGTGCTAATCAGGAGGCACTGGAGTAATACGGTTTGAGTCGCGTAACATGCACTACGTCAGTGTGAGGGTGAATGATGGCGGGGTCCGTAGGGGTGATTTCGTATGTGACGTCAGTTACTTGGCGTAAGATACGGTAGGGACCTGAATAGCGTGGGAGTAACTTCTCCGAAAGTCCAACGCGGCGCGAGGGGAACCATAACAGAACGAGATCTCCGGGTGTGAAGTGGACGTCACGATGGCGGGCGTCGTATACGCTCTTCTGATTGTCCTGGGAGTCCAGTAAGCGTCGTCGAGCAACTTGGCGTGCCGCTTGGGCCTTCATTATTGCATCACGAGCGTACTGAGACTTGTCATTTAGTCCGGCCGGCAGGAGGGTGTCGAAAGGTAGCGCAGGGTCACGGCCGAACAACAGAAAAAAAGGAGAGAACCCAGCGGTGTCGTGTCTGGAAGAATTGTACGCGAATGTTACAAACGGTAACGTAGTGTCCCAGTCGCGGTGATCGGTGGAGACATACATGGAGAGCATGTCGGTGAGAGTGCGATTGAGGCGCTCCGTTAGACCATTTGTTTGTGGATGGTAAGCAGTCGAGAGCTTGTGTTTAGTGGCGCAGGAGCGGAGGAGGTCATCAACCACTTTGGAAAGGAAGTAGCTGCCTCGGTCGGTAAGGAGTTGTCGAGGGGCGCCATGATGTAAGATGACGTCCTCCAAAAGGAAATCGGCCACGTCAGTTGCACAGCTGGTTGGAAGGGCCCGTGTGATCGCGTATCGGGTAGCATAATCGGTTGCTACTGCAATCCACCGATTACCCGCAGCTGACGTAGGAAAAGGGCCAAGCAGGTCCACGCCAACACGGTAGAATGGGTCTCGTGGTATGTGCAGTGGCTGAAGACGTCCGGCCGGAGGGGCATTTGGTTTTTTCCGTCGTTGACAAGGGTCGCAGGCTGCAATATAACGGCAGACGTCGCGGTACATGCCAGGCCAGAAGAAGCGCCGGCGAACTCTGTCGTAGGTCCGTGACACGCCGAGGTGACCCGCTGTAGGTGCATCATGAAGCTGGGCGAGAACAGTGTGACGCAATTGAATGGGAACGACGAGTAGTCTTTCGGGGCCGTCAGGACGCATATTGCAACGGTACAATACACCATCATGTATTTCAAACATTCGAAGGGAAGGGTCGGGCCTCACCGATGTGAGCCTTCGGATAATACCGTCCAAGAAAGTATCTCGTCGCTGCTCGATTCCAATGTCATGAAACGCGGATAGAGAGAAAACGTCGACAGGAAGGGTGGTTTTAGAGGAGTCGCCGTCTGGAGGGTCGACAGGATACCGGGACAAGCAGTCCGCATCTTGATGCAGGCGGCCGGTTTTATACAGGACTGAGTAATCAAATTCTTGAAGGCGCAGCGCCCAACGGCCAAGACGGCCGGAAGGGTCTTTAAGGGACGAAAGCCAGCACAAGGCGTGGTGATCTGTGATTACTGTGAATGGCCGGCCGTACAAATAGGGACGAAATTTACCGACTGCCCAAACAAGTGCCAAACATTCCCGTTCAGTTATTGAATATTTTCTTTCAGCAGGCGAAAGAAGGCGGCTGGCATAAGCAACAACACGGTCTCGTCCTTGTTGTTTCTGGGCGAGGACTGCACCGATGCCATAGCCACTTGCGTCTGTACGAACTTCTGTTGGAGATGAGATATCAAAGTGGGCGAGGATAGGCGGAGACGTAAGCAGACACACTAGATTTTGAAACGCATCTGCTTGCTCAGGGCCCCAGATGAAGCCAGCGTCTTTTTTGAGAAGTTGAGTGAGAGGGCGTGCTACGTCGGCGAAGTTTTTAACAAAGCGGCGGAAGTAAGAACAGAGGCCAACGAAACTGCGAACGTCTTTGGTACAGGTTGGTACAGGGAAATCTCTTACTGCGCGTATTTTATCTTGATCAGGGCGAACCCCTACAGAATCAACGAGATGTCCGAGGACAGAAATTTCACGACGGCCGAAGTGGCACTTTGCCGAATTGAGTTGCAGGCCCGCCTTACGAAAGACAGATAAGATTTTCGATAGCCTTTCAAGGTGCGTCGCAAAAGAAGGCGAAAAAACGATAACGTCGTCCAGGTAGCACAGGCAGATGGACCACTTGAAGCCGTGCAACAGAGCGTCCATCATACGTTCGAATGTGGCGGGCGCATTGCATAAACCGAATGGCATCACTTTAAACTCGTAAAGGCCGTCGGGAGTGATAAACGCCGTCTTCTCACGGTCCATGTCATCAACGGCAATCTGCCAGTACCCAGAGCGAAGGTCAATGGAGGAAAAATATTTTGCGCCGTGAAGGCAATCCAGGGCATCGTCTATGCGTGGTAAAGGGTAGACGTCCTTCTTCGTTATTTTGTTTAAATGGCGATAATCGACGCAAAATCTCCAGCTGTTGTCCTTCTTCTTTACAAGTACAACAGGGGACGCCCAGGGACTGCATGAAGGCTCGATGATATTCCGAGAAAGCATTTTGTCGACCTCCTGTTGGATGATGCGCCGCTCTGCATGGGAAACACGGTAGGGTCTCCGATGGATGGGACTCGTATCGCCTGTATCAATCCGGTGCTTAACAACGGACGTCTGGCCGAGTGGGCGGTCGCCAAGGTCGAAGATGTCCCAAAAAGATGCAAGCAGGGAACGCAGGTCGTTAGCTTGTTCTTTCGGCAAGTCGGGGGCAATCATCTTGGTTAACACACTTTGGTCTGATGGAGGAGTAGACGAAGTTTTTTCGGCACTCGGGATGCTGTCATAACTTAGAGTGCAAATATGGCACTCTGCCGCCGGCACGATCTCGGCTAGAGATATACCACGAGGGAGGACTTGTGTACATAGTGAAAAATTCACTAGGGGTAGGCAGGATGCATTGGCCGTAATAGTGACGACGGTGTGAGGAAACGCAACGTTGTGCGAAAGCAGGACGTCAACATTGGGGGACACAATATAAACACCGTCTGGGACAGGTGGAACAGGGGAGACGCCTATGTAAGCTACTGTTCGTTGAGGGAGACGCAGGTGTTCTGTAGAACAAAGCCGACTTGGAGGGCAACTTGGAGGATCAACAACATTAGGTAGAGCGAGTTGCACTATACCGGCAGAGCAGTCTATCAAGGCCGAATGTTCAGACAAAAAGTCTTGGCCCAAAATTATGTCATTAGGGCAGTGTTCTAAAACATAAAACAGAACTGATGTGTGGTGTCCGGCGACGCTGACGCGAGCTGAGCACACACCAATTACGGCGACTTTTCCACCATCGGCCGTTCGGACCACAGGAGTTGGGCCAGGAGTAAGGACTTTCTTCAGCCGTGCTCTAAGGTCAGCGTTCATGATAGACACGTGTGCGCCAGTGTCAATGAGGGCTGTAGTAGGTACACCGTCGACGTCAACATTGATAAGGTTCTGATGTGCGGGCAAGGTCAGTAGAGGATTTTGGCATCGGGTCGGTATTGCAGCATCACCTCCAAGAGCTGCTCCCGTCAGTTTTCCGGAGGTGAACGCCGGAACGAGCTTGGGGACGGCGATCGGCGAGATGGGGGCGAGCGGGAGAAACGGCGTTGCGGCGAAGGGGAGCGGCTGGATCGGGGGC
Organism: Rhipicephalus annulatus; assembly: GCA_013436015.1. NCBI lineage: Eukaryota > Metazoa > Arthropoda > Arachnida > Ixodida > Ixodidae > Rhipicephalus > Rhipicephalus annulatus. The sequence continues at coordinate 1,718,667 of WOVY01000504.1, forward strand.
GCGAGGAATTCTCAGGCGTTAGCGGCTCTGTTTTCGGTGATGAGCGTGAATTCCAGGCAGGTGGGCGATGGGGCGGAGGGTGAGGCCACGGAGCAGAGCTGGACCAAGCACGGCAGTGACGCGAAATGTGGCCTATACGACCGCAATTGAAGCATATCGGCCGGTCGTCTGGGGTGCGCCATACCGCCGGGTCGCGATAATGTGGGCTGGCAGAAAAACGTCGGTTGGGCGGAACAGTCACGGGTGGATTTGGTGGGGCGTAGTCTGGACGATGAATGGAGCAGACGTTTAAGCCGGCGTTGGCCAGTTCTTGCCTCACGACGGTCTGTATGAGAGAGACGGTGGCGTGATAGCTTTCGGAGTTGGGGGAGGCTGACACGAGTGGAGCTGCGGCTTCTATTTCCCGACGGACAATACGGACAACGTCACCGGGACTTTCCGTAGAAGGCAGGCGAGGGTCTTCGCATGTGGATGTTGCAGCCGTGTTTGGAAGCCGGGCAAACTGGTGGAGAACACGGCGGCTCTTCGCTTCTTCAAAGCGCCGGCATTCCGAAATAATGTCGTGGACCGTAGATGAATTCTTGAACACAAGAAGGTGAAAGGCGTCATCTGCTATGCCCTTAATAATATGGCCAACCTTATCGGCTTCGGACATCTGCGAGTCTACCTTGCGGCACAAAGCGAGCACGTCCTGAATGTACGTGAGGTATGATTCGGTGCACGTCTGAACTCGACGTGCGAGCTCGTTTTGGGCGGCGCGTTGACTTCCCACAGGCCTGCCAAATAGCTCCCGGAGCTTTTGCTTGCATAACTCCCAGCTAGTCAGTTCTTCCTCGTGCGTCTCGTACCAGACCTTTGCGGTACCTCTGAGATAAAAAATCACGTTGGCCAGCATGAGCGTTGGATCCCATCGCATACGTACACCCACTCGTTCGTATGACTTCAGCCAGGCTTCTACGTCAATGCCATCAGTGCCAGAAAAGGTACCTGGATCTCTCGGGGGCTCCAAGATGAGGGTTGACGGTCCAGTTGGAGAAAGCACGGACGTAGTTGGAGAAGGCACGGTAGTCGGGGAAGGGTCGGCATTGTTGACTTCAGTCGCCATGGGGGAGACCACTAGGCGCCCGCTACGAAGCTCCGTTTTGCGTGAAGTGAGTACCCCGCACCTCCCACCAATGATGTTACGGGAGAATAACTTTACTTTATAAAACGAGGAATAAACTCGGTGGTGGACAAGATGGCGCCCAGTTGGCTCACAGATCTGACAACATCGTCCTCCTCTTTGTCTTCTTCGTCGTTCTCATCCTACCGTTACAATATATATATATATATATATATATATATATATATATTATATATATATATATATATATATATATATATATATATATATATATATATATATATATATATATATATATATATATATATATATATGTATATATATACACGCAGGCTGCCAGCGGACGGCGCCACGCGGCTAAATGCTGCCTTGTAGGTCCCACGTTTCTAGTTAACTAGGGGTAATACTAGCTTGTAAGTAATTTGAATACGCAGGGACAAAGCGGATTACGTTGTCCAGATAATCCCCACGTCCGCGCAGCTTGTACTTACTGCTAGGACACATGTTTACGGCTATAAACACATCCCGAAACCCCTAAAGCGGTAACACAAAAATTCAAACAATATTTTTCTCTCTTAAAACAACACTTATTTCAATAAAACTTTCTGAGTGAGTAGACAATAAAGGCTGCTACTAAATCTGTTATTGCGCATATTTTTAGTATGACCGCCTCATGGTTGGAATTTACGGCCGAAGATGTGCGAAAGTGAACATTTTCGCGACTTAAGCACCACCTGTAATTTTTTTTTCTAACTGTATACGGTTGCAATTATTTTTGGTTTTTTACTAACACATTCTGGCAATAGGCTATTCTCAACTATTCTATTTTTTCTAATTTTGTTTTTTTATAAAAACAATATTCAATAAACACCAAAATCTCTATATTTGAGGTCACATAAAAATCCACAAAATGTAAAAGTTCGTAAAACCTATTTTAAGTAAAACGCCAACCGTTGTTCTAAGATCTTGACCTAATATGAAAAGAACGGATTTTTTTCGGCAACGTGCTTTACGAGCTATGGTTTCGAGTTTTCCAAAAAAAATCGAATGAGGCTTGCGGTACTGCAAAATGTTTTCGCAAGAAATGTTTTGGGGAAACACTTTTGGGCTTGTGTAGGTAATTCTGAATTTTTTGAAGTAAATTGGAGTTGGTCGAGCGCCAAGGTTGAGGCGGTTGGCGTGGAATGGCCCGCATATATAAAGAGTGAGAAAGAAATGTGGAAGAGCAAGTCGGGTGCTGTGCCTCCCACGGGAATATGAAAGCTTCGCCTATGTACCAACTTATTACTGAGTAGGCGTTGCGATGCTGCCTGTCTGCACGCTGAAGCCGCCGTCAATACGGACTATTTACTGCACGCATGTGTCGTCCGACCAGATAACACAAATTGACTGACGCCTTTAAAAATAATAAGGTCGAAATACTGTGAAAGAGAAAAGTCGTGATTCGTGCGACCATCGCTTAAGCTGTACGAGGATCGCACAGAGAAAACCCATGAAGGCATCTGTCGATGGATGACCCTTCTTTTCTTTCAGTTCTTCCTCATTTTTGATCGATTCTGCAGATTACATTTGTACCACGTAAAAGGTCAGACGGTCGACACTTCGATTGGTTTTGAACCCGCCAACATTATTCGTGAGAACCGACAGTATGGACAGCTGCATCAACCAGACAGTGCTTGCTTTATAACATGGCAGCGTGAACGGATGCACCTACACAAAAAAAAAACATCAGGCAAAGTGCGAGCATTTAGAGCAGCGACTCCTCGTGGGGATTTCGTGGGGTGTGCGCTTTATTGCACGGTAAGTACAGACATAAACAGCAACACACCGAAAATCAATAATAAACTGTTTTCAGGGGCCTACAAAGCGTGGCCAAACACCACTGGGTAGAAAATCCGGAAACAAATAAACAAAGAATAAATGAGTTTCTGAGATACTTGTAATACGGATGTCCGCCCTTCTAGGTACAGCAACGCTGGCGATGCGATCGCGTATTTTCTACGAGGCAGGTGGTTCTAGCTTCAATTCTAAATGCCGCCAGGCCACGGCTAGTTTTACTATAGTCGAAAGAGGTCACCCTAGCTGGAGTTCGTTAGAGTATGAGTAATCGTCTCTAGAAATGTCCTCTTCCTATATATATTTCACTCCTCCACAAAACTTATGAGTTCCATAGATGCAACCACAAACCATTCTCACTATTTTATTCAGAGGTTATTAACACTCTCGTTTCAGCCCACCTAGCAGCAGTGTGGCGTGAGCAAACGATAATTTTCAGATCTTATAACACCAAGTGAAACTCCACAACCATTATTAACAACCTTTTTCCCTTAGATATTATGTTGAAAAAACAGTCTGTCTTGTTCCCGCAATACTGTGTGTACACTTATGGTCCTTTTGTCAGTAGTTAACTTGTCGGAAGTCAGTGGCACGCAAACGTCATTCATTGTTGTTCTCGTCATCATGTTGTGCTTTTACTTGCGATTCTAAACATGTAGCCGCGGGTTCGATTGTTTGCCAAGGAGGCAGCATCTCCACAGGGCGGATATGCTATAACACCAGTGTACTTAGAAATGGGCTGAAGTTAAAGAGCCTCATGTAGGCGAAGTTAACCCTGAGTGTCCTACTACAGCTAGTGTAATAATTTTACCTTAGTTTTGGCACTTGAAAGCCTAGGATTTGCGATTAGTATTGTTTTTCAACATATAATAAAAGTCTGTAAGCATATAGTATATAGAACACACAAAGATCAAAATGAATTGAAGTTTAACAATAGTTTTCGATATTATCTAGGCCTCACACATTCACAGAAGAGCATTTGTATAGAAAGACAAGTATAATATGAGAGCTTTAGGTTATAACATAGAGACATGAAGGAGATTGTACGAGCGCCACTATTAACTGTTCCATCACGCCATCGTAGCTATAGTGTATAGAATACACTAGCTTTGAGGTGAAGTACACGTGTGCAGCACACATAAAAGAATGCATAAGAAAACACTAACTTATTGTCTCGTTCATGTGAAGTTTTAGAAGTTGATGTCATGACAAAGAAACGTCGAAAAGTGCTGAAACGTCTGTTGCGGCAACATCACTTGTTCAACGGGTTTTTCATCACTTGAATCATCCATCGTGTTCCGAGCTTCTGTTTTGTTTGAAGTTCTGAAAAGCAGTATTTTGACCAGTACAAGCACACAAACGTGTTATGAGTAGACTTATAACCCGTTTTTTTTTTTTGACATGGTGCTCGTTACATCTCCTATCTGTGAACATCCTCATTTGATCCCCTTATCCTATAGCCACGCACCACTAACTAGGCCAACAGGAAGCACTTGTATAGGAAGACAACTTCGACCAAAAGATGAAGGCCAACAGGCGCACTCTAAAAAAATATCGAGTAAAAAGGTTGTCTTTTTATCCCACAACAATAATCATCATCAGGCCTCCGTGCGCTTCCTTTTTTGAAAACTCGGCGCTGGCCACTTTCCTATTGAGAATGCAATGTAACCCTGATAATGGACATGTCGATCGTGACCGGAATGTACAGGGCGCGGGGCGATAGCACAAGGATGGAACGCAGTATAGATGACGAGTATTGTTGTGGGACAAAAAGGACACCCTTTTTACTCCCTCTTTTTTCAGAGTGCGTGGACGTAAAGAACGCTGACACAGCTCTGTGAACATTTACGGCACTTGACATACGGCAGAACGTTTAGTTTCGATACGTTCAACACTTCGAAAAATCTGACTAAACTTCAATCTTCCAAACAAAGTTCCGATATTATCGCGAGTTGCTCTCTTTACAGAGCCAAGACTAGCTACCCATCCACAGGCGACATTACGGCACTTAACCTTCATTTTTTTTGTCTTGGATGACGTAGAACCTTGCCAGCAAAAATGCAACATTATAATAGCACAGCTTCACAGCGCCCACATTTGAGTCGGTTTAATCACTCTCATCGTAGTCCCCCGCTCCGCAGAGGCTCCACGGATCATGGCGTCGTGCTGTTGTGCATGAGGTCGTGAGTTCGAATCTGGACCGCAGAGTCGCGTTCTCGTGAAGGCGCAGTGAAAACATGCTCGCGTACGCTTTGACGCTGAAGAACCACAATATGTCAAGATCAATCCGGACCCTTTTTCAATACGATGACCGCCATAATCTTTCTGTGCTGTATAGCGACCTCACAGATAACGATAATTAGTTTCTTACACCGAAGCTCTACGGGTAAACGCAGCGCATATTTTTGTGCAACCAAATCCAGCTGTCGCGGCGTGTTCAACATCAATCAGTTATGAGGCCTACGTGTTTTCGCTTTGAAACCTAATTGACGCAGATACCAACACACAACATCTTGTTTGCGATATTTTCTAAGTCATGCAGTTATCCTTGACGTTTCTCTCCCACCACGTGATTTAATTGATTCGCGTGGGTAAAGGTCCGTTTGTCAGCTGGGTTAAAGAGCACACAGTGACTAACTCTGCCCGGGAGCCCTGAGGTGGACCAGGGACCACAATTTATCTATTGACGATGAAAACACTCAGCAAATAACCTCTCGACACTTAAAAAGGTCGTGAGGACTCACTTATCCACATTCCCCGTGTTTTATTGGCATGCATCTGCAAATTATTTCAGTAAAACAATCCAGTTCGACCATGGCACTGACCTCATAAAGCTTTTCAAAACACGAGGGTGTTCACCAGTTTTCTGTCCTTTTTTTGCTTTGTCGCTAACAAGCAAAAGTAGCATAATCTGCAGCTAAACATGGCAAACAGTGACATTTATGTTTGCCTCTCCACCATCGAAGAAGCCATCCCTCAGCAGTTGCCAGTAATCAGTGCGGAATATGTTTTTCCATTTCGAGCGGTGACCCGACATGTTATTCGGATCCGCCTCCTGCAAGTAGCGGCATTTTCGGCAATCTTTGTCCTGCAGCTCGACACTTCTGACGAAAGGATTCAGACGAGAGATCCGAACGGTCTGGGCCAGCTGAACGCAGACTTCGAACCAGCCCGGGTTATCGTCGAGGGCGATGGCGATCGTGAAGTACAGGTCCTTGCAGTGCCACATGTCGACCACGTCCAGTACCCTTCTGCCGGAGCGCTTGTAATCGTGACCAATCTTGTCGGTGTTTTTCAGGTTTAGGCAGTACGTGAAGCGTTCCAGCAGTCTCAGTTCCGACGAGTAAAGCGGGTCCACTATCGCCCTCTCCTTGTGGTCGCAAGCCATCTCGCACCGGGCTACCAGATGTGGCACGTCCCGTACGGTCGCGTGTCGCAGGTCGCTCAGGTAGCCGAGCGACTCCGTGAGCATGACGTCCAGTCTTCGAAGCACGTGCTTCTTCTCTTGACACCAAGGCATGGGAGCTCCTCGTTCTTCCTCCGGCGAGACGTTCCGAAGCCGAGCGCAAAGCGTGTCGACTTGCGACTGGAGTTTCTCGTCAAACGTGACGGACAGTTGTTGCGCCGCTTCCATCTGCCCGCGGGTCAGACTCTGCTGCGTGTCTCTCAACGCTTGCGACAGCTCCCGAAGGAGGGCGCCGTGGTTGGTCACCAGCTCGGTGATTTCGTTCATCTTGCTCTCCATGGTCGGTAGCTGGTCCTGGTACAGCTGGTTCAAGAGCGCGTTGAATTCGCCCAACGTCGCGTTGATGTCGCTGACTCGAAGGACGCTGTCGTATTGCGGTGGTTCGTCGTTCGTTGCGGACGGTGCGTGGCCCGGGCATCCAGCCTTGTAGTGCGCCACCAGGTTGGCGTGTAGGGCCGCCTCGCCGCATCTCGGACACTCGACGGCGTGGAAGCCGCACTCTTCCTCGTAATGACGCAGCAGAGCCGGAAGGGTGTCCACGAAGGGGCAGCCTTGGGATTCGTTCCAACAACGAGCCTTCAAAAAAAAAGAAAAAAACAAGTTTATAAATATCATGATCGTAATTCGGCACATACTGGGCATATTATTGGCGCGAAAGCTGTCATCTTAACTTTTGCGCAAAGCAGAAATAACCACCACGAAATAACCGGTGGCTTTGAGCAGGCTTTATTTTACTGCGGTGCCGACACAGTCATCACTATCTATTCCCCCGTCGTCGTGACATGCCATATACACAAGGTCATTTCAGCGCTACAAACTTTAGCATGGCGCACATAGGCCAACGCGCCATCTAATACGGATGCCACATTTTCGCACTTCCAGATTAATAGACCTAGCTGAATTATTGGTTATTTTTTATGTTGGAACACGTAAACAACAGTTACAAAACATTTAATTTAACCCGACGCGATCAAAAATCACTATTTCAAATTTTTTTGGCCTATAGATGGCAGTGCTCATCAGTGGCAGTAGAGTGGCCTTTCGCTATGTATTTACATGCCTTACAAGGTAACCAAAGCTTTTAATACTTCCCAGTGTGATGGCTCACCTACCTACGTCACATACGCGTGTATAGTTATAAAACACAGTCTGAGGATCTCAAGCCCAGTGCTAAATCACCCAGCTGTAGCGAAGGCTTCGCCCTTTGAACATAACGGCGCTTTTTGTGTGTGTGTGTGTGTGTTTGTACCATGCTCGAAAGAGTAGTGCTATATAACTGGCGGCTCATCGCGTTCGTAATTCATTTGCAGTGAGAATCGAATTCTGTCGAGTAAATAGTCCAAATCACGATTGCAGTGTTTAACGCTGGTTCATCGTAAAAATTGAGAACGGGAACATACGTCACGGATGTTATTGGCGCGGTTGTGAAAAGCACAACAGTCGAACACCCGGATCTCTTCAAGGTGCCTATGTCACGCACGCGGCCTAACGTAAGGGAGTACAAAGATTTTCAATAACAGGGCCCTTCATGCAAATCATTTCGCATCAGAGAATGCGAAAGACCCACGGTTTACTACTTGCATATTACCAGCGATTCTATCTGCCTGATATCTCTGGGGCAATGACACCGATCGAACTCGGGGCGCAAAGGTCGGAGGCTATGCTTTAGGGTTCGGGGGCTATACGCTTTTACGCAAACGTAATTTATACGAGCTACACACTATGGGTGACACTGCCCGTCTAGCGATTGCATAGGACATATACCCACAGCGTGCCACGGAAAAGCGAGAAGTGTTTTTGTTGTTGTTGTTGATGATGATGATGATGTTGTTGTTGTCGTTTTTTCTCTTTCTCTCTCTCTCTTTTCTGCCTTTCAGTCCCCAATCTGCTTCCTCCCGCAGAGTAGCAAGGCAGCGAATCGTACACGCAGGTTAAATTCTCCGTTTTTTTTCAACAAAAAGCCCCTTCTCTCTGTCTTCCTATCTCTTTGTAAATGACACGCGTGTAAATAAACATTAATTACAGATAGAGGGCACACAATCAGGTGCACGCATAATCAATGGCCTTGCGTCATTCATCTTGATGGGAGAGCGATGTGGTCTACCGGCAAATTTTCTATACAATGCTACCTATACATCGATCATATTTGCCGGCTCGCCATGCGAAGCACACTCCTAAGAAAGTCATGAAAAAAAAACTTGATGGATCTCTACGAAGTAATCTGCACAGTTTTTCTTTTCTTCCCTTCTCATTGATACGGCGATGCGATATCTACCGACAAAACTTTCATACAATGCTATTTATATATCGATAATATGTGCCGGCTCTCCATGCGAAGCATACAGTCATGAAAAAAATGATGGGTCTCTACGAAGTAATCTGCACAGTTTTTTTTTCTTCCTTTCTCATTGATACGGTCGTGCCCGGAACATGCGATTGAGGTATCGATGCACTGACCTTGAGACTGCCGAGTTTCCGCAGGGGCAGGGGGATCCTGCCGCACTCGTCCTCGACGAAAGGCTCCTGGTCCAGCGGGCAGACGCCGCCGCCCTCTTGGACGCTGCCGCGCTTGCACGTCTCGCACAGCGCGTGTTCGCACGGCAGCAGCAGCGTGTGCTTCGGTATGACTCCGCACAGCGAGCAGGCGTACGGGTGGAGCCCGTCCACGGCGAACCGGGTAGGCCTCCAGTTGACGCCGACGAGAGCACCGTGAAGCCGCAGCAGCTTCCCCGAGCACGGCATCGCGACTCCCTTTCTGAAGCGACGGCGCGCCGACGAGGGGGGAAAAACGCCATATCGATTGCCGAGAGCGGGCGTCGCTGGTGTATGTAAAGGCGCCGGCTAATCTTGGTACGAGAGTTATGCCGCTTCGAGAGTTATGCGTTCGTATTCCACCGGAGGGAAAGTTGTCTTTTTTTTTTCATTTCTTGCCACCTTAACAGTCGTTTATCAAAATCACTTTTAAAAAAAAAATATTAGCTGTGCTTGCACCTAGTCGCGCACGGCTGCAGGTCACAGCGAAACTGGTGGGCGTCTGGCTGACTCTTTCTTGGCTAGGCTTCCACACTCTGACCTGTCTGCTTCCCACTATACTTTATTATACTATACTATACTGCACAATACACAGCCATCAGGGGCGTAGTCGATTTTTTCGGGGGGGGGGGGGGTGGTTCAATTATACCTTACGAATGTCCGTGCATGCATATTTATGTGTGCGTCTGTATATACTGCAGCGAAATTGAAAATTTTCGCGTGTTTGACCACCCACCCCTACTCTCGATTACGCCCTTGGCAACTGTGCTTGTTCTTTCTTTATATTTTTAGAGTATATATACAGGGAATATTCCCTGTATCCGTTCTAGTCATTCTAGAACATTCTAGAAAGAACCAGGCATTCTTCTGTACATTAGCTAACATTAAGCGAAAAAAATGGCAGCATATCCACGGAGTGAATGATGGAGAGTGGGGCGAAGCATTCGTCCGTCCATGCGTCCGTCTGTGTGACCGTCCATGCGTCTGTTTGTGCGCCCGTCCCTGCGTTCTTTCATGCATCCGCCCCTGCGTCCGTTCATGCGTCCATCCATGCATGTGTTTGTGTGTCCGTTCGTTCATCTATTAACCACCTCGAGTTTATGGTATATTCTAGTTCACTGTATTCATGGCACTGCGACCAAACGCTCGCTAAACCTTTCGAAAACCAAGGAGGTTACGCCCAGCGAGTGTAACGTAGCAACCTTTCCCTGTCAGATAGGGCTCAATTTACATGCCAATGGCTGCTTATGAAAAATGAGAGACAGGAGAATTCGGCTTTTACTTTCTTACGGCTTGGGCTTCGTATCTACTTCTCATTTTTAACCACCTTGAGTTCATTCATGGTATATACAAGTTCATTGAATTCATGACACTGCGGCTCAACGCTCGCTAAACCTTTCTAAAGCTAAGGAGGTTACACCCAGCGAGTATAATGTAGCATCCCTTTCTTGTCCGATAGTGCTCAATGTACATGCCAATGGCTGCTAATGGGAATCGCAGCGTGCGCGTTGACTAAAAGCCGAATGCTCATGTCAGTGGGCTTGTCAGCAGCAGAGAAGGCAACATGCTCAGTAATCCGCTTTGCCTTGCGATACAGGTCTTGGCGATTCTTCTTGGTGAAAGCCCTGCGGTATGCACCGTCTTTCCGGGGCTGGCTCGGGATGATGACGTCACCTCGTCTGGCTGGCCTGGCGAAGCCTGGTTATCATCACCTGTGGACGATCGCTGCTGCATCGAGGAAACAACGCCCCTTCTCATCTTAGCGTCCACGTGGGATCAACGCCGAGTGACGTCGGTTCCCGTGATCGCTTCGGAGCCTTTAAATCCACGGGCAGTCTCATACCATGGCAGTGGGCTTGTCAGCAGCAGAGAAGGCAACATGCTCAGTAATCCGCTTTGCCTTGCGATACAGGTCTTGGCGATTCTTCTTGGTGAAAGCCCTGCGGTATGCACCGTCTTTCCGGGGCTGGCTCGGGATGATGACGTCACCTCGTCTGGCTGGCCTGGCGAAGCCTGGTTATCATCACCTGTGGACGATCGCTGCTGCATCGAGGAAACAACGCCCCTTCTCATCTTAGCGTCCACGTGGGATCAACGCCGAGTGACGTCGGTTCCCGTGATCGCTTCGGAGCCTTTAAATCCACGGGCAGTCTCATACCATGGCAGTGGGCTTGTCAGCAGCAGAGAAGGCAACATGCTCAGTAATCCGCTTTGCCTTGCGATACAGGTTAGTAGGTACTTTCCTGCCTTCTGTTATCGAAGTGATAGCCGATTCCTGCTGCTGCTGCCTTGCCCACTGTGTCTTAAACTTCTTTTTGCTTGCGTCACACCTATACCTGTTGATCTGTTGGTTTGCGGTGACGTTGAAGCTAATCCTGGTCCTCTTACGGAAAAGGAAATGCTATCTCAGCTTCTCGCTGGCCAAAAAACAATGAAAGCAGCTATTGAGAACGTACAGGCCAACCAGAAAGATTTAGTTGAAAAATTTGGCACGCTAACAGAACGAGTGGATGCCATTGAGCGTCACATGAATAAATTTTCTGCATTGCCTCAACAAGTGAAAGAACTTGAGGATACTATGACTCAAATGCAGCAAAAATTAGCATTCCTTGAAGGTAAAGTTGATGATTTTGAAAATCGGAGCCGTAGAAATAACCTAATCATTTATGGACTAAAGAAATCCCCTAGGGAAACACCTCAGATGCTCCAAGATAATGTCGAGGAAATCCTCGAAAATACATTAGGTATAAAGGCAATTACTGTTGAAAGATGCCACAGGCTTGGACGCATAGTTGAAAACAAAGACAGACCAGTTATTCTAAAGTTTATTGATTATCGTGAGAAGATGTCTGTTTTGAAGGTTAGGCACAAGTTAAAGGGCTCTGTATTGTCCTTTTCTGAAGATTTTTCATACAGGGTTCGTGAGGCACGCAGAAATCTGTGGAAAAGTTCCGAAAAAGAGAGAGAAAACGGTGCTAAAGTTAAGCTACTCTACAATCGACTGAGTGTGGATGGGAACTTGTTCAGTTGGGATGAATCGAAAAATGCACGTGTTAAGCTAAAGAAGAATGAAAAATGACGGGATATGTGCAGTGTACCGTCGCTGAAAATACTAAATTTAAACTGTAGAAGTGTTATTAGCAAAACCACAGAATTAGAAGGAACCCTCCTGGCCTATAGTCCCCATATTGCTATCCTAACCGAAACATGGTTGCACGATAACATACTTGATAGTGAATTTGTTCCGCGGGGCTACCGTGTGTACCGTAAAGATCGTGGGAGTAGAGGTGGTGGAGTGGCGATCCTGTTTAGACAGTCATTGCAAATTACAAAAATGCATGACATACGTAACGTCGAGGGCATATTTTGCAAAGCATATTACGGAAAGACCAGGTACGTTATTGGGGCTATTTATCGCCCACCCAATTCCTCCATGGATGTTCTGGATGAACTACACAACTACCTCGCCGCCCATGTGAAACCTGAGGATCGGATTATTCTAGCTGGAGATTTTAATTTGCCTCATGTTAGTTGGTCATCTTTCTCTTTGCAACAACCTAACTATAAAATTGGTGAAAGAATGATCGATATAGCGTTTTCTTTTGACTTGATGCAAATCGTTGACAAATGCACTCGAATACACGCGAGTTCTTGTTCAATTCTAGACCTTTTTTTCATTAGTGGCTCAATCTCTGCCCAAGCTAGCTGTTCTGTTCTCCCTGGAATATCTGATCATCAGGCTGTGATACTTACGCTTACTAATGTTGTTTTAAAGAAAAATTGCAAGGTGGTCTCGTTCCCAAACTTTTCACGTGCTGATGACACCTCAATATTGGATTTACTAGCATTTGAATTTGATTCTTTTTCGAGTTGCACTGCTGATATTCATTATCTGTGGAAGCGTTTCAAAGACCTTATAAATGAGTGTATTGATAGATTTGTTCCTCGTATTGTAAAAAAATCGAAAGGAAAGAACCCCTGGATTTCTCGGGAAACGTTGCAGTTGCGAAGACGGCTCAAACGTTTAAAAAATCAAAGACGGTGCTCTAAAGACGTAGGTATCCTCCAGCAAAAATTTCTGAACTTGCTTCTCAAGTGAAAGCAAATGTTGTGTCTGATAAGGAACGCTATTATGGCCAACAACTTCCGAGTCTCATGTCTTCGTCTCCCGAGAGGTTCTGGAGTTTAATTTCGCCTAATACTGTGACTACTGATGTTTTTGTAATTGATGGTGTTGAAACTAGTGATTCATTTGTTATTTCTAACGCTTTCAATGATCATTTTAAATCTGTTTTTACGAGGGATAACGGTGTCCTGGAAACATTTGATGTGGCAAGCCCACCCCTTTCGGATATCATCATAAGTGAAGAGGGAGTTCTTAATCTGCTTTTAAAACTGGATGTTAAGAAATCTTCAGGTCCGGATGGAATACCGAATGAGTTCTTAAAGCGCTACGCACAATGGGTTTCAAAGTACCTAACAATTCTCTTTTCTAAATCTCTGAAAGATGGTCAAGTTCCGGATGACTGGGTAACTGCTAAAGTCAAGCCCTTACATAAGAGTGGAGATCCCCATTCTGTTACTAACTATCGGCCGATCTCATTAATTTCAACTTCCTGTAAACTCATTGAGCATATAATACATAAGCACATTTCAGACTTCCTAGATAAGCACAATATTTTGTCAGATTCACAACACGGATTCAGGAAAGGATTTTCTACTTGTACTCAGCTGGTAACAACAGTACATGATTTTGCGCTATCTATAAATTCCGGAAAACAGGTAGATGCAATTTTTATGGATTTTGCTAAAGCTTTCGATACGGTCTCACACAATAAATTACTCTTCAAACTTGATTTAATTCTTAAAAATACCCAGCTTCTAAACTGGATTTCTGGCTATCTTTTGAATCGAAAACAATACGTCTCTTTCAATGAACATTGTTCTCGTACAGTACCGGTTGACTCGGGAGTGCCCCAAGGCTCCGTGCTTGGGCCGCTCTTCTTTTTGTTGTTTATAAATGACATATCACATGATATACCTGTAAAAGTCAAGTTATATGCGGATGACTGCATTCTATACTCGGAAGTTGAAAACCATACCGACCAAATTCATTTAAACGACGCATTTCAAAAGGTCATTCGTTGGTGTGATAAATGGCAGATGTCAGTTAATTTTAAAAAGACTGTTTTCATGAAAATTTCCCACAAACGTACCCCTCTTCATTTTGCATATTCAGCCAATAATGTTTTTTTGCAGGAGGTACAACACTACAAGTACCTTGGTCTTTGGATTTCGAATGACCTAAACTGGACAAGACATATTAATACTGTAATAAGCTCGTGCAATTACAAGCTATTTTATCTTAGACGAGCTCTCAAGCTTTCAACCCCCGCCGTTCGCCTTATTGCTTTTAATGCAATTGTTCAACCTTCTTTAGATTATGCTTCCATAATCTGGTACCCTCACACCAGAAAAAACATTAGCGAAATGGAAAAAATTCAAAAGAGAGCTGTTAGATTTATTTATAACAGTTTCGGCCGCACTTCAATAACACGTTTATTATCAAAAGCCAATCTTTCAACACCTACACAAAGGAATAAAGTATTAAGATTGAAATTTTTCTTTCAGTTAGTTAAAGGTTATTATAAGTTAGACTTATCACACATACTTAATTTCTCCACGGGATATGCCACAAGACAGAGGCATTCCCTTACAATAACCCCATTCTCCACCCGTAATAACACGTTCAAATATTCATTTTTTCCAAGGACAATCATCGAATGGAATAACCTTAGTAATGAAGTTGTTTCCCAGTCTTCCTTGAATCTTTTTGCTGCGCAGCTCCAGCAGTGAGTGTCTGATATGTGATCCTGCTTTTTATTTCTATCACTGTAGCAATTCCCCACTCGTGACCAACTTGAATATAGCGCTGATTTCATTATATGCCCTTATGACTGTTCATTGCAAACCATTGTCTTTTTGTGTACATACCTCACCTGTTTTATATTTACTTGTTTGCCGATTTGTTAATTTAGCAAATGTGTATCCACCCTGCTAAAACCCTATGTTAGGGTTGCAGTATTCATAAATAAATAAATAAATAAATGTCTCTCATTCCCCATTAGCAGCCATTGGCATGTACATTGAGCACTATTTTTTATTGTTAAACAACGCACAGAAGAAATCTCTCACTGGCACCACCTTGGAGGTCAAGTGTTAAACCTATTTCGGGTATGTGTCACTAGTGGTTACATACGAGGGACGCCCAAGCCACACCATAAGGAGTTTCACCCCTAAAATACAGAATGGCTAGTTGGACAAGTCGGTACTTATCCACAATGTACTGCGCAAAACACGAACGGAAACACGAAGTAGAGAAAAAGAACAGACAAGCGCAGACTATCAAACGAGACATTATTCCAACATCAAGGCAATATATAAAGGAAAGGATAAAAAGCAAGGGAGGGCAAAAGGCGGAGGAGAAAATGCACAAGGGGCCCAACAAAACCTAGGCAACATCACGAGTAGAACACACTTCGTGTTTCCGTTCGTTTTTTGCGCAGTACATTACGAAAAAGACAGTCCGTCAAGTCATGCCTCAAGCTCACTCAAACAATATTAAGACTCGGTACAAAGTATTGGTATCTCGAGATGACGAGAAAAAAGCAATATCATCAGACTAGACGTAAAGATGAACGTTTTCATGAATTGGGAATTGATGATAATAATATATTGAATGATAGTGCCGACAGAACTGATATCTGCGGAACACCTTTTGTTTGCTTATATGAGCCAGAGGTAATTTCCTCGTGGCAACAAAAGAATTGTCTATCTAAGAGAAACTTCTGAACCCATGATATAATGTAATTGGGCAAATCACAGCTCACTAATCAAGAACTCAATATACTGTGTTCAACACTATTGTAGGTTTTTGCAAAATCTAATGTGATTAACGCAGAAAGCTCACGAAATACTTTTGCAAGTCAAATCCTGCTTTCCAAGTCAACATGAGGCGACCATATAAAGCAACACTGCCTAAATCCTATTTTCTTTTATAGAATAATACCCTGACTTGAAATAAGTTCACTGAACCTGATATGAAATTGTTTCTAACATTTTACCTTAGTTTAAAATATGCGAGATTGGTTGAATGTTATCCAGGACATATCTGAGGCTTTGACTTCTTCGCAGAAACATAAATTTAGCAATTTTTTTTACGAGCTCCTGGGCAGCCGAGTGGTTACAACGTTCTCCTTCGGATTGCGGGGATACGGGTTGGAGCGCCAAGAATGTTTTTCCCAAAAATTTCTGTTCCATCTTTCTCTTGCATTCTCTTTCTTTCTCTCTCTCTCTCCTCATTCTCTCACCCATCAGAATTATTTTATCCCAAGCCAGACAAATTGACACACGTGTTCTGGGAGCGAAGCAAATTAGGAAGAAGACGATGACGACGAAAAAAAGTTCGTGCCTGTTTATCATAAATATTTTTTATTTCTACCCCACGAGTCCGATCGGAGCGCTCCGGAACGAAATAAAGTTTATTTCACATTCACGGCAAACGACGACTATAACATATCTGCTGTAAAATTGTAAAAAAAAAAGTAGCCATTTCCACGTCATGAAAACAGTCAGACAGCGAAGCTGTAAGCGAACGATCGTACGTGCTCGATCCTCTACATCATTTCATTTTGTTTGCTACTTTATTTCCTCCCTTCTCTGATCACGTGACTCGTGTAATGTCTGCTACTACTAACATTTGTCGCCTATCATATTTTTTTATGTTTTGTTATGCGTGTTATTTCCGCGTGTGTTCTTTATCTGTTTATTCATTGTAAACAGTGTGTACCCTCATATTGTTACATTGCTTAGGAACTCACAACCTGGATGTACGACCCCCCCCCCTTATGTAATGCCTTCGGGCCCTTAAGGTTGAATAAATGAAAATGAATGTAAATGAAATGAAAATGACTACTGCTACTATTACGACGATGACGGTACACAGGAGATGAGCCGATGCGTTTTTCTGGCCAATTGTTCAGAGTCGGTATGTGCCACAGTCCAGAGGCTACAGACAGACAAGTTCATTAAGACAGCTCCGCTGTAAAAACTAAACAGGTCCATCATGCTCTTAACTTTTAACACGACTTCAAGGCGAGAAATCTGAGCTGTCTTAATATATATATATATATATATATATATATATATATATATATATATATATATATATATATATATATATATATATATATATATATATATATATATATATATATATCGTCGAACACCCCGTCGCCAGGTGTCACCCCGACCGTCCTGGCGACGGGGTATTTTGATTGTCCAACGGACGCTTGACGCAGATCCACAAACGAGCGTTTCGCCAGTTTGTATTTCTAGCTTCCGAAGAAATGTGTTTTTTTCTCAACGTGCCAAGGTACGGGCAGTTCCAACTTGTCGTGCTTTAGCGCCGAAGTGCCCTCCAGTCGAGAATTTAAGGAGCCCAGCCGACTCTGCAACTTGCCAATGACCGTCGAAAGTTCCGTGACCCTCGACTGTTCACAGTCCAACGACGCTTGCGTGTTTCTCAGCGTTCGAAACATCTCCCGAAGCAGCGTGGCGTGGTTTGTCACTTGCTCGGTGATATCATTCATTTTGCTCTCTCTCGTTGGAAGATGGTCGTGGTGGTTATCCTTCAGCAATGATCTGAATTCCTCCATGGCCGCGTCGATGTCTGGAGACTTCAAGCTTCTGTCTGCTTGGGGAGTCTCGTCCATGGCTCGTACTTTTCGTACTGCCATGGCAGCCGGTGTTGTAATGATTCACAAAAGCATCGTGCCGAACACTCATGCCACATCGCGGACACTGCACGAAGTGCAAAGCGCACTGTTCTTCGTAATGCCGCAGTACAGCTGGTAATGTGGCGACGAACAGGCAGCCTTAGTCATCGTTCCAGCAGTGAGCCTTGAAATGAAACAACGTAAAGTTGAACGAATATCATAGGCAAAGAACACAGACTCGCACGAAGGCCATAGACAGATTCTTTAACATTCAGTCTTTACACAAAAAAAAGCGAGGACTACTGTACAAAACGAGAAACACCTAGCACACGCAGAAGAAGAACATTGAGAGGAACAGCGCTTATGACGTCTTTGTCTGTCTTGCGCTGCTGCTGCTGTTTTTCATTTGGCCAGAATGTCCTAAATTCCAAAATACAAAGTTTGACTTGAATCACACGTTGTGGCAATGTCCTGCGCTAAAGGCTAGCTGCGGGTCTCTTGCCACCGAGGACGACATAATCAACCACCCCGGGAGTCCCGACAAGGCCCTACACTCCAGGTCGTCCAGAAAACCTAAAAGGTGACTGGTGAACTCCGAATACCAGTCCCCACATAGGTTGAGCTACTGGGCAAGCCTCCGTAAGGTGTGCTCAGGCCCCTTCGGGCCCTTCAATAGAGTGACTTCTCTCTCTCTCACTTTCTATGTATACATATACAAACGGACCCAAATAAGCACTCTAGTGGAGCAAGAAGTCGCTTTCCCACAGCATGGCTCCAGCCTTGGTTACATTAGGCAAGGAACAAACATACCCAAACGTATGCACGTATAACGTGTGGCATTGTAATAGGGAGCTTTAGTGCTGGGTACGCACTCTCTTGGGGCGATGCTGGCTTGGGAGCGCGCGGCGTTGCGTGCCCAACCCATACCCAACGGGATGCCTTTTAGTTGGCGCCACGGTGGCACGCACGCAAACGCAAGCCGCACGAAGTTCACACGTCTTTTTATTATTTAAAAACATAGTGGTCAGGACACTTTTTTATTGAGTACAGTAATCTGGTATACGCAAAAAAGTGAAAAATGCAAGGTTATTGTAACGACAGTGTCGACATCTTGTGACACTTCGTGCAACCGCAGTCATGAACATGTTAGCTTACACGTAAGGTTTTTGTGGTGAAAATGAATAAAAAGGTTATTAATTTGTAGTATTGTCGCTGCGCAGTTTTTACACCAGATGTACAATGCACAGCGTTTCTGCAATAACAAAGTTGTGGTTGTCTGTTTCACTATGGCTGCGCTAGATGGCGCCACCTATTCAGTTGGTCGGGGGCTGGCATGTGTTTTTCAGTTTCTATGTTCCAGGCCATTCTAGCTTTGGAAATCTGGATGAAACCGTGTAATCGCTATAAGTGCTCGCACTTTGGCTTATTTTAACTCGCCGGCTAGAGTATCCGCAGTGCGGATACCGTGTGTTCTTGCGAAGGTGGACCGCGCGGACGCATGGCCCCATCGCCCCAGCGATCTTGCGACGCATCTCTTTGGGGTTTCGCGCATGCGCAATACCGCCACCCCAACGTCCTGCGTACGCAAGCCGCTTGGGTACCCAGAACTAAAACTCTCTATTATTTCCCACACGTTACGGTGGGTATTTTCATAAGACATTACCATGTGATACCTATTAATAAACACAATGCGCATATCACATTTGTAATAAAGAGTTTATAAACATGTGCTTAAAACAGTTTGCAACAGACAAAACGCATGAAGCATGTATCAAACGTCCCCGTGACTTGGGTGCAGTGGACTTGAGTCATAATATCTAATTGTTTATGCTGCATCAGCAGTGAAAAAGATAACTATATACTGGTTTCTCCTACTCCATATAATAATAAAATAGTTCCGATTTCACAACCCTAAAACAGGATATAATTACGAGAGATGCCGTAGTAGGTGGCTCCAGAAATTTTCACCACCTGCATCGAAATCTGAGCACTTGGGTAGCTAGCCTTTTACCTATAGGCGAAAAAGTATATAGTTTCCTCGGTCGAAATATTGTGGCTCAAGTCCACTGCATGCACCCAAGTCTCGGGGGCGTTTGATACATGCTCCATACGCTTTGTTTGTTGCGAACTGCTTTAAACGCATGTTTAGAAACTTTTAAATGCGAGTGTGACATATGCACATTGTATTTTAATAAGTGATATCAGGATGATACGAACTGTTTTGAAGACAGCTCGCACTCAATCAACTCTCTCGCAGAAACGTAAGAGTAATGCTTAAGGCTACCCAATATACTATCCACAGTGGATTGTGGTTATGGGGTTTCAGTGAGACCTTCGGGCCAGCACTCGATCACCATGATGGGTTCTGTATATACTATGCAGGAACCCTACGCAACGCCAGAGAACCGTTAATAATGGATAATATAAGTGGCTCATCTTACCTTGAGTACGTTCATCTTCTTCGCGGGCAACTCAATCCCGCATGCAGTCATCTTCATCAAAGGAGTCGCCGTCCAGCGGGCAGGCAGCTGGAGTACGTTTTAGACACTACCATATCTTGCAAGTCTCGCACAACGCGTGAGCACAGGGCAGCAACAAAGTCTTTACGGGAGTGGCACACCGCACAGTGAACACGCGTAAGGGTGCAAATTAGCCGTAACAAACCACGTTGACCTCCAGTTGACGCCTTCAACCCCACCCTGTAGCCGTAACAGCCTCGCCTTGCCATGTTCTGGCATGGCAGAGTAGTGCCTACTACAAAACAAGGTTTCGAAAAGGCTCGTTTACGGGCTCTAGAGGAAATACAAAAGTGGCACAGTCCGTAAGACGAATGCGGGGTACCTCGAGAGAGTGCGCGACGTGGACCTGAGGCCGTAATCAGACTTTTTCACGGATAACAAGACGGTTGCTTTCGCTCCTATCGGTACACATGCACTGCCCTTCTGACAACTGGAGAAAGTCCCCTGGCTGCGAAACTGTGAGATCACAAAAGTTCTTCTGATATTGTACCCTTCTATTAAAGATATCGAATAATCTATTTCGATGGATGAACACAGCATCGACCACTTAGAAATACTCACGGTGCTCATCTCGAGGAAGGGCTGACGCTAAACGTGTGGAATTTTAAGAAAAAATGGAGTTGTCCGAAATGAATGGCGTACAGTTCATTGAAGCCCTCCAAACAAAATAAGGACTGCCTGTTACTCTTTGTGATGGCTCCTGAGTTGCCACAAACACATCTTTATAGATGCAACTTGACTCTATTTTGGGAGTCATTTCATTCTCTTCTAAGAGTCGTGGGATGGCCCGACAGAAAGAATTAACGTGTATTTTCAGAGAGTTACCCGCCGATATGCCAATTCGAAGCACGCCGAAAATAGTAATAAGTAGAGTGTAGGATGGAATTATCTGAAATTACCTTAAAGGCTTTAGCGCAAGCACACAAAGATAAGGAAGAGAAACACGCGGACGGGTACAATCTAACAGCAGGTTCATTTCTTAGAAAACATTATCTTGATAACCTTCAGATCAGCGCGATCTGGTTAAAAAGACACAAACAGTGATAATGATATGTGGGGTTTAACGTCCCAAAACCACCATATATGATCACGAGAGACGCCGTAGTGGAGGACTCCAGAAATTTCGACCACCTGGGGTTCTTTAAGGTGCACTCAAATCTGAGCACACGGGCGTACAACATTTCCGGACACAAACAGTGCACATGGCACCATCTGTCAGCACATTCCCTAATAATCAGATCATGGGAGCACAATTTCTTTCTCACAAATGTGGTAGCCACCCCTCGACCGAATGCCTTGCCTGAGAAAGGCATTGCACTCCTATATCATCTTATCATTATGTGTTCACAAGTTGCGCCATGTGCGCAGTTCATGTGTTTCTGAGCGTGTGATGCTCAAGTGTTTGCAGTACGCAAATAAATGCTTCGCATTAAATAAAATACGACACATGGTTAAAAAAACAAAATGGCCGTCGTGGTCTGATTTATGTACCCCCTAGTGATTTTTCTGGAATCACGTTTCTGCTACTCACTTCAGTTTCAATGAATTCTCGCCGTTGCTCTAACCGCCTATAGCTATCGGACCAAAATTATTCGTTCACTATACGCAGCAAAATGCACTTCGTTTTTGCACGTTGATTTTAAGGTGGCAAGTTTGACCCCTGCATGGACCATCCCGATATTCGATTGTTCAAGTAAGTCTTTCCTGCTTCATGCGTACACATTACATTAGTATTTCAGCTACTTGGATCATCACAGCTAGACGAAAAATATGCAGCGAATCAAAGCCAACTCATCAGTGTAGCTATACACGTACCAGTATTCACCAAAGCCTCCTCGTTCGCTATATGCAACGGTCGACGCTAAAGCACAGCATGTAGTAACAAAGTGTTTTCACGTGCTTCCATTTCGTCGCACAAGAACAATGCGCTTAGTTTCGTGCACAATGAAGGGAGTCTCGCACCAATGAACACATTACGCAGAACACTGAAAGACAAAACGCTGAAGCGCGTCAGATCCGCTGACTTGCATGGCAGGGCACACGTGTACTGCCTATCGTGAATATCTACAATAAAACAAAACTAATTAGTGCTCGGATTAAGTAGATCGACATTCTTTCAGCTTAAAATTAGCTTTATTTTGACAATGTCCATGGAAAATATTCATGCACATCATCATCATCAAAAATTCCCGGAGAAGTTGATTTGGGGCGGGCCTCAGCCCCACCCTATAGGCATCGACCACGAGCACTTGGGCTCGGGCGGATTTTTCGGCTCGCCGGATGGCCCCCAGTTGTTCTAATAATGATTGATTGATGTGCGGGGTTTAACGTCCAAAGCCACCATATGATTGTGAGAGACGCCGTAGTGGAGGGCTCCGGAAATTTCGACAACCCGGGGTTCCTTAACGTGCACCCAAATCTGAGCACACGGGCCTATAACATTTCCGCCTCCAGCAGCCGCCGCAGCCGGGATTCGATCCCACGACCTGCGGGTCAGCAGCCGAGTACCTTAGCCACTAGACCACCGCGCAGAGCCTTCCAACGCTGTAATGTTGACTGCCTCTTCGTGGTTTTTGACTGTTCTGTTATCTAAAGTCGAGCATTCCCATAGCATGTGGGCAAGTGTTGCCCGTCATCGCAAACCTTGTATTTTTTTTCTGTGAAATACAGGTCAGGGTAACAGGAACGATAGAGAACTGTATTGGGATACGTATATGTTTGCAGTTGTCACCACGCAACTGCCTGTTTTTTTGTTGTTGTTTTTTTTTAGCCTGTTGTGTGGCCGAGGATACTTGCGCGCCATCCTAGCTCGTAGTGCTGCGTTATTTCATGGTAACTAGTCATGCGATTCCCCTCTTTGCCGCTCTTCCCCGCGTAGAATTTCGGTCGAGGCAGCGTCGGCGTTCGCAACGTCTCGATACTAGAACATTCGCGATTGCTCGAGCCACCACGAGCGCCGCCTCGTTGCCGGCCCGCTAGGTTTGTGTGTGTGCGGGAATCCGCACGACGAAAGTCATTTTTATCATATTTTTTTCCTCTGCGTTATTCAATAGGATTTGCAACGCCTCTCAGGAGACATGGCCGTTAGCATATAGTTACGTATCGCCGCTTGCGAGTAACTAATTACTACTTCGGCTTCGGTGGTGCACCACCGCGAGGGTAATTGCCACCTCCTCAGCCGTCTCGGTGAATGGCGCAGTGCACCGTAACGTTCGTTTTACATGCCCCCCCCCCTTATTTAAAACGGCGTTTCTTTGGGGGGGGGAGTCACGGGATACATGAGCAAGCATGAATAGCAGGATTCAAGAGGCACATAATAAGTTTGAACAGCACCATTTTCACTTCTATTAATCAGTTACGCATCGGTGAAACAGAGAGGGGAAGTTCGCATTAGTGGTGGAGTGGCCAGCCAGACCACGGCCACTCCAGTGTAGGCAGTGTGGCCGGTACGGCCACGTGAGGGAGACCTGCAACTGGCCAGACAGCTGCATCCGTTGCGGCCGGTCTCACCCAGGAGAGTCGGACTGCCAGCATCTCCGTTGTGTGAACTGCGGGGGCCCTCATCGTGCTGACACACCAGACTGTCCTCGCTGGCAGGAGCAGAGACGAGTGGCTACCATCATGGCCTCTTCGACCACAGCCCTCTCCAGACGAGCAGTCGCGGCAGTTGTGAGGGAAGAGACGAGGCAGGTTCGGTCCTATGCCAGTGCAGTGAAGGGCCACACGGCACCAGCGAGACCAACCCCAGCACCACGCACCCTCCGCCGGCCAACCCCCGCAGCTGCAACCAACACTCCAGCTGAGCCTGCAGCCCCGGCCACTCCTGTTGTCCGACCTCCTGCTCAGGTCTGCACGCCTGCAGCCGCCACTCCCAGGGCCCAGCCTGCTGAGACCTCTGCCCCGACGCTTCTAGTGGAACAGCTTCTGGGCCCCCTTCTGCTCTCCTTGCAGGCAGTCGCTGCCTTGCTTCCACAAGAGCACCCGCTTCGTGCCATCTGCCTGCAGGCAGGGGCTGTTAACAGAACAACCAGCATGGCTAGTCCTCCCACCAGGCAACGTCAGCCCCGACGCCCGAGCGTCCTCCAGTGGAACGTCCACTGGCTGAGACGAAGGAGAGACGACCTCGCACAACACCTGCTCCACAACGACTACGACGTCCTTGCACTCCAGGAGGTCTACACCCAGGCAGAGCAGCTCCGACTCCCAGGCTACGTCGGCTACAGCAGCCGGACCAGCTGCACCCTGACCGACTGCAGTGCGGCCCCTTGCCTGGACGACATCCACCCACAAGGACCTTCCCGCTGTGCCATCTACGTCAAGCGGGATCTGCTGCAGGCGGAGGTATTCGTGGCCGACCTGGCCGGAGGGCCCTTCGAGTGCTGCGCCGTCCGGGTCCGCCTCGACGGTGTTGACACTGCGGTGGCCAGCGTCTACATCAGACCCAAGGAACCATGGGACCCCGGGTGTCTTCGGCAGCTTGCGCACCAACTGGGGAAGGACTTCCTGCTGTGTGGAGACGTCAACGCTCACCATCCAGCTTGGGGCGGCCGCAGGACCGATGTACGAGGGCGAGAGGTGCGAGACGTCCTCTCGAGACGCAGCTGGGCCTGGTGATCCTGAACACAGGGGCCGTCACCTACCTGCGTCGCGGAGCCAACAGCACCACCACAGCCATAGACCTCAGCGTGGCTACGGAGGGTTGCAGGTACGCCTGGACACCGTTCCCAGACACCTGGGGTTCGGACCACCTGCCCATCCTTCTCACCCCTTACCGAGGCAAGGCCCCCAGAGATCGAGAGTACCGGGTGGTAGACTGGCGGGTATACCGGCAGCTGCTCAGGCAGGACACCGGTGACAAGGACCTCATGCAGCTGGTGGCTGACAGTGCCCGGGCTGCAACCGTCGCTGTTAAGGCGCAGCAAGGGCAGCCTGTTCCAGACATCCGGCACCTAGCCTTGAGAGCAGCACGGAGGCGGGCAGAACGTCAGGCTCTGAAGAAGGGAGAACCAGAGCTCTGGACAGCGTTCCGAAAGGTCGACGCCGTCTGCAGACGCCACGCCCGAGCACGCAGGAAGCAGGGCTGGGTGGGCGTCTGCGCCTCCATCGACCGATCACGGGATGGCACCAAGGCCTGGCGCCTGCTGAAGTGCCTGCTGATGGTGCCACGGCCGTTCAACCAAGTGATGTCCCTGGCAGTCCACCTTTCTATCCAGGCAGCGGACCTGGCAGAACAGCTGGCCGACCAGTTTTCTGCGAGGGACATTGCCCAGCTGCCTGCTGCACCTCCCCTTGCTGCGCTACAGTATCCTGACACTTGCCACCATCCTGGGTGGACAGCTGCAGAAGTACAAGAGCTGTGCTGCGAACCCATCAGGAAACACGAGTTGGAGGCTGCCCTTGCAGGATCGAAAAGACGAAGTGCCCCGGGAGCTGATGGTGTCACCTTCCAGATGCTCCGTAACCTGGACGGAGCTGGCTGCCAGCACCTGCTCGAGTACTACAACGACGTCTGGAGCAGTGGGGTCCTACCGGAGTCATGGCGCACTGCGGTCGTCGCCCCGATCCTGAAGCCCCGGAAGAAAGCCATGGCCCTCTCCTCGTACAGGCCAGTCTCTCTCACCTCGGCACCCTGCAAGGTGCTGGAGAAGGTGGCCTTGGAGCGACTTGAGTGGATTGCTGGCCAACTCGAGTTTTTCCCAGAACAACTGACTGGCTTCAGGCGCCACCGGTGCACAGCTGATTCCATTTCAGACGTCGTCGCCACCCTTGAGGATGCCAAGAGCTGTGGTGACGTGGCCATGCTGCTCCTGCTAGACGTGGAGAGTGCCTTTGACAGTCTCCCACACCAGGTCGTCGAGACGTCTCTGGACCGACTTGGCGTTCACGGGTGCCTCCGCAGCTTCGTGACTGCCTTCCTGACCGGCAGGACCTTCCGGGTTCGAGTTGGCAAGGAAACCAGCAAACCCAGAGACATCACCGCAGGTGTACCACAGGGCTCCGTGCTGAGCCCCTTTCTGTTCAACCTGGCGATGGCAGGACTCCCCGCTTCTCTTCCGACAGGCACCAGGTTCGCGGCCCGCTGCTCTGTCTACGCCGACGACGTGGCACTCTGGGCCCGGGGACCGAGGCGGTCCATTCCAGCCATCAGGACGTCACTGCAGGCGGCCCTGGATGCGGTGTCCGCCTACCTGAGTGGCATCGGACTCAAGGTCTCCGCAACCAAGACCGAGGCCCTGCTGATCCACCCGCTGGCCGCAGCACGACGCTACGTGAAGCAGCTGAGAGTGGGCAACCGCAACCTGCCTTGGAAGCTGACAGTGAAGTACCTGGGGCTCACCATCGACCACCGTCTCACCTGGGTCCCAGCTGCCAAGGTCGCCTGCACACAAGCACGGCGAGTCCAGGGAGCCATCAGCAAGCTGCAGCAGCGTGGACATGGCTGCTCAACCAAGCTGGCGCTTCGACTCAACCAGGCTTCAGCGTCCTCGGTCCTGCTGTACGCCTTTCCACTGGTGGACCTGACGCCTGCCAGGAGACTGGACCTGGAGGGACATCACAGGAGAGCTGTGAGGGCCATCCTGGGGCTCCCCAGGTACTCCCCCGTGGCAGCGACCCTGGCCGAGGCTGGAGAGTGGCCCCTGTCTCTGCACATGCTCCAGCGTGCTCTGGGGCACGTAGACCGCCTACACCGTGCTGCCGACGGCAGAACCCTCCTGGAGCGACTTCGCAGCCAGCCGAGGTCACGGATGGGTGGTCTCTGTGCACTCTACCACCAGATGGTCCCGGACCCGCCAGTCCCAGTGGCCCCTCCACCACCCCACCACCAGCCACCTGAGGTCCACCTGCACCTGGACGGGGTAACCAAGCGCCGAACACCTGCTGCAGCACTGCAACAGGCCGCCGTCTCCAAGCTCCAGCAGCAACTGGCAGGGCGGCTCCAGGTCTTCACTGACGGATCCGTCATGCCAGACGGTTCAGCGGCGGCCGCCTGCGTCATCCCATCCCGGGCCATCAGCAGGCAGTGCCGACTGCCCTTCCCGGCGAGCTCGACGGCTGCGGAGCTGGCAGGGCTACACCTGGTGGCGGACCTGCTGGCCGAGGACGTTCCAGCTCAACCGGTCGCAGTCCTGTGTGACAGCAAGGCAGCCCTGCAGACACTGGCCAACCATCGCCGTGCCGGGCTCACCGGGAGTCTCCTGGCAACCAAGTACCGGGCCCTAGCAGCAGCCGGGACGTCCGTCTCCTTCCACTGGCTGCCCTCTCACGTGGGCATAGCTGGCAACGAGGAGGCGGACACGCTGGCCAAGGCAGCACATCAGTTGGGAACCCCCATTACCCAAGCCGTGGCGGTGAGAGACTACTCGCAGGCCCGTATCAAGAAGCTCCTCGCCTCAGTCCACCCAGACCAGAGGGTGGCCAATGGGCGGGGACCCAGGCGTCTTCCTGAGGCAGGCCTAACCAGGAGAGAACGAGCCAACCTGCTGCGGCTGCGGACCGGATGCGTGTGGACTGCGGCCCGCCGCTACCTCAAGGGATGCAGCGCCTCCCCGGCCTGCAGCCGCTGCGGCGACCCCGAGACCCTCGAGCACCTCCTCTGTGCCTGCCCTGCCTTGGCCCAGGAACGCTCGAGGGTCACCGCAGCCTACCGGAAACATGGCCTTCCTGCCACCACCCTAGAGCACCTACTGTTCCCATCTCGTTCCCATCTACCAGCGCTCCGGAGCCTGGTGGAGTTCCTGGACGAGACGGGAATCGTGGCCTACCGCTGAGGATGGGGCCCTTGCCTCCCCTACCCTTGCTTCTGGACTGCTGCTTCTGTTGATGACGGCCGTTCCGCTGCTCAAATCATCTTTCCTCCTCTTTCCACTTTTCTCCCTTTTCCCTTCCCCGCAGGCACTGCGCCGTGCTCCCGACCGGGTTGCAGAAATTAGGTGCCTTTTCTCATCTTCTAACCACTACCACCACCACCACGTCAGAATCCACCGCTTAGGTAATATAAACGCCACGTACACACTGCCCAAAGGTTTGGTGCATTGATCTCATTCATCTTACCGTTCTCTGTTGATGTGCATCCGGTGTTTGTTGCGTCCTGCACACGGTGACGTCAAGAGGAACTCCGTCACGCCTTACGCAAGACAGACAGACTGATGGCGATTTTTCGCATCATCGCAGAACGGCCAACAATAAACGCTGCATACTATGCGAGTTGACCGAGTCTGACGAGCAGCGGGGCCGAGCGTGAACACCACAGCAGGGAAACGTTCAGTTAGTGAACAGGCCTGCAGGGGAACCACAGTGTAAAAAAATGGTGTTTCAAGACTGTTTTGATACAGTTTCCGCAGTTCACTAGAACCGAAGCTGCGTACTACATCATCCAAGGACAACTGCATCAGTGAATAAAAGAACGAACGTCGTCGGCTCTGCGCCACAATTCCCGAGGTCCCACTGGCATCGAAGATGTTCATCTTTGCAAGCGTAATCATCGTGGTCACAAACATGTCGAGTAAACGCATTGTAGCGGCACCAACGCGTGACGCAGGCGGGAACTGCGATCCCAAAATGACCTCCGACAGGGTCGAAGAGCGGGCGCTGTGCACGTACACCAGGACCGTCGACAAGGACCAGGCTCGCCTTCCTACCGATATCCCTGCGGTGCGTTGCAACTGTCT
Organism: Rhipicephalus annulatus; assembly: GCA_013436015.1. Lineage (NCBI taxonomy): Eukaryota > Metazoa > Arthropoda > Arachnida > Ixodida > Ixodidae > Rhipicephalus > Rhipicephalus annulatus. The sequence goes on from WOVY01000504.1 coordinate 1,747,589, forward strand.
GGATTCGCTCTGCGGAAACGTGGGCGACTTCCGGTGCCACGAAGTGACGGAAAAGTATCCCGTCTACTACCCTGGGCAGCGGGGCAAGCTGAGCGTCGAGGTGACGACGGCGTGCATATGCGTGGCGAGTCGAAGCAGACAGGCATCGCCGTTTGTGACCAGAATCCTCATGGACATAGACAATCTTTTTGCATAAGATAGACGGCGTGTAAGCCCAGCGTATTCCGTTCAATGGGGCCATGCGACAGCTTTGCAACCGTCAAGACCGAGAAATGTGATAAGACGTATCTGTTCTTCGATCTAGATCTGCGCTTCTAACTTCTAAGTGCAACCTGGTTGGGACGCATAGTGTTTGATATGAATTTTAGTGCGACATATTCGCGAATAGCGTAAACTGCCGCCACATATGTATGGTATTTTTTGTTTCATTTGTGAAAAAGGTTCAGGTATGGGAGCCGAAACGTCTTGCCTTTTACTTTTATCAGGGTTGATTTGATGATTGATTGGTTTGTGGGGTTTAACGTCCCAAAACCACCATATGATTATGAGAGACGCCGTAGTGGAGGGCTCCGGAAATTTCGACCACCTGGGGTTCTTTAACGTGCACCCAAATCTGAGCACACGGGCCTACAACATTTCCGCCTCCATCGGAAATGCAGCCGCCGCAGCCGGGATTCGATCCCGCGACCTGCGGGTCAACAGCCGAGTACCTTAGCCACTAGACCACCACGGCGGGGCTGGGGTTAGTGTATTGTTTTAATTGTCTTCACTACTGGTGCTGCAGTCAACACACTTATATTGAACACTTGAAAACCACTTTTCGGCGCGTTTCAGCACGATCCGGCGCCGTGTGTACCAATACTAAATAATTAGGGATAGTCCACGCTTGAGCATTCACGCTAAGCGGCCATGCGTGCTATAATTTGGGCTCTGTCAAACCATGTGTAATCGACACCCATCATTTGCAGTATTCAAGAGCGTGCTGCACTAGTGTTCTAAACAAGTATGCTGACCTCTGCACGCGAAAGGGCTTCTGTTAATGTGTGAATTCACTGCGCTAAGATAAATGTAAGATATTTATAAGCCATCATTCGAACGGGTAAGCATGTATGCTGCGCTAGCTGCAAACTAAACAAAGAGACGGGACAATGAAAGCGTACTGTCTTTCTGTTTCTCTTTGTAGCTTTCGCAGCACGTTACCAGTTCATGCTGAACTAGTAACGTGCTAGCTGTACAAACATCGTTACAAGGAACAAACGATCGATGTATGATCCGACACTGTATACCCGTCACGTAATCGGTCAAATTGCACTGCATTATTCTTGTTTGTGTGACTCAATAAACTCTATAGGTCTAACCACAGCTACGAAATTTATTACTGCGAACATAAAATCTGAGCACTTCTATTTGACTAACATTATGTATCGGTGCGTGACAAAGGTAGCGAAAGTATACGCACCCTATTTTCTGACCGAAGCGAAAAGGGAGCTTCCAAACGCACTTTTCTTGGACGTGTCTCGAAGTCAACAGACTTGCAGGTGGTGTTGAATCCAGAGTTTAAGCGGCTGAATGTGAAAGCCGAAGCAAACATTCTTCGAAAAGTTTACGGAGAGCTCACAGAATGCCGACTTTCAACCTTCTTTCCGTTGTAACCACCAGGTACGAGCACAACATTACGCGCATGCGCACTTATTTGTGCCGTCCAGGGAAAGCCACGTTCTGTTCGGCATTTCAGCTCAGCCTGAAGCGACACAGTGACAGCCTGATATACGTATATATGTATAGCGACGAAATAGTGCCTGCCTTCATAGTGGCAAATTGTCACTGTCTCTGTTCCACGTGGGGTTCCCGGGTGGCTCGGGACAACCTCAACATCTGCACTGGTCTTTATTCAAGTTGTATATTCCCTCTATTATCACCGAATAATAACAATAATAATAGGTCCTTTATTTTTCATCAAACATGGGATGAGGGAGGCAGGAAAAAAAGCTTGACGAGCTCCAACCCCCCCCCCCCTCCAAAAAAAAAGTACACTCGGGCACATTTACGGCAGACTTGTTTGTGTTACCCCCCGTATTCTAGAACGTCCCTTCACTTAACGCTTCATCTGGACTTGCAAAAGTAGAAGGGAGCGCCATCTCCAGGCAGAGCAAGTCACTGCATATAATCAAAAATCTGCAGTGATTCTTGAGAGGCACAGCGTCATTTTCGGTCGAGCAGTGCTCAATGTTGTCAAGTAAAGGATGAAATTCGAGTCGAGGAGCACCTGTGAATACGGGGGGTTTGTGCTGTTTTCAGCGTTAAAAGGCTGAGATTGACTACCAGCATGTCGATGCTTGCGTTAAAAAAAGAAAACGTTTTCTGAAATGGAGTGATCGCGAGCGATAGCTTGGCGGCGGCTGTCATTTGGTGGCCAACATGAAGAAGTTCCAACATGAAGAAGCGGGCATTCGAAAAAAAAAAAACGTGGACGGAAGTTTTCCTTCCGTTATTTATCACGTTTTTTTTTTTTTGGCTGCCCAAGCTTCGACCGATAAGACGACGTGAAGAAGGCTAATTGTTATTTTAACCTCCTTAGAAGCCCTACTTTGTTTATGACTGACAATCTGACAACGAGTAACACACTGACCCTTCTTGCGGTTCAAGCGCACGACAACAATGTTTGACGGCATTTTTTAACGGCAATCAAAAGGCCGAACTATTTACATGCCGAAATTCAAAACGCCGAATATTGGAAATGCCAAAACGTCAAAATGCCTACGTCACCAAGCTATAATGGAAAATAATGTACCATAACACGATAAAGGTCCCGCCTGCTTTGTACGATGTGCATGCGCTTTCGCCCTCGTTTCCAATAGCCATGTTTCCTTCGCATGTGGTTCAGCCGTTCGAAAACAGGACTATATTTCCTTGCTCATCGAAGTTCATGTCATAGCGATAAATTGTGTGCAATGAATGCCTCGTAGGAAACATATAACATCCACATTGCTACGTTAATGCAACAGCAAACACGTGCAGTGTAACTCGAGCTTTGAAATCGGCTTCAGATTGTTCGATGCAGACACTTTTGCAAACACTTGAAAAGATTGCACTCATGACTCATGAGTGCAGTAGTTGCAATCTGCACTGAAAATCTACCGTCATTGGCGGCAGCAGCTATCATCATCGTTGGGTAAAGCGGACCGTGGTGCGCGCACGCGCATTGCCGAGATAGCGGTAGTATTTATTTTCTTCTCCGGCTTTGTGTTGACGTCGTCGTTGCGTTGCGGTGCGAGGCCCCCGTTGCTTGTCTAGGCAGAGTGCGCCCACGTTTCACGTATCCCATTTTCTTTGACTTGCGCGAGCTTCTGCGCGACTGTTCTTCGTGTTTTACTTCTTCCACATTTTGTTATGGCTGGGTCAGCGTCGACACTCTGGATGGGAGACGTGAGTATACCGGAATGCCTCACCATATACGTTGATAAAGTTCAGTAAACTTTTCGGGGTCATGTAGACGTGACTCTTTCCTCCCATTAATGCCTAGAGCATCGCTTAAGGAACAGCCCCGATTTTCGCGCTGATCAAGCGACTTCTAGCTTTTCTAGTCTCCCGTAGCTCGAGAAATACGAGTTGAAAGGCAGTGGCGTATACTTACGAGTGTGTTATGCTAACCGTTTCACGTCGGTACGCCCTACCCTAGAAGAAACTCCTAGGGGCAAACTGCGCCTTCGCGACGTGTATCGGGCGCTCTAACGCAGTCTCTCGCATCATACGAGCTAGCGGACTCCGATCGGGTCATGGGGCGGAGCAGTATTCGAAAAATCGACGAAGCCGTGTGTGTGTGTGGTGGGAGGTGATCAACGCTTGTAAACCTGCCTCGTTTCAATCCATTCTTTTCGATCTTTCCAGTTGGAGCCTACCATGGACGAGTACTTTGTGCAGCAGGCATTCAGTATGATGGGCGAGAACCCGGTTCACGTGAAAATCATCCGAGACCGGCTCACGGGGTGAGCAGCCGTTGGCGCAAGCTCGTAATTGCGCGCGCAGCGTTGGTCATCATGTTTTCCTCCTCTGCCTGCACGGCTTACGACTTTAGATTAAAGGGAAATTTCGTGCACTGTGAGGCTGGCTTCTAACTTGGAACTTTCAACTCCGTCTTGTTGCGGTTTTGATGTGTTGTTCAGATATCGACGTTTTGCTTGAAACGCATGGGCCCGGTTGCCCACCATGTTGCACTTTTTCTCTGTTTGCATGAATTTAGTTAAAGGTCCACCGCACTTTTCGTAACAAGCCTTAAGGTGCTTCGTGTTGTCACTGTGCGCCCGCTTATGCAATGCTTGCAGTATGTTTTGCTGATGCTCAATTTCTTAAGCCTTTTGCGGGGGCCTTTCTACCGGTACTTTCAGTAACATCTTTCCCCGTGTGTTAGGCAGGATTACCAAGGCATATGTGCTTCAGATACGTTTAGCAGTGATTAATTCACTGGTTATATAGCCACTTTACTGTAACGTCTATGGGAAGAAGCATGACTAAATGGGACATTGCTGGTTCTCCCTTTCAGGAATGGGTAAAAAATTCGGGCCTGTAAAGAGTCAGAGGCTCAGCCGAGCGAGTATTTTGGGGAGTGCCAAGCAGGCACTTAGATACCAAGGTTCAGCCCCTATGGGCACTTCAGGTAAGTATGCAGTGCTGGCTGTATGCCCACTTGTGCTAAGAAACTGAAGTGCAAGCTGTGTTTGATACAACCTTAATTAAAACCAAAATATAATGAAGCCAAGGAAAGTATTTTACTCTTATAAGTGTTTTGTAATAGCTACAGTTAAAATGTGCAGAAAGTGAAGTGGTCATAAAGCCAAGTTGCTGCCAGCAGGTTCATTCCCTTCTTTCATTCAAGCTGTGTTTGAGTGATGTCCATCAGTACTATCCTCCGTTAGAACATACATATGTGACGTGTTTTTCAGGTTTTTGCTGCATTTGAAATATGTACCTATAAGGGAAATTGTGTAATTTGCTTATGCAATATATTCAGTGTTTGCTGCATACATTATACATTTTCGTTGTTTTAAGAGGAGTCGGGCTTTGTAGAACAACTTTTTTAGAGTGTGTATATTCACTGCCATAATTAAGGTACCGTTTCAGAATAGTTTGTGAACAGCAGTAAAGTTCTTGTAAAGGTAATTGACCATTTGTCGAAAATTTACAAGGCGGCTTTTCTGCAAGGTTGCTTTCAAACAAAAAAAACTCCTGTGCACGGAGTGCTTTTTTCGCTCACTGTGCCTTTACCGCTCCTATTCCAGTGGCTCCTATTCCAGTGAAGGCATGCGAGTACAACAAAACGACTTTTTCCCGCAACAATTGCAAAGCCGATCGCATAGTGGGTGAGACACTTGTCGTTCGTAAAGAAGGGGGTGGTGGGAGGTTCGGGAGAAGGCAAAAACCCAAGTAAAAAAAAAACTATCTCGCAGGAAAGTTGCCTTGCAGGTTTTTGCAAATGGTCAATTGGGTTTTTTTTGTTTAATGAAGTTGCACTCCAGTAATGGTAACTAAAGTCTTCTTACCAGGAGCAGGATCAGCAATTTCGAAAAAATAAATGAAGTGAGGTCAGTGGCAATGCCACACTAAAATTCTTGCCCCAAGCCATCGTGATCGTGCTTTGGCAACACCTGCACAAATCTAGTTGGTTTTTCAGTGGCGCACATGGATTGCCTTGCTTACTGAAAGCATTCACGACTCAAACTAATGTTTCAAAGTTTACTATCCATAACCACCAAATTATGAGGACATACGTTGAAGCAAGCGACATCACGGCATGATAATAGCTCTTAGGTTTCAGTCATTTTCGCGGTGTAAATTTATCGTCCATTTTTTTAGGTATTAGCCACGAAGTGAACAAAACTGTTGTAAATGAAAAATTCTTTCAAACTAAGTTCATTTAGTGTTGACGTACGTCGCAGACAGGTTCGCGACGCTGGGTACCCAGACATGGCTGTCGCCATGACCTTCTATCTCGGTTGTGTGTGTTATTGCAGGGGAGGACACACAGTCACTCCATCCCAGCAGTGTTCTTTTGGGGTGTCGTGCTAGTTCTTTTATCCGTACTGCTTCTTCTTCCTTTTGATTTCAGCTGCAATTCCTGCGTTTGATCGATCGTCGGCATGGACACCCTTCTCTGGCACCGTTGTACTTTTCCGTTACCCCTGATAGGGAATTCGCTTTAGTGGCTCAAAAAAAAAAATTGCACTTCTGTCATTGTTTGCAAGCAGGTTGCCGAGAGGCTACGGATTCCTGGACTTTGGTGACGAAGAAGCCGCGGAGCGAGCGTTGCTGCGCTGCAATGGGAAACCAATTCCTAATGCAATGCAGGTATGTATTGCGAGAGGCAACTAGACAGTTCGGGTCGTGGCACGGTCGCCCAATATTTAGCAGCATTTGGCGAAAAATAGAAGTCTCTACTGTGCCTAAAGATATAAGAAAAATGGCCCGTAAAGAACTTTCAATTATGCTACACGTGTGGCATGCTGCATAGAGCACGGCCGTCGTCTTCTGGCAAAGCTTCAGCTGCTTCAAATAGTTAGTTTCTGTGTAAAGCTGGTGAAGGTTGAAATACCATTATTGCATACGCTGCCAAAAACAAAATAAAAATCGTTTGACAGAATGCTGACACGCTCATTGCAAACAGCTGGTTATGCTCCGGATCTTGAGTGTGTTATTGTTGCCCGACTCGAAGGCCGCCTATGGATTTATAAAAGGATTTATAATCTTTATGGATTTATAAAAGTGTAGACTTATAGATAAAGTGCTCAATCAAACGGGCTAAATTTCTGCCAGATTGTGTGCGAGTGCACAAGAATCAATCCACATAGAGCAGATTTTGATTGAGAATGGGGGTGCCATGGCATCTTGGTACACTCCGAGAAAAAATGGAGTATTCGGGGAGTAGTTCTGCCACACAATAACAGTCGTCATCTGATTTGCTCACATTTACTTTCTTGAAAACCCGGCACTGGCCACTTTTCTATCGAGAATGCTATGCCGCGCCGATCACGCGCGCCTTTTGTGACTGGGAACTGCAAGAACCGTGGTGATAACGCAAGGAAAGTACTCGAAGCTGATGACAATTTCACGGGATGACTCGTGAAAATATTAAAAAGTACTTTGTGGTATTTGCGATGTCTTGTGCAGCAAACTTAGCGCAATATTTTAAAATGAATTTTCGACCTTAGATTTCCTCCACTTATAGAGAACTTGTGGTAGTGAAACTTATGACATTAGTTTTCATAGTATAGTTTATCAATCTAAATTAAGTCATGATTTCACTTAAGTCCCCCTTCAACAGCAGCTAATTTTCCTTTGCCACTGGCATTTTAAAGGGTTTGTTAATAGTGGTGGCACTTGGACGACTCTCTGTTGTAATTGGGGGGGGGGGGGGGTAAATGCATACCAGTGTATTTGAGCTGTTTCTTTTTTGTAGCCGAAGACATTCCGGCTAAACCATGCAAACAACAGCACAGGAGGAGGTGGTGGCGGAGGCTATCAACAACAAGGCTACGCCAACGGCGGTGGCCGCCCTCAATATGGATCATCGTGAGTGTTTCACTCCAAGCTGATGGGTTAAAGGGGTACTGACAGAAAAATTTCGTTCCCGAGAAAGTCCGCGGGATCAATTCCCGTGAACATATGTACATCATCTGCAAAATATCAACAGCCAATATAGCTTGGAAGGTATCTTAAATTAGTTTTAAAGTATGCATAAACGATCGACTCCATCGAGCTATTAACACTCTCGGACGAGACCATTGGGGCTACTTCCCTCACGTGACCACGCTGCAACAAGTTATGGTGACGTCATAGCCGCCATTTTCCTTTGGTTGCGTTTGCTCCAGCAGTCTGTTTATTCGGCAGCTGCTCGAGAGTCCATTGCCGCGGCGCACAAGTTAAAGGTTTTGTGTTTGAAGGCATTGCCTGTTCGAAAAAACTTCTTGGTGCGAACCACACTGAGGTTCATCACAGTTCTGTGTGCTGACATAGTCAAGCGCTGCATCTGCTAGGTATTTATGGTTTTTAAAACCAAAAGCGACACAGGTCGGTAATAACGAACCTGTAACTAATTATCTGTTGCACGCTGCCAAAAATGATGTGTCATGTTATGACTAACAGGCCCCCAGGAACACATTGCAGCAAAAAAAGCAGGAAGTCGAAAATTTGTGCCAGTATCCCTGTAACATTCTGTGACACTAGGTTTTATGAGTTGCTTGGTAATCAAATTCAAAGAAATGCCTTTTTTTTTCTTGTCAGATAATTGTCAATATCTGCAAATATAAACGAACTTTGAAATTTCTTTACTGTGAGGAATTGAAGCTAGGCCTCCCGAGTACAGTGGAACTCCGTTCATGCGTTTTGCAGCGGACCGAGTAGGAAAAACGTAACAGCCAAGAAAACGCAAGAGTGTGGCTCGTGCTCGTCGTTGTCATCGGTGTCCCCGTCAGCAGTTGCATTCGAGTTTGCAGTGATCTCTGCGATTGTCTGGCAGTCCAACCGTTTTGTAAGCGATGCCGTGCCTCTTGTGGAAACGGTTGATCCAGCCATTTGACACCGTAAAACCAGCGATCCCCAGTTTGTTGGCTATTTCCATCGCCTTCTCCCCTGAAATGCTGCCGTCGGAGTTGATAGCAGCAGCGCGAGCTTGCTTGAACCATGTGAGAAGAGGCTCGCCGAGGTTCCTGCGCTTAGCGGCACGAGCTCGCTTGACCTTCGGGCCGAAGAGAGCGGCAATCCCTTCATTCTCGACACGCTTCGAGACGATGCTGTTGAAGGTTGTCAGTGGCAGTCCAAGGTCTTTGGCAATGTCGACCCTTTTTCGCGCTGGCTGCTTGTCAATTGCTTTAAATATATCCAGCTTACTCAAAGGGAAGTGATTTCAGCTTACGCGACGCCATTAAAGCTTGACAAAGATTGCATTGACAAATTCACTGGTAACAGGCTTAGTGCACACAACAGCGACTGAAGATGAGTCGCAACGTGCGGCAGTGGGACTGTCGACTACTTCCGGCATTCCGCAGTGAAACTTCCGTTGTAAGCACAGTGATGACGGTGATAGCACTTTTCACAAATGGCCATCCAAGGGCGGCCTCTCGAACTTGCCTGCGGCTTCTTGCAGCCTGTTTCGTAGTTGTGCCAGGCCAAGACTGTCAAATCAAAATGGCGATGCCCGGGCGGGTTCGGCAGACTAGGTTGCGACGCATCGTGCGAGAACGTTCTCGCAGTCGCGATGTAACAGCGGGGTTTGCAATACCTACATGGGATTCTATGAGAGCTGTGTCGGGACCGATAAAAGACAATGTAACAGCAGAGAGAACACAGCAGTAATGAACGTAACAGTGGGCTTCCACTGTAGTGAGTACGTACCCTTCCTCAGCATAATTTCTTAAGTTTTCGAAAAAGCGCTCTTACTGCGACGATAGTTATTGCGCGGCATGACTATCGTATGACTATCGATATTGACTATCGATATTATTGCGCGGCATGACTATTGGTATGGCATGACTATCGTCATGCCATACCAACTAGCCCAAGCTGCCACACTTCTATCTTACTGCGAATTTCGCTGTTAAGGAAAGATGTACTGAGTGAAGACAAAGAACAAGCTTACCTAAGCAAGCGCTTATTTGCTTTTCAGACTGGTTTGAAGACAACATGAGGTTCTAGGTGGTACAGATCTATTTGTTTTTCATAGACAATTTCCAGTCTCCAAGGACGTACGAAAGAGTGAAGTGAAAAGCTTATACATCTTGTTTCACTGCGAACCTTCTGTTTCAAAATGAGCTCTCTCCCTTCCGTTGGCACGAGCGCATATTTTTAATCAAAAGAAAATTTGGCTTTCGTAGGATCTCGGCCCTTTTCGAGTGCGAGTGATTTGATTTTGAACAAGCCTTGGACAGTGTTCGAGCTTGCGTGCGTGCTGTGAATACAATCTCTGTTACGAGATAAAGTAGTTTTTTTGTGGTAGGTAACTTCACCTTTCTCAGGAAAAAAAAATGACATGGGTGTTGGTGATTTTGGAAAGTATGGCAAGTGTGACAGTTCAGCCTTACTTATATGTACTGTATGTCAGCCTTACTGAATTAATGCCTTACTTATATGTATATACAAATTATCAAATGCATACACTCAGCTACACTAAACTTGCTTGCCAAATAGGTAAATAAAAAAGTCTGTAATAAAAAGGATAGCCTTATTACAAATAGCAGTTGACGTATTTAAACACTCGGCCCAGTCATTGTTGTAGACAGTCAGGCACATAAAATAGCGGAAAATATGGTATATACTTGGAAGTGATCTGACAGGAAAGACCCCCGTTACTTGATGTGGTTATGTCTTAAGCCATAATACCTAAGCATGACTGCTCTTAGACATTTTTTTGTTTATTTCTTCAGTGATCTTGATCAAACTGCACAGAATTATGCAGTTTTTTCTGCTGATTTCAAATGTTTAATTAGTTTTTCTGTAAGTCATCTTATTTTTGAGTTCACCCCCTATCGTTTAAGGCCGCCATAGAAAAAAAGTGCTTAATTAAAAGTGATATTTAAAATATCCTAACATAGACTAATGACTATAGATTAAAATAATGCAAGAGTTTTTTTGTTTTGAAGCCTTTCTTATTATTTTACAGCAAAATGAACTATCCATTTTCAGAAGCAGTTGGAATTGTGTTAAAATTTTGATGCGTAATTAATTAAAAAGGCTTGTTCTTTAAATTCTGCTCCCATACTTGCACCCTACACTCATACAGGTTTCCATTGCAAAAAGAATTGTTGTACCTGCCCTAGCTGCAGATATATTGAGGCCTCAAAATTGAACAGTTGTAAATTTACTTTTTTGAGAAAAATGGAAAAAACTGAAAAAACACAGCTTCTTCAAAAAGCAACAATCATGGTGTGCATGTTTTGCAATCCTCATAAGCGTGCTCATAAATTTGTAGCAGAGCTTCTAACACAGGTGCCGGCAAGTTATAAGGAGGCCTCGAAGTTGGTTCCCCATTTTTTTGCAGGTTCTGCATGTTAACAGCACCAAGAATCTGGACAGTTAGAATAACATTACAGAAAAATTACCACTTTTTGGTGTGTAAAAATTTGCAGAGAGATAGCAAAATACTTGCAGATACCAAATATGTCAATTTTAAAAAATGATTTTTTTTTTGTCACTTTTTGGTTCCAAAGAGCAGTCTGCCCCCTTAACTGGCTCGGCAGTGCATCATGTAAATTATGTCGAGGTTTCAGCACCACTTGCATATGAAGCGGCATACATGTTCACCACTTTGCGCATGTACTCCTTGTGCACCTTATAGGTCAAATGAGCTGTCCATGTTCGTGGGCGACCTCTCAGCCGACGTGGATGACACCCTGCTTTACCAGGCATTCTCACAGCGTTACCCATCGGTCAGGGCTGCCAAAGGTGAGAACAGATGCTATCTGCTTCCGCATTTCGATGCTAATTTGCAAAGCCGCTTCAATGTAGCGAGTTCAGACGTAAAGGGGCCCTTGAACAAAAAAAGGCCCAGCATGGTCGGAAAAGGCTGCTGATCAGTAATTGAGGCCCCTGAGAACACACGAGCCAAGCATTACATTGCAACACGAGCCTGTAATAACGGTATTTACTCGCATAATAGACGCACCTCTTTTTTTTTTCCCCAAAAAAAAAAAATCCAGCCCCGAGTTGGCGGTGCACATTTCGGCAAAGTAAAATTTCCAAAAATGTTATTTGTGACTACAGCATAGACCGTTGATAACACATGTCGCCTAAGGCACTACAGCATTCTTCAGTAGCGGGTGTTCGAGAATCGAGGCATGCGACGCGCAGTGTGCCCTCAAATTTCCAAACATCAACATGAAAAAACCTACGTTTCCAAATGGGGAAAAGAGAAAAAGTTGCGAAAATAAAGCGCTATCGCGAAAATTCGTCGATTGCATTTCAGGCCACAAAGATTACGTTCATTATCGAGGCTGAAATTCTTCTTTCTCATCGCTTCAGTTAACGCGAAAGGGCGCCGAATTGCAAACGCGGAAACACAGTCCAGAACGTCTGATCACGGCCAAGTGCGTGGTGTGCCTATTATGGACGGAAATATAAAAATCCGATTTCTCATGACCAAACTGGGGGTGCGCTTATTTGGCGAATGAATACAGTAATTTTTTTTTTTTGTCTGCTAGGAATATTTTCCTTTTTCTGTCAATGATGCCACATACAAACCCAAACGATTGTGCCATGTACCCAAGTTCACAGCAATTAGCTGATTTGAGCACCGTGGGCTATATAGCTACTGCGGGTGCTGCAGGGCGCTGCCACATGCCCATGCTCACTATTACATTGAAAGTAAGCAGCACATTAGAGGGTAAAAAAGAGTGCTCAAGGTCATGATATGACCGTGACGTAGCTTTTTTCCTGTGTGCCATCCCTTCCTGCTTAGCTTCCGGCGTGCTCATTGAGGAGAGAGAAGATAGATATGTGAGGTATAACGTCGCAAAACCACCATATGAATGAGAGACTCCTCAGTGGAGGGCTCCGGAAATTTCGGCCGCCTGGGGTTCTTCAACGTGCACACAAATCTGAGCACACGGGCCTACATCATTTCCGCCTCCATCGGAAATGCAACCGCCGCAGCCGGGATTTGATCCCGCGACCTGCGGGTCAGCAGCCAAGTACCTTAGCCACTAGACCATCGCGGCGGAGCGAGGCGAGAGAAGAGAGAAAGCAATCCACTTTTCCCATTTTGTGCTGCCCTATGGCGTTTTGGTAGAATTTGGTAGGAGCCGAGAACTGGCATTGATAGAACGACGGCCTCCGAGACCAGGAGCCGTTTCGAGACTTTTTCGCTAGGAAAAGGCGCATGCACTCGGCATCGTGAAAAGGGTGGATTACAATGTCAAGACAATCTCTGCAAGTTCACTCGTACTTGACGGATAGTGAAAATTTTCACAGTAGTCGATCCGTTAGGCAATAAACTGCTTTAGTGAAGCCACTTTATGGTGACTTCTGAAAAGTGTTCCAGGCCGCCTTAAACAGGCTTGGGCCTGTCAGTGGTATTGCATTTTAGCTTTTCTTGATATATTGTAACAACATCGTCGTACTGCACAACTTTCAACGGTGTTTATTACTGGCCATTGCCAGTTTTCTTGCTATAGACGAGTCTGTGGCAAACACAGCTGCAGACCTGAAGTCAAGCTGATGTAACTTATTAACAGGCTCTTCTTCCCAATGTTTCATGTGTAACATTGCCGCATTTACTCGCATAATCCTCGCACTTTTTTTTTTTGGCGTAAAAACAATGCAAAGTTTGAGGGTGCAAGAATTACGCGAGGAAAACTTTTCACCAAAACGTACAGAGCGAAAAAGAAAATGAAGTGGCCGCTAAACCGGGATTCTCTCGCCAGCAACTAACAGCAAGCTTTGAGAAGTACCATTCAAAACTTGCGTCGACAATAAAAGCACAGGTTCAACACAAGGCAAGATTTATTTGAGACACAAAAAGTGCAAGCAAATAGTCGAGAATTAGAATACCATACGCAAAGCTTGTGAGCGTTGCGGGCATAGCAGTAGCATTAGTCTCTCAGCAGGAGCCCTCAAAGGGCAGGACGTCGGTATTGGGCTGATGGCTATTTAACAGAATCGTCTGCAGCTTTCTTCTGAAGAAATAGTTTACGATCAATCCCAGTTTTAGGCACATGGCAAGCCCAACGCGTCTTAGTGGCTTTCAGCTGCCGTCACCAGTAGCGAACACAAAACTCGTAGACTCCGAAGAGCCTACCGGCGGCCCTGTTGCTGTTTAGTGCATGATCTATCGCTTTCAACTTGAAAGCGGCCGTGTAGCTTCAGTATCGCCCCATATCGTACCGACACAACATACACAACACGCCGCAATGCGCACTTGCGACTTTGGCTTAGCTTGGATTGAATCTCCGTGCCACAATAGTTCGCTTGACGCTTAAGAGATAACGCCAGATGGCGCGCGATATCATCATCAATGGCTGGAACGAGCGGACGGAATTCAGGCTGTGCTGATTTGCCGTAGTGTCTGAACAATAAAATGCTGTTGTGACATTTCCCACTGCACAGAAAGCATTATGGGCTAAATCAAAGGTAGTGGTTTAGGTTAACGTATGTGTACCATTTATTGGTGTACCCGGACTCTAGGTTCTGTTATGGAGAAGTCTAGAGGCCTGTGTATCGGATTTAGCTACACATTAAAAGAACACCAGATGGTTGCAACTTGTAGAACCCTTCAATGTGGTGTGCCCCTCATAATCATGTTTGCTTTTCAGGATCTTACAGAGCAGATGCCTTCGTTCTATTGGTTTGGCACTGATGTCTGCTGGTGGCGCGTTTCTGTTGCAGTCGTGATGGATCCGACTGGCCTGAGCAAGGGCTTTGGCTTTGTGCGCTTCTCGGATGGGACCGAATACCAGGAGGCTCTGGTAGACATGCAGCACTCCCTCCTGGTGGGCTCCAAGCCCATCCGTGTTGGTGTTGCCAACCCTCGCAGGTCAGTTGCCGTGACTGACATCGTTAGAAAAAAAACAAGATTGCTTGCAGCCCAGCAACTCTCACACTTCCTATACTTTGGACGTCGAAATGCTAGATTTCGATAATGGCAATAGTTATTTGTAACTCGAGTGGGCTGTGATCAGGGCCTGTGAACATTTCAGTTGTATTGGCACAAGTAGTGCACTTGCAAGGGTCTTTGGATGCAAAAAATCGTAAAAAAAAAAAGGTTTTTGAAATGTGCCATTTGTGAAATCTACATCTATTATTCTTCTTATCAGCCAAGTTTTCCATATTGAAAGACCATATTTCAGCCATAATTTGAATTTAAAACATGCCCGGCGGCCAGTTTTTCATCTGTGCCGACGCTACAATGATGCATGTTCAACGACACCGCGCTCGCGTTAGAACTGCCTCGAGAGTGGCCATCTTGGTCACATTGGAAAGAGCAAGTTTTCGGCTTCTTCAAATGCCGCGCGCTTTCCGCTCCGTTAGGCCTGTTGGTTGAATACAAAAAGAGCGCCAAAAATGCGAGAAGCGCACATTCTCATTCGCTGTAACAAGCACGTCGCAAAATAGCGTCATGTGATTGGCTGTCCTCATTATCAGCTGTCTGCTAGATGCTCTAGAGGCGCACTGCGAGGCGCCATTTTGGATACGGTTCTTCGGTGACGACGCGTGACCATGGGTCCTCCGCTCCAAAAGATTGCGTCCAAACACAAGT
The DNA here is from genome assembly GCA_013436015.1 of Rhipicephalus annulatus. Lineage (NCBI taxonomy): Eukaryota > Metazoa > Arthropoda > Arachnida > Ixodida > Ixodidae > Rhipicephalus > Rhipicephalus annulatus. The sequence continues at coordinate 1,762,827 of WOVY01000504.1, forward strand.
ATGGAAAGAGGAGGAAGAAGTCCATTCTCGCTAACCTCCACAAAAGCCCTGCTGCTTCGCAAGTTGTAGAGGATGACCCGTTGACGGTGCCAAGCGATGGTATGGTGGCTAGAATTGGGAGGTGACGCCAACGGGAGCTCGGAGCCGCTCCTTCGTTTCGAGCAGCGCGGCGGTGGCGCTGTCGGCGGAATGGTGATGCTAGTTACGCGCGCGCGCCTTGAGCGCGCGGACCTTTCAAAGATGCTGTTGCTGAAGCATGATTCAGATAAATTGGCGATTCAGATAACTCACTGTGACGGTGGCTGATAGAACGCCATTTCAAGCATTAAAAGAAATTGGCTGCCGCTGCAAGACTTCTGTGACGTTGAATCTGCGCAAATTAAAGCTTTCGTTCGCATATCGCTGCAGTGTTTTGGAGTGCAAGGCGACGGCGTTTTTTAAAAAAAATATTACCAAAGTTCTGGGCGAGGAAAATAAAACAAATATTTATTGCACATCATATAATTAGGAAGATCTATTGCACATCATGGAATACAGGGTAAAATAAAATAAAATGAAAAAATACGCACATTTACATACGCTCGGGAGTAGTTAAAACATTGAAACATTGCACACAGACAGCGCATCGCTTGGCACTAAGTAATAAGAGGCATACAATCACTTTCCACTCGGCAAAAAAAAATCAATAGAGCTTAAAGTTACAATATCAAACTCAGAGCACGCGTCTAAGCTTCAGCAATTTCATTCTTTCCTGCTTAGCGTTTCGTTTGCTGTTCTGGGCTTTGACATGAAAGTGGAGCCTAGTAAGAACATAAAACTTGATAATTTTGTTTGTGAGGGACATACTGTGGTCAGGGCAGCCAACAAGTGTAAGCTTTCTTAACTGCAAGAAGGAAACCAAGTCCATGATGCTGTCAGGTTTGACTTCTGTAACACTGAAGCAGTGGGTAAAAGTGTTCTCGAGAGTGGTCACGAGTTCATTGAGCTTGACTGATGGGTACAGCAGGCCTCCTCGGTCAACAGCAGCCGTGAGGGATGCTGCAGCTGGAGATGGATCGTTCTCGCCTTGTAGGAGCTGCTGGCTGCACTCTGCACATTTGGTGCTTGCAACGCTTTTTCTTGCCACATATCCAGCCATGTAGAATATGAGTCTGGCATCGCTGCTTTGCACGACCATGTCTGCATGCTCGGTGCCGTGGCCGTATTCATTGAGCACTTCATGTGCTTCGGCAAGGTTTCCTACGTCAAGAAGCTCGTCTAATTTCCTCCGAGGAGTGAGGTCCTTTCCGTTGTCAGCTCCCAGCAGACTTCTCAGCAGTCCTGAGGACACATTGCTTCCTTTCGGTGGTTTTGCCAAATTCTGGAAGCTCAAAGTGTTGACCGAGATTAGGAACTGGGAGGCAGTCGGATGATCATTGCATCCAGACATTTGTCGGACGATTCCAAACAGCCTCTCCAGGGGGTCCTGACTCAAGCGGCATGTCATCATATAGCTGAAGTTCAACTTCATCGTCAGGTAGCGGAGAAGGTGTAGCGTGCTTGATAAGGTAACACGAAGCCCCTCGGCTGTACTGCGGCTTAGGAAACCTCCGGAGCCAGCAGCTGTTTCCCAATCGTCCAGGTAAGTCAAGAAGTTTTGAATGCACTTCTCGTGCATCCCTCCAGGCTTAAGTGCACCCGAACTGCACCTTGAAGTCATGGCCTCAATGAGCCTTCTCATTCTTTCCACAAAGCTGACTGTCGCCGCTGTGCTCCCATGCTTTTCTTCGATGGTTGCATTGTACAAGAAAAGGCCTCTGAGGACTTCATCACTGTAAAGCCGCACTGCATAATTTACCCTCATTTTCTCAAAGCCATTGGGATGCACAACCGATTTGCTAATATGAGGCATGGCTTTGAGAGTCGTGTCATGCTGTTCATCAAGCTTCCGGGCACAGTCAATAGGGTCAACACTGGCATGGCCTTCTGGCAGTTTCACGCCCGTTCGAACAAAGGTGTTCCTCACACATTTAAGAAGGTGTGGGAAGTCCGAGATGAAGTGCAGAAAACGTTCTGGGTCTGTAGGGTGCTGCCTTCTACATACTGTGTTTTCTTTCCTGCCGTGTATGCCGAATGAGTGCCACATGCTTCTGTTCCACGCAGCTCCATCAGTGGTGATAAAGTCTACGTGCAGACCGGCGTTTTCGCTCATGACTACTGCTTCGAGGATTATTTTGCCTAACGTCTCGGACTTCACATTGCTGCGTGATGCGAACACACCAATAATCTGGTACCACGTGCCTGTAAAAGGCACGAACAATACTACAAGGCCATGGTCACATGCTACGGAGCGCTCACTCTCTGGTGTGAACTTCCCAAGGTCCACAAAACCTTCGATGGTGCCATCGGTTCCCAAGCTCAAGTGTTCAGATAGCTTAATCTCATCAATTAACAGCCCACCATGGCGCTGGAACAAGTCCATAGATTTTGTTTTTTCCGCCACAGCAGCAAACACTTTTTCGCTCAGGCCGAATCCACTCCTGTAACGCTTGAGATATCGACGTAGTGATGTTCGAGAAGGCAACGCCATGATGTTGTTTTTGCGTATATGCTCATAGAGGCGTGGGCTTTTCATGGACATAATAAGGCACTCTAGAGCCCATTCACTTTCATACTTCATCCCTTTCGTGGATTTTCTTTTAGCCGCAGCAAAGCACGCCTTGACTTGTTGCTGCTGCTTAATGGGTAGGGCCTTCACCGCTTCTTCAAATGCTGTAGAATCATTCCGTGCATTCTTTTCTTTCATTTGTTTGATGAGTGATTTAGCCTGCAGGACACTCAGGCGACTCCTTTTCGCTTGCGCTGTTCGCAGCTTAAGCCTGTATGAAAGCTTTTGGGACTGGGCCACATTTTTGCCTTTTCTTCGCCTGTAGAACTCACGATTCAGGAGTAGTCTTCTGAGGTGCTTGCATTGTGGGCAGGCTTTTTCTGGCGTTGGAGCAACCCCACGGCAAGATGGGCTGAAGGTTCTGCCATCAAAAGTCTTCTCCTTGTACTTTAAATTCACTCCAAATTCACCAGTTTTACCAAACCCTCTGCATGGTATCATGGAGTCGACGTCGCGAAGCAACTCTTCTGCCATTTCGATGTCGGTAATGTCAAGGGTCTTTATTTTTGTGGCTTGCACAAAAGCTGTCGCTTGAAGTTTGTTTTCATCTGATGTCATTAGCACATACTTGTCAATAGTCAACTTGTCCCCATCTAGTGCGCAAACTGTAAACACCGTGGCGTTGTCGGCTCCAGCAATTAGATGTCGAGCCCAGTAAGCGCTGGGAAGACCACACTTGCGGACGTCGGGAATTGCGGGCACATTCGGAACAGGGTTACTGTCGCTTTCTGTGCTGTACGAGCCAGCTGTCTCCTCGCAAGCAGACGTGCTTGGTTCCTGACGCCGAATTTTCGATGGTAGGCCGCAAGTGGATGTTCTTGACGTCCTTTTCTTCGGCACTTTCTTTGAAAGATACGCAGGAACATTTGGGAATATGGTTGGCACCGCGTCAGATTTCAGCACCGGTTTCCCTCGGGGAATCTGAACAGTTTCGCCGTTTATCACATGCGTGTAAAAACGCTCAATAAACTGCTCGTCGAAATGAAGCTCACATAGCGCCGACTTCACGTCCAACGACTTGTCGGCACGGGGTACGGCTCGTTGCCAGGCTTCGAAGAGGGCAGGGTCTTTGGGAACAGAGAAAAGAGAAGCACGCTGACCTTGCTCCCTCGATGACACATAGCCGCTCGTGCAGCCAGGAGCAAAGCAGTGGCGTTGCCTCGCTTTCGTAGTGCTGGAGTTCATCCTAAGGTCGGCACTCACACTGTCATGTCAGCAACTAAATACATTTTGCCATAAGCGAGACATCAACGCGGAAAACTGCACACACCCAGACACGCTTCCAGAGGCGAACCAGCGAACCCAGCGGCGAGTCGACGAGAGAGCGCGGAGCGCGCGCTTCGCCCGCATCACTATGCCGACAGGAGCACCGTGGTGGCCGTCGCGGCGGCGCTTGAAAACGAGGATCGCGCGCGCTCGGCGAATATGCGGGCGCTGGCGTCACCTCCCAATTCTAGCCACCATAGCGATGGCACCGATGCTGCAAACGACAACGAGCGAGGGTTAGGCCTAGCTAATGGAGAGCCGACGAGTGCGTGCGACCAAACCGCCAGCCGCATCCTTCGTGATGCAGTTATGCGGATGCCTTCAGATCTGGAGCTGATAAAGAAGAGAGCTGATGAGCAACTGCAAAAGCTCGCGTCAACCGCAGCAGTGAACCGTAAGTCGAACATTCTGTCCGCTAGCGATGTCGCGACCGACTCAGTCGACGATACAGTTTTCACCATGTTGTGCCTAAATTCAGTGAACGCGCTTCTTCTGGAGCACATCAAGTGCAAGACTTGCGGTGGCAGCGCGAATATAAGCCGGAAGATGCGAGAGTATGGCCTTGCAGTCAGTCACATGCTCGAATTGCGGGGACAAAGGGTCTGCATGGAGCTTGCCGTGAGTGGATAGGACTCCGAAGCTAAATTCGTTTGCAATAAATATTCTGGCTTCGCGAGCGATGCAGAGCCCTGGCAAACGGCATTCAATGATATTTTTGCAGCCATGAATACCTCGCACCGCACGCTGCATACGAAAACGTGGCAGGTGTATCGAAAAACGAACTTGAGGCCTGCCGCAACTCAAGCAGCCGAGACGCTCGCTACTGAGTGCGCGAATTTGGTCGGGCAGCTGTACAGCACACTGAATTTCAGCTACCCGGGAAACATCTTCGTTTCCTACGACGGGTCTTGGATGACTCGCGGGCACAGTTCCCACGCTGGTGTCGGCGCCATAATCGAACTTTTCACTGGACTTGTGCTAGATTACATCGTACTTTGCAACTTTTGTGCCGGATGCGAGCGCGGACCAAAAGTGGATGACGCGTCATATGAGCAGTGAAAGACCAACCACGTGTGTCGGAAGAATGCTGATAAGAAGGCAGGTGAAATGGAGGTGGAGGCAGGCATCGTTTTATTCAAAAGGTCTGTCGAAAAGCAGCTTCGGGTACACCACAGTGCTGTCGGCGATAACCGTACATTTCTGCCCCTGAAAGAGGACAAAGTGTTTGGGTTTGTTGAGGTCCAGAAAGGAGACTGCATAAACCACATGCACAAAAGAATGAGAACAGCGCTTCGTAATGTGCTCCCAAAGCATAAAGGGCCTGGCTTGGAGTTTCTTGGTGGACGAGGGAGGCTGACAGGAAGGAGACTTGGTTACAAAACTCGGCTCTTACTATGGCTGGGCTTTGAAACCACACGTTGGTGACATAGACGCGATGGAGAAGGCTGTAATAGCAAGTTACTATCATATAACATCAAATGATGAAAATAGTAACCACAGTCTTTTCCCAGAAGGTCCAGAATCTTGGTGCCGGCAAAATGCCGCAAAGGCCAAGGGCCGGCCTGTCCCAAAGCACCGCTACAATTTGCCTCCTCATGTGAGCAAAGCATCGCTGCCGATCTACCAACGGCTCTCCGACAGGCCGCTGATTGAACGGTGCCCAAGAGGCAAAACCCAAAACAACGAGAGCTTGCACTCCCTGATATGGGCTCTCGCACCAAAGGAGCGACACTCATCCCTTTTCAATGTCAAGTCAGCTATCCCAGAAGCAGTGATGAAGTTCAATGCTGGCTGCAAAAAGACCTTGGCAAGCATCTTGCAGGAGCTCTGCATGAATCCTGGTCAAAAGTGCATGCAGCAGATGGAGGACAAAGACCGCCGCCGTTCAGCAGCATCTGAACGCAAATGTGCCTCGGCAGAAAATGTGCATTGCGTGCTCAAAAAGCGCCCCAAAGGTGCCAGTTCCCAAACTGACTATGTCCCAGGGGCCCACTAATGTTTTATAACTGTCTGTGTGCAATATTTGTGATTCCGTGCAATTAAATATCACAATTTTTTGTTTTCTTGATTTTCTCTAAATGGAAATTTTGTATACCTTGCATGACTATTCCTGCGATATATCAAAAACTATTTCAGATAGCTGAATAGTTTCTTTTTTTTTTGAGCATGAATCTATATGCTTGGTGCACACAATATAGGAAGTAGGTATAATTTTTTTCTTAATTAAGTGTTTTAAAATTGGACGTTTTTGTGACCACTCAATGGCCACATTAAGAGCCATGAAGTTAAGTGTACTGTAATGTAATAAATAATGACCCAGTCAAAAAAGTGCTTCCTATGTTGTATGTCTTATGCTTTCTGCTGTCAACCCCTATGTCATTTATAAATTTTTGACAGGTGGTTATTTTTCTATTGTGGTAAGAACCATAGAAATTATTATCTTGATTATTTAATAAACTAATGAAGCTACAGAAAAAATAACTACATTTTTAGAATAAGGAGAACAAACTAAGTAAGCATGCCAACTCTAAAGATAAAAAGATAGAGATAAAGAGAGCCCTAAGACCCATGTCCCCCCTTAATTAACAGTTTCGTTTAATAGGAGCCCACTGTATTACTGTTACATACAGTGTGACACATTGGTACTTAAACTGTACCTAAAGCAGAGTTTCCGTGCGCAACTGTGTGCTTGGACTGTGTGCTTGGAACGGAGATAAATGTTGCTTAATTTCAAGCCGATTTTTATGAAACTTATGCACCTTATGTATTTTGCACTTATGCACCTTATGCTTCTCCTAAATAGCAAAACCACCAAAATAGCCATTTTGAGAAAACGAGGAAAAACGTTTTAAAAGTTGTTTATTAGCAGAAAAATAGTGTAAATGTCACTGAAGTCATTCAAAATGACCCAGGTGCATAATCAGGATGCATGGAGTCTTTATGCTTTTTTGCGACATTTTTTTTCAGTCCTTCTGATGCTGCATGCCTCTTCGTGGACATGGCACTCCGACGTTTGTCTTTCTCTGCTGTTCGCATCTTGCCAGTGTTGGTTGCATTCATTCCAAGTTCTTGCAGAATCGATGCTGCAGAGTGTTTGTTTCCTGCATTGAAACGCAACACAGCTTCAGCAACTGCTGCTTGCACAGCAAAAAGGGAAGAGTGCTGCTCTTTGGAGACCAGACTCCAAATAACTGAATGCAAGCTTTCATTCGAGTTTTGAGTTTTCCCTCTTAGACATCTTTGCAGCAGACTCCTGTCAGACAGACGTTCGTAAACAGGCAATAATGCCTCTGCAACTTCTTTGGGCAAGTTGTACTTGTGTTTTGGCTCGTGCATACCTTTTGCCTTTGCGGCATTGTGCCGGCACCAAGACTGCTCGCCTGTGGGGCACAAACTGTGATTCGAGCTTTCGTCAGTGGATGTGATGTGATGGTACGTGGCCATCACAGCTCGCTGCATTTCATCCACATCCCCTTGATGTGACTTGAGCGCACGACCATAGTAGGTGCTCAGTCTGGTGATGAGGTCGGCAGTGAGTCGCCCCTTTCCTCCCAGACTGCGGCCTTCGGTTTGCTGCTTTTGAACTAAGTTCCTCAGAGCCGTCCCCATTCGCTTTTGCACATGATTTGTGCAGTCTTCTTTCTCTACGTCAATAAAACCATAAACTTTGGCATCCCTTATAGCATTGTACGTTCTGCTATCGCCGTCACACAAGACTGTCGTATAGCGGAGATTGCGCCGCTCAAGGGACCTTTCAAAAAGAATGAGGCCTGCTTCTACTTCCATTTGCCCAGATTTACAACTGGTGTTCTTCTGGCAGCGATGAGCATCTTTCCATTGCTCATAACCCTCGCTACCGGGTTTCAGTCCCACATCACAGCCCAAACAAAAATTTGAAAGTACGACGTAATCGAGAACATAACCAGTGAAGAGTTCAATAACTGCTCCGACGCCAATGTGCGAAGAGTGACCCCGGGTCATCCAGCTCCCATCAAAACACACTGCAATATTACCACGGTGACCAAAGCACAAGTCCTCGTAGAGCGACGACACTTCACGCGCGCACTGCTGCATAGCATCTTCAGCTGCTCGCGTAGCAGCGGGCTCCAGCTTATTTTTCAGATGCCGCTGAAAAGTCTTTTTATGCATTGCGCGACTGCTCAGCCCCATTGCGGAAAATATGTCGTTCATCGCAGTTTGGCCGTTACCAGTCGAAAGCATCGCGCGTCCCGTGAGCATATTTATCGCAAATGGTCTTGATCTTACCGAGTGTTCCACTCGACACGAGCTCCAAGCATCCCCAATATCGCCACAGTTGTCGCACACCGCGTGTAGCTTCACTGCCAAACCGTACTCACGATCTCCACGGGTTAGCTTGACTTTTCCTCGGCAGATGTGACAACGCATAGTTTGAAGAATAAGATCATTGACAGCGTCAAGTTCGACGATGGTGTACGGAGCTGCAGGTTCCGTCGCCACAGTCTCTGCGCCGCTTCGTCGGCTGAAGTTTTCGATCTTCCGCGCGGTCGCTGGTGTTGATCCAAGCTGTCGAAGCACTTTTTGCTCCCGTGCATGCGCCCCCCGCACTTCCTCCTCGGTCACGAGCGCAGAATCTAATCTCGCATCACCAGCGTGGGTTGCGAAAGCATTATCGCATTGCAAGGCTGGCGCCGATGAACCGCCGGCGTCCGTGGCATGGCCAGGCGATGCTCCGTGAACGGCTGTCTGCGACGATGCCGGGTCCTTTGCACGCACTTTACCCCTTCGTCGTTTACGCCCAAAGTGGTGGCGCGTATGGAACTTTTTCGCACCGCCAGGCATGATAAACTTCGTGCGCCGATCAAGCGAGCAATCCACAGAGCGGCGAATCGAGCACAAAGGCGGTAGGCACACGCTGTCCCAGTCAAAATGGCGGCGCACGATGGCGGCACTTAGGCCAATCAGAGGACAGAATCCTGATCACGTGCCTCATTTGACCAATGGCAACGCGTGAAAGCTCTTTTTTGCGGGTGCTTTTTTCTCGTTTCTCAGGGACGCACAGGGTTGCCAAAGGATAAAAAAAAAAAGTCTGAAACGCAAGCTATTGAACAACACCAAAATGGCGCCGATGGAGCGTACCGTTGCCAAGCGGCGCGATCATAATGCAGGGTATTTTTGCACATTTTAGAGAGAAACGCTCGTAAAACCGCATCTTTAGATCTTGATAACAGGAAAAATATGCAGAATTTGGGAATCAAATTTTGTAGAAAGGTGCGGAAACGCGTCAGGAACACGAAAATTAAGAGAATGAAAATTCGATTTTTGGGCAGATTTTCGGCTTGAAAAGCCGGGTCCCCCCTTAATTCAGATGGCATGCCTTATATATAATGTCTTATAATTTCATTGAAAAATTTCATCTTTTTTACATTGTCTTCAGCGTTTGTGTGGCATTTTTAGAAACTGACGTAAAGCAGTGGTCATATTTTGTCTGAAAAAAAAAAAAAAAAGATGCTTGTCCCATTAACCAGACCTTTGTTGTAGCACTGTCATGCTAGTAATCCTTATATGAAAGCTTTCTGCCGAGCTCTTCTTATACAAGATTTTTATATTTTTACTGGTGAACATCATGGTAAACGCAGTGCAGCGCAAAGAGCCGTCAGCCACTAAGCTTTCCTTACTAGACTTTTCGACTATCCCACATTTCATGGTGAATAGAGCGAACGGTGGTACTGAACTAATCACACAGATATGCGGGCTTTCTACGATCTTTCTTTCTCTCTTTTTTGTAGTATGCAGATGACGAAGATGTAAACAAGTAGTTCAGTCATGCTACAACAGTGCATAGCAGGAGGAATATGAGCTAACCAGTACAAACAATACAGCAAAGGCGTGATTATGTGCGAAAGCGTGAAGAGAGACACCCAGTGCGAGCAACCCTATGAAAGGCAGAATGCGCTTTACTCGCGAGTAATGTTAACCTTGCATAGTCATTGTGCATCGATTCAGTAGAGAATAGCGCAGATATTAACAGTAAACTGTAGTCGACGCATTCTATCCACCGACAATCGGCTCGACGGCACGCAACGAAGCAGCGCTGCATGTATTTGTGTACATGCCGCCGACCGCTGATTCTCACTTTCGCGGGAACGGTGCTGCCGCCTATAGCTTGGTATCGCCACGAATAGCAACCATTTATTGCGGCACTTTCGAGTTTTGTTATGAACAGTTTGGACTGTACTAAACTGGCACTTGTGCTTTGCAAGTAAAGGACTGCCATAGGACACAGATATTGTCGCCTTATTGCTCAAGATTCTTGTTCTTAAGGGGAGACGCTCCTCGAAAGCACTTTTTTTTTGTTATTCAACTTAGAGCTTCAGAAATTGGACCACTGATGCAGTTTTTCCTCCTGATTCCAAATCTGTAATCAGTTTTTACATAAGTGCAATAGTTTGGGAGTTGTGTTTCAAGTAATGGTGAAACTTGATAAGTTTTCCGGGAACTTTCGCGCATACTAAATGTTCATGCAGAGAGTTGTTCAATGGCTCCTTTTGCTCCCTATTAGCCATAGAGTGCCGATATCTAGCTAGAAATTGTGCTCCAACTTTGAAACTATGAAAAAAACATCTGTGTAGCAAAGTACCCTTTTTTTTCCACTCGACCACCATTAAATTTATTAATAGATATTTACAGCTGATAGGTTGTGCTGATTCAAGTAGATATCGGCACCCTACGCACTCTCCTCAATGTGTGTGCCAAATTTCGTCGTCGTATGACCATTCTAAGTGCCCGAAACACTTCCCGCAAAAAATGCAAATTGGCCAAAATTGCGAAATGAGAAAAACGCGTTTGAAAGTTTGAAAGTCTGTATTTACAAAAATGAAAAACGCAGTAGCACGAAACTTGTGCTGAACACATACACACATGTCCAGAGGGAATATCAGTTGTCTAAAACTCTCCAGCACCGTAGGTTTTCCCTTCCCGGCTGGTGCGGCAGGACTCTTCCACCCGGGCCCTCTTGGCTGCACTGCGACGGTGTGCCCTCGCCTCAGCGGTCTGACGCACATTCATCTTGTGCATGCGCATGCTGTCTCGGCGGTCGCTGAGGGTAACCAGGGCCTCCGAAGGAAGCACCCCAAGCTCTTCCAGCACCTTTTCAAAGCTCGCGTGGCCCCGGTTGAACCACAGGACTGCAATGGCTGTGGCTGTTTCCACAGCAGTCCGGGAAGCAAACCGGGTCTTTGGACACAGCAGCCATATTTTGCTGTTCAGGGACTCGGCCGCGTTCTGTGTCTTGCCGTGGAGGCACCGGGCAAGCAGCTTCGCATCTGTGAGACGGTTGTAGATTGGGAGGACTGCCAAACCCTGGGCCTTGGTCAGGAGGGGGGTGTGGCACGGTGCAGGCTGGCCCTGCGCCTCAGCACGTCGGTGCTTGCACCACGAGTCTGGGCCTGCAGGACAGAACTTGTGACTTCCAGCACCGTCTGTTGAGCACGAGTGCAAACATGAGGCCCATATGGCAGTGTACATCTTGTGGACATTTCCCCGATTGTTCACAATGGCCACCTGAAAGTAAGTTTGAAGCTTCTGGATGGTGGTCTCCTTCAGCTTCTCCCCTCGTGGAAGTGGCGTTGGCAGCTTCCGCAGGCCGGTGCCCAGACGTTTCGCCACGTGGTTGGTGCACTCCTCTTTTTCAATTGGAGTGTCAGGGTACACGTTGGCATCACAGACCCCGTTGTAGGCCTTGCTGTCTCCATCGCTTAGGAAGATGGTGAACCGCAGGGGTGTCTCATAGTCCACAGTCCTCTGCCAAATGCGCACTGCAGCTTCGGCCTCCATGGCATGCGAAGAACAGTCGCAATTCTTCTCACAAACGGGATGATGAAACGCCTGCCATGTTTCTTCATCGCCTCCCATGTCGTTATGCAAACTGCACGCCAGGCAGAAGTTGGAAAGCACTTCATAGTCCAGGCACAAACCAGTGTCCAAGGACACTACAGTTCCCACACCATTGTGGCTTTTGTGGCCTCTTTTTTGCCATGTGCCGTCAAACATGACTGGCACGTCACTGTTACCAGCCACCTCTTTGGTGACGCTGCGTGCCCTTTGCATGTTTTCACAGACAGCCTTCACTGCCGCACTGTGAATCTTTTTGCCGATAGCATGGAAGGTCTTATGGTGCATAGGGTTTGGCAATCCAACTACTGCACAAAATCGTGAAAGTTGCTCATGCCCGATACCGACGGCACGCGCTGCAAGCACCACTTTCAGGTTCACGGCAAAGGCGTCACGCGAACTCCCGCTGTCGTAGCTTCTGCTTGCACCGCGGCCGCCATCTGACGCGACCCGCTTCGACGAGTACGCGGACGAAAGGATGCTCTCCGAGCACTCCGCATTCTCGCAGTGTAGCTCCAGAAACGCCGAAAGGCCTTTCCGCTTTTTATTCGGTGCCCGAACTGCGAGTTTACTCTCGTGACAAACGGGGCATGCCGCGCCTGCGACGACGGCCGTCAATGCACCCAACTCGCACAGCACTACGCTTTCGGCACGATCGGCATTCGGCCTGACGTCGTTTTCGAATAACGCGATCTTTTTCTGCGATGCACTCACAAAATTCACTGCAGCGTTGATCTCGTCGTCGCAGTTGCCATGGTCGACGTTGCCGTGGTCGATGTTAGGCCTACCGGCCGCTGGCCCGTCGCGGACATTTTCGTTGGCGGTGGCTTTCTTGTACGTCCTCCGCCGCTTCCCTCTGAACTTGTTCTTACTTCTGTATTTCCGATGGTCGGCAACGGCCTTTTTCGGGCTTGCCATCGCACGAAAACAGCGAAAAATAACTCCGGAAAACAGTGAAGCGAACTACGGCAAGAAAACACGGGTGCTGTCAGCCAATGGCGGCCCTGCGTTAGTGGCGCGCGGTTTGAAACGGCGGGAAAAGACTGTTTTTGTTGCTTTTTTTTTTAGATTTTTCGTGAACGTACGAGACTTCAAGAACCGGGATCGTGGAGAGTAAGGACAACTCTACACGAGCCAGCGGCCGCAATATGGCGGACAGCTCTCTTCGCGGCCCCGCGAGCACGCGAACAGCAGCCCGTTTTGTGTAAATTTCGTGATGCCGCGCGTCACTGCCGCTCACTCAGACGCGTTTTTCACTGACTTCTGATGCTTATTTCGCTGTGATATTTTCAGATGTCAAAATATAATGTATAAAGATGATAAAGCAACAAAAAACAGAAAAGGTGAAATTTGGAAAAAAAACGCGACTTTTCGACCCGCGTCTCCCCTTAAATTTCCACATGTGGTGGGAATCTTTGAGTGCTATCACACACTGGCATATATGACAAGGCGGGTGTTCGGACTTCACATGTGTTCAGGCTGGGTGGGACACCCCTTATAGGTGCCGTCCTTTGGGATAGGTCTTTCTGACATGATACACACAAACCTAGATGTATCGGTTATAAAGAACTAAACAAAGTACAACCTTGTTTCAAGCAGTTACTGTTCTCATATATTCACCACTATTCAAATCTAAACGGCGCAGGTGTTCTGTGGTGCAACATTTGAAGCCGTTCGCTCAGTCGAGCGCTATCATGGCGTAGGGCAACGACACCAGTAGCCAACAGCAGAAGCCGCTCATCCGCGTTTCCGAGGTTCAGTGCGCGCTAGTGCTCGCCTTTATGGACGAACATCCCCAGCTCGCGGCAAACTGCGGCACGGCATCACTGTCGCCGACTGGCGGCGGCTTTGGCAAGAGCTCGGCGACGCGCTGCACCATGAAGGGCCTGCGCAAAAAAACGTGGAGGAGTGGCAGGCCTGGTGGCGCAGGCAGGTGCACGAGGCCCGTCGTGAAGCCGCCGCTGCAGCTGCCGTGCAGGCGAGACAAAAAACTGTGGCGGTGGGAAATGCCATGTTGCCTAAGTGCCCAGATGCTGAAAAGTTGCGAAGTCCTTACATTTCAATCCAATCCATGCCACCTTGCAGCCATTTCAATCCATCCGGTTCCTTTCGGACGGTCTCTCCGACCGTTCCTTCGCCTTCGTCCGAAAACCGGAAAAAAAAACAGTCACGTGGCACCTTGGCCCACGTCACGTAGAACGTCACAGCATTCGTCACAGCTCGAATGGGCCAATCGCGCGAGACTCGATGGAACAGACCGCCTCTGTCCGGATTTGGAATTTGTACATAGTTGCACCACAGCACTGCCGTTCCACCGGTCTTGCGAGAAAGCTCATTTTTATATTTTACTTCAAGGCACGATTTTCATTGCTCTATACTGTATAACGTCGTTGATGTGTTTCTGGAAAAAAAAAACTTGGAAAAAATGAATGTACGGTATGAATTGGGATAATTCAATTTTCACACTTCCAAGAGTAGGAGCCTGGATATCGAATCAAGCGGGAACACATTGGCAAGCTTCTACTGTAATGACAAATAAAACCTATGTTAAAGCAGTATAGCCACCACGGCGAGATGTGTATCCCCTCTTGTGACTTTACTACATTTACACCTCTCTGGCATTGAGCGGAGAATATAATCTTCGCGCGAGGCGTCAGAAGTTCCACAAATGTTTTTTCTACACGGCATTGGCTAAATGAAATTTTTCTCAGACTTCTACGCTTTGTATGCTAGTCTATGGCACCAACAGATTACAGTGTGCTTCAATTTTATAGATTAGAAGCTACGTAAAACCTAGTAGACGCCTTCAAAAATTGACGTCGCAGTGTTTTCAGTGTTTGGTGCGGGAACCTCAGGCTGGCATCGTCACCCGCAGTTTTTTGCGCATTTTCTCGCTTGCCAAATGTTGCATTGCGGTAAGAGTGGTGTTTTCAAGATTGTGAAATTGTACTTTACTAACACGCGAAAAAGCATTTTGTTTTGTAGTGTCCTAAGATTTCTGGCAATTCTTGGCATACGGGCTGTTGTCCGAATGGCGTACACTCCTGCCAAGCACTTGATCCCTCATGGCTTCCACTTTGCAGAGCTGCAGCCGGTCCTAGTGGTCAACGTGTCTTCTACCGTAACCAGTCATCAGACTACTACTAGCTGCGACTTGTTCAACTAACTTTCTTGAGGTTGCAGACCTATTGCGCAAGTGTCTGCTTCATTGCGTGCGTCTTCTGAATGTCTGTAACTTGCAGCACGCTTTTAACAAGTGTTTTTTGGGTTCGCCTGTCACATTTTAGCTGTACATATGTGCACTTAAATGACATAGACTTCAGGAAAAGCTAGAGTGTGAGCCTCGTTTTCATCCTCGGCATGGTGTGGCATTTAGCAGGGATTTCGCAGACAATTACAGTTGCTTGTTCATATGAAAATTGTGCGTATTAAGTGCGAAGTGTTCTAAATGTTTCTTCGTGTTTACTGGTGTGAATCTTGTATTCCAGACATGAACTTGCTCTTCGAAACTTTTGTGTTTTTAAATAATAAAAATAGTAGGCATGCTTGTATTTAAGCATTTGAACAAATGTGTTCTGATCACAAGTTAAAAGCATATTGCAGTTTATCACATGAATTTTCTTTTTGTTCATTGTTGCAATTCTTTTTTATGTCTGAATGTTTTGCATGCAGTTTTAGTACTGTAACAAGCATGCTGCCTTGTATGAGGACCATATTTAGAAGGCTTGTATGCAATAAAACTCTGCTACTCAAGTTGTATTCAGTAGTCTTATGGGAAGTTGTAAAACCTGCACCGCAGTTGGCATTCGGGCCCCTTCTTTTAGTTCAACTGTGTTAGAACAAACGATATTACCATATTAGTGTATATTATCACTATCAGAATAAGAATTGACTACATTTCCTGCCATTGCTACTGAAATACTGCATAATAAACGCACCCCCTGCATTCATCCGCTGCAGTCCCACCAACCGACACATGGAGGTCTCTTGCCCGTCGGTTTTTTATTACGCCGCCCTCGTTCGCCCGTTGCCGCTCGCCGCATTGAGCTTCACCGATTTACACGTCCCGGACGGCTTCGTACGGCCCCAAATGCCGGCGCCGCATTCATTTGGGGGGATGGGGGGCAACTGGAAGCTCCGCCCATTGGTCCGTAATCGCTCGGACGCGTTTCTTTTTCGCGTGCCTGGCGGCCTGCGGGCGGCCCGGCCCGTCTGAGCGATTTCTTTCGGGCAGCTAGCAGCCGACAGCGTGGGGCGCATGCCAGTGCGGCCATCTCAAGTTAGACGCTGAAATTTTTGACGTGCTCTTGCTCTCTCTTTGCTTTTCTGTCCGCTTCTCGCATGTTTCAGGATTTTGCAATGTTTGCGCACCCAGTTCTTGTCACCGGTGTTCCGAGCCACGTCAAGGATGTGCGTATTCCCAAAGGTCAAGCAAACACACGTTATGCTCGCTAGGAGAAACAGTGATAGAACGACCACACTGATCTACGATAAGCACACGCTCAAGTAGTTCACTTACAGTAAGTTGCATCACAACAGAAATAAGTAATTCACTACCTAACTGCTGTTTAGGTTGGAATTGGGTCCGCTTTGTGGTCTGTGTCACAGCTATGGAAGGAGCAGACGGCATAGCAGATGCCACAGCGAATGCAGCCAGCATCAAGCGCGCAGATGGCCCGAGGCCGCTCGGTCTGGCTTGAAACTTTTAGATCACGTGCATGTGACATAGGCGCTTATGAGCCAAGGCGTCTGCGGGCCGCCGGCGAGTGATCCAGGACTTGGTAAATCAATGAAGCTCATTGTTTTTCTTTTTATCTGTGCACGGCATGTCCCGTCTTTTTTAATTATCTATGCGCCGCAGTGGTGTTTACGAATTGTGAAAGTGTAGGGACATCACAGCTGATAACCACACAGCGAGCGAATGTTGCGAAAGTGCCCGCACGAACTGACGGTCACTTCCTGCAAATACGAAGCTTTAAGGCCCAACCACACGCACGCAATTTTCGAGCGACAACGACAAGATTTGCTGTGGCGAAGGGCCATTTGTCGCTGTCCCGTCAGAGGTTTCTAGACACACACACCCCCCCCTCAAAAAAAAAAAAAAAAAGCTTGTCACCCAGAAAAGATCATGACTACTTCCACAACAATATTGCTTCGGTTGCAATTTGTTCTTCGTGCTTGTTATCTGCACGTACTTCAAGAAGCACCAGATATAGGTTATCGTTTCTACAGTAACTTCTCATGTGGAGAGCGAGGCGGCGGCCGTATTTTGTCATTAATCTTGTTGCCAACTGTTCGTTTTGATGCTAAGGCAGTAGCTTGCTGCAATGTTGGTTACTTGCTACAATGTCAACGGCGGCGTAGCGGTCATTGTGCCAGGTTGCCGCGAAGTAGGCAAAGTGCATCGTAGCGCACGCTTCTGGGCACCTTCCGAGATCACAGCAGGTACCGCTGTTGCAGTAGAACGATTGCGAGAAAAGATGGCCGCACAACGCTTTTATGGTGTGTGCGGGCAGTGCAGGAACTGCTTGCAGAAGATAGCGCCATCAACCACCGAACCTAAGTGCGACAAAGAAGCTGGATCCAAACAGTCTACATTTATTGGTCAATTGCAAAAGGCTGAGCAACCCAACCTTTTTTCTTGCATTACTGCATTTTTGCTCATTCCGAAAAAGTTTTCATATTTGCCCCTTATAATGAACGCACCTCCAACTTTGCCTCGATTTTTTGAGGAAAAAATGCGTTCATTACGCAAGTAAATACAGCATTAGGTGTTCAGCTTACTGCAATCTGTGCAAGGGCATTTGCATCTTCAAAATGAAGTCACAGATGCAATTCATGATGGCTAGATTCTGACATGATTATTTAAATATACCTCTCAGGTCAAAGGCATTAGGAGGACATGGGGAAGTGTAATGAAATAAGGAAACTCTCGAGGAACAAGGTGGTCAACTTGTTAGAATGTTTTAATTTAAAAGGAAAAAACATTGTCATATACTCTAAACGCCCTCATTCGGAGAGTATTCTCTGAACAAAAGTCCTTCACTTCAATGCTTACATCGCTCTTTATCAGAGGCATCTAAAGGGGACAGACGAAAGGACTGACCTTGACATCCGATGCGTCCATGTTCGTACATTAGACATAAGTCGTCAAGGTTTAAGGCACGCAGTTTTTGGACGTTATACTCTAGGGAAGTTGAGTATAATAGAGTTGTCAGCTTGTAATTGCTAAAGAGCAAATTTTGCAGTATTCTACAAGTGAATGTACATCAAAAAACATAGCTGATAGCTTATCACAGTTCTGCCATACACAAGCTGGAAGTGCCCCACAGCCAGCTGGCCCCTAGGGTAGCACATACAAGGATACTACTGGCCCCGGCACTATAGCACCACCAATTATGACTGTTTGTCTGCTGCAAGCCGAGGCGTTAATTTTTAGATGCGAAGCATCTTATGAGTGAGCTTCATCCAATGGCTCGCGCGTCTCCTCTTTTTTCTACGCTCTTCCCCTTTCCCACTTCAAAATGCTGATGCAAGCAGTATCTGCTAGCCGACCCTCGCTCTCCCCTCTCTTCTAGGCATCCCTCCCTTCGGCATTTACAACCCCATTACGCACTTGTGTCCCCAATCTCTTTCCCCGCAATGTCAACACAGGCAGGGTCTGCTAGCGAGTTCCTTCATTCAAAAACAAATCTCAGCATATTCACGGAGTGAATGATGATTGTGGCGAAGTATAAAGTTTCATCACTAAACCGTGAGCCATCCGCGAATATTGCCAACTACATCATCATCAAACACTATGTATTTATACAAGAAAATTTTATTGTTCGTAAGTGGTAGCTATACATCGCTTCTGTTCCCCTTTCATTGTAATCGCTTTACGGTTAGTGAAGTGGTGATCGGTGATGGGGTGCAGTGGGATGTTTGCAAAGACGAAGTAGCGGGCAGTTGGCAAAGGTGAAACTTTAGGGGGTCACGTACATACATACAAGGGATGGACAGACCCACGCCTTTAGGAGCTTCGCCCCTAAAAACCAACTCCTCGCGCTGCAGTCGCGATATCCCTCCCACTGACCCCTTCAAGGTAGTGGCAGTGGAAAATTTCTCCTGCGCGTTAACAATAAAAAATTGTAGCGAGCGTGTTAGCTAAAAGCGAACTGTGGATTTCTGTGACCAATAGAAGTCTTCTGTCTCTCATTTCCCATTAGCAGCGACTGGCATGTTCCAGTAGTAAGCAACGGTCCATCACTGTGTGCTTTGCGCCTCCCCAGGTTTCTCTCCTGCACAACGCTGCAATGAGCACCAGCGTCGATGCCGCTGCCAGTGTAAGCGTTCATGCCTGCCGCTTCGCATCTACACATGGTTCCCTTTAGCAGGAGATGGCGTAATTTTTTTCACATCTTTAGTTTTGACCTGCTTGCTTTCTGCACTGTTTCAGCGATGAAAACTACGAGATTGATATCGCACAACTGCAGCCCAGCAAAAGGCTGCATCTCAACTGCCTTTCGTATGTTTAAAAATGTTGCAATTGAGAAACAGGTGAGAACAGCGAAGGGAAGCAGTGCATGCAGTGTGTGTCAGTCAGTGCGACCGGCACCTCCTTATTTGATGGAGCAACCTCTTTATAATATGCACACTTTGTTATGATACTACGATAAATCAGTGCTAAAGGATAGAACCATAGCTCGGCATACTCACTCATGAGTACACTCACTCACTCATACTCATTTGAACGTGGTGAGAGTGAATATAAGTAAGTACTGATGAGTGTGAGTGGAACGTGAGTGAGTACTGATGAGTAGAAGTGAGTTTGAACCGATGGCGGATTAAGAGGGGGGAGTGGTAGGGTCGATCATCCCCCCCCGCCTAACTCTGTCAGCGCCCTTCCCCCCTTCAATCCAGTGCTGGCCGCCCACCTCCTATTACCAAATAGGACGAATGAGTGAAGCCACTTGGAGCACACATTAACAGTATTTATGCTGCGAAGGGGTTTTTTACTAGTAAAAACAAAGTCAAGGCAGGACCTTCTCTCCAGTGTTACTTTAGGCGACCCCTCCCCATAAAATCAGTGGCTGGATCCGCCTCTGGTTTGAACGTGAGTGAGTACTCATCAGTGTAAGTATCCGTGACTATGAACTTGAGTGAGTATTCATGAGTGTGAGAAGAAGAGAGTATGAACGTGAGTGAGTACTCCGAGTGTAAGTAGGAGTGAGTATGAATGTGAGCGAGGGCCTATGAGTGCGAGTAGACGTGAGTATGAACCTAAGTGAGTGCAAAAGCTGAAAAAATTGTGGTGAGAATGAGTAGTCCCTCAAAATGCCGACCTAAGGATAGAACACACATGCATGTTAGAGCCCCATTTCTTTCAGCATGTTCAAATGACAGAAGCACGAACAGTACCTTGGAGTTATTGAAAGCTGTCAAACACTGACATGCCTCCCTTGAATTGATGTTCATTTGAAACCTTTACGCTCCGAGAGACTTCGCTCTCGAAACCAAAGTTGCACATCACTGAAAACTGCTGTCCCGGCTATACAGAATGTATTGACTGTTGACCACATGGAACCACCTGAAGTCCTTAGACTATTTTAGATGTGCGCGACTATTTTAAATCTCAATTTTTTCGGATAGGGTTTGCTATTCAGCTTACACTGGAATTTCACTATTCGCACTTCCCAAAGACAAATACAGTCGGCGTCACATTCGCAGTGCCCCTTCAGAGTTTCAATATGCTCCACCCGACCAAACACGTATTACGGCTAAGCCGAAAGTTTCTAGCTAAAAAATTTCATATTCTCTCAAATATACGCGTCTATGAGGCAGACTTTGAACTCCAAACTTGAGGGGTGCGCACTTTTGTCTTGTTAGATCAGTTGCGCTTCCACTGAAGCACTGAAGTTGAAAAAGGAGACGAGGCTGAAGAAATAGCATCTAGGCCACTCGTGTGTAAAGTGATGTTGGCATCACTTTAGTTTCACCAAATCATGCACATGAACACCATTCGGCCTCTGTATTGCCTCAGCTTGTCTTCATAAGATAGCTATAAAACACCAACCCACCAGCACTTAGTCAACAGAGTCAAAAGAAACGCTTTCATGTTGCTATCTCATCAGAATATGTCTGAAACCTCTGCAACTTTTTTTCCCCTGCAATTTCGCTTCTAAAAATATTCTATCCGATTTGCACTCAGAATGGAATATTTGAATTTGCTTCACACCAAAATTTTGCTATTCCCACAGCTCTACTTTATTTCTGAACGCTTGAAAGCAGTGGCAGGACTTATCCATTGGCTAGCACTGCAGTAGTAAAAGTAAATATCCCTGTAGCAAAGCTGTGTGGCTGCAGGTATTCCAGCAGAGCAGTTTACCTCTAGCCCCTGCATGAAGGAAGTGTACCCAGTGAGCTTATGTCCGTATTAAGGACATGGTGCGTCGACAGGTATGAAGATAGGCAGGGGGAAGGTAAGTGTTGCAATTGGGGGGGGGGGGGGGGGGGTAATTTTTTAAAGAGGAAATGAAGAAAAACGTGAACCCTGCAACTGTCTGAAGCAGACTGCGACACCTCAGCCACTGGTTCGCAAGGGAAGGAATAAGGAGGGATCAAAAGATATATAACTAAAGATTGGGATAGAGAAGTTCGCAGACAGGACCCAATTGACAAAGAGGACATTTACGGAACAACCGTAAGCCGTGAAATCTACTGAGTGGTGCTGTGGAAATTGAGACGAATAGGAGAGAGGAAAGAGCGCACCACGTGTGTCAGAGGGGCCGGTTCGGCAGTGGTCGCGATAGTGGCAGATGTATCGGAGGTGTGGCGATTGCAACGGCGCTCTTGTCGTAGTATGGGTATGACATCGTACATGGTACACATAAAAGTGGATTGATTGATTGATATGTGGGGTTTAACATCCCAAAACCACCATATGATTATGAGAGACGCCGCAGTGAAGGGCTCCGGAAATTTTGACCACCAGGGGTTCTTTAACGTGCGCCCAAATGTGAGCACCCGGGCCTAGAGCATTTTCGCCACCATCGCAAATGCAGCCGAGCACCTTAGCCACTATACCACCATGGCGGGGCGGATAAAACTGGAATTCACATGTCGGAACACCAGAAGAAACCGTCGCTGGAGGCAGCAGAGACACAAAATATACAGCTAGCAACAGAGGAACTCTGCAAGAGAGGAGAATGCAATCGAAGACCCTAAGTTCCAGGAAACTCGTCGCGAACTGCAGTCACTCACGCCAGAAAAAAAAAAAAAAAGGAAGCAGGAAGGCATCTACAGCTTTGCTGGTAATAGGCCGCCATACGAATGCTGTAGCCCTCCGAAACAAATTCTGTGAACTTCATTGTATCTGTATTCAGCTGCACGAATCCAGCTGTACATACGGATACAATGCCACCTAAACTCCCAAAGTGCACCACAGATTGTTAAGTAACTCGACAACAGTAGTTCAGCCAGTATATATTTTCTACATCACAAGAACGGATTACTCGAATGGGTCACGCATGGCGAAGCCATCCACTGGTGGCATCTCGGCATAGTGCTGTTTCCGCTGTCCATTTTTGAACTGCTTCTCTCGCTCTTGCTGCATGATGATCACTCGTGCACGCTGCAAGATATTTAAGATGCAGCACATATAACTGGACCTTCCCACATTTGGAAATATTCGCATGCAGGAGCGAGGTTTGAAGCAGTTTCGATATTGAGTCATGCTTTCGGACCTAAAGAAGAGCTAACTGAAACACCAAGGTTCAAAACTGTCAAGAACAAGCAATGTTCTCAATACCATCAAACTTTTTTAGCCATTTTCAGGATATCTAAACGCTTTAAAATAAAGCTATAAAACCAACCCTATTTAGAATACGGTGGAATTTAATGTTCATGCACACAGTCTTAGAGAAATACTCATGTGATGGAAACATGCAACAAAATTTGGGCACTTCTGAAGCACTGGGAATTTAACAAACTTCGGTACTTCAACTAGCCCAGCTAACTGCTTTGATTACTGGCCATCTAAATGCACGACAAAAAAAGCTGTTTTTATCGATCTACACTGCGTAGCATTAACCTGTATCCATGCTGGCCATCTTGTTGAAAGCATGACAGCGTAGGAGTTATCTACAGCAACTAATTTTGCACTCTCTCGACTTCTGTGCATTCGTGTCGGGCAGACCTTCTTCAGGATCCGAAACACAGACGGAGGTACTATTGGAGTCGGTTCCAATGGGCACAAGTGTCTGGATATACGCGACCGTATTTCACGCACATGCGTTCCTCCTGCAAGGCAAAGAAAAAAACAGCAACGAATGCCGGTACACTCGCCTGCTTGAAGCCGAAGATGCACTCCTTGAAGTCCTCGTATTCGTTTTCGCACTTTTCGGGCCTGTGCATGCCGTAGGCTTCCCGGCAGAGAGCTAGCTGCATGGACAGCTTCTGGCAGTTGCGGTTGCTTTCTGCTTCCGTGAGGACGGACACCAGATCAGTGAACGGCGTGCGGATCAGCATGGTGGTGGTTTTAGCTCAAACACGGACCTGAAACATCAAATGCATCGTCGCTTGAGAAACTTCATGTGGTAAGCGTCACCAGCGTTTCAGTCGGTTTAATTTTGAGGGCACCTTTGAACCGACCTTGCGAATGTCCCCACAGAACACCTACCAGTGTGTCCCTGCTTGCGAAGATCAACGCATGCATAGATTGGCTTGGTTTGGCTATACTTGTGTAGGTAGAAGTCAGCTCCCTAAACAAGTAATCAAATCAAGGGACTATGGTTTTATTCATACAACTATTGTATGAAACCATAGAGCATAAAGTTTAGTACAATAATTTATGCCATAAAGTTAATATACAGACTCTGTATACAGAGTATGTATATTAGCTCATTAACTTGTACATGAAGAATGTCAATACAAACTGGAAGAAGCGAACCAGAAAATTGACTGATAAATACTTGGAAAACAGCAGGGGGCCAAACCAAAAAGAATTATCGGTTAAGAAGAAGGTGAAGGAAGCTGAGAATTGGCATGATTAAGAAGTCCGCACTAGAGATCTATCAAACTTTTAAGCAGGAAATTGCCAAGGAAATGATCTATGATAATACTCGGGGTAGTTCTCTACTGTTTGAGGCCAGGACCATGGTATTGCGAACCAAGACATATCGGGCCAAATACGAAGAAGTAGACACGGTATGCAGTGTGTAAAGAGAGGAAGAGAAAACTGCCGAACACTTGATAATGTTCTGTAGAGGGCTTTACCCTATAGTTCAGGATGATGGCGCAGAGTTTTTCAAAGCACTGGGGTTTCGGGACAGGGAGGGCGAAATAGACTTTAAGCGGGTAGAATTGACTAGAATGAGGTTATCTGATTGGTGGCTAAAGTCAAGGCACGAGTGAAAATTGAACCCTTCACTGCTAAGTACGGGTCCTCAACCTCACTATTTAAAGGAAAAATAAATAAACCTAATTTTTGGTTCACTAAGTATTACGGCTTGGTGGGGTTAGCCACCGCCTGATCTAAAGGGTACAGCCATATCAAATAGCCAATCCATCCATTCATTTGAAAATGAAAAAGGAAAAGAATGTGGCCAGGGTGTGGCAGCTGTTTTCATCCCCATGCGGCAGGCATCTAAATAAATGAGGCGCTGGCTGATGTCACTGGCAAAAGTTTCTAAATCACTTTTCGCCCGAGCCTTTGCGACCTATTTAAGTAGACCTTGTCTAATATGCGAGACTGAAAGAGTGCTTTACGTAATACGTTAATGGGGCCTGCTGTTTCAAGAGTTTG